>NC_069406.1:82170856-82188744 GCF_026875155.1 Cherax quadricarinatus | reverse complement strand
ATTAAACAGCTAGGTGAAGAGAGGTCACAGGTAAGGGGAAAAAGGGGCTGGAAGGGTACAAAGAGCTGTGGTCAAAGTTCGTATAGTAAAGCGTTGCTCACAAGAAAAAATGTATCACAAGTCAAAGAGGACCGTCTGCAAGAAAGGAAGAAAAGGGTTATAGCGGTAGGGCGCCGGTATCGATGGAGGTAAATCCTTTTGTGCTCGCTGGTAAACCGGACAATACACAAGAAACTGCAGAAAAAAAATAGGGATCCAACAAACCTCAAAGAGAGGAATACGGTATCGATTCATTGGTAAGTCAAGTATGGCCGATGCGGGGAGGGAGAGCCCCGGTCTCCCAGTGTGCAGCAAGTGGTGGTAAGAAGGTAGCCACAAACCTAAAAAGCGGTTTAATAGAGTACAATTTGAACATCAAATGGTATGCAATACCGACAGGTTGGAAAGGTAAGACACATAGGCAACAGTTAGGCAACTTTTTTCCGAAACGTTTCGCCTACACAGTAGGCTTCTTCAGTCAAATACAGAAAGTAGGCAGGAACAGTGTAGGCGAAACGTTCGGAATAAAGTTGCCTATGTGTCTTACACCAGAGTACAATTTGTTACGGTGTATGCCCGACCACGTTGTTGCCAATGACTGCGGGGGACGGGGCAGAGATGACTTTAAAATAAATTCCTGAAGGGAAATTTACCTCCATAGGAAACCGGATGTCACGTACCGATAAATTGATACATGTGCAACTCTTGGGGTATCTTTATTGGAAAACGTTTCGCCACACAGTGGCTTCATCAGTCCATACATAAGAACATAAGAACGAAGGAACACTGCAGAAGGCCTACTGGCCCATGCGAGGCAGGTCCAAGTCTCCTACCGGCTTAACCCCAATGCACCCAACCTGTCAGGTCAGGTCACATTGACTTAAGGGAGGAACACGGCAACCGACCTGTTTAGCACAAGCTATCAGGTCTAACTCACACCCACCCACATCTACTCATGTATTTATCCAACCTTTTTTTAAAGCTACACAACGTTCTGGCCTCTATAACGGTACTTGGGAGTTTGTTCCACTCATCCACAACTCTATTACCAAACCAGTACTTTCCTATATCCTTCCTGAATCTGATTTTTCCAACTTAAAACCTTTGCTGCGAGTCCTGTCTAGGCCAGATATTTTCAGCACACTATTTACATCCCTTTATTTATTCCTGCCCTTCCATTTATACACCTCAATCATACCCCCCTAATTTTTACGTCTTTCTAGAGAGTGCAGTTTCAGGGCCCTTAGTCTATCCTCATAGGGAAGGTTTCTGATACTGGGATCATCTTTGTCATCTCCTTTGTACTTTTTCCAGAGAATTTATATCCATTCTGTAGTACGGTGACCAAAACTGTGCAGCATAATCTAAATGAGGCCTAACCAAGGATGTATAGAGTTGAAGAACAACCAGAGGACTCCTATTATTTATGCTTCTTGATATGAGAATCTTGAAGAACAGGAGGAGAATGAGGTAATCAGTCCCCCAGCCTTGAGTCGATGTGGTCAGTCCATCAAACTTGAATAGAATCGGCATAAGTGCGGAGGAGGGCTTATAACCGTAGGCAGGAGAGGTGCAGCAGTCATAGGTGGTGTCACATTTGTTCAGTGTGGAAGTAGGTCGTGCCCAAGGGTTAGGCAAGCGAAGGAATTCCCCAAACCATTGATCTACAACCCCTGTCGGGACACTGCAATTTCTTGGGATCTTAATACTTGGGAATCCTTCGCTTGTCTAACCATGGGCATGACCTACTTCCACATTGGGCAAATGTGGCACCACCTACAACTGCTGCACCTCCCCTGCCTACGGTTTATAAGCTGCTTCTCCGCTCATATGCCGTATTCTATTTAGATTGATAGACTGACCACATCGATTCTAGGTTGAGGGACTGATTACCTCATTCTCCTCCTGTTCAAGTTAATCCTGTGTATGGACTGATGAGCCACTGTGTGGCCGAAACGTTTCCTTAATAAAGATACCCAAGAGTTGCACATGTGTCTAATTTATCAACGTGTCGATTCTCTGACCATTGATCTATGATCCGTACCAACTGAATGCACAGCAGCATCCGCCCCCTTCATTGCCCTGCACATCAAACGTGTCCGGGGACCCAACAGAAAACGACGTCTTTATTTTTGATAGCCATATGGTGAAACCCAAATACTTGAATGGGAAAAAAACCAATAGGTGAGGGGAATCAAATTGTTTAAAGGCTTGTAAAGCACCGAGGGAATCTGAAATGATTACAAAGTCGACGGAGACTTTATATGTAACACGGGGAAGCGCTTTTGAGAAGGGTTTATAGGGACTCGGTGGTAAAAATATTAGCCGAGTCTAACAAATGATCTCGGACAACATCGTCAGGAAACACCGCGCCAACCCAACACCGCCAAAAGATTTAGAACCATCTGTATAAACAGTGATGGCTGCGCATGCGACGAAGTGATCAAGAAAAAGAGAGCGGAAGCAGTTTGTAGGTAGGGAAAGCATTGGCGCACGGCAGTGAAGAGAACATACACGAACCGTCGGAACCTTCCCAAGGGGAAGGGAAAAAGCAGACGCTACATAACTTGCAAAGGAGGCAACTGGAGAAAAGCGGTGAAGATGAAGAAAACGGTCGGAATATGCAGGGCGCCGAACAAATAATGGGCTTCTACTAACGTCTGAGACTAACCTATACATAGAAGGAACACGAAGACCAAATATACGATGGAGAACGGTTAGGAAGGTAATTTATAACCAAGAGAATAAGACCAGTGCTAAGGAAACAACCTTGTGGGACCCCTTCGGCCTGAACAAAGTATGAGGAAAGCGAGGCGCCAACCCCGGACACGAAAATGTCTTTCAGATACGAAAGCAGCTAGGATGGTCGGAGATTACCGCTGAAGCCTTTGGAGTGGGTCATATGACACCTCCAATGGTGTCATTTCCTTCTCGAGAATAAAAAAAGACTGCTAGGACAGTGTGTTTATTAGCAAAGGCCTTTTACACATAGTATCTAATGGGGAGAAAGGAGTGCAAAGTAGAGAGGCCCAGAGGCAGGTGTTTGCATAAATAGGGAGAAATCAGCATGAGGGCACGTCACAAGCGGTGTTCCACAGGGGTTAGTTTTGGGCCCCTTGTTGTTCCAATCTACATAAACGACGTAGATGAGGGAATAAATAGCAACATGAGATGTAAATTGCGTGCTAAAAATGTCAAAACATAGACAGGACTTACAGCAATGGCTTTAAATTGGAAAATTCGATTCAGGAAGGATATAGGAAAGCATTGGTTTAGTAATAGAGTTGTGGATGAGTAAACAAACTCCCGAGTAACGTCATAGACGCTAAGACGTTGTGTAGTATTAAAAATAGGTTGGATAAATACATGAGTGGGTGTGGGTGGGTGTGAGTTGGACCTAAATAGCTTGTGTACTAGGTCGGATGCAGTGGCCCCTCCTCTAAGTGATGTGTTTGACCTCACTAGGTAAAGGGGCATTGACTTAAGCCGGTGGGAGAATTGGAGCTGCCTTGAATAGCCCAGTAGGCCTGTTGCAGTGTTCCTTCTTTATGTTCTTATGAGGGCAAATATTCTATTAGTGGGGATGGATTTGTGAAGAACCTGCCTAGTATGGGCCAACGGGCCCTGCTGCAGTGTTCCTCTTTTTTAAGTTTTATGTGAGAGGTATCAAGCCCCACAATGCCTGGTTTGCGAAACGGTAGTACAAGGGCCCAGATTTCCATTGTTGAGAGAGAACCCCTCGCGTCTAAACAAGATTGAAAGACGCAAAAGGACTGTAAGGGATGCCAAAATGAAAATGCTGTAGCATACAGATATGAATATCATCAGGCCCAGCTGCCGATACCGACAAGCGGAAAGCGTTGACTTTTAGCTCCAAGAGAGTATAAGGAACGTTATATGGCTCCATCCCATTAGAAGAGAAATCCAAAGGGGGATTGTTCCTTGCAGACTTAGAAGCGAATATAAGGGGGCAAAGGTGAAGCCCTTTCGAGACACTGATAAGATAATTCCCGATTTCCATGTCAACCTCAGAGGTTCCAGAAACTCGCTGAACATGAGCTGGGTCCACAGCATATTTGCCGCACAACTTCCATAACTTCTTCCAAAAACCCCACCCATAGGGAAAGCGAGGTACCCGTAGAAGCGTAGTCATGCCAACAAGTGCGTTTAGCGTCGCGTATGACTGTTTTGAGCGACTGCCCTTACTTGCTCACTTAAAATCCAAAACACGGTCTGCGGTCCGAGAAATAGCAAATACCAGGGGGAAATAGCAAACATCGAACTTAAGCTAAAGTTATCTTATGGAGTCAAGAATCGCGGAAGAACTAAAAGCCATATGAAATCGAAAAAAAAACCAAAGTATTTCTTTTCTTAGGCCAAATCAAAGTCGAGAACAACATCCAGTATTGGGGCCCCTACTTAAACAAGATGGGTTTCCCCCCACAGATGACAGCAAGGAAATAAGTGAGCTACTCAAGTTTTTAGCAAGCCGCTAACCAGACAGAGTCAAAGATCAAAATGAATTTTTTATGAGGGGAGCCACAGAATTTGGTTAACACAAGCCTATTGATATTTATCCTGACGCCAAATGACTTCGAACAGGCGATAAATGACATGCCCATGCACTCTGCCCCAAGGCCAGACTCGTGGAACTCCGTGTTCATTTAAGAACTGCAAAAAAGCCCCTATCACGAGCTTTTAAACCATCCTATGGAGAGGAACCATGGGGCACGGGGGGTCATCCCAACAACAGACATATCCCCACTCTATAAAGGGGGCAGTAAATTTAATAGCAAAGAACTACAGACCGATAGCACTAACATCCCAGATCATAAAAATCTTTGAAAGGGTCCTAAGAAGCAAGATCGCCACCCATCTAGATGCCCATCAATTACACAACCCAGTGCAACATGGATTTAGAGCTGGTCGTCCTGTCTGTCTCAGCTACTGGATCAAATACGACAAGGTCCTAGATGCACTAGAAGACAAAAAGAATGCAGATGTAAATATACAGACTTTGCAAAGCCTTCGACGGGTGTGACCATGGTGTAATAGCGCACAAAATGCGTGCTAAAGGAATAACAGGAAAGTTGGTAGATGGATCAATAATTTCCTCACAAACAGAACACAAATAGTAGTAGTCAACAGAGTAAAGTCTGAGGCGGCTACGGTGGAAGCTCTGTTCCACAAGGCACAGTACTCGCTCTCATCTTGTTTCTCATCTCATATTGACATAGACAAGGATGTCAGCCACGCACCGTGTCTTCCTTTGCAGATGGCACCCGAATCTGCATGACTGTCTTCCATTGCAGACATGCATGGCTCCAGGCGGACATCAACCAAATCTTTCAGTGGGCTGCAGAAAACATATGAAGTTCAACGATGAGAAATTTCAATTACTCGATATGGTAAACATGAGGAAATTAAAACTTCATCAGAGTACAAACAAATTCCTTCCACAAATAGAGCGAAAAACCAATGTCAAAGACCTGGGAGTGATCATGTCGGAGAATCTCACTTCAAGGACCATAACATTGTTCATCATCTGCTAGAAAATGACAGGATGGATAATGAAACCTTCAAAATAGAGAGGGCACCAAGTGTTGCTCTCCCAATTTTCCTCAGTATTTGTCGGGTTATAAAAGCCTGAAGTTTGCTCACCAGTTATCTGTCCCGTTTAGGGCAATGTGCTGTTGCTTTCTTCTGATCCTTTTCCTGATGAAAATTTAAATGTTAATGCGCTTCTTGTGAACGTTGGTGCACTGTTTCAACAGGTTTTTGTTCGTTCTCAGTTGCATTATACTGTAGCCCATATTTATATTACACAGTTGCTCTCTATGTCCCTCTCCTTCCTGTGCATTCTGTATCTCTAAAGTTGCATTCTTGATCTCTACCGCCGCCAATCTTGTTAGGTGAGTTTAACGCTCATCTTCAGGGAGGGTTCCACTGTGACTCTCGTGATCAGTTGGAGAGACTCCTCATTTCTCATCTTCATCATGTTATAAAATACGGGTGCTCCCACCTATTTTTACTACTTATCACAAGATAGGTACATGGCTTCTGCCGAAAGAAGAGGCCACGATGCTCCATGAAACATGACGGAGGAACTCGGATTTGGAAATGGGCGCAATTCTAGCGAAGAAGTTGCGAGACCACTCCGTATCATCAGAGGAAGAGGAAGATCCTGCTCACATTGTGCAGATCTGACAGTTCCACCATGGAGCCAGCGAATATGGAAACGGGGGAGGAATAAATACCCCACCCCCCGAAAACCAAGAAGGATGGACCCCTGTGGACAAGAAGAAGAAGCGCCGTCCGTCCGAGGAGCAGGCAAACCAGCTCATACCGTCCTGGCAAATTCAAGGTTGAAGTCTTACGGGGACCACAGAACCAATATGGTGTTGTTTCATACCTGGAATCACGACACAACCTGAAGTTCAAGATATGGTTCAACTTGAGGGGAGAGCCAACCATATGACTCCTCTCAACAAGGAAATGTACACCACCTTGAAGAGAGTCATGGAGACAGATCGCTCATTCACCCTGGAGGAACTGGACTCTCGGCAGAAGATCAAGAGTGTAGTGATGCGATACCCGCTGATGATGCCTATCGAGGCAGTAGAAGCTCATCCCAGTGTGGTGTCAGCTCAACGTCTCAAGGCAAAGACGGCAGCCAACGCACCAACCCGACAGGTCCTCATTCAGCATGTAGGACCACTGCCATCCCAGCTGAACCTCGGTTCTTGGGGCAGGTACGATGTAGGACTTCACAGCAGAGCCAGTTCGCTGTTTCAAGTGTCAGCGTTTATGGACACCTGGGTGTATTTGTCGAACGAGTATCTGCCAGATTCAAGGAGTCTGGAAGACGCCAAAAACTCGGCAACAGGACTCTACGACGGATCATCACTCTCAGCAGACGATGGGTGCGAGAGAACCTGCCATACCGCAGATCTCTCCGCAGCTAACCCAAGTCAATGCCCAGGAATTCCCAACCCTCAAAGCCTCAACCAGGCGTCAAGGTCAAGAACCTCCTGCACCCCTACCTCAACGAAGAAACAGAAACAAGAGGAACAGGAGGCATCAACAGGGTACATCTTGCCAATGCGATCAGCAGGCGGCACTGAACGAGCCCCCACCGGCCATAGCACGACAACGCAGGCACTTCTTACCCGGCACAGGCGCTTTGCAGGCTCAACTGGCACCTCACCAGCAGATCCCGGCTACCCAACCTGGTATACAGCAACAAACCACGGTGCATACAATAAAGAAATCCAACCCTCAGCAGTCCCTACAGACCACAACAGCCCAGATAATGTCCACTGTTTCGAACCCAACCCCAAAGCAGACCCTCACCAGGGAGGATCTCGTAGCACTCATCAAGGTGTTCATGGATATTATTTGCAACACAATCAACTCCACGAAACAACAGAGCGTATTCCGGCAGATGGTCAGTACGCTCCTGAGTGTGTGCTTACTGACCGAGGAAGAGACAGTGGATGCCATGAATCTGCAGGTTCTCAGAGCGGGCAGGACTCAGTCTCCAGCTCAGGAAACAACAGCGATGAAATAACCTCGGTACCAAATCACACCCTCAAGGTCCTACAATGGAACATTCAGGGTCTGAGGGGCAAACAGCACCTCTTGCTCGAGGCAGTAATTCGGGATCGGGTTGACATCGGCTTGCTACAAGAAACTCTGACTGTCCCGACTATGTGCCCAAGACTACCCGGTTTTGCTGGGTATTCTCGGCACATGGACCCGGGCTTTCGCTGCAGAGGCACGGCTGTATTTGTATCCAATACAATACCTCACGAGGTTATAGCCAACCCTGTGGACTGTGGGGAGGATGCCGAGGTACAGGCCATCCTTACGCACATACCTGGGGCGCCCATTACCATCTATAACATTTACAAGAACCCAAGACACACCCTCGACATTGCAGAGCTCCTCCACTAGCACGCACTGAGTGTATTATTGTGGGTGGAGATTTCAAAGCACATCACCCAATGCTGCGCACTCGCTCAGCAACCAATGCTGCTGCCAGACACAGCACTGCTCCTACACGATATTCCAGAGGTAAAGTTGCTAAACAATGGAGACCCCACACACCTGTTGGGTGGCTGCCTCGACCTTACCTTCGGGTCAAGACAACTCGCAGCAGGAGCCACATGGGAAACTCATCCTCACCTTGTCAGTGACCACTTTGCAGTAATCACCACCTTCAACATCAACAGGCCTCCCACAGTTGTGCTGCCTCCTAGATGGAACGTAAAGAGGGCCAACTGGAAGGTGTTCCAGGATTATCTTCGTGACTGGTGGTCCACATACTCTCTATCTGAAGACTGTGATACGGCTGAACAGGAGCTAATCACTGCTCTCATCCAGGCAGCAGAGTGCGCAATTCCAAAGAAGTCTGCAGGATGCACTCACAAAAGAGACTGGTGGTTCTACAACGACGAGGTGCGGGAGCAGAACCACCACATCAACTCTTTTAGGAAGCTATACAGGCGTAACCCTACAGCAGAGAACAGGAATACTCAGAGCCATTGTGCAGCATTCCCGCAGTCTCTCTCTCAGAGTAAAAACTGAGAAATGGCTGGAGTGGTGCTCAACATTCGGGCATCACACTACCTTATCTGAGATATGGGGCAAGCTCAACATAGCAACTGTCAAGAGCAAGCAGAGGCCACCAGCACACCCGAACCCATCCCAGGAAGCTGAGAAACTAGTGGAGCTTTTCACTTCCAGGGGAGCCTCCACTCAGCTCCCACAGGACATCCAGAATATACAGACGGATTTTCTGCCACAGCGCCAGCTAACGATACAAGCTGCATGTGAGTCGGAAGATGTGACTGATGAAGACCTCACGGACTTGGAACTCCGACGTGCCATTAAGAACACAGGTGACACTGCCCCGGGCATCGATGGTGTTATGTACTCCATGATTGCACGGGCTGGGCAGAGTGGATGGGAGGCCATACTAGACGTCATTAACAAGTCGTGGAGGACCAGGACACTCCCAGCAGCTTGGAAGAAAGCTACCATCGTACCAATTCCAAAGCCCAAGGACCCAGGCAGTATGAGATCCATATCGCTGACCAGCTGCTTAGCCAAGACTGCTGATAGGATGGTGTTAAACCGCCTCCTAGGGAAACTTGGACCCTCTCATCATCACATATTTGGCTTCACCAAAGGAGTGGGTACAGCAGAGTGCATAACCACTCTACTAAGCCAGATTGCTGATAGTAACAAAAAACCTAGTATCCTTGTCTACCTCGACCTTGAGAAGGCATTTGAGCTAGCCAGCCCCACAGCAATTCTGGCAATAGTAGCTCGGAAGGGAATTAAAGGACGCCTGCTGGCCTGGATAGAGTCCTACATTAGGGGCAGGCAGGCCTGTGTCAGCTTTCAGGGACACTACTCTTCCTTTAAAACCCTGGAAAACGGTACTCCACAAGGTGTGCTCAGTCCTACCCTGTTTAACCTCCTTATGCAGGAACTTGAGCCTTCCCTCTCATATGTGGTATACAGCTCCTCAGCTATGCTGATGATCTTGCACTCGTAGTGAATGGGAAAGGCAATTTAGACCGATAGGCTCAGAGCTTTGGACCTAATTACGCAGTCTTGCAAGGAACTAGGCCTCAAGATCTTTTGCAATGATGTTCAAGGGACCAGATCCTGTGAATAGATTACGTATTCAGGATATAGAACTTGAGTGGACAGGCTCCTATCTGTGCTTGGGAATCTACATTGATAAAAAGCTGACCTTTCAGAAACAGGCCGAGTATGTCAGATCTCGTGCTCTACTCAGACTCAACGCCATGAAAGCCATGACGAGGCACCGTGCAGGGGCAAGCAAAGATGTACTTCGCTTGTACTATATACAAGCTATACGCTCGCTCATTGACTACGGTGCACCGGCGTTAGCTCATCCCTTCCCGCAGAGCAGGCAAAGGGTGGAGGTCGTACAAAACCAGGCGATAAGAACTATGCTTGGGGCCCCCATCTGGACCAACACAGTATGTCTCAGATTTGAGGCCCGGCTTCCTTCCTTGGCTGACAGAGTAAGTAAGATACATAAACGCCTGCAAAGTGGCCACGATTCTGCACCGGCAGCAAGGTACCCCACTAAGGAGACGGATATTGACAACCATGACACAAGATCCCACACTCTTCACGGACTACTGAATTCGTTCGTTTTGTGCTGCTGGGCGGAAGCTGCTGCCTATACAACTACTCCTTGAGAAGAGTTGTGACCTTCCTGCTGCTGGGTACCATCCACCACCTCCCTGGCGCCCAGGTCCAACCGATGTTTGCATCATGCAGCTACCCATCTCTAAACGTCTCTGCAGTCAAGACACCCTCGACAATCATGCTGAGACAAGCATGGCACTGGCAGAGGGAGGCACATGTGCAGTGTATTTCACAGATGGTTCTGTCGACCCTGACAGGAAGAGAGCAGCAGCTGGACTGTACCACAATGGTCACACACAAGGCTGGCGACTCCCTGACCACTGCACGATCCTTCAAGCTGAGCTGGTGGCAATTCAGCAGGCATTGTCACATGCCCTACGACATCGACTCCGACCTGTCATACATGTTGATTCCACTTCTGCAATCAATGCCCTCTCCCATCTTCAACCACAGGACAATGTTCACCTCATCACATCGATCCTGAGCATAATGACAGCCTTAGAAGTTCAGGGTAACAGATCGACATTGAACTGAATCCCCAGCCATGCTGGCATCCGGGGAAATGAGGCGGCAGATGATGCAGCCAAGGCAGCAACAGACTATCCACATGTTGGGATTACTGTCCCCATCAGCCTACGACAGACCAAACTGGTGGCTGCCAGAGCCATGAAACTTATGGGGGAGGTCTTAGGTGATACCCCATCTCATTAGTGGTACCGAGCAGCGACTCAGGGAGAACCCCCTCCATATGATAGAAGCTGGTCCAGAGCGTAGTGTACCGCCATCCATCGGCTTCGTTTGGGCTTTCCCACAGCCAGGATGATGGTAGACAAAGCTGAGGAGATGTGCCATACAACATATCATAGAAACTATGGTAGCTATGACAACACCCCAAGTGATGTTTTAGGGGTAGGAAACGAAGAAAGAAAATGGAAAGAGATAACCAAAATGGTCCACCACCTTGGAGCCTTGTTGGACTGGAGGCACAGCCAGTGGCACCTCCGGGCTCACAACTACTGATGCCATCAACAAAATCCCCCCAACAAACATGCAACACAACCTCATTTATATTTGCTAATATACAGGACCTTAAGCCATCCACAAACAACAAAATACCGTTCATTAGTGGACTTCTAGAGGAGTCAAATTCACTGTTCGCAGCTTTCACAGAGACCCACGCAAAAGATTACTTTGACAGTGAAATATGGATACCTGGATACAACCTTTCAGATGCGACAGAAAGAAAAGGCAACAAGGGGGGTTGGCCTGTACGTCAAAGAGTCGCTCATTTACACAGAGATACTGAACACCAAAAATGATGTTTACCTGGAGTTTCCCTGGAGAGATTTCCCGGGGGTCAACGCCCCCAGGGCCCCGGTCTGTGACCAGGCCTCCTGGTGGATCAGAGCCTGATAAAACCGGCTGTTGTGCTGGCTGCACGCAAACCAACGTACGAACCACAGCCCGGCTGGTCAGGAACCGACTTTAGGTGCTTGTCCAGTGTCAGCTTGAAGACTGCCAGGGGTCTGTTGGTAATCCCCCTTATGTATGCTGGGAGGCAGTTGAACAGTTCGGGCCCCTGACACTTATTGTATGGTCTCTTAACTTTGCTGTGACACCCTGCTTTTCTTTTGGGGGGATGTTGCATCGTCTGCAAGTCTTTTGCTTTCGTAGTGAGTGATTTTCGTGTAAAGTTCGGTACTAGTCCCTCTAGGTTTTTTCCAGGTGTATATAATCATGTATCTCTCCCCCCTGCATTCCAGGGAATACAGTTTTAGGAACCTCAAGCGCTCCAGTAATTGAGGTGTTTTATCTCCGTTATGTGCGCCGTGAAGGTTCTCTGTACATTTTCTAGGTCAGCAATTTCCTGCTTGAAAGGTGCTGTTAGTGTGCAGCAAATTCCAGCCTAGATAGAACAAGTGACCTGAAGGTGTCATCATGGGCTTGGCCTCCCTAGTTTTGAAGGTTCTCATTATCCATCCTGTCATTTTTCTAGCAGAGTGATTGATACAATGTTATGACCCTTGAAGGTGAGATCCTCCGACATGATCACTCCCAGGTCTTTGACGTTGGTGTTTCGCTCTATTTTGTGGCCAGAATTTGTTTTGTACTCTGATGAAGATTTAATTTCCTCGTGTTTACCATATCTGAGTAATTGAAATTTCTCATCGTTGAACTTCATATTGTTTTCTGCAGCCCACTGAAAGATTCGGTTGATGTCCGCCTGGAGCCTCGCAGTGTCTGCAATGGAAGACACTGTCATGCAGATTCGGGTGTCATCTGCAAAGGAAGACACGGTGCTGTGGCTGACATCCTTGTCTATGTAGTTGAAGTTCTGACAATAAAAATCGAGAACCAAAACTTAGTCATTGTACTTGTATATAAGCCACCGGATGCAACTTCCCAACAGTTCAAAGAACAACTGTCAAAAATCGACTCCTGTCTGGACAACTTTCCAGCCCCATCCCCAAACATCTTGCTGCTTGGTGACTTCAATCTAAGACACACAAAATGGAAGAATATAGCAAAAAATGTCGTAGCAGAAATAATCCCTGAAGGTAGCTCAGATGAAAGGTCACACACGCAGGAGCTGCTGAATTTCTGCAACAAACACACCCTAAGTCAGAAAATAGTGGAGCCAACAAGACTGGAGAACACACTGGATCTTATTTTCACAAATAATGAGGACCTGGTAAGGAATATAACAATATCAAAAACAACAAATTCTGATCACAATCTAATCGAAGTCCAGACTTGCATGCACAGGAGTTCTGATCAGCACAATGCATTCAGTTATGAGGGTACCTTTACCAAATTCAACTTCAACAAGAACATCATCTGGGATCAGGTAAACTATGCCCTAAATGAAACATGCTGGGAGGATATCTTAAATTACATGGACCCGAACCAATGCCTCGAAAAGATCACCCTCAAGGTAGCTGAAGTATGTTCTAGGTATATTCCTATAAGACAAAAGAAAAAAAGTAAACTGGAGAGAGAGAGACGCTCCCTCTACAGGAGAAGACGAAGAATCATTGAGCTCCTCAAGAATGCCAGATTATCTGATACACGGAAGGTAGTGCTAACCAGGGAAGTGGAAAATATTGAGCTGAAGTTAAAGGACTCATACAGGATCCAGGAGAGACAAGAGGAGCTAAAAGTGATTAATGAAATTGAAAGAAATTCGAAATATTTCTTTTCATACGCCAAAAACAAGTCAAAAACCACTTCTAGTATAGGGCCCCTGCTCAGACAAGATGGATCCTACACTGACGACAACAAAGAAATGAGCGAGATACTGAAATTGCAGTATGACTCGCTGTACAGTGAGCCACTAACCAGTTTAAAGATAGATGATCCAAACAATTTTTTCATGAATGTGCCTCAAAACCCTGCCAATGTAGGCCAGATTTATGACATTACTCTAACTCAACTAGACTTTGAGAAAGCCATCGACGACATGCCCATGCACTCAGCCCCAGGCCCAGTCTCGTGGAACTCGGTGTTCATTAAAAACTGCAAGGAACCCCTCTCACGGGCCCTAAGTATGCTATGGAGAAGGAGCTTAGACACGGGCGAGATTCCAGTCACTAAAAACAACAGATATAGCCCCTCTCCATAAAGGTGGCAGCAAAGCAGTAGCTAAGAACTATAGACCAATAGCTTTAACGTCCCACATCATAAAAATCTTTGAAAGAGTTCTAAGAAGCAGGATAGCAAACCATCTGGACTCCCAAAAATTGCACAACCCATGGCAACATGGTTTCATAGCAGGTCGCTCCTGCCTTCGCAACTGCTTGACCACTATGATATGGTCCTAGATGCACTGGAAAACAAACAGAATGCGGATGTAGTATACACAGACTTTGCAAAAGCCTTGACAAGTGCGACCATGGTGTAATAGCACACAAAATGCGTGCTAAAGGGATAACCGGCAAAGTAGGCAGATGGATCTTCAACTTTCTAACCAATCGCACACAAAAAGTAGTGGTAAACAGAGTTAAATCAGATGCTGCCATAGTGAAGAGCTCTGTCTCACAAGGCACAGTACTCGCACCTATCCTGTTCCTTATTCTCATATCAGACATAGACAGAGATGTAAACCACAGCGCTGTATCATCTTTTGCAGACGATACTAGGATCTGCATGGGAGTGTCATCCATTGAGGACACTGTTAACCTCCAAGAAGATATAAACCAAGTTTTCCAATGGGCAACGGAGAACAATATGATGTTCAAAGAAGACAAATTCCAACTACTCCGTTATGGAAAACTGGAGGAAATAATAACTAGAACTGAGTATACTACAAACTCCAATCACACAACAGAGAGGAAAAGTAATGTGAGAGACCTGGGAGTGGTAATGTCATAGGATCTCACCTTCAAGGATCACAACAATGCCACTATCACATCTGCTAGGAAACTGATAGGATGGATAATGAGAACATTCAAGACAAGAGATGCTAAGCCAATGATACTTTTCAAATAACTTATTCTTTCTAGGCTTGAATACTGCTGTACATTAACATCCCCATTCAAGGCAGGTGAAATTGCAGAGCTAGAGAATGTACAGAGAACCTTTACTGCACGTATAAGTTCCATCAAACACCTTAACTACTGGGAGCGCCTGGAAGCACTTGACTTGTACTCACTAGAGCGCAGGCGAGAGAGAGATCATAATCTACACCTGGAAGTTTATGGAGGGACTGGTCCCTGATATGCACACAGCAATCACTCCATACGAAAGCAAAAGACTTGGCAGGCGATGCAACATACCCCCAGTGAAAAGTAGGGGCGTCACTGGTACACTAAGAGAAAACACAATAAGTGTCCAGGGCCCAAGACTGTTCAACAGCCTCCCACCAGCAATAAGGGGCATTACGGGAAGACCCCTGGTTGTCTTCAAGAGGGAGCTGGACAGATACCTAAAGACGGTGCCGGATCAGCCGGGCTGTGGCTCGTACGTTGGATTACGTGCGGCCAGCAGTAACAGCCTCGTTGATCAGGCCCTGATCCACCGGGAGGCCTGGTCGTGGACAGGGCCGCGGGGACATTGATCCCCGGAATTCCCTCCAGGTACTGTCGGCACGTTGTCCAGCAGCCCCTAACACACTATCTTCTGGAGTGCGAAGTTACTGACACACTCCGCAGGCAACTAGGAGTGATATTCCCTCCCGAAAGAAACCCAAGATGACTGCGGCCACCTAGTGTACCATGGAGTCAACGAACCAGAAAGCTGTTCCCCCGTAAACGACAATCCTCCTCCGCGGTCCTAGTTAGGGTAAATATAGTGTTGTCGTTGTAAAGAGCACCATTTAAAACTGACCAAAAGTGCTTGAGTAGCTACGGCATCTTGTAGAAACCTTCTCCCTGGGAGCCAGAGACGGTATTAAAGATTGAGACCCGTGCCAGGACTAGGGTCTTGGCGAGCTTATACTCATACCTATTTTGCTCTCGCACTCAGTCTCTCTTGCATCGATTTTTCTAGCTGTTCCCTCGTCAATTGCCTGATTAGCTTGGTTGTTCCCCAAGTTTTGCACGACAGTGATCATTTTCCCTTATCTTCTACTACGTATTCCCGCCGTCTCGTACCCCCCTTTTGGAAATTTTTGGGACGACCCAAAGCCACCCCCGGGAAGCCGAGGGCAAAGGGATATCCCCGGGCGACCAAAATTTCCCACGGCAAGACACCACCGCCAAGATTTTTCAAGGGAAGGGGATTGACCCAGGACCTTTCCCTACTGAAACATAGACCTGGGGGAAGGGGCCCAAAAAGGGGAAAGGGGAAAAAAGGGAGGGAGGGGGGGGGGGATAGGGGGAAAAGGGAAAAAAAGGGGGATGGGAAGAGGGATGGGAAGGGGGTTTTTGGGGGGGTAATTAGGTTCGGTCTAGGAAGGAGAAAAAGGGTCTAATTCCTAAAACCCAAAGACCCTCTTCACCACCCCCAAGGAGCCCCCCTTGAAGAGGACGGGAAACCATCGATTCCAGGCTGGGGGGGACTGATTACCTCTAACTACTGCTCTTACTTTTTTTCATCATTTTTCTTTGTACTGGACGATAAACCCAGTGTGGCGAAACTTTCCTTTTAAAAAGATTCCAATATGTTTCATGGGTGCTCATTCTTCAACGTGTGGGTTTTTAAAAAACCATTTATCACACTTAAAAGACGTTGAAAGCAAATTTGTTAAACCAATAATGGAAAATATACGGGAAAAAATTTTTTTAGATGGGAAAGCAGGTGAAATAGAGTATAATTGACAGTTGGAGACGCGTCCCAGGAAAAAACCAATTAACCCTCGGGGTGACCACGAAAGGGAAAAACCTCGAAAAGCATTTAATAGAGGAAGGTCCATAAAAAGCCCGTGGATCCGGGATTAATTTCCGCAGAGTGAGGTGTTCTTTTATGAAAGGGTCAAAGATGCCCATAATTTCAGTAAGCCAAAAAAATTTCCCACAGGGGAGTCATGCCCAGTTTAATGACTCCTTTGTCCTCGAAAAAGTGGGTTTTCTGAGTCGCAAGAATTTTATCAGTAAAGGGATTTAAAGACTTACCGTCAAAAAACCTTGTTTTCAAAAAAAATTTTCTTTCCAAATTTTCATGGTGAAGCACTCCGACGATCTTAGCATTTTTAGAAAACAAAACCTTCCGGGCTTTTTCCCCCGGTTGAATTCATTTTCCGGTCCAATAAGGATTGAGGAACAAGAAGTCAAGAGAAAAAAATACAGACATTTTGAATGGAATAGACCAAACCGGCGGTACTTTTTTATCACACCATTCCCGTTTCCTTTAAAACCCCAAAATTTTTTTCCTAAGCAGTTATTTGTTTTTAGGAAAAGGGGGATCACTGTTCTGGAAAAAATTTGAACTTAGCTTCATATCTTTCCCCAAGTTTAGGCAGAATTGTCTTCCAATTTTGTTTTCGAACTAGAATCATTATCATGTTAAGTCATTCTGGTAAACAGATCGAGGGGGCCCTTTTTCATCCATTTCATAGTCTTTTAGTATCAAATTAATTCGTCAGGTAAAATCTCGACAATAAATTTGCCTCACCACCAGTATCTTACCCCCTGTCAGTCCCCCCTTTTTTCTGGCAGTCTTTCTTTAATCTTGTTTTTATCGGATTTTCTAATTTGATTTCCTCCCCGGCTTGTCACATTTGTACTTGATCCACCTTCAATTTAAAAAACTTGTAACCGGTGCGGCACTCAATGGGGGAAATGCTGAAAGTTTGTTCTTTGGGTTTCAAAGAAGGGGTGAAGAAAATATCTTGACTTCTTTGATTCCTCGCCTTTTTAACTCCGTCTCTTCTGTCCTTCAGTTCCCCTTTTCCTTCGTCAAAAACTTTCTGGTTTTCTTACACAATGTTTTAACAAGGAAATAAAAAATTTTAACAAGAAAAAATTCACAGGCTTTGCCATTGGCACTAAGCAATGGATGTGAGGAATTTTTGTATGTGTCCCAGCACTATTTTTACTTAATAATTTTCAAAAAATGGTTTAACACACAGCCATATATGCTTCTCACTCATGAAACCAAAACATATCATAATATGAAAATTTTTTACTATTCGGGATGGTTTGTCTGAAATAATATTATTTTTATAATCAAAAAGAAGCGCTAAGCCACAAGGGGTAACAGCGCTGGGAGGGTAGGGA
>NC_069406.1:82143940-82170356 GCF_026875155.1 Cherax quadricarinatus | reverse complement strand
AGGGCCCAACACTACCCTGTGGAACACCGCTTGTGACGTGCCTCTGCGATTTCTCCCTATTTATGCAAACACTCTGCCTCTGGGCCTCTCTACTTTGCACTCCTTTCTCCACTTAGATACGTATGTGTAAAAGGCCTTTGCTAATAAACACACTGTCCTAGCAGTCTTTTTATATCTCAAGAAGGCATGACACCATTGGAGGTGTCATATGACCCACTCCAAAGGCTTCAGCGGTAATCTACCGACCATCCTAGCTGCTTTCGTATCTGAAAGACATTTTCGTGTCCGTGTTGGCGCCTCGCTTTCCTCATACTTTGTTCAGGCCGAAGGGGTCCCACAAGGTTGTTTCCTTAGCACTGTTCTTATTCTCTTGGTTATAAATTACCTTCCTACCCGTTCTTCCATCGTATATTTGGTCTTCGTGTTCCTTCTATGTATAGGTTAGTCTCAGACGTTAGTAGAAGCCCATTATTTGTTCGGCGCCCCTGCATATTCCGACCGTTTTCTCTTCATCTTCACTCCGATCTTTTCTCCAGTTGCCTCCTTTGCAAGTTGATGTAGCGTCTGCTTTTTCCCTTACCCCTTGGGAGGTTCCGACGGTTCGTGTATGTTCTCTTCACTGCCGTGCGCCAATGCTTTCCTACCTACAGCTGCTTCTCGCTCTCTTTTTCTTGATCACTTCCGGTCGCATGCGCATGCCATCACTGTTTATACAGATGGTTCTAAATCTTCTGGCGGTGTTGGGTTGGCGCGGTGTTTCCTGACGATGTTGTCCGAGATCATTTGTTAGACTCGGCTAATATTTTTACCACCGAGTCATATACCATTCTCATAGCGCTTCCCCGTGTTACATATATGTCTCCGTCGACTTTTTGTAATCATTTCAGATTCCTCGGTGCTTTACAAGCCTTTAAACAATTTGATTCCCCTCACCTATTGGTTTTTCCTATTCAAGTATGGTTGCACCATATGGCTATCAAAAATAAAGACGTCGTTTTCTGTTGGGTCCCCGGACACGTTGATGTGCAGGGCAATGAAGAGGCGGATGCTGCTGTGCATTCAGTGGTACGTGATCATAGATCAATGGTTCAGAGAATCGACACGTTGATAAATTAGACACATGTGCAACTCTTGGGTATCTTTATTAAGGAAACGTTTCGCCACACAGTGGCTTCATCAGTCCATACACAGGATTAACTTGAACAGGAGGAGAATGAGGTAATCAGTCCCTCAACCTAGAATCGATGTGGTCAGTCTATCAATCTTAAATAGAATACGGCATATGAGCGGAGAAGCAGCTTATAAACCGTAGGCAGGAGAGGTGCAGCAGTTGTAGGTGGTGCCACATTTGCCCAATGTGGAAGTAGGTCATGCCCATGGGTTAGACAAGCGAAGGATTCCCAAGTATTAAGATCCCAAGAAATTGCAGTGTCTGACAGGATTGTAGATCAATGGTTGGAATTCTTCGCTTGCCTAACCCTTGGGCACGACCTACTTCCACACTGAACAAATGTGACACCACCTATGACTGCTGCACCTCTCCTGCCAACGGTTTATAAGCTCCTCCTCCGCACTTATGCCGTATTCTATTCAAGATTGATGGACTGACCACATCGACTCAAGGCTGAGGACTGATTACCTCATTCTCCTCCTGTTCTTCAAGATTCTCATATCAAGAAGCATAAATAATAGGAGTCCTCTGGTTTGTTCTTCAACTCTATACATCCTTGGTTAGGCCTCATTTAGATTATGCTGCACAGTTTTGGTCACCGTATACAGAATGGATATAAATTCTCTCTGGAAAATGTACAAAGGAGATGACAAAGATGATCCCATGTATCAGAAACCTTCCCTATGAGGATAGACTAAGGGCCCTGAAACTGCACTCTCTAGAAAGACGTAGAATTAGGGGGGATATGATTGAGGTGTATAAATGGAAGACAGGAATAAATAAAGGGGATGTAAATAGTGTGCTGAAAATATCTAGCCTAAACAGGACTCGCAGCAATGGTTTTAAGTTGGAAAAATTCAGATTCAGGAAGGATATAGGAAAGTACTGGTTTGGTAATAGAGTTGTGGATGAGTGGAACAAACTCCCAAGTACCGTTATAGAGGCCAGAACGTTGTGTAGCTTTAAAAATAGGTTGGATAAATACATGAGTAGATGTGGGTGGGTGTGAGTTAGACCTGATAGCTTGTGCTAACAGGTCGGTTGCCGTGTTCCTCCCTTAAGTCAATGTGACCTGACCTGACTAGGTTGGGTGCATTGGCTTAAGCCGGTAGGAGACTTGGACCTGCCTCGCATGGGCCAGTAGGCCTTCTGCAGTGTTCCTTCGTTCTTATGTTCTTATGTTCTTATGGACTGATGAAGCCACTGGTGGCGAAAATTTTTCCCCCAATTTAAAGAAACCAAGATTTTGGCACAGGGTATAAATTTTTCGGTATTATCACCCGGGTTTTCCTATGGGGTATTCCTTTCCCGAATTTTTTTAAAAAGTCATCTTTCCCCTTTTTCGCAGTTTGGCAACAACGGTGGTCGGAATACACCTTTAAAAATTTTTACTCTGGTGGGTTTAAGACACATAGGCAACTTTTTTCCGAAACTTTTTCGCCTACATTTTCCCCTGCCTTTTTTTTGTATTCGACGGGAAGAACCCTAGTGTAGGCGAAACGTTTGGAAAAAAGGGTTTGCCAAAATTTTTCCTATGTGTCTTCCCTCCCAAACCCCTGTCGGTATTGAAACCCATTTTGATTTTTCAAATTGTACTCTTTTAAAAACCGTTTTTTAGGTTTGTGGTCCCTTTTCTTACCCCCCCACTTGCTGCACACTGGAGAGCGCTTCCCGCCCCCGATCGGCCTTATTTGATTTAAACCAATGAATCGATCCCGTTTTCCCCTTCTTTGAGGTTTTTTTGGAAATCCAAAATTTTTTTTCTGCAGTTTTTGGTATTGGGGGGTTTTACCAGCGAGCACCCGGGAAATTTACCCCCAAACGATCCCGGGCCTACCGCTAAAACCCTTATCTTCCTTTTTTTTCGGGAGGGCCCTCCCTTTTTACTTGTGACCCACTTTTTGTTTTTGGGTAAAGAATGTTTTTACTATACGAACTTTGACACACAGTTTCCTTATTTCCCCCTTCCAGCCCTTTTCTCCCCTTACCTGTGATCCTCTCTTCACCTAATGGTGTTTTTAGCCCTGGCACCCAAATTTTTTGCCCCCCGTGCTTTTCATTTAAAACCCCTTTTCGGTTTTTTTTTGCTTTAATTTTATTATGACTTTTTTTCCCCAAGTCGGTTCCCGGCCAGCCTGGTGTGCGCGTACGTTTTGGGTTTTCGTGCGCCCCAAAACCCGCCTGGTTTTATCGGTCTGATTTCCCCCAAAGGGGGCCTGGTCCAAACCCCGGGCCCCGGGGGGGCGTTGGGGCCCCCGGAACTCTCTCCCGGTAAAAATCCCGGTTTTGTTTCTTAGGTTGCCTCCCCTTTTTAAAAATTTATTTGAATCTTAAATTTTTTTGTTTTCCCCCTTTCCCCTATGGGAAAAAAACCCAAAAATACAATTGATGATTTGGGCCCCCTTTTTTCCCAATTTACTTTGGTCTCCTTCTCTGCCAGTGAGGTATACACTGATACTGTCGGATTTTGGGAGCCTGCGAGGGCATTTTTTGGCCAAATTTCAAACCCAATTTTTATGGGATTGTCCCTTGCAGTTTTTCCCAAAATTTATTAAACCTACTTCCAAAGTTTGTAGTCGACTCCCTTTTTTGCTTTTTTAAAATGTTTAAAAAAAAAATTTTTTTCCCCATTCCCCCAGTTTCTTCGTACAAATTTGGTTATGCCCCCGTTCCCGACAAGAAAAAAATATAGTTTTTTTGTTGGGGGCCTTGGTAGGGTTTACAAATTCCCGGGTAAAAGAGCAGGGGGGGTCGCTACACCGTCAGCGTCCCTGACCTCTTGTTTTATACAGAGGTATTCCCTTTTGGTTTTTTTTCTGTAATCTCTAACCACCCTCGCAACCATTGGGAAAAGCGTTAGTTTTTATTTTGACTCATAAAAAAAAACATTTAATTAACAATCAAATAAGTTTAGGTTTTTTTGAAAACCCCTTTTCCCTCTTTTGCCAAAGGTTTGGGAGGAATCTTGCATCGGGGACACCCCCTTATCTTGGGGATTGATGCCCAGGGACTTGGTTTCCCCTTTGAAAAGGTTAAGTTCCCATTTTGGGTTTTCATATTCTATTGGGCTGTAAATCTATAAACAAAGGGACGCAGTTTTTCCCCCGTTTTCACACCCCTGACGCCCCTTTTTTTATCTTTCCCTTTTTTTTTTGACGGCCCCCCTTTTACTCGGACTCCCCCATAGACTTTTTTACAATGAAAAATTTTTTACTACACAACTTGTTTTAAAAATTTTTCCTTTTAGCACCCTCATAGCCCTTTATAATTTTAACCCCTGTGCCTTCCAACCCCCAGCTGCTCTATGATTTCCCGCATTTCTCCCACCCCCTGCAGTGCTGTATGGCCTTTACCCGGGATAAATGCCCAGGGTTTTTATTAAATTTTTTTAGTGGGACCTAACAAAGTGTTTTAAAAAGGCAGCGAAGTACTTTTGTGAAACCGTAGATAAAAATTTTCAAATTATTGGGAAAAAGAGGCAATTTTCTAATGATGTTTGGGTGACAAAGGGCCCGTTCCGGAAAATGAAAAAACGAGACACAGGTAACGTAAACCTACAGGCCAGAATCATTAATTGCAGGGAATTTTATGCAAATTTTGTATGCCCAATCGGAAGGTTTGGGGGAGTACCGGAGGCAGTAGGTTCTTAAACAACAATCACCACAGGGTTAAAAAAAAAAAAATTTTTGTCTCAACCTGTTTGAGCTCTATGGAAAATAAAAAAAAAAATTAAGGAGAAAATAAAGGGGAAACGTTAAACTAAAATTTTCTTAGATGCAAACTTTGTGGGTTATCCCCTTTTGTTTAAAATAATAATTTAAAAAAGTTTTGGGAAAATTTAGAAGCAGGGAAATGAAAACAGGGAAAACAATTCAGTTGGGATCATTTTAAAAACCCAACAGGGGTTATTAACCTTCTTACAATTAAAGACTACAATTTACTGCCCCGATTGTCCCATGTTTCTTCCCCCAGCCCGTGGAAATAATCACTTCCATTTATTAGATATAGTTTTGGGTTTTAAAAAATTATCAAAAATTGGGTTTTTCATTACACATGGATAGGTTAAAGGGAAAAGAAAAACTTTCCAGAAAATAAAAAGTTTTATCAGAATTATTTTTAAAAACAACCCAAAACTGTTTAGAGATCGAGTCCCCAGGTTTTTTGGTTCCCCTACCCCGAAGGGGATGGATCCCCCCGGGTTTAAAAACCCCTTGGGCCCAAAGGAATGAGATAAAGAAAATTTTTGGAAAAGATAAACAGAAATGGGCTTTTCCCCTGTATCATACTGGGCCTTTTGGGTACTCTCCCGGTAAAAAGTGAACGACGTTCCAGCCCAAAAAAGATTTTCCCGGGTTTCTCCCTTTAAAAGTTGATGTGAAAGAAATGAGAAGAAAAAAAAGGGGGAAGGAAATCAAGATTTGTCAAAAAAGGGCTTAAAACCCCCGGATAGGTTTAGACCAAAATGGTTTTTGGAATTAAACGAGAAATGCAGGTAGTGAAAAAAAATGGGGGAAAAAGAAAAACAACTGCCCAAAATTTAGTTAAAAAATTTGGGGGTGAGACTGCAACGAACCTTTAAAGTCGGTTTAAACCACAAACGGTAACTTCTGCAGCAAAAAACTCAATTGACGAATCCAAAAATTAGCTTTTAGGGAAACCCGTTTAAAGCAACCCCACCTTTTAAAGCTTTTCAAGAAAAACGAAGGTTGGCAAGGAGGCTGGACTGTTTTCCGAAAATAAGAAAAATGAAAGAGGCGAGGTTCAGAGGCAAGGCCTGGAGCTGACAAAGATCCCCTGTCACTACAAATTGACAAGGATATATTAAAGCAAACAAACAAACAAAAAAAACAGTTTGTGAATTTACAGAAGGAATTTTATTCCATTTGTTATTTTATGCAAAAAAAAAAAATAGTTGCATTAAAATGAAAGATGTACTCCAACGTTGCTTTGTTTATTGAGTGCCACAGAGACTGCCCCTCTTCTGGAGCTGTGTTTGATGCTGAGCGTGTCACTCTTACTGTGGATATGGATTAAAAATATTCGTGTTGCCTGTATTTACTAGAAGGTTTGATGAGGCAAGTGACACGAATGCTATCAGAAAATTTTTGCAGGAAGTAAAGCAAAAAAATAAAAAGCCTAAAGATAGGGCAAGAGGAAAAATAAGTGTCCTTGGCGGGATCTCAGGAGACTGTTTCACCCGAGAATTAAATTATGGTTTAGTACAGGTTAAGTATTTAATTATCGACCGTAATTAATCAGGTGAGACAGGCAGCGTGTCTGCAGATTTAATTACTAAGGTGTAATTAAGCATTATTGGATGGGTGAGCATGCATCTTGAGTCTGGTTGAGATGATTGATGCTACTCATCTTGTGTGTGGTTGAGATGATTGATGCTGTTCATCTCTTTGAACCTGATGCTGCTTATCCCCCTTAGTATGGTGAAGATGATTAGTGCTACTTATCTCCTTGAATCTTTTGAATGTAACTGATGATGCTTATCTCTTCCTTGAGTTTTGAAAAGGTGATTGATGCTGCTCATCTCTTTGAATCTGGTTGAGATGACTAATACTGCAACTCATTCACTGATGTAGTTAAAGAATTGATGTTGCTCTCAATTTTCTTTGAGTCTGGCTGAGATGTCTGATGCTGCACACGATATCCTTCCTGAGTCTGCGTGCGACGGGTGATCTATTCTTCGGGTTAAGAAGGATCTAAATGGTATGTTGTAGACAGTGAAGAAAAGGCACACGTTACAGAATTTTTTTGTTGGGACAAAATTTCTCTAGATTCAGCTTCATCAGGTCAGTAATAAAGCTCTGAGCAGAGAGAACCGTTGTCCCACAGTACATGCCTACTCTGCAAATAGCGTCTTTTCTTCACTGGTTGAGGGGATTGCTGTGTTTCCTCAGTTTAGGCTTTTGTCCGAGTAAGGTCATTAACAATGTGCATCAAAACCCCGCCTTGAGCCTGGCTGAGAGGACTGATAGTGTGCCTCATCTTAGCCTTAAAAACCTGAGTGAAGTGATTGATTCTGGGCCCTAACTCGGCCTTCAGCCTCTTTTACGGAAGATAGATGCTGCACCACGTCTCAGCCATTTCTCAGTGTATATTCATCTGTAACAGAAGTCGCAATATAAACAGATTCTAGAGGCACTAAGAAAATAAAAAAAAAAAGGAGACTGAAAAACTTGAGAAAAAAATATTGTCAGGTAAACGTAAGTTTCCATAACATCGAGTTTAAGTGAAGCTATGTTCATCTTCTCAAGGGTGGGAAATACAATAAAGCACTTTTGTGTATACACGCTAAGACGACCTTCTTAAGGATTTAAGAGATGCGGAGTGAACTTTTCTGCTGTAGTTGGGAGCATCTTGAAGCAGAATATATTATGGTGCTTTGCTCTCATCCAGTACTTCTGTCATTCTCGTCATCATTTCTCGTTAAGCCAGAAATATTTGTTAAATCTGAGTGATAAACACTTATTAAATAGATCACATGTCCTCAGGGCGTATTCGCTGTATATGATATCCTGTATTATCAGAGTTTATACTATTTTGTGTGTGTAAGTATTTGGGAATTGCGCAAGAGTGTTACCCCTTTTTTTTTTAACTTGTCTGGAAGTCTTGTTAATATTAGATGCTGGCTTGCCTTCCTCACTTGTCTCTTTTATTATAGAGTTTATTTAAAGGTTAAGAGTGTTGTACCGTAGCTAATTTCAAAGCCTTGTCCATTATTTACTATTCTCCTCTCCTAGCAGTATTTACTGTCAAGGAACAAGAGCAACTGGAGAGAAAAAAAAATTGCCCCCAATTTCTCTTTGGCAACCAGTCAGTACAGTGTTCTCTCTCTCTGGTATCCCCCCGGTCACCCTACCAACATACAAACCGAGCTTTATAATCTACGTACTTAGAGTGCATAGGTAGTCTCATTTCACCATGAGTGGAAATTTACTGGGAAAAAGGTACGCAAAAATAACCCAATGAAGATCCATGAATTTATTAAATAAATATTAATTCGCTTTCCAATTTGTTTTCTCATAATGGCTTAAGCATAGACACATTAGGAAGAAATTTTCTCATTCATTAGGATTTAAGGATTAAAGTAGTTTCTAATAATTATGGTTAGTATTGATAACTTATTGTAAATTATGTTGCTCCATACCTGTTACTGTTCTTATTACCATTGATGCTGAAGGGGTCGTGTGTATTTATCGCATGCACCAAGTAAGACATCTGCAGCAGTACCAGGAAGCAGACAAAAAACAGTCCTGTTAGTTATTGATACATGGGTTTACACAAAAAAGTCGCTATGTTTACTACAGTACGCTGAGGTCGGTGGTCACTCTTGGGAGTTAGCATGGGCTGTTACCAAGCACCATGGCTTGTTGTAGTGTTTTAGAATCTCAGGTTCAAGTGTTGAAGAAGGAGATTCTACTTCTTCAGGAGGAAAATAGGAGGCTGAAGCTTCGCATAGATGAGTTTGGGAGCGAGAGTGAGAAGGATTTAGCTGGTAAGGAAGG
This sequence comes from Cherax quadricarinatus, assembly GCF_026875155.1. Taxonomy (NCBI): domain Eukaryota; kingdom Metazoa; phylum Arthropoda; class Malacostraca; order Decapoda; family Parastacidae; genus Cherax; species Cherax quadricarinatus. Next base: position 82,161,668 of record NC_069406.1, on the reverse strand, counting down.
AATGGTCACCAGCAGTGATAGTGGCAGCCGCTTTAAGTGCAAGTGCTTCACAGTTCAGGAAGAAGGAAGATGAGAGTTAATAGAGAAGATGTGAAGGTAGGAAATAGATTCTCTGTTCTCCAAGATGAGTGTACTTCAGTGGTTAGTGAGGTTGAAGGTACCACTGATTCCCTGCAAATCAAGGTAAGAATATTTTAATAGTAGGCGATTCTCAGGTAAGATATATGGACCGTGCATTTTTTAACAGAGACAGAAAGGTCAGACAGAGAGTGTGCCTTCCTGGAGCTGGTGTTGGTGACACAGTCAGCAGGTTGGATAATATTATGGCAGGTAATGGGAACAACCCAATTATCTGTCTTCGTGCTTGGGGTAATGTCATTGGGGAAAGGGGAGGAGAGAGGAGCTGCTGGATAAGTACAGGTCACCCATAGAAGTAGTTAGGTCTAAGGGAGGGATCCCAGTCATATGTAGCATCTTGCCTAGAAAGGGAGTGGGCAATGAATGGATGTCTAGGGCAATTGGTATAAATTGCTGGCTAGACAGGTACTCCAAGGAACTTGCAATCCCATTCATTGATAACTGGGACCTATTCTTTGGCAAACGTGATATGAATGCAAGGGATAAGTTCATCTCTCTGGGGATGGAGTGGTTGAACTGAGAGGGTAATTGATGACTTGTCTAGGAATTTAAACTGTTAGATTATAGGGTGTTTGTGGGAAACAATCAGCCTGCAGCATTAGGGATAAAAAAAGCAGTTATTACCGGGATACCTCAAGGATATGTTTAAAAGACAATATTCAAAATAAAGATAGATGAGCTAAGATTACTTGCAAGTGCAGATAATATAGATATTGGTATAACAGAGACCTGGTTCAACCTGAAAGATAGAGAAATGCCTTCTGAGTGCAACATACAGGGTTATAAACTATTCCACACCGATAGGGTCAACAGGAAGGGTGGTGGTGTGGCGATGTTTGTCAGAGAAAATTTAAATTGTTGTCTTAGACATGATATAAGAGTAGAAACATCGAATACAGAATCTGTTTGGCTACAGTTTCCCAAGGGACGTGACAAATTAATTTTGGGTGTTATTTATAGACCCCCAAACCTTGATAGGGAGGGCAGTAAGCTGTTATGGGACGAAATTCATAAGGCATCTAGATATGAAAATGTTGTGATAATTGGAGATTTTAACTTTAGACAAATTGATTGAACTAAAATAACAGGAAATCTTGAGTCTAGTGACTTTCTTGATACGGTTCAGGATTGCTTTTTAGAACAGGTTGTGACAGAACCAACCAGAGGAAACAATCTGCTTGACTTGGTTCTTGCCAACAAAGATTAACTAATTAATAATCTTGAGGCTAATGAGAGCTTGGGGAAAGTGATCATAAATTACTTAGTTTCAATATATCATGGAATTACCCAGATGACTGCAATCAAATCTCTGTCCCAGATTTTAGCTTGGCCGACTTCATGGGACTGAAAAAATACCTGGGTGGGCTAAATTGGAATGTCCTGACTATGGGTCAGGTAGGTGATCTTGGTTGCCAATATGAAGTTTTTAAGAGCATAGTTCTAGCTGCCCAGATAACTTTTGTTCCGAGTAGGGAAATTAGACCTAACAAAAATGATCCCAAGTGGATGAACAATAGATTAAAACATCTCATTGGTCAAAAGAGAGGCATATATAGACGTATCAAATGAGGGTATGGGTAGTTAAGAAATCAATATATTCAATTAAAGAGAGAAATAAAGAAAGGAATAAGAAAAGCAAAAAGGGATTATGAGGCTAAGGTCGCAAGGGATTCAAAGACTAACCCAAAAGGGTTCTTTCAGGTATACAGAAGTAAGATTGGGGACAAGATTGGCCCACTTAAGAGTAACTCTGGTCAGATCACTGACAGTGATAAGGATATGTGTGAAATTCTCAATACCTACTTCCTCTGTTTTCACCCAGGAAAATATTAGCGATATTCCTGAAATAATGGAATATGTAGAACAGGATGATGATAAACTATGTACGATTGCGGTAACTAGTGACATGGTCCTCAGACAAATAGAGAAACTGAAACCTAACAAATTCCCAGGCCCTGATGAACTGTTTGCAAGGGTGTTAACGGAATGTAAAGAGGAACTTAGCATACCTTTGGCTAATCTTTTTAACGTATCACTACAAACTGGCATAGTACCTGATAAGTGGAAAATGGCAAATGTAATACCTATTTACAAGGCAGGTGAAAGGTCCTTGGCTTCGAACTATAGACCAATAAGTCTTACTTCCATAGTGGGGAAATTTATGGAATCAATAATTGCCGAAGCAATTCGTAGCCATCTTGACAGGCACAAATTGATTAATGAATCTCAACACGGTTTTACAAAGGGGCGTTCCTGTCTTAGGAATTTACTAACTTTTTTCACTAAGGTGTTTGAGGAGGTTAGATGTCCTCAGGTTGTTCTTCAACTCTATATATCCTTGGTTAGGCCTCATTTAGACTATGCTGCTCAGTTCTGGTCACCATATTACAGAATGGATATAAATGCTCTGGAAAACGTACAGAGGAGGATGACAAAGATGATGCCATGTATCATAAATCTTCCCAATGAGGACAGACTGAGGGCCCTGAATCTGCACTCTCTCGAAAGGCGTAGAATTAGGGGGGATATGATCGAGATGTATAAATGGAAAACAGGAATAAACAAAGGGGATGTAAACAGCGTGCTGAAAATTTACATGCCAAGACAGGACTCGCAGCAATGGTTTCAAGTTGGAAAAATTCAGATTCAGGAAGGATATAGGAAAGCACTGGTTTGGTAATAGAGTTGTGGATGAGTGGAACAAACTCCTGGGTACAGTTATTCAGGCTAAAACGTTGTGTAGTTTTAAAAATAGGTTAGATAAATATTCAAGATTGATGGACTCATTCTATTCAAGATTGATGGACTCATTCTATTCAAGATTGATGGACTCATTCTATTCAAGATTGATGGACTCATTCTATTCAAGATTGATGGACTCATTCTATTCAAGATTGATGGACTCATTCTATTCAAGATTGATGGACTCATTCTATTCAAGATTGATGAACTCATTCTATTCAAGATTGATGGACTCATTCTATTCAAGACTGATGGACTGACCACATCGACTCAAGGTTGAGGAACTGATTACCTCATTCTCCTCCTGTGACCTGTACTTAGCTCAGAGGCAACCTGTACTTAGCTCAGTGAGGACGTGTCGAGTGTGCTCTCTACGGACTGAACCAAGATGCCCTCCATCGAGCAACTTTACCAACAGCTTAAGGAAGAATTGAAGATGGCGAAGATGGAGATTCGGCGACTGACCGAGGAAAAGAAGATTCGCAGTAGTCCTCCTGTTCTGAGTCATCAGGTCAAGAAAGGAAACTGGTCAGTGGCTGGAGAGCAGGGAACGAAGTTGACGACCAAGAAGACGAATGGAAAGGTAGAAACGATGAAGAAGAAAGACTGCCGTGGAAACTGTTGTGGAAACATCTAATACATTCTCAGTGCTACCCGACGAATGTGAATCGACTACTGGGAACGTCACGACGAACGACACCAAGGAAGGTAAGAATATTGTTGTTGTTGGGGATAGCCAAGTTAGGTATATGGATAGGGCGTTCTGCTTGAAGGACAGGAGTAGGGGACAGAGGGTTTGCTTTCCTGGGGCTGGGATGGAGGATATTGTTAGCCATCTGGATGACATCATGAGAGGTAATGGGAGCAATCCTATTATCTGTCTCAGTGCTGGAGGCAACGATGTTGGCAGATGTAGGAGTGAAGACCTGATTAGCAGGTATAGGTCAGCAATAGAAATAATTAGGAGGAAGGGTGGGGACCCTGTCATACGTGGTATTTTGCCAAGGAGAGGAGTTGGAAATGAATGGTTGTCCAGGGCAATTGGTGTCAATTGCTGGCTGGACAAATTCTGTAAGGAAAATGCGGTAACATTCGTTGACAACTGGGACCTCTTCTATGGCCGAAATACATGTATGGCTAGGGAATGGGGTTCACTTTATCTAGGTCAGGGTGGGAGCACTAGCAACCTGCAGTGGAGGGACTTTAGGCCATGAACTAGGAATAGTTTTTAGTGGTATTTGTTTTGGGCAGGAAAACAGGTCAGTCGCCAGGTAGTAATATTATGAGTTCGTAGGGGAACTAGTAATAAGCAGAACAGGTACATATTGACAAGCCAGTGACACGGGGTATAAAGAACAAATAGGTTTAGTAAACAGCAGAAATAGCAGGAAGGTAAAGAGAAAGGAGAGCTATTCAATGTTTAATTATGCTAATAGCCGTAGTGCTAGGAATAAGATTGATTGAGTTAAGATTAGTTGCTAGTGCAGGTAACATTGAATGTATTTGAGACGTGGTTTAATTCCAAAAAAGTCGGGAACAGGAATGCCCTGCGGAAATTGTCACAACCAGGGTTTTAAATTGTTAAAAGTAGATAGAAGTACAGGAAGGGGGTGGGGTGCATTGTATGTCCCGAGATCGCTTTGAACTGTTTGCTCAAAAATGGGTAATAAGAGTTATGAAGGAACAGTACAGATTCTGTTTGGATAAAATTTTCAAGGGGCATGAAAAACTGATTTATAGGCCGTGGTATAAACCGTCCCCAAGAACTTAGATAGGGACCCAAGGGAGACTACTATGGGAGGAAATTGTTAAGGCCACAAGGCACGAAAATGTAGTAATATCTAGGAGACTTTAACTTAGTCATGGTTGATTGGAATTTCTGACTGAATTTAGAATCATACGACTACTTAGAAGTAGTAGCAGATTGTTTTTTTTTGAAGCAGTTTGTGGACAGAACCGTACAAGGGGGAAATAACCTGCTTGACTTAGTTCAGGCAAACAATGCATCACTTGTAAGTTATTTAGAAATTTCAGAGGAACTGGGTGTTTAGCGACCAAAATCAATTACAATTTAGATGAATGAAGAGTACGATAGTAGCGATAACTCGGAAACAGTCCCAGATTTTCGCTTAGCAATTACGATGGCTTAGAGAACACTTATCTGATGACTGGGTAACGAAGAGAGCTATCAATATGACAGTATTTCTAATCACCATACATGCTGCTCAAAGAACTTTTATCCCGTATTAAGAAATTAGATCAAATAAAAAATGACCCAAAATGGATGATAATAGGCTCAAATACATACTAGGGCATAAAGGAATTTATAGGCGTATCCAAAGAGGTGAGGGACATCTTATGAATCAGTATATTGACATTAAGAGGGACTTTAAAAAAGGGGGATAAGAAAAGCTAAAAAGGACTACGAAATTAAATTTGCTAGGGATTCTAAAACAAACCCCAAAAAGTTTTTTCCAGGTCTATAGAACAAAAGTTAGAGATAAGATATTTCCCCCTTTAAAAATTAACTATGGGCATCTTATTGACAAAGAGAATGAAATGTGCTCGATTTTAAAAAATTATTTTCTCTCGGTTTTTACACAGGAAGACACTAACAATATTCCAGTAATTAATTTTTATAGTGGGCTAGAAGAAGTTAAATTATGTAACATCACAGTCACTAGTGAAATGGTTGTGAAGCAGATAGACAGACTGAAGCAAAATAAGTCCCCGGGGTTTTCTGAGAGGTTTTTTCAAGGGTTCTTAAGAAAGCAGAATGGAAACTCTGTGAACCATTAACTATTTTTTTAATTTATCTCTTCAAACAGGTGTAGTGTTGATATGTGGAAGATGGCAAAATGTAATTCCTATTTTTAAAACAGGGACAAGTCGTTACAGGTCAAATTACCGCCCCAAAAAGCCCGACCTCAATTTAGGCAAATTACTAGTCAATTATTGCTCAGATTATAAGAAGCCATCTCGATAAGCATAGCTTGATTAATGATACTCAGCATGGATTCACAAGAGGCCAGTCTTGTCTAACAAACTTATTAACTTTCTTCAGTAAAGCTTTTGAGGCTGTGACCACAAAAAGAGTAAGAATTATTTACTTAGATATTAGAAGGTTTTTGATAGAGTTCCGCACCAAAGATTTTTTAAAGAAAGTGGCAGCTCATGGCAGGGGGGAAAATGCTAAAGTGGTACTTATTTAAAACTCTGGAAAAGTGTCTTGTGGCTCCCGGGACTAAACCAAGATGCCCCATCGAGAATTTTACCAGCGTTTTGGGGGAAGAATTGGGGTAGCGAAAAAAGGAAAATACGACAGGGCCCGGGGAGAAAAAGGGGATTGTAGTAGTCTTCCTGTTCGATTTTCCCAGTAAAAGGGGGACGTGGTCAGTGGCTGGACAGCGGGGGCGAATTGACCATCAAAAAGACAAGGGAAAAAGCCAAAAAACGATGGAAGAAAGAGACTGTGTGAAACTCTTAAAAAAAACCCTCCAACCATTCTTGGTGCTCCCCCGACGAATGAGAGTCGACTACTGGGATCGTCACGACGAACGACAACAAGGGGGTAGAATATTGTTATTGTTTTTGGGGATAACAAGGTTAGATACATGGATAGGGCATTTGTTTGAAGGAAGGGTGGGAGACAGGGGGTTTGCTTTCCTGGGGCTGGGATGGAGGACATTGTTACCCGGCTGACACATCATGAACGGTAATGGGACAATCCTATTATTTCCTCTTTTGGAGGCAATATGTAGGCAAGCTTTTAAAGTGAGGATTTGTTAGAAAGTTCGACGCTATAGAATAATTGGAAAAAGGGGGGGGGGGGGACCTTTATATGGGGCATTTTGCCAAAAGGGTGTTGGTAATGAAGGTTGTCCGAGAAATTATTTTTAAATTTGTTGGCTGGAAAAACAAGGTAAGGCCATTCATTGACAAGGGGAAACTTTTTGGGCCGAAAAAACATGTAGCCAGGGAGGGGGTTTCATTACAGGGCAGGTGTGGTTTTTTTGCAAAACCAGTTTGGGGGGGGTTTTAGGACTTTAAATAGGATAGTTGAGGATGGGTTTTGAAATGATAATAATGAGTATGGATATATTGATTATGCTCGACTTAAGAATCTTAAATAGTAACTTCAGGAAAACTCTTGGTAATAATAATTTCAGAAATTGAGTAAAAAAAAAAGATCAATAGGAAAAATGTGCAGAAGAAAAAAAATTATTTGGGATTTTTTGCTAAAAGTCGAAGTGCAAGAAATAAAATTTAATGAACTACGTTTGGTAGCATGTGCTGGGACTTTGATATCATTGCATTAACTGAAACGTGGTATAAATTTAAAGAGTCGGGATTGACTGCTGATGTAAAAATTCAGGATTTAAGTTGTTCAATGTGGATAGATCTAATGGGAAGGGGGGAGGAGTTGCATTTATGTTCGAGAAAATTTTAATGTTGCATAAAAACAGGTATAAAAATAGATGGAGCAGTAACAGAATCTTTTTGGGTAGAGTTCGTAGAGGGTCAAGAAAAACTAATTCTAGGGTGTAATATACCGACCTCCAGGCTTGGATCACGATAGAGGGAACTTCTTTGGGACGAAATTGTTGGGCTTCTAGACACATAACAGTCATAGTAGGGGACTTTACTTTAGTCAAATTGACTGGAAGTCTTTGACAAGTAATCTAGGGCCAGTGACTTTATGGAAACAGTTCAGGACTGTTTTCTGAAGCAGAGCGTAACAGAGCCTACCAGGGGTAATAATTTGCTAGACCTAGTCTTGTCAATAAGGAAACACTCGTGAATAATCGGGAAAGATCATGAAGAGCTTGGCGCAAGTGATCACAAATCCATCACTTTTATCATTAACTGGGAATGCAAGAATAATGATAATACAGTAAAAATCCCTGATTCTCGTTCAGCCGACTATAATGGACTTAGGGAACACCTGTCTAATCTTTATTGTGGTTTTAAACTAGCTAATGATTTATTGACGATGATCATACTTATGATTATGAAGGGGTCTGCTTTTATGATTGTTTTCTTAATAATGTACACCGTGCCCGAGTATATACATTCCCAGAGAGAAATTAGGTCTAATAATAAAACGATCCCAAATGGGTTAACAGGAGGCTAAAGCATCTATTGGGGAGAAAAGGGGAATTTACAGGCGCATCAGAAGAGGAGAGGTTAACCTTACTGACCAATATGTTTTACTTAAAAGAGAAGTAAAAAAGGGGATTAGAAAGGCTAAACGTGACTATGAAATTAGAGTTGCTGAGAATCAAAGACTAATCCAAAGGGTTCTTTCAGGGGTATAGGACGAAGGTGAAGGAAAAAGTAGGACCTCTGAAAATTGGGAATGGACAGCTGACGGATAATGAACTGGAAATGTGTTCCTTATTTTAAAGACATTTTTTGTCATTTTTTACTCAGGAAGATGTAAATGAGATTCCAGTAATTAACAATTATTTAGTTCCTGATGAAAATTTTAAATTTACTAATATTACTGTCACGAGGGACATGGTTTTTAAACAATAGACAAACTGTAGCAAAATAAGTCCCCGTGACCCGATGAGCTGTTTTCCAGGGTACTTAAGGAAAAGCAAGATGGAGCTTAGTCAGCCCTTAACGAGTGTATTCAATGAGTCCATCCTTACCGCTGTTGTGCCAGAGTTGTGGAAGATGGCTAATGTGGTTCCTATATTTAAATCAGGGATAAGTCCACTCCTTCAAATTACCGTCCAATAAGCCTGACATCTATAGTGGGCAAGTTATTAGAATCAATTATAGCTGACTTATCAGAAGTCACCTTGAAGAGCATAACTTGAAAAATGAATCTCAGCATGGATTCACGAGAGGTCGTTCCTGCCTGACAAACTTACTGACGTTCTTCAGTAGAACATTTGAGGCAGTTGACAGTGATAAGGAATATGATATTGTTTATTTGGGATTTTAGTAAAGCCTTCGACAGACTACCTCACAAAAGACTCTTAAGAAAAGTGGCAGCTCATGGTATAAGAGGGTTTAAAATTCTAGCTGGATTTAGGCATGGCTTACCAATAGAAAGCAGAGAGTTATCATTAATGGAGTGAAATCTGAATGGGTATTAGTCACTAGTGGCGTTCCACAAGGATCAGTTTTAGGCCCTCTCTTGTTCATAATTTACATTAATGACCTTGATGAAGGGATTACGAGTGACATGAGAAAATTTGCTGATGATACAAAGATAGGCCGAATAATTCACTCTGAGGAGGATATCAATGAACTCCAGGACGATTTGGACAAATTAATGTCTTGGTCTGAAAAATGGCGGATGAAGTTCAATGTGGAGATTGAGACACTTATGCAGCATATGGGAATCTTTATTCAGGAAACGTTTCGCCATACAGTGGCTTCATCAGTCCAATACAAAGAGGAAGGCGTAAGGAGAGGAGTATAAAGTAATCAGGGCCCTCAGCCTGGAGTCGATGTGTTCAGTCCATCATCTAGACTGATAGACTGAACACATCGACTCCAGGCTGAGGGACTGATTACCTCATACTCCTCCTCCCTTACGCCTTCCACTTTGTATTGGGGCTGAAAGAAGCCACGTGGCGAAACGTTTTCCTGAAAAAAATTCCAATGCTCTAAATGTCCAATCTTCAACTTTTGGTTTTTCAAACCCTTCACACAAGTTCAATGTGGAAAGTGTAAGGTACTTTCCCTTGGGATAAAATAACCCTCGAAGCTTAATTAGGGGAATAAAAACTTGATCAACAGAATGTGAAAAGGATTGGGGCCAGTAAGTAGAAATCTAAAGCCAGACAGCAGTGCCTTTGTGGCGAAACAACCAACAGATTCTTGGATTTATCTCAAGAAATGGGATAAAAACCTTTGGGAAAAAATACCGACAAGTTGGTTTGAAAGACACTAAGCAAACACTGGAATATTTTTTAGAAAACGTTTTGGTCCTGGGCCCTGAAGACTGTTGTGTGCTTTGTGAAACCTGTTTTGTGTGCTCTGGAATCTAACCCTGATGCCCCCCTCTTGAGCAGCTTTACCACAGCTGAAGAAAAATCAGAGTTGCTAAATGGGATACGGCGATTAACGGGGAGAAAAGAGGTTCGTGTAATCCACCCGTTGTGAGTCCCCAGGTTAGAGGGGGCTTGGTCAGTGGGCCCGGGGAACATGGAACCAAGGAAGATTTAAGAAAAAGGTTGGAGAGGGAGAAACAACGAGAACCGAAGCTGCCGTGGAAACTTCCAACTCATTCTGGGTGCACCTGAGAATGTGAGTGTTCTACTGGGAATGCCCCAACGGCACCAAGGAAGCATTGCAGACGGAGTGAGACATCCTAGAAACCCCCAAAGAAGACATCGGAAGTCATGACGAATTTTACAAGTGGGGTAATCTACCTGGCGATGGATCGGACTTCGGAAGCCCATCACTTTTTGGGCGAACCCCAAAGGGGGTAAAAATTGTTGTTGTTGGGATAGCAGATTTGGTAAGGATAGGGGTTTTTTTAAGGATAGGGAGGGGCAGAGGTTTTTTTCCGGGGGGGGATGAGGAATTTTACCCGCCCCCCCCTGGATGAATCAAGAGGAAAATGGGGCAATCCTATTATCTGTCTCAGGCGGGAGGCAACGATTTTGGAGACGTAGGAGTGAGGACCTGTTTAGCGGGGTATGGGTCAGCAATAGGAAAAATTAGGAAAAGGGTGGGAAACCTGATATGTGGCATTTTCCCAAAGGAGAGGAGTTGGAAAATAAATGGTGGTCCAGAGCAATTGGTGAAATTGCGGTGGAAAAATATGAAGGGAAATCGGTAACATTCTTTTGACCGGGGCCCTTTTAAAGGCAGAAATGACATGTATGCCAGGGATGGGGTTCCTTGTCTAGGTGGGGGGGGAGCAGGGCCCCGCGTGGAGGGAGTGTTAGGTTTTAAATAGGAAAGTTTGGTAGGGGGTTTTGGCGGGAAAATGTGAGTCGCAGGGTAGTAACATGATCTAGGAGAACTAGTAATAGGAAAAAAGAGGAGGATTTTTGGAAAAGCCAGTGGCAAATTGCTGACAGAAATGGTTTGTGGAAAAACAGAAAGGAGCAGAAGGGTAAAGAGATAGGAGGGCATTAAATATTTATTACAAAATGTCGCGTGCTGGAATAAGAGGGACGAGTTGAGACATTGCTAGTGCAGGTAACATAGATGTATTTGCCATTACGAACGTGGTTTAATTTTAAAAGTGGGACATGCTGCGAATGTCCATTCAGGGTTTTAAAAAATTTTTCCAAAAGTAGAATATCGGGAAGGGGGGTGGGGTGGGTTGTAGTCCGAGATCGCTTGAAAATGTTGTATAAAACGGGTATTTTGTCTGAAGTAAAACATCAGATCGTTTGGTGAATTTTCAGAGGGGGATGAAAAATTAATTTTAGGGGTGAAATACCCTCCCCCAAAATTTTGATAGGGACAAGGGGGACACTATGGAGGAAATTGTTAGGGCCCCAAAGGGACGATAAAGAGTAATTCTAGGGACTTTAAATTTAAAAATATTTATTTGGGAATTTTTTGCTGGGAATTTAGAATCATCATTTCTTAAAGTAGTTAGGATTGTTTTTTTTAAACAGTTTTTTGAAGAACCCAAAGGGTAAAAACCGTTGACTTGTTCTGGCAAACAATGAATCCCTTGTTAATTTAATGAGAAGTTTCAGAGGAACTGGGTGCTAGCGACCCCAAAACAATTCATGGAATTGAAAGGAAAGATAGTAGGGATAAAAGTAACAGTCCAGATTTTCGCTTAGCAGTTTTCGATGGGCTTAGGAACACTTTTCATTGTTTCTGAGGGGAACGAAGGAGCTTCAAAATGACTTTTTCTGAACCTACAGCTCTCAAAAAACGTTTATCCTTATAAGGAAATTAGTCGTAGAAATGACCCCAAAAAGGTGAATATTTGGCTGAAATATCTACTAGGGCATAAGATGGAATTTAGGCGTATCAAAAGAGGCGAGGGTATCTTATGAATCAGTATATGACATTAAGAGGGACTTTTAAAAAGGGGGTAAGAAAAGCTAAAAGGGACTATGAAATTAAATTTTGCTAGGGATTTCTAAAACTAACCCAAAAAGTTTTTTCCCAGGTCTATAGAACAAAAGTCAGAGATAAGATAGGTCCCCTTAAAATAACTATGGGCATCTTACTGAAAAAGAGAATGAAATGTGCTCGATTTTAAATAATTATTTTCTCTCGGTTTTTACACAGGAAGACACTAATAATTTTCCCGGGTAATTAATTTTTATAGTGGATCAGAAGAAGATAAATTATGTAAATCACAGTCACTAGTGAAATGGTTGTGAAGCAGATAGACAGACTGAAGCAAATAAGTCACCGGGTCCTGATGAGGTTTTTTCAAGGGTTCTAAAGGAATGCAAAATGGAAGTCTGTGAACCTTTAAACTATATTTTTAATTATCTTTTCAAACAGGTGCAGTGTCTGATATGTGGAAGATGGCTAATGAAATTTCCTATTTTTAAACAGGGGACAAGTCGTTAACCGTCAAATTACCGCCCAAAAGCCTGACCTCAATTGTAGGAAAAATTAAACTAGAGTCAATTATAGCTGAGATTATAAGAAGCCATCTCGATAAGCATAGCTTGATTAATGATACTCAGCATGGATTCACAAGAGGCGGTCTTGTCTAACTAATTTATTAACTTTCTTCAGTAAAGTTTTTGAGGCTGTTGACCACGATAAAGAATTTGTTATTATTTACTTAGATTTTAGTAAGGCATTTGATAGAGTTCCGCACCAAAGACTGTGAAGAAAGTAGCAGCTCATGGCATTGGGGGAAGGGTGCTCTCGTGGATCGAATCAGGCTCACAGACAGGAAGCAAAGAGTGTCCATAAATGGGTTAAATCCGAGTGGGGATCAGTAACAAGTGGCGTTCCACAGGGATCAGTCTTGGGCCCGTTGTTGTTTATAATATATATCAATGATCTTGATGAAGGGAAATTTCTAGGATAGAGCAAATTCGGGGATGACACGAAGATAGGTTAGGATAATTGATTCAAACGTAGATGTTAGGGAACTTCAGGAGGATTTAGACAAACTCTACTCTTGGTCAGAAAAGTGGCAGATGCAGTTCAATGTAGATAAATGCAAGGTTCTGAAGCTCGGGAGTGTCCATAAACCCCAGCATTATAAGTTAAATAATGTAGAACTTAACCCTACAGATTGCGAAAAGGACTTGGGGGTTATGGTAAGCAGCAACCTTTAATCAAGACAGCAATGCCTAAGCGTACGTAATAAGGCAAATAGATTAATGGGATTTATATCAAGAAGTTTTAAGCAACAGAAGTCCAGAGGTCATACTGCAGCTTTATACATCATTAGTAAGGCCTCACCTAGATTATGCAGCTCAATTCTGGTCTCCAATTACAGAATGGACATAAATTCGTTAGAAAACATTCAGGTCGGATGACTAAATTAATACATAGCATTAGAAATCTTTCCTTATGAAGAAAGATTGAAAACTCTTAAGTTACATTCACTTGTTAGACGAAGAATGAGGGGAGACCTGATCGAAGTGTAAAAAGTGGAAGATAGGTATTAATAAAGGGGATATTAACAAGGTCTTGAGGATATCTCTCCAAGAGAGAACCCGCAGTAATGGGGTTTAAATTAGATAATTTAGATTAGAAAGGACATAGGAAAGTATTGGTTTGGAAATAGGGTAGTAGATGAGTGGAACAGTCTACCTAGTTGGGTTATTGAGGCTAGGACTTTGGGTAGTTTCAAATTTAGGTTGGATAAATACATGAGTGGGATGGGTTGGATTTGAGTGGGACTTGCACATCAGAGCTTATTTCTTGGGTAGCATTGAAAATTGGGTAGGTCAAATGTTTGTTAGTGGGATGAATTGTAAAGGACCTGCCTAGTATGGGCCAACAGGCCTGCTGCAGTGTTCCTCCTTTCTTATGTTCTTATGTTCTTATGTTCTTATTTCGATGCTCATTCAGGCGGACTGCAAGATCTCTTCCTGTCTTGCCTACATATTTCTTGGGACAGAACCCACAGGGGATAGTGTAGACGCCTGCTGTAGAAGTTAGAGGTGTGGGGCTGCGTTTCGTAGTGAGGTCTTTGACAGATGATGTGTTTATGGTGGAAACGTTGATGTTACTCATAGCAAGTGCCCGGCGAGTATTCGTGGCAACATCACCACATGGGAATGCTATGAACTGCTTAGGGGGCTTCTCCATGGGCGGTTTGTTGAGGATAGCTTGTGCCTTGAGTCTTCAATCTCGGATGAAGAAAGATGGGAACTGAAGACGTGTAAAGGCTTGTGTTATGTAAGTGCATTCTTCTTCTAGAAAACAAGGGCTGGAGATGCGAAGAGCTCTCAAGAAGAAGCCAATAAGGACTCCTCTCTCAGTGCGGGTGTCTTGGTGTGAATAAAAGTATATAAGATCGTTCTTGTTGGCAGGTTTTCTATACACTTTGAAGAGAAGTTTGTCACTGTCGGGAGATCTGTATAGTAGAACGTCGAGGAAAGGAAGTTTGCCATCATTTTCGAGTTCAAGTGTAAACTTTATTGATGGTTCAACTGCATTGATCTTGTTAGGTAAGACACACATGCAACAGTTAGGTATCTTTATTTCGAAACGTTTCGCCTACACAGTAGGCTTCTTCAGTCGAGCACAGAAAAGTTGATAGAAGCAGAAGAGACTTGAAGACGATGTTATCAGTCCATCACCCTTAAAGTTTTGAGGTGGTCAGTCCCTCAGTCTGGAGAAGAGCATTGTTCCATAGTATGAAGCATTGATCTTGTTGAGAAGGGCCTGGATATTGAGACGTCTCGGATAGAAAACCAATATATCATCAACGTAACTTAGCCAGGTAACGGTGATGGGAATGAGGGTGTTGAATTTCTCTGTCTCCAGGTTTTCCATTAAGAGGTTGGCAAGCACAGCACTGAGCGGGCTGCCCATTGCCAAAAGGCTCGTAGTATCTTACGAAAATCAGAACAAGGAAAAAAACTACTTAAACTTTTACCAGGTCAACCGAAACCAGCACGCCTGTATGGCCTTCCTAAGACACACAAACCTGGCATCCCACTACGGCCTATCACTTCGGACATAGGGAGTGCACCACACAGACTAGCCGGCCACCTTGCCAAATACCTTTCAGCGCTTCTGGGCACCATCAGTCAAGCCCACCTCAAACACTCAGGTGACCTTCTCTCCCGAATTTCCAACCTGAATGTCAAAAACAAAAGCATGGCTTCCTTCGATGTCACAGCCCTCTTTACCAACGTTCCTACTGACGCTGCAATCAACATTCTGAGACAGAGGCTCACTGAAAACCACGACCTCCCTTTACCTCTTCTAGATTTCATCAATCTAGTAAAACTTTGTGTTAATTTCAACTTCAAGTTTCAGGATAACTGTTACAAACAATGCTTTGGGATGGCAATGGGCAGCCCGCTCAGTGCTGTGCTTGCCAACCTCTTCATGGAAAACCTGGAGACAGAGAAATTCAGCACTCTCATTCCCAACACCGTTACCTGGCTAAGATACGTTGATGATATATTGGTTTTCTATCCGAGACGTCTCAATATCCAGGCCCTTCTCAACAAGTTCAATGCAGTTGAACCATCAATAAAGTTTACACTTGAACTCGAAAATGATGGCAAACTTCCTTTCCTCGAAGTTCTACTGTACAGATCTCCCGACAGTGACAAACTTCTCTTCAAAGTGTATAGAAAACCTGCCAACAAGAACGATCTTATATACTTTTATTCACACCAAGACACCCGCACTGAGAGAGGAGTCCTCATTGGCTTCTTCTTGAGAGCTCTTCGCATCTCCAGCCCTTGTTTTCTAGAAGAAGAATGCACTTACATAACACAAGCCTTTACACGTCTTCAGTTCCCATCTTTCTTCATCCGAGATTGAAGACTCAAGGCACAAGCTATCCTCAACAAACCGCCCATGGAGAAGCCCCCTAAGCAGTTCATAGCATTCCCATGTGGTGATGCCACGAATACTCGCCGGGCACTTGCTATGAGTAACATCAACGTTTCCACCATAAACACATCATCTATCAAAGACCTCACTACGAAACGCAGCCCCACACCTCTAACTTCTACAGCAGGCGTCTACACTATCCCCTGTGGGTTCTGTCCCAAGAAATATGTAGGCGAGACAGGCAGAGATCTTGCAGTCCGCCTGAATGAGCATCGAAATGCTTCTAAGAGAGACGATGTAAGGTACGCCTGTGTCCTCCACAGAGACTCCACGGGGCATTTGATGAGCTGGAATGAGGCACAACTCGTTCTCACCGAACCAGACCTCAGACGCCGACGGTGCCTAGAAGCCTCACTAATCGCCGTCACCGACACTAGAACGCAACACTGGAAACTACAAAATTTCAAAAACATTGGCATACATGATACTTAAGCACCACCAACCCAACAACAGAGGAGTCTCTAAATGGTATACAATACCGACAGGTTGGTAGGTAAGACACATAGGCAACAGTTAGGCAACTTTATTCCGAAACGTTTCGCCTACACAGTAGGCTTCTTCAGTCGAATACAGAAAGTAGGCAGGAACAGTAGAGAAGACGATGTAATCAGTCCATCACCCTTAAAGTCGTAGAATTTGAGGTTGCTAGTCCCTCGGCCTGGAGGGACTAGCAACCTCAAATTCTACGACTTTAAGGGTGATGGACTGATTACATCGTCTTCTCTACTGTTCCTGCCTACTTTCTGTATTCGACTGAAGAAGCCTACTGTGTAGGCGAAACGTTTCGGAATAAAGTTGCCTAACTGTTGCCTATGTGTCTTACCTACCAACAGAGGAGTCACATGATTTCATCGTCTACCCGTCCTCATCATAGGTAGAGGTTGTTTTGATAAGGACCTGCCTCGCATGGGCCAGTAGGCCTTCCACAGTGTTCCTCCATTCTTATGTTCTTATGACATTCCTCAGGTCACGTGCGTCACACCTCACTCTCCGCCTATATATATAATGTCTTTCTACCTCTGTATGTTAGAAGTGATCAAAGTCCCAGGACCGAAACGTTTTCTAATAAATATGTCATATTGTTTGCTTACGTGTCTTTCCAAACCATATCAAGAAGTGTAAGCAGTAGAAGTTCAGAGGTCATACTGCAGCTTTATACATCATTAGTAAGGCCTCACCTTGATTATGCAGCTCAATTCTTGTCTCCATATTACAGAATGGACATAAATTCGTTAGAAAACATTCAGCGTAGGATGACTAAATTAATACATAGCATTAGAAATCTTCCTTATGAAGAAAGATTGAAGACTCTTAAGTTACATTCACTTGTTAGACGAAGAATGAGGGGAGACCTGATCGAAGTGTATAAGTGGAAGATAGGTATTAATAAATGGGATATTAATAAGGTCTTTAGGATATCTCTCCAAGAGAGAACCCGCAGTAATGGATTTAAATTAGATAAGTTTAGATTTAGAAAGGACACAGGAAAGTGTTGGTTTGGAAATAGGGTAGTTGATGAGTGGAACAGTCTACCTAGTTGGGTTATTGAGGCTAGGACTTTGGGTAGTTTCAAATTTAGGTTGGGTAAGTACATGAGTGGGAGGGGTTGGATTTGAGTGGGACTTGCACATCAGAGCTTATTTCTTGGTTGTGCATGAATGGTATATAATACCGACAAGATGTAATTAAGACACATGTGCAACATCTGGGTATCTTTATTGTAGACGTTTCGCCAACCAGTGGCTTTATCAATACAAATTCTAGGACATAGTTATGTCCTAGAATCTCCACGACTACGGTGCTCTTCGCACCTACTCCAAGGGTTTAGGGACTGATTTACCTCATCTTCTGT
>NC_069406.1:82127520-82143440 GCF_026875155.1 Cherax quadricarinatus | reverse complement strand
GGAAAAAAGGGGGGGGGGAGGGGGGAGGAGAGATTTATAAGAAGTAGAAGATGGAACGGAAAAAGGGAAAAGAGATAGATAGATAGATAGATAGATAGATAGAGAGAGAGGAGAGAGAGGAGAGAGAGTAAAGTTTGAGGCTGGAGGAGATAGGTGGTCACAATAACACGGATTTCAATTAAAAAACCAATAACATTATGCGCATCAACAGATCAGGCAGGCAAGGTATATGAACAAAAATAATTCACTGGAAAACTTGTTAAGGGTCGATGGTATTCATTATAAAAATTGTACCATGACAATTTATCTGCCATACGCAACTAATGATGAAACATGTTTTTGATATTTTATAACCAAATATTCAATAGGTGGCCTAAATATGTCATTTAAAGTGGTAGGTTGTTTGTATATTTAGAAATGTACATTATTTGCACCATCGTCTCTTATCTATATAATCTAAATCGAAAATAAGGACATACTTATTCATTTAATAGGTGCCTTGCCAGAGGTACATAGATATCGTCACCAAGGAGATAATACGTATTTAATAGATGCCTTGCCAGACGTACACAGATATCGTCACCAAGGAGATAATTACGTATTTAATAGGTGCCTTGCCAGAGGTACACAGATATCGTCACCAAGGAGATAATTACGTATTTAATAGGTGCCTTGCCAGAGGTACACAGATATCGTCACCAAGGAGATAATTACGTATTTAATAGTGCCTTGCCAGAGGTACACAGATATCGTCACCAAGGAGATAATTACGTATTTAATAGGTGCCTTGCCAGAGGTACACAGATATCGTCACCAAGGAGATAATTACGTATTTAATAGGTGCCTTGCCAGAGGTACACAGACATCGTCACCAAGAAGATAATTACGTATTTAATAGGTGCCTTGCCAGAAGTACACAGATATCGTCGCCTCTCCTTCCCAGTCCTGACACTGTATCAGAGTACAGATGTAATGCTCTGGATTATAGTAAATCGCCCTGTCAATGTTGATATTTTTTTTTTCAACAAGTCGGCCGTCTCCTCCCGAGGCAGGGTGACCCAAAAAGAAAAAATCCCCAAAAATACTTTCATCATCATTCACACTTTCACCTCGCTCATAATCACTGTCTTTGCAGAGGCGCTAAGATACGATAGTTTACATACTATTGTAGATAATATTGAAGATGGAAAAGAAAGAAGCTGACAGAAACCTGGAAAGCTGTAAAAAGTTATGATGTTTGCTGGGGGACAGAATTCAGTAATAGTTAATCTTGTGTTATTTTTTTTTCGGGATGAACGGAGTTTATTAACATTGGCAAAAAGTTTGTTGATTGGTAAAATCCTTAAGTTTTCCTAGTTATTTTGTGTTGTCTTAAGTATTCATATTATTGCATTAGCCTTCATTACATTGATGACCTAAAGACATACAATTCTGACTCGCGAAATCGTAATATCACGATTGAAAACAAACCAGGTTAGGGGTTGGGGTTAGAACTCATGGGAAGTGTGTCTTATAGCTCCAGGCCAGTGTGTATGCCACTGGGCCAGCTGGTTACAATAACAGCCACCCTGGCGAGAAATTCATGTGTATCAACTTATATTTGTGATCACAGTGGAGCCCATGATAACTTCCCTTAGTGTATACATACACCAAACTGAATGAATCATATTGTAATCAGCTGGCCCAGTGGCTTACGCGGTGGCCTGGAGTTTTAAGACTCACCATGAGTTCTAACCCCACCTGCTCTGTGGTCTGCTTATTTATATATAATTCTGTATTATCATGTACTTCCAATACTGTGTTTCTCTTGATCTTTAATTTATAATAACGCATACTCACCCCATTGAAAAATCACTTTTCTGTAATATATGCATTTTTCTCTAAATTTCAGTAGTAAAACCCAGTGTTCGTCCCCGGATGTTAAACAAGGATTAAGTTGTATTCCATATTTTTTTTTTTTATTTTTATTTTGGGGAAAAGGGAGGAAAATGAAAAAAAGGGAAAAAACCCAAAAAATAAAAAAAAAAATACCACTTTAAAGGCTCAAAAAGGTCGGGGAAGGGGGAAAAAAAGTTAAAAAAAAGGAAAAAAAAAGAAGGGGGAGAAAGAGAAAAGAAAATAAAAATTAAAGGGAAACTGGGGGACAAATAGAAATAAAAAAAATTTGGGAAATACAAAGAAAAAAAAAGGGGAAAAAAAATAAAATTTTTAAAAAATGGGGGCAAAAGGGGGCAATTAAAAAAAAAAATTTATTCTTAATGCCATAAAATTTCTTTTTGGATTTGTATTAAAAAAAAAATTAATTTTTTAAGACCTCAAATTTAAAACCCCACTTGAAAAAAATGCCACCCCCCTGTTTTAAAAAAAAAAAATTTTCCAAACTTTTTAAAATTTTTTAAAAATTTACACAAACCAAAACCCAAAAGAAAACACCAACATAACAAAAAAAAGCCAATCTATCTTTTTTTAAAAAAAAATTTTTTAACCATTTTAAAACCCCACCCTTTCCCTTTTAAAAAAAAAATTTGTAAAACAGGGAACAATACTATTGGGGGAAAAATTTTGTTTAAATTTGGGGGAAACCTTTTCTTTAAAATTATTTAAACAAAGGTTGCCCCGGTTAAAAACAGTTTTATTCCAAATTTTAGGCCATTAAAAAATTTAAAGGGTTATTTTTTCATTTTATTAAATTTTTTTTTTAAAAAAAGGGAAAATTCCACCTTAAAATTTAATAAATTAGTTATCAGAAGTAAAACCCAGAAGAAAAAAATGTTTTAAAACCCCTTTTTTTTAAAAATATACCTCCAAAAACAACCTTTTCACTTATTCCTTTAAATTCTTTTTCCCTTTTACAAAAAACCCTAATTTCGTAAAAGAGTATTAAAAAATAGTTTTTTAACCCTTTTTTTTTTTCGTAAGGGTTTTAAAATTTTTTTTTATTAAACCTTTTTCAAGTTTTCGTTTTTTAAAAAGGGAAAATAATAATTTTTTAATTTTTTTTTAAAATTTTTTTCCTTTCCCCTACCGACCTTAAAAAATTTACTTTTTTAAAATTTCCATTTTGATAGGTTTTATTCATGTTTATTTTTTTTCCTTAACCCCCGGGTTTCGTCCCTTTTTTTTTTAAAAAATTTTTTTAAAAATTTTTTTAAAAAAGAAGGGGCCCATAAATGTAAATTTGGTCTTTCCGAAGCCCAAGCATTGGCCCCCATTTTTAATCCCCCCCCTTAAGGAAAAAATTTTTTTTCCCAAAAAACCCAACCCCCCAAAAAGAAAAAAAGTTCGGAAAAAATTTTAAAGCATTTTTTTTAGGAATTTTTTGGGAAAAAAGGCCAAAGCGGGAAAAGGAATTGAAAATTTTAAAAAAAAAAAAAAAAAAAAATTGAAGATTTTTAACTTCCCAAATTTGGGAAAAGATAAAAAAACTTTTCAAAGAAAAAAGACTTTTGGGGTTTAATTTTAAAAAAAAAAAAAATAACGAAAAAGGGAAAAAAATAAAAGAAAACTTAAAATTTGGGAAAACCCAAAAATTAAAGAAGTGGAATTGAAAAAAATTTAAAAAAAACTAAAGGGACAAAAATCAGGGGTAAAGGGAAAAAAAAAGGGGAAATTCCTTTTGGGGGTCGATTTAAAATCCTTGGGAGGGAAATTGTAATCTTAAAAAAAAAAAAAAAAAAAAAAAAAAAAAAAGGGAAAAAAAAAAAACAAAAAACCAAAAAAAGGGGGTTTTTTTTTGGGTTTTCAGAAACAAAAGGGTGGAAGGGAAAAAAAACTGGGGTAAAATTTACAATAAAACCCCCAAAATAAAAATAAAATTTGAAACAAAGGAAAAATTCCGGAGGGGGTTTTTGCCGGTGGGGGGGAAAAGGGTTTTTGGTTAACTAGGTGAGTGGAACATTAGGGTTTTCAGGGAAACCCAACAACTCCTTGGTTGGGGAAAGGAATGCGCCCCCTTTAAAAAAGGGGTTGTTTGCAAATAAAGGGGTCGTGGATTTGTGATTTGGTTGCCCCTTTACAAAAACTTGTTGCAGAAATTTTTATTTTTTGGGGAGATTTTTAAAAAATGTTTAAAAAAAAAAATTATAAAAAAAAAAAAAAAAAAAAAAATTTTTTAAAAATAAAAATTTAAATTTTTTTTTTTTTTGAAAGCCGTCCTTTTGGCCAAAAATGTCGTTAAGGGGGTCTTTATGTTCCCCGACCCAAAAACTCCTTAATTTTAAAAATTTCTTTTAAAATGCCCAAAAAAAGACTGGGGGAAATTCCTTTTTTATTTTAAAAATGTTTTGTTTTTTTCCCAGTTTTTAAACTGTTTTTTTTGGGGGGGGGTGGGGGGCTAGGGGGAAAAAAAAAGAAGGGGTTTTTTTTTCCCCGTTTAAACATACTTGCCTTGGGGGTTTTGGGAATTATTTTAAAATTAAGGCAGGGAGGGGAATGGGAAAAAATTAAAAAAAAGGGGTCCCGTAAAAAATTATTTTTTTGTTTTTTTTTTCCGGGAGTAATAAAACAAATTTCCAAAAATCTAAACCCCAAATTACAAAATTTGCTCTAGAAAGTTAAAAATTTTTAAAAAAAAAGGGTTGGAACTTAGGTTTTTCAAATTTGGTAAAAAATTTTGCAAAATTTAAAAAAAAAAAAAATTTTTTAGGTTTTTAAAAAAAAATTTTTTTTAAAAATTTTCCCAAAAGTTTTTGGAAAAAAGCCTTTTTTTTTGGTTATTGGTTTCAAGGGTTTTTTTAAAAAAAAAATTAAAAAAAATTTAAAAAATTTTTAAAAGGACTTAATTTTAAATTTTTTTTTAATTCCTTTAACCTATTGGGGGAAATTTTAAAATTTTTAAAAAAATTTTTTTTTACGGCAATTAAATTTTACGTTCCGGGGCCTTTTTCTTTGGATAAAAAAATGGTAACCCCCCAAAACTTTTTTTTTCCCATTTTTTCCCCGACGGACGAAAAAAAAAAAAAAAAAAAAAAATTTGGCAAAATTTTTTGTTACTTTTCGATTAAAAAATATTTGGGGAATTTTTTCCCAAAGTTCGGGAAAAAACCCCCTTTAAGTTTTCCCGGGGGGAAGGGGAAAAGGGAAAAAAAAGTTTTGGCTAAGGAAAAAACCCAAAAAAATTTTTACCAAGGGGGAAAGGGTATCTTTTTTTTAAAATAAGGGAAAAAATTTTAATATGGTTCAGGAACTTATAATACTTTTAAGAAACATTTCCAAATTTTATAGGGGGGAAACAAAAAAAACTAAAAAATGGTCCCTAAAAAATTTTTTTTAAAAAAAAGAAAGGTTTTCCCAAATTAAAGGTCAAAAAGGGGAAAGGGGGGCATAGTGAAAAAGAGGGATAAA
Organism: Cherax quadricarinatus; assembly: GCF_026875155.1. Classification (NCBI taxonomy): domain Eukaryota; kingdom Metazoa; phylum Arthropoda; class Malacostraca; order Decapoda; family Parastacidae; genus Cherax; species Cherax quadricarinatus. The sequence goes on along the minus strand of NC_069406.1, from coordinate 82,138,097 downwards.
ATTAAAATTAAAAGGGGGAAAGGGGGGAAAGGGGGGGCCAAAACCCCCCCAAAGGGCGGGGGGAGGGGAAAAGAATAGGGGGGGGGAAAATCAGGGTTGAAAAGGAAAAGGAGTCGGGTTAAAGGGAGGGATCAAGAAGGGGGAAAAAAGATGGGGAAAAGCGCGGGGGGAAATTTTTGGGTGGATAAAAGGGGCATCAAAAAGGGAAAAGAACGGGGCGACACGACAGAGGGAACGGTCCCTTTATGGATCCCAGAGTAAGAAGGTCCCAATCAAGGGGGGAAAAAAGGGGGTTCCCCAATTCCATGATAAAGGGGCCAAACAAGGGGGAATGGGAAAATTTGCCAAAGGGGCCAAATTTTTCCAAGGGTAAGGGGGGGAGTTTGGGGAAAAAAATGGGAAAAGGCCCGGGGGGAAGGGGGGTTTTTAAAAATGCGCCCCGGACCCGGTTGGGGGTTTTTCCCTGTAGGCATGAAGGGCCCCAAAAAAAAAATTTTTGTTTTGGGGGATAGGGGGGGAAAGGGTTGGACGGAAAAACTGGGGTAGTGAAAAATTTTTTTCCCCCCTTTTTGGGAAATTAAGGGGGGGGGCCCCAAAAATAAAAGGAAAGGTTTAAAAAAAATTAAAGGCAAAATTTTAAAAGGAAAAAGTGCTAAAAAAACCCCAGACGCTGGGAAACCTGCGGCCCCAAACCCCAAAATTAAAAAAAAAAATTTTTTCCCCGGGGGAGAAGGGGAGGGGAAGTGTCAAGAAAAAGAGAGGGGGGGGGGGGGAAAGGGAGTTTCGAGCAAGGGGAGGGGAAAGAACAGACCCAACGCTGGAACTTCCCAGGGGGGGGAAAAGGAAAAAAAAAAAGGGGTAAGGAAGAAAGGGAAAAGCAAAGAGAAAGGGGGGAAAAACAGGGGGGGAAACAAAAAAGAATGTTCAAATATTTGGGATTTTATGGGGGGGGGGGTTTTTTGGGAGAGCGACATGAACAAGGCAAGGGGCATCAGGGGATCAAAAGGAGGCTTGCTTCTGATAGAGGGTTTTTCCAAAAAGGGGAAGAGCGAAAAAACACCAAGGCAAAATAAACCTTGTATGGATGGTTAAGGCTAAGAGAGACAGGGGGGCCCGGGAAAAAATCTGGTCACCATAACAGTTTCGATAAAAAGGGGAAAGGAGGGAAGAGGTTCGACGATCATCCCCAGGGAAAAAGGCAAGGGTTTTTTAAAAAGGTTAGCCGGGTGTGACAAGTTCCTTCAGAGAGGTTAATGTAGGTTTCCAGGTTAACCACGGGTCAAGAAAGGCCAGAAAATGACTGTATACGTTCGGGGGATACGGGGAGCCATAAATCAAAGGAGATAGATAAAAGAGCGTCTAGTGAAAGGAATTTGGTGGTTTGGGCTGAAAATTTTAAAAAACCCGTGTGGTGGCCCAATTTAACACGGCGACCCCAGCTGGAGAAAACGAAAAGGTGACAGTCAGCCCTTCACAAGCAAAAGCGAAGTCACAACTAGGTAACCAAATAATTTGGGGGGAAAACAGAGGCCAAATATTTAAGCAAGGAGAAAAAGTGTTTTGCTTAGAACACATCCCTGGGGACACCTTTAGCTTGGAAAAGTCCGGGGAAAGAAAATTATTTACCGAACACGAAAAACCCCGTCAGTTTAAAAATTTTTTAAGGGAAAGGGGGTGATTTTCCCCGGGGGCCTAAGGAAGGGGCCTGGGCCAAAATATTATACCCCAAGTTGTGTCATATGCCTTCTCAAAAGGGCAAAAAATTTGGGCAATAACTGAGTGGTTTTTCGCAAAGGCATTACAACATACGTATCCAAGCGAGTAAGGGGGCTATGGAGAACGACCCTTACGAAAGCCCTAAAGATGCGGGGGAAAATGTTTTTGGGCCCCTAAAACCACATTTAAAAGTCATTTTCAGGCGTTCCATTACTTTGCAAAAAACTTGTAAGAGCAAAGGGCGGGAAATGGGAGGACAGTCCGTAGCCCGGGTTTTCGGAAAGGGAGAACAATGCGTTTCCACCTGGGGAAGAACTCCGTGCCAAATAAGATTTAAAGGGTAAAGGGGCTCAAGGGCTGACCGAGAAATGTTTAACATACGAATATGAATGCTCGGGGCCCCCTGCCCATGACGGCAAAACGAAGGTTCCTCCCGTTCTTGAATGAAAAGGCACATTTTACTGTTTTTTTCTCCGAGGAAGAAAAGTCCAAGGGTCTAAATCTTGGGAACTTTTGGGGAAAAAAAGAGGGGCAAAGATGGAGCCCCGGGGAAAAACGGGGCCCAAAGGTTTCCAATTTTAATGGCAACTCAGGGGTTTGCTATATCAAAACCAGGACCCGAGAACAGGAGCCGGGGCAGGGTTATTTTCCACTCAATTTTTCCCACTTTTTTCCAGACTGCACCATAAAAAAAAAACAAGGGTGTGGTTGGGAAAAATATCTCGCCAACAAGTGCGTTTAGCTTTACGGATAAACGGCGAGCGATCGCACCTTCTGTTAAAATCAAAAGTCCTCGGGTTTATTGTACCGGTACCTGCCCCAAGCAGCCGTTTTCAAAAGTACTGCACACACAACAGGGGAAACCCCCAAAGGGACCATTCTGAGAAAACCTGGAGGGTTTTGGGGGATAGAAGGAAGCTGCGGAAAAGAGGAAAGGAAAATGTAAGTCTCAAAGGGGGAGAAGAAGGGAAACCCCCTAAAACAGGAGGGTGAGTTAAGTCCAATTTGCCGATAAAATTGCCAGCGGGGTCGGGGAAAAAGGGGGGAATAGGGAAAGGGAAGTAAAAATATGGAAATGATCCTTCTGAAGTCGGGGGGAAAAAGACAGGGGAAAACTATGCGGGAGGAAGAGCAATGAAGATCGATGCAAGAGAGAGTAAAGATGAGGATCAAAAGGGGGGGGATACCCGTATTTAAAAAAATGGAGGGGGTGGGGGGCAAGAAAAAACCCCCCCAACTGAAACCACGGGTCACAATGAACCCCCCCCAGGGGGAAAGGGGGGCATAAAATCACCAAATAACAGAATGGTGGGGTAAGGGTAAACAAGAAGGCAAACGGGATAGAAAATGCCCGAGAAGGGGAAGATATAAAGAACAAGAAACCACTTTTTTAGTGGAACGGGCTGCGTGTAAAGCAGGAGTATGAAAAATAGTTTAAGTCGAATATCATTGCGAGAAAAAGGGCACTTTCATTTTAAAAGGGCCCATCGAAAAGGATCCGAAGAAAAAAAATAAATTTTAACCTGAGATGTTGGAAAACGCGAGTGTAATTTTGGGTTTTTGAACAACACCAACAGGGGAAAACCGGAAAGAACATCTGAAGCTCACCCCGATTACCCCCGGGCCGCGGATATTCCACTGTAAAAAGGCCTATTTGGGGTGAAAAAAAATGGAAAAAGAGGAAAGGCCCCCACGGGGCTAGAGGGGGGAAAAAATCCACTGGGGGCTTTGGGAAATGTTTAAGAGCGAAAGGGAAAGGGCGTTTGAAGAAGGGTTTTTGGAAAAATGAGGGGGGGGAAGAGAAAAGGAAAGGGGTAAACAGTGTCCATTGAAGGTTTGTCCTGCAAATATTCAAATGCTCAATGTTTCGAAATTTAAAGTGTATGGGGGGAAAAAATATGGAATGGAGGGGAGTGGAAAAAAATTGGGGGGTAAAAGGACTGACCAAAGTAAAGGGGGGGGAAAAAATGAAAGGGGGCGGGAAAGGTGGGGGGGGGCAGAAAGGCAGAACCTGGGAGTGCAGAAGAGGGGAAAAAAATTTGGGGGGGGAAAGGGGGGAAGGCATTACGAGGAGAGGGTGAATCTCCCCAAATTGTAATGAGCCAGGAGAGGGAAGAATAGGAAAGAGAGGAAAGGTAAATGTGGGGGGGAAGAGGGGGAAGGGGAAAAAGGTTTACGGGGGTTTTTTGGGCTTTGAGAGGAGGGGGCGATTTGGAAAAGGGGTCGTACGAGGGCTTGTCGATACTGGGCTTTTGAGGAAGGGAAGCGAAGATTTGAAAAAAGGGGTTGAGTGGGACGTCGAGCCAAGGACAGCAAAAAAAATTTAAACCGAGTGGTATGGGGGGGGTAACAAAAAGAGGGGTGAGAAGAGGGACCCCCAAGTGGGGGGGCTTTTGAAACACGGAATAAGAAACACGGGAGTCCCCTTGGAGGCGGGGAGATAACTGCCATGCATAAGGGAGACCTTCTGCCTCTTTTAGGAAGGATTTTTCCCTCTTTAATGACCTGGCAAAAGGGGGGATCGAAGGGGAGCTCAAACAATTAAGGCAAAAGGGGGTGATTCAAGATGTTTAGAATGGCTCGGGACCACAGACGGGCATTCGGCCATAGATCTGAATTTTCGCTGGACCAAAACCCACAATTTCTACATTTTTGGGTGAGGATCACCTTTCGAACTTTAAACCCATGTCCCCGGCAAAAAGAAGGGAGAGTTCTCGGCTTCAAAAGTTTAAACGAGCCCCATTGCAAAGGGTAAACGTCTCCGCCCCGGGGAGGAAGGGAATAATTCTACCTTGAGGATTGGGAGATCTGGAGTTCCCCCTGTTTAAAAAAGTCTGCCCTTGGAAATTTGTTGGAAAATTTGGTATGGGGGCAGAATACGTACCACTACAAAAATTGAAGGGAAAAGTTTTTTAAGTGAAGGAAACATATTGAAAGAGAGAAAGTCAAGCTTGGGGACATTCTGGACGTAGATGCCGTCCGCTTTAAGGGGAAGAAAAAAAACCCTTCCAAAAGGCAGGGGCTTTGGGAATACATGGTAAAAGGTACAGAAGGGGTTTGGTCTTTAAATAAAAAATTTAGTCCAGTTGTCCAAACGAGCGTGGGAAGGATGGACGTGTTTGGGTCGTTTCCGAGAAAAGGGAAGGTAAGGGAGATCATCAGGAGTTTTCGTTGGCGTTTAGGGTGGACCGGGGGGTCCGATGAAAGGGGGGGCGATTGAAAATTGCGACCTAGAGGGAAAAGCCCGGAACAAGTCAAAAAGAGCGGAAGTTCGAAAATCGAAGGGGTCCGAACCCGTACCTGAAGCGGTGAGGAAACAGCACCCAAAAGGGGACAGGGCAAGGGTCCGAAGAGTGGTCAAAACAAAGGGGGGGTCGAAGGGGTGCGGACAAAAAGGGGCCCGGGGGAGGGTTTCATGGACTGGGGCCATGGTTAGGTTACTCCCTTTTTTTTTGTTTTTTAAAAAAAAAAGAAAAAGAAAAAAAATAAAAAAAAAAAAAGAAAAAAAAAGGGGGGAGGGGGAGGAATTTTCCCAGGAGGGTGAAAGGGGGCCAAATTTTCCCCCCCCCCGAGGACTCGACACCGCGTACGCAGATGCAGAAGGCCCGTGCCAACCCTACCCTTTATTCCATAAACCCCAATCTGGGGATGCACCCCACACGCCGAGTACCTCGGGGACAAAAGGGGGGGGGGGGGGAATTGCCAAAAGCATACCTCCTTCAGCCACCACCCCGGAACCCCAAAGGGGGGCTTCAAAAGATACACCGTCGCCCAAAAGACACCCCAAAGTTACTCCGGGATACCCGGGGGGAGGACTCCCCGGCAATCCAAATTTCCCCGGGAAAACGCCACCGCCAAAAAACCCAACGGAATGGGGAGGGGCCCCGGTGTCCTTTCCCCTACTAGGAAAAAGCGCGCCTGGGGAAAAAACCCAAAAGGCAAAAAGAGGAAGGGCAAAAAAGGGGGGGTGGGGAGGGGGAGGGGGAAGGGGAAAAAGGGGGGAGGGGGGAAAGGGGAAAGGGGGGGGGGGGAATGGGGGGGAATTATTTTTGGTTGAGGAAGAAGACCGAAAGGGCAATTTCCCCAACCCAAAAGCCTCTTCACCACAAAAAAGCCCCCCCTTGAAGAGGGAAATGGTTTTAAAAAAAAAATTTTTAAAATAAAATAAAATTAAAATTTTTTTGTGGACTGAAATTTCAAAAACGTCTTGTAACTTTTTCTATAAAATTTCGACTCACTGAAGAACCATTTGTGTACAACGTTTGAAAAAAGTACCCCTGTTGCTATTTTTACCTAAAATTGTCTATTTCCCAAACATTTTTTTCATTCTGGGCAGAAAAGCAAAAAGGGTATTTGTACGAACCGGGAAACCTTATAAGGAAAAGGTTTTTAAGGAGTAAACAAAAACCCAAGTCACCTCCCACTTTTATAAAGGCCCCTTGGGGCACTTCAACTTTATTTTTTCAGGGGCAAAAAGGAACAAACTCTTCTCCAACTGAGGGACGGATTACCCTTCAAACTTTAAGGGGGTTGGTTTAATGTTTCAATATTTCGCTTCAACAACCTTCTGTAATAATGAAAAACCAAATTTTAGGGGAAAGTTTAAATAAAATCCCTTTTTATATGTTTTACCTAAAAAATTGTCGGGATTTTTATTTTTGTAACGTAAAAGAAAAAAAGGGTATTTTAAAAAACCCCTTTAATTACAGTAAACCTTCGGAAAGGGCCTGTTAAAGCAATACTTCAACCCTTTGCACAAAAAAAAGGCCCCCAGGGGACTTAATTTATTGTTTTCAGCAATGGAACAATCTTTTCCAAACTAGGGACTGAACCCCCAAAAATTAATTATGGTTAATTGCTTCAAGATTTCTTCTTTCAACCTTTCTGTACTCATAAAAGCCACTTTAGGCAAAAAATTTCGAAAAAGCCTCGTTCAAGGCTTCCCAAAAAACTCGGTTTTTTAACCATTTTTTGTCATTCTGTTTTGACACGAAAAACAAAGGGTTTTTTTGGTTCAGCCATTCCCCTCTAAAGGAGAACGGCGGGGTTGAGAAGGGCCCTTAAAAGAACCATTTTTCCACCTCCTGGCACAAAAAAAGGCCCATTTTTCACCCTAAAGAGAAACGGGGAAAATGTTTCTAATTTGGGGGGCTACCCCCTCAAAAACTTTAAGGGTTTTGGGCTGATTACACCGTCTTCAAGTATCTTCTGCTTCTATCAACCTTTCTGGTAATCGACTGAAGAAGCCTACTGTGTGGCGAAACGTTTCGAAATAAAGATACTAACTGTTGATATGTGTTTTTACTACAATCTTCGTATTTCATACCATTTTATGTTCATTCTGTCAACACTGCAACACAAGGGTATTTGGTACAGACCACTTCGACAAACCTTCTAACTAGTGAAACGGCTGGGTTTGGGAAAGGACCTGCCCCCCCAAAGCAACTAGTTCTCCCTCCGGGCACTATAAAAAGGCCCATTCTGTATTTAAAACTTCATATGTTTCAGACAACGGAACAATGCTTTTCCCCTCCAGACGAGGGACTGACCACCTCAAAACTTTAAGGGTGATGACTGATTACCATGGGTTTCAGTATCTTCTGCTCTATCAACCTTTCTGTACTCGCTAAAAGAAGCCTACTGTGTAGGCGAAACGTTTCGAAATAAAGATACCTAACTGTTGCATATGTGTCTTACCTAACATTCTTAATTCTCTCTAGAGTGGGATTAATGAATTGTTGCTTAATAAGATTATCGAAGGTGGAAAACTCACAATATGAAGCTGAAAATTACCCCTCAGTTTGGTACGTGTATCGTGATGTGATTAGTTTTGTATCAGATCGCCCTAACCTGTTGGTTTCCTGCATTCTTTAAAGGTGATGGAACTGGTTATTTCCAAAGAACTGAAACATATTGGAGCGACTAAGATCACAGAAACATTTCCAATAAAATGTCGCAGTGTTTGCATTCTTTCTTTTCTTCTTTACGTCATATTCTTTACTCATTTTACAGCCTTGGAAGATGAAGGCTGAGGGACTGAGCATGTAATAGTTACTGAGCCACTTCTACCATCGTCTCCAGTTTAAAAGTAGTTTCTGTATTCCATCGAAAAAAAATGCTGTGTTTGCGAAACGTGTCTGCAATGAGTATTTCATCGTCTTATTCATAAACTTGTCGGTATTGTATACCATTAATAAGATATTTCTTTGGAAAAGCAACACCATGGAATATTGTTACAGACCATATCTTTAATTCCATTGTGATTTATTTGCTTTACCTACTTCCCATAGTAAACTCTATCTCTTGTGACGCCGTGTCTGCTGCCACATCTCACTTTTGACTAATAAATATCACCCTCCTCTTGCCTCTGCTTTACTTTAACTTGACCTTGCATGGTTGAGGGACTGAACACCTCATAGAAACTTCAAACTGACACTCTGAACACTTAAAAATTACCTGTGTGTGCTTCTTCCACTGTCCTTAGTATAAATGCCACCACTGTATTCTAATGGAAAAACCTGCTGCTCAGGATAAGTGTTTCTGTGATAAAGATATCCATGTGCCGCATCTGCGCCTCATTCATCAGTGTTGATTAGCTTGGTGCACTCTTTCTTTATCTCTTACCTCTGTAGGTCTTTCTATCATCATAAAGCAATAAAATCCAAATCTATACAAGCGAGAGCAAAGATAATTTCCTTTTATGTGCTTGCTTGAAAGGTTTCTCTAATTTGCCTTGCTTTCACCTGCGAGACGCACTATCAGTTCCCGACCTTTCCTTCCTATTGAAGGAACCCTCAGGTCATGAAGAGACCTGTTTTTTTCTCTTTTCACCTCTCTGAAGTCTTTGAGGAGAGAAGCCAGTGAAATGGTCCTACTCCCCCTCCCCCTACTCCTCTCTCCTCCCTATCGGTATCGGCGGGTATCATCGATATTTACGCTTTAGGTATTAGTATCTGTGAAAAAACTGGTAATACAAGCGGATACTTTTATATAAGTTCTTATGATTAAAATTAACTCTCTACCTCATGAGTGTGAAGGTTACTCTCAACACACACACACATGCACGCACACACACACACACACACACACACACACACACACACACACACACACACACGTACGTGGAGGAGTCACGCGGTTTGAGCTCGTGTTTTGGTGGTAATTTCTGACTGTACCATAAGGAATAGTGTGGTATATAGGCGTGTGCACGCATAAGAGTGAATATAATCACTTAAGCCCCGAAAAAAGGAAAATAAGTGATCACAGAAAAGCAATTTAGTAAATAGTGACAATTACAAATGTGGGGCCGTTGGAAGGAAGGTGAACGGTTGTGTCAGCCCTAAATAGTGTTGCCATAACGGGAGTGGGGTATTTGAAGAATAAGTGAGACTTTAAGATCAGGGAGAAAGGAGATATGTATAGATATGTCAGTAAATACAGTGAGTGAAAAAAAATGATGAGCTAGCTAGAGACCCCAGTGCCTACAGGAAGTTAGTGGAAAAATTACCGAGAAGCATAAAAGCATTTTCATACGGGGCCCAGGAGGATAAACAACATTACTCCACGCCAGCCGCAAGAAATATTCACCTAGTTTGAGTTGCATGGGGTCAGCACCAGTCTCTAGCTGGAATTGGGGTCACTCTCCTCGAGCTATCAGAATTAGAATAAGCACATTTACTGGCATTTAATATGAATTTATTTAGGTTTAGGAGAGCTAAGCATTTAAATTAGATAGCCTAGTATGAGAGGAGCCTAGCAAAGCCTAGCATACAAAATTGAACGTAATTTTAGGCACAATAATTTACAGTGGGAACCAAGAGATTGGTACATATGCAAACATATGTAGTACATACGAGGGAAATAAGGACTGCTTACTAAACACTTTGCATACACACACGCATTACCCCACACAATACACAACACCCACACAACACAACACACACACACAACAACACACACACAACACACACACACACACACACACACACACACACACACAGGATTTCACCCTTTATGTGAATTTATGTAAATTTAGGCACACAAGACAGTACAGTGGAAACCAAGGGGTAGGGAACATCTGCAAAACATATGTATACATACGAGGGAAATAAGGACTGCTTACATAAACGCACGCTACACACACAAAAAACACGCACACTAGTGGAAGAAAACAGGATCTGCTCTTAGGCACTTGAATAGCTGTAGCCCCACACCCACCCCCCACACACACACACACACACACCACACACACACACAACACAATTTCACATATACAGGATTTCACACGTATGTGAATTGACCCTCTAAAACCCCTTTTTTCCATCTCTGTCCCCTCTCTTCCTCTCCTCTCTCTCTTCTTTTCTTCTCTATTCTTCTCCTCTATTCCTCTCTCTCTCTCTTCCCCTTTCTCTCTCTTTTTCTCTTCTCTTTTTCTTTCTCTCTTTTCCCCTTTTTCTTTTCTTCCTCTCTCTGTCTCTCTCTTTTCCCTTCTCTTTTTCCCCTTCTCCTTTCCCACTTTCCCTTCTCTCCTTATTTCCACTCACTCCTTCCCCTTTTCCTTTTCACTCCTCCCCCTCTCTCTCCTTCTACCTTTTCCCCTCTCTCTTTTCTCTCTTTCATTCTCTCTCTCTTTTCCTTTACTAAAAAAAAAAAAAAAAAAAAAAAAAAAAAAAAAAAATTGGTTGGGACCGTAGGAATCAGGGATCAGATGACAATGGCATTGGTAGGAGGAATGGATGGAGGAGCAGTAGAGAAGGATGGAGCAAGAATGGGAGAGAAAATTTGGAGACCTTTCTGAAAAAATGAGAAGACTCTCTGCAAATGGGAAAGAGGTTGGGAAGGAGACGAAAAAGGGGGGAAAT
>NC_069406.1:82100705-82127020 GCF_026875155.1 Cherax quadricarinatus | reverse complement strand
TCGGCCGGGTATATCGATTTTTACGCTTTAGGTATTAGTATCTGTGAAAAAACTGGTAATACAAGCGGATACTTTTATATAAGTTCTTATGATTAAAATTAACTCTCTACCTCATGAGTGTGAAGGTTACTCTCAAACACACACACACATGCACGCACACACACACACACACACACACACACACACACACACACACACACACACACGTACGTGGAGGAGTCACGCGGTTTGAGCTCGTGTTTTGGTGGTAATTTCTGACTGTACCATAAGGAATAGTGTGGTATATAGGCGTGTGCACGCATAAGAGTGAATATAATCACTTAAGCCCCGAAAAAAGGAAAAATAAGTGATCACAGAAAAGCAATTTAGTAAATAGTGACAATTACAATGTGGGGGCCGTTGGAAGGAAGGTGAACGGTTGTGTCAGCCCTAAATAGTGTTGCCATAACGTAGTGGGGTATTTGAAGAATAAGTGAGACTCAAGATCAGGGAGAAAGGAGATATGTATAGATATGTCAGTAAATACAGTGAGTGAAAAAAAAAATAGATGAGCTAGCTAGAGACCACAGTGCCTACAGGAAGTTAGTGGAAAAATTACCGAGAAGCATCAAGCATTTTCATACTGGGACCCAGGAGGATGACAACATTACTCCACTGCCAGCCGCAAGTAATATTCACCTAGTTTGAGTTGCATGGGGTCAGCACCAGTCTCTAGCTGGAAATTGGGGGTCACTCTCCTCGAGCTATCAGAATTAGAATAAGCAGCATTTACTGGCATTTAATAGAATTTATTTAGGTTTAGGAGAGCTAAGCAGTTAATGATAGATAGCCTAGTATGAGAGGTAGCCTAGCGAAGCCTAGCATACAGAATTGAACGTAATTTTAGGCACAATATAGTACAGTGGGAACCAAGAGATTGGGTACATATGCAAAACATATGTAGTACATACGAGGGAAATAAGGACTGCTTACATAAACACATGCATACACACAGCTACAACACAACATACACAACAACCACCACACACACACACAACACACACAACACACACACACAAACACACACACACACAACACACACACACACACACAGGATTTCACACCTTTATGTGAATTTATGTAAATTTAGGCACACAAGACAGTACAGTGGAAACCAAGAGGTAGGGAACATCTGCAAAACATATGTAGTACATACGAGGGAAATAAGGACTGCTTACATAAACGCACGCATACACACACACATACACGCACACTAGGTGAGAACAGGATCTGCTCTTAGGCACTTGAATAGCTGTAGCACAACACACACACACACACACACACACACACACACACACACACACACATACACACTACACATATACAGGATTTCACACGTATGTGAATTGACCCTCTAACCCTTCTCTCTCCATCTCTGTCTCTTTTCCTCTCTTCCTCTCTCTCTCTCTCTATTCTTCTTCTCTCTTTTTCCTCTCTCTCTCTCTCCTCCCCTTTCTCTCTCTTTTTCTCTCTCTCTTTTCTTTCTCTCTTCCTCTTTTTCTCTCTTCCTCTCTCTGTCTCTCTCTTTTCCCTTCTCTCTCCCTCTCTCCTCCTACCTTTCCCTTCTCTCCTGTATTTCACTCACTCCTTCCCCCTTTTCCTTTTCACTCTCCCCCTCTCTCTCCTTCTACCTTTCCCCTCTCTCTTTCTCTCTCTTTCATTCTCTCTCTCTTTCCTTTACTAAAAAAAAAAAAAAAAAAAAAAAAAAAAAATATTGGTTGGGACTCGTAGGAATCAGGGATCAGATGACAATGGCATTGGTAGGGAGGAATGGATGGAGGAGCAGTAGAGAAGGATGGAGCAAGAATGGGAGAGAAAATTAGGAGACCTTTCTGAAAAAAATGGAGTAAGAGCTCTCTGCGAAATGGGAAAAGAGGTTGGAGAAGGAGACGAAGAAATGGGAGGCACAAGTCGAAACTGCAGTAGACAGGGTAAGGGTCCTAGAGTTTGAGGTAAACACGCTGAAGCAAGTCTCAGGGGCAGTGACCAGAGAAGACACAGCATATGAAGCTGAGAGGATGAACAGGAAGGAAGGAGATATGAATTATGCTAAGGTCATATCAGCCTGCAAAGAAGGGTCAGGGAGTAAAAGGAAAGAGCAGCTGGGTGCAGATAGAGAGGGAGATAAGTCGAATGCTGAGGCACAACCATGGTACCAAGAGCCACTGGAAAAATCAAGGGAGAAAATGACCATATACAGACAGGAACCAGAGTCACAGAGGGAGAGGCAATAGGAGGAGGAAAGGGCAAAAATCAGTGTTTATCCATGGGGTTCAGGAGAGAGAGGAAAAGACACACACTGAAAGACGGCAGGAAGAAAGAAAGGAGATTGGGAAAATCATCACAGAAATAGGGAGAGAAGACATGGACGAGATTGTAAATTTTCAGAGAATAGGGGGGTACGTGAAGGGGAGAAACCGACCAATCAAGCTGATTCTCAGGACAGAAACAGTGAGGAACAGGATCCTCCAAGAGAAACCAAGGTTGAAAAACTCGGAAGAGTACAAGAAGGTGTTCCTAGACAGAGACAGAACAAACAGAGAGCAGCAGCTGAGGGAGAGGACAAAAAAGCGAAAGGAGATAGGAAAGGAAACAAGGATGGAAACAGCAGAGGTCAGTCAGAGCAGAACAGAGAAGCAAGGGCAAGCACACACACAACTATCCTCAGAACCCCACAACCTATCACACCATCCCAACACAAACTACAATCCATACCCACAGATTCCACCCAACCCCCAATCATAGAATCCCACAGTATGCTACCAGGTCTCCCACCCCCACAGGCCCGCCAAACCACAGTATTGGAAAGGAAACTGAAGGTATGGTACACAAACGCTGATGGGATAACAAACAAGTGGGAAGAGTGGCACGAAAGAGTCAAAGAGACATCACCGGACATCATAGCACTCACAGAAACCAAGCTTACAAGTATGATAACGGATGCCATCTTTCCAACGGGATACCAGATCCTAAGGAAAGACAGAAGGAACAGGGGGGGGGGGGTGGAGGAGTGGCACTGCTGATCAAACACCGATGGAATTTTGATGAGCTGGAGCGAGGAGACAGCGGAGAAGAAAGTGATTACATAGCTGGAAGGCTTCACTCTGGAGGTCCCAAGGTGGTAATTGCAGTGATGTATAACCCACCACAGAACAGCAGGAGACCAGGGCATGAGTATGACAAGAGCAATAGAGCGATGGTTGACACACTGGCTGCAGTGGCCAGAAGAGCTCATGCATGCAGGGCAAAGCTCCTGATCATGGGCGACTTTAACCACAAGGAGATCGACTGGGAGAACTTGGAGCCACATGGGGGCCAAGATACATGGAGGGCTAAGATGATGGAGGTGGTACTGGAAAACTTCATGTACCAACACGTAAGGGACACTACAAGAGAGAGAGGAGAGGATGAGCCAGCAAGACTGGACTTAGTATTCACCTTGAGCAGTATAGATATTGAGGACACCACATATGAAGACCCCTTTGGGCCAGCGATCATGTGGTTTTGAGCTTCGAATACACAGTAGAGCTACAAGTGGAGGGGGAAGCAGGAAGGCCAGGACAAATGAAGCCAAACTACAGGAAAGGGGACTACACGGGAATGAGGAACTTCCTGAACGAGGTTCAGTGGGACAGAGAACTGGCAGGGAAGCCAGTTAAGATGAGGAATATGAGCAACATGTGCAAGAATGATGAATATGTCAACAAATGTGCAAGGAGGCTGAAGAGAGGTTTGTACCCAAGGGAAACAGGAATAATGAAAATGCCAGGATGAGCCCATGATTCACCCAAAGGTGCAAGGAGGCAAAAACCAAGTGTGCTAGGGAATGGAAGAAATATAGAAGGCAAAGGACCCAGGAGAATAAGGAGAGCAGTCGTAGAGCCAGAAACGAATATGCACAGATAAGAAGGGAGGCCCAACGACAATATGAAAACGACATAGCAGCGAAAGTCAAATCTGACCCGAAGCTGTTATACAGCCACACAGGAGGAAAACAACAGTCAAGGACCAGGTAATCAGGCTAAGGAAGGAAGGAGGACAGACAACAAGAAATGACCGTGAAGTATGTGAGGAACTCAACAAGAGATTCAAAGAAGTGTTCACAGAGGAGACAGAAGGTGCTCCAGAGGGACGGAGAGGTGTTGCACATCACCAGGTGCTGGACACGGTACACACAACCGAGGAAGAAGTGAAGAGGCTTCTGAGTGAGCTAGATACCTCAGAGGCAATGGGGCCAGATAACATCTCTCCATGGGTCCTGAGAGAGGGAGCAGAGGCGCTATGTGTACCTCTAACAACAATATTCAATACATCTATCGAAACAGGGAGATTGCCTGAGGCATGGAAGACAGCAAATGTAGTCCCAATCTTTAAAAAAGGAGACAGACATGAAGCACTAAACTACAGACCAGTGTCACTGACATGTATAGTATGCAAAGTCATGGAGAAGATTGTCAGGAGAAGAGTGGTGGAACACCTAGAAAGGAATGATCTCATCAACAGCACCCAACATGGTTTCAGGGACGGGAAATCCTGTGTCACAAACCTACTGGAGTTCTATGATAAGGTGACAGCAGTAAGACAAGAGAGAGAGGGGTGGGTAAATTGCATTTTCTTGGACTGCAAGAAGGCGTTTGACACAGTACCACACAAGGATAAGTGCAAAAACTGGAGGACCAAGCAGGGATAACAGGGAAGGCCACTACAATGGATCAGGGAATATTTGTCAGGAAGACAGCGAGTAATGGTACGTGGCGAGGTGTCAGAGTGGGCACTGTGACCAGCGGGGTCCCAGGGGTGTCCTAGGCCCAGTGTGTTTCTGGTTTTTGTGAACGACATGACGGGAAAGGAATAGACTCTGAGGGGTCATGTTTGCAGATGACGTGAAGTTGATGAGAAGAAATTCATTCGATCGAAGACCAGGCGAACTACAAAGGGATCTGGACAGGGTGAGACCTGGTCCAGCAAATTTGGGTCTGGGTTCAACCCCCCAAGTGAAAGTCAGAAGATTTGGGAGGGGAAAAAAGACCCCAGACGGAGTACAGCTGGGGGCCAGGACTACAAACCCCATCAAGGGAAAAAGATCTTGGGGTGAGTTAACCAGCACTCTCTGAAGCGTTTCAACCCAATAACTGCTGCAGCATATGGGGCCGGCAAACCCCAAAACAGCTTCGGATTTAAAAAGGGGGTCTTCAGGACCCCGTACACCGTGTCGTTTGGACCCTATTTGGGGTTGCGGCACATTTGGAACCCACACCTAGCCAAGCATGTAAAGAAAGTAGAGAAAGTGCAAAGGTTTGCCACAAGACTATTTCCCAGAGCTAAGAGGTATGTCCTACGAGGAGAGGTTAAGGGAAATCAACCTGACGACATGGAGGACAGGAGAGATAGGGGGTACATGATAACGACTTACCAAAATACTGAGAGGAATTGACAAGGTGGACAAAGACAGGATGTTCCGGAGACTGGACACAGCAACAAGGGGACACAGTTGGAAGCTGAAGACACAGATGAATCACAGGGATGTTAGGAAGTATTTCTTCACCCACAGAGTAGTCAGGAAGTGGAATAGTTTGGGAAGAGATGTAGTGGAGGCAGGATCTATACATAGCTTTAAGCAGAGGTACGATAAAGCTCATGGTTCAGGGAGTGACCTAGTGGCGACCAGTGAAGAGGCGGGGCCAGGAGCTTGGACTCGACCCCCGCAACCCCAAGCGGCCAGCGAACTACTCACACCCGCAACACAACAGTACACACACACACACACACACACACACCCTCCAAGCAGCATAACCGATTGGCTATTTAAAGTTAGTCTTACTCAGGAGTTCAAGAAAATGTTAAATCTGAGCAGTAGAGGCGAGTGCAGGCGATGAGTTGCTTTTTCTAGATATGCGATATGGCCCACAGAACACATATTAGGACAGGAATGAGAAAGAAAATTAGATTATTTTTGGGGAGGAAACGGAAGAGGTGTTTAGTGAAACATGGGAGGAGGTTGTGGAGCAACTCGAGGAAGTAGAAAAGTTAAAAAGAGGCTTCGTAAAATATAAAAGAACAAGGCAGATAGGGCAGCATCCGTGAAGGATGCAGCAACAAGATATGGGAGTCAAAGAAGTCAAGTCACTTGTGAAGATGCTCTCAGAAGACGAGGAGGCAGAGGGTTGTGATAAAGGGAATACCTAAGGAAATGGTGAAGACAGACATGGAAATCTAAAAGGAAAGTCAACTGAAAAATAAAAGATATTACCGATGATCGATGGACTTCAGGAGGCTAAACGGGATCATAAAGTAGGACACAGGAAGAAAAACCATAAGACTGAGTATCAATGAGTGCACAGGAGAAGAGACTAAGTACATGAAAAAATTTCCGAGGGTCTGGAGGTTATCTCTCGGCAAAATATTATCAAGATAACCTTCTGGACAAATATTGCAAGGAACGGGATCCTGAAGCAGAAAAAGAAAGTGAAAAATACGCAATATTACTGTACGTAGTGAATTGGGACAGGAAGGAGGTGGAGAGGAAACAGCTGAGGGAGTATGCTCAATGCACAAAGAGTGGGAGGCATGAAGACGGAACATTTAGTTCCGAGGAACTCCTCAAGCCTTAGCCACTGCTTCTCCCATCGACGGCTCGTATCAAGACTCACCTCTACTTTTCCAACACTAACACTATCCCCACACCGTTTTTTCGTATCACTCCACCTTCTCCCTACCCTTTCTGCCTACAACTCCATCCTGACTCCTTCCCCTTGACTGAGGTACACACCAACCCCAGCTTACCTACCACACTCAACAAACAGAACGACCAAACCTCAATACAGAAAAGAAAGCTCAGTGTGGTACACAGATGTGGATAAATTATCGAACCAAAGTGAGGAGTTTACTGAGAGGATAGCTTAGGTAAACCCTGTCACTGTAGCTATTACAGAGGCAAAACTACCTGAAATTACTAATGCCATGTTTTCAATGGCATAATAGGTAATATAATAAGTGGTTTTTTCAATAGAGAACAAACAGAAATGAGAATTTATTATATTTGGGTACAATCAAGGCTGGGGAACATGAAGTGGTTATAGCAATGATTTACTACTCTCCAATAAAGCAATCGGAGGCGAAAAGAGAAATACGATTTGAACCACAAACAAACTGATTCAAAGAACTGGGGGAACGGAAACATGGAGAGCTAGGATAATGGATGTAATCAGGAAAACTTTTATAACAGCATGTCAAGGACACGACAAGAAAGTAAATGAATAATTTTTGACTGGATTTCGTAATTACCACAAATACTGTGCATCTGATGTAAGTGAAATAGAATATGAGAGCTCTGTCTTCTACCAAACGTACAGGGCTGAGCTTAGTATTTTTTGTTGAATTAAATACTGAGAGCAGAGAAGCAGGTGGAGATGCGAGGCATCAGACTTTAAGAGGGAACTGTGAAAGGATGAAGTAATTGTTAAATGCAGTGTGGTACTCCATTATCTTACCCAATGAGACTATAAAGTACCTAGCTGGAAAGTTCCTCGAGTCAGAGGAAAAATTCATACTCTGAAGAGTGGGCAATCACAAACACAGACTTTGGTTCAACCAAAGATGAAAAAAAACGAAGAATATAGGAGCTTGGAAAAGATATTTAAAGTGAAAAACAGAGACGTGAGCAGAAGAGCCAGAAAAGAATATGTAGTGGTGATGGAAGAGGCTGAGCAGCAATTTAAGAATGGCATATCAGCAAAAGCCAAGACTATGTCAAATCTACTTCACAGCCACATGAGAAGAAAGGAAATTGTAGACCAGGAGGAAGGAGGGGAGGTTATGAGCAACAATTAACATAGAAATCTGAAAAGAGGGAGGTGACCTAAGTGTTAACAATGGCAATACCAGAGAGCCATGAGCAACGGGTACACCGACGGGTACTGGAAAACATACACCTAATAGAGGAATAGGTAAAAAAATGTACGAGTTGGATACATCGAAGGTAATGTGTATTCTCACTGTAGGGATAAATCTAATCTTAGTACAAGACCGAAAATCTTAAAAGTCTACATTCACGTGTAATATGTTTAGATATAACAATTTAAATGTAAGTGAAGGATTTTCTTCAGAGCTAATTTTTTCACAAATAAACTCTTATAAAACTGTGAAGCTTTTGTCTGTGGTTCAAATGTTTGCTAACCTACGAAATTCAAAATACAATAATAAGTGATATTCAACATGTTAAATGGAAGCCAGGAGGAGGAATAATGCGAAATGGCAGTGTTCAACAGTAATCCAAATATGTAACCATAGCCTAAATACGAAACGATAGCAAGAGACAGTACTGTAAAAATGCAACTGTAACCTAGACATGTGAACATTACCTAAATATATAACAGTAGTCCAAATATACAACAGTGGTCTACATATACAACTTATGGATAACTGCCTGGAGAAGAAACTGTAGCAAAAAATGTGCAATGGTTATCCAGATATGGAACAGTAGTAAAAATTTGTAAGTGTAGAAAAACATGCATCACCAGTAAAAACGTGAAACTGCAACTTAAATATAAAACAGAAAATATGAAACGTTGGGCCAAGTATTCAAGAGTGACCAAAACACAGATCAGTGGCTACAATAAAAACAGAGAACGCGATATTGCTGTGTTCAAATGAAACAATTAAATCTTTTACCAGATGCGTTTAGTATCGATTGTTTTCAAATTGAAGACATTTATGCTCTGATGGTTGTTTTGGCGGGAAATGGTGGAGGTTATGCAGGA
Source organism: Cherax quadricarinatus (assembly GCF_026875155.1). Lineage (NCBI taxonomy): Eukaryota > Metazoa > Arthropoda > Malacostraca > Decapoda > Parastacidae > Cherax > Cherax quadricarinatus. The sequence continues at coordinate 82,118,222 of NC_069406.1, read as the reverse complement.
GTGGTGGTGGCTGGTGAAGGTTGTGTAGGAGTGGTGGTGGCTGGTGGAGGTTGTGCAGGAGTGGTGGTGGCTGGTGGAGGTTGTGCAGGAGTGGTGGTGGCTGGTGGAGGTTGTGCAGGAGTGGTGGTGGCTGGTGGAGGTTGTGCAGGAGTGGTGGTGGCTGGTGGAGGTTGTGTAGGAGTGGTGGTGGCTGGTGGAGGTTGTGTAGGAGTGGTGGTGGATGGTGGAGGTTCTGCAGGAGTGGTGGTGGCTGGGGGAGGTTGTGCAGGAGTGGTGGTGGCTGGGGAGGTTGTGTAGGAGTGGTGGTGGCTGGTGGAGGTTATGCAGGAGTGGTGGTGGCTGGTGGAGGTTGTGTCAGGAGTGGTGGTGGCTGGTGGAGGTTGTGCAGGAGTGGTGGTGGCTGGTGGAGGTTCTGCAGGAGTGGTGGTGGCTGGTGGAGGTTGTGCAGGAGTGGTGGTGGCTGGTGGAGGTTGTAGGAGTGGTGGTGGATGGTGGAGGTTGTGCAGGAGTGGTGGTGGCTGGGGGAGGTTGTGCAGGAGTGGTGGTTGTCTGTTGGAGGTTGTGTTAGGAGTGGTGGGCGGCTGGTGGAGGTTGTGCAGGAGTGGTGGTGGCTGGTGGAGGTTGTGCAGGAGTGGTGGTGGCTGGTGGAGGTTGTGCAGGCAGTGGTGGTGGCTGGTGGAGGTTGTGCAGGAGTGGTGGTGGCTGGTGGAGGTTGTGCAGGAGTGGTGGTGGCTGGTGGAGGTTGTGCAGGAGTGGTGGTGGCTGGTGGAGGTTGTGCAGGAGTGGTGGTGGCTGGTGGAGGTTGTGCAGGAGTGGTGGTGGCGGGGTGGAGGTTGTGCAAGGAGTGGTGGTGGCTCATAGGAGGTGGGTGAGAGTGCCAGAGGATGACGAGTTGCCAGGGCATGATGAATTGCCAGGGCATGACGAGTTGCCAGGGAATGACGAGTTGCCAGGGGACGAGTGAAAGGGAATGACGAGTGCCAGGGGAGGAGTGATATAGTAGTATCTGGTCGGCTCAAGGTGTTTGTGGTCTCTAATTTCGTCCAGTCAATCTAGCTCCAAAATGGGTTCAAGTTAGAAGAAATTGCAACAGAAATGAACATTGCGGGTTATAACTACATTCACCTGACTAGATAAAATTCTGAAAGTAAAGAACGATGGAAGTGGTGGAAAGTTGTTAAAACTACAGGAATCCAGAACTACGACAGGGACAATTATATTTTTTTTCTAATTTTCTTTCATTTAAATACACAAGAATCTTCAGTGGAATTTTTGCTATCAAACCAATATATATAATATAAATATGTGTGTGTGTGTGTGTGTTTGTTTTGACGAATAGGTAAAACTGGTCAGTTAGCAAGAACTCATTTAGAATTAAGTCCTTTTAAAAATTTTGTCTTATACATTTAAATATATTTTTTCATTAATGCACTGTCATAACCACAAGTTGCTCTGGATCTATTAATTAAATGAAATAAACATACACCAGGAATACTGGTAAATATATAAATTTGTGGACTGTATATTAAAAAATGATTATATATAAATTCACATATACATAACAGAACGAAAATATATCTTAATATCACTCACCAATTTGACTGGATATTAAGTTGTATCATACTCAGAAAAACCTCACTAACTAAATTTATGAAAACACTGGCCAGAATTATACACAAATCTAGAGAGCTTATCCGAGGTTCATGGAGCTGTCTTGTCCAGTCGTCTGATATCTCAAGTTATGCAGGAATGCACATCCAACAATTTCGCCTCCTATTTGAGAGGTGTCAATCCAATTTTAACCTCTAGAGCACGAAAAATTCTTCCCATTATATTAACGTTGTATCCAATTCAAAACCAAGATGGCGAGTCCCCTTCTGCGCAGACGCAGACTCTCCGTTTTCGATGACATATATATTATTAAATACAGTATGGCCATCTATATACATATAAATACTGAATCTCTGGAAAATATATACAGTATTTTCCACACTGCGGCCGGGCGGAGTTCGTTGCTAAACGACTCAAATTGCTCATATGACAATGGTGGAGGACCTGGGTACATATAGGATCTGGCATCCACACGGCGACATATTACACAAGTTTTAATCACCCTTTTCACACTTTGCCGTCCTTGTGGAATCCAGAAAGTTTCCCTAATACAATTTAAGGTATATTGTACCCCACCATGCATTACATTTTTATGGGCATTTAGAACAATCAAATTTGTTAGATGATGAGTTTTGGGCAGTAAGATAGGGTGTTTAGCATAATCACCCAATTCAGCATTTTGTAACCTACCTCTGCACCTAATTACATTGTTTTCTAAATACAGCCCCAATTTCTCTATTATGGAACCTTTCACAATTTTTCTTTCCATCAAGTTAATCTCATTTCCATAGATTTCCTCCTGTACCCTCTTTATCCAATATTCAAGAGGATGTGAAAACTTAAGTGAAATATTCAACTTGTTTAGAAATTTAAACACCAATTTAGTTACACTGATTAGTTTGGGTAAAGAAGAATACCTATTTATGCCAATGCCAATGGAGCGGTGGTCACATTAATTTCAACAGGAGCAATATACGCCTTTTGTACAGGCCAATTAGCTTTATTTACCAACCAGCTCGGTCCTTTAAACCATGATACAGCATTTACAAATTTAGCATAAGGTAAACCTCGAGAATAGAAATCAGCTGGATTCTCCTCACCAGGTATATGATTAAGTGTTAACATATGCTGACCCAAACTATTATACTTCTCTTGCATCTGATTAATTTCAGCGAATCTGTTTTGTACGTACACAATTTTACTGTTTCCATTACGAATCCATTGTAAGGATACCTCATTATCAGACCAAATTACAGTGTCGCTAATATTATCTCCTGCAACTTATTTCTTATATAATTAGCTAATTTGACACCAACATAAATGGCTGTTAATTCCAACTGAGGTAAGGTACGTGATTTAATTGGAGACACTTTAGCCTTAGACATAACAAGAGAAATAACACTATTACATTGAAGATAAGCAACTGCTCCATATGCCAATTTTGAAGCATCACAAAAAATGTGGAATATATTTTTTCCATTTGGATTGGCCACCTGGCGTGGGAACTCCAACATTGGAATTTTTTCATAATCACCAATTAATTCATCCCACCTGTTAATGAATTCCTCAGGTAGAATTTCATCCCAAGCACATTTAAGTTTCCATGCTTCCTGAATTAATAATTTCCCTCTTATAGTAAGGGGTGACACTAAACCTAGTGGATCAAAACATTTGGAAACTTCAGCAAGCAAAACTCTTTTAGTTAATTTATTGGGCATACTGTAATTATTAGGTTTTAACCTTAACAAATCTCTCTCAGTATCCCAAGTTAAACCCAATACATTACTACATTTTGGCACTTCATCTCCAGGGTAATCTTTACTTATTTTGTCCTTTAATTTGGACGAATTACTATTCCATTCCCTCAGAGGCATATTTGCACTTTGCATTATTTTATTAGCCTTCTCATAAGTCATTAACAGTTCCTCTTCCAGTTGACGTCACACCCAGGAATTTGTCCACATAAAATTGTTTGCTCATTACTTTACTCGATGGACTTCCCGTACATTTAAGGTGTGCATTTATCGTCGCTTGAAGTAGGAACGGACTGGATGTAGCACCAAATAATACGCTCCTAAAGCGAAAGGTTTTCAGAGGGCTAAGTGGGTCAATAGGATTCTCAGGCCATAAGAAGCGGGTACAATCCCAGTCAGCCTCTTGTAAACCCACTCTTAGGAAAGCTTTACTTATGTCAGCCATAAAGGCATAATTTTTCATCCTGAAATTTAATAAGATATCTCCTAATTTTTCCGTCAACGATGGACCTGTCATCAAACAGTCATTTAAACTAGGTACATTTTTTTTACCCCTGGCATTTACAGTTAAACACAATTTCAGAGGGTGTTTAGAATCCTTCTTCCCCGTGAGTGGCAAATAGTGACAAAATTTTGGCTTCCCGGAGGTACCTTCTATAAATTTATTACTTCAGCAATTTTTGTCATTATAGGCAGTTAAATTTTGTGTTTACTCGTTTGGGAGCTGACCTTTTAACTGCCATATCCTTCTAAAAGGGGCAATTCTGGGGGTTAGTCCCACGGAAGTGTCCCCCAGTATTGTCCGATTAAAATTTTACATTCTCGGGTATTTTTTCTTGGTAAAAGAATCGTTGGATTTTTTCATTTACATTTTTCCCAATGCTGTCAAATTTCCACAATGTAGCACTGGCTAAAACCCCTACCCTCTATAAAAGAATTATACTGGGCAGTTTTCTGAGTAAGCCCAACAGTTAGGATTTGAGTTTCCTTGCATAAATTATTTTTACGAGGAACCCTCCCATACATTAATGGCCTCCGCAGTTTTTTAAAAAGGGTGACCCCAAATTTTCTTTCCATACCCTTTACAAAGGAGGATTAGTCATCCCTATCAAAATACTTTTTGGGGTCTACGAATCATCACTTAACCAAAGGTGCTAAATTTCATTTGTGAAAGTCTTTCTGTAGCATCACAAAGCCCTCTGTAGAAATTTTTTGGAAGTCTATTACAATTACCGCTTAAACTTTTTTTTCCATTCCCCAAACCCTGCAGTTCAAAAACAGGTCATACAATTGAGCCTTTTTCGAGAGAAAACCAAAAATTTTTAAAAAGTTGTGGGATCTCCCATCTTTACTTTCTACCATCAAGAATTTACTTTTATGAAAGTACGCTGGATCCCTGGTCCAATAATGCATTTCATTTTTTGTTTTGTTTTTTTATCATAAATTTTTACCGAAAACAAGGTAAGGCTACTTCAGAAAAACCCATCTTTAAAAAATTTCAGCAATTTTTACTTACCATTTTGGTCAGGTTTGTCAACTTTTTCTTATTATAACTTTAACTATAGACCTTACAATGATATATGGTGTCTTCCTTTTAAATTATAACAGAATTTAGTTTGCATAACAATCCTTTACATTTGATTACCCAAACACCTGATAATTGTAAAGTTCCCCCAATTTTTCAATTTTTATATTCCTAAAATTGTTGCATTGCAATTCTTGAAAAAGGTACCCTGCAGAAAAGACAATCTCTTTTTTCTCTGAGGTTTTTTATTAATAGGCTTCTTAGAAGGGTACTTTTTCTTCTTCCTTTGTTGAAATCTTATTTTGATTCTTGCACGATATGCCCCTATGCAACATTTTTAGGAAATGAATTTTGATTACATTGGGAAAATTTTTTCCCTTTGTGAAACTTCACAATCCCTCAGAATTATTGTGTTTTTATTTTAAAAATGATTTAGTTGGCGGTCTGAACTGCAAAATTAATTTTGTAGACCAGTTTTTTTTCCCCCCAACCAAAATAACCCTTGTGATATTTGTTTGAGAGTCATTCAAGGTTTTAAGCTAAATTTTTCGTACTATGGCCTCAATAACCGTCTGTTTCCCTTCAGATTATATTTTTTACTTAAGTTTTGAGAGTGCTCTCCATTTTAAAACTCTAAACGTGAAAACCTTTGTAAGTGTGATCTGGGGATTTTAATTTTTAACAATGTTTTCACTAGATCCAACCTACTTTGTTCTTATTCCATAAGTGACTTCACAAGTCAACTGCTTTTTTGTAAGAGCTTTTTATTGGGAAAGGTTGTATGAGTTGTGACTTTCCCCCCTTTCCCTCCCCTTAGGGTAAATAATTTAGTTACACAGCTAGGTCACCCTGTCATGCACAGCGTTTTTAAAAAATTTTACCAAATTCCTCCCAATTTTTCTCCAGGATTAAACAAGGCAAACCAATTTGGGAGTTTTGGAAAGACTATTATTTTTTGGGCAACGACCAACTCCCGGGTTTACACTTTTAATTTATTCAAGGCCTGACTTTTTCAAAAAAGAATCTTTTCCCCTTATTCATAATACTGATTAAACATGAATTTTTTCGTCTCATTACACATTTATTAATAAATCTCCTTTATATTTGTTGTAAATAAATTTGTATGAAAATATCTATTCCCTAAAGCATCTAAATACAATTTTAATATCAGTATTCCGTTTTTTTGATTCATTAATTCCCGTACTTATTTTGCCTTGGTTACATGAACTTTTTTAGCCTGTGTGATGCTTTCTTTTCTCTTATTCCATTGTTTGTTTCTATATTAATTTCCTATTTTCAGCCTGTGCAATGTATTAAAATTTAACTTAATTTAATAACATGATTAGTATAAATTATGCACTTTATAAAGGGAAATAGCAAATTACCTTTTTAAAAAAATTTAGCTACTTGAGTTTTTGCAATTACAGTAAAAAATTGTAATTAAATTTTAAATACACATTTAAAAGTTAATTACACTTGGCTTAGCAATTACACATGTAAGAAATTTATATATAAATTTTTAAAAGTACATTAATACAAACTTTAGCCAGCCTTGGCTTTTCAAAATTATACAAAATTTAAAATTAAAACCCTTTCCCAAAATTTTGGCTGCAAAATTAATATTATAAAATTAATATAATTACAAAACTTGCCTTATCATTCCCCATATATTTATATAAATTTTGGGGCCCGAATTGTCTTATCAAATTAATATTTTAATAATTATAAAACCACATACATTAAGTAAAATTTAAAATTTTAAACATTATATAATTTGCAACACCTGGCTATCAATTACACATACACGATATAAATCTTGGCCAGAATTGTTTATCAAATTATATTATACAAATTTAATATAAACTTAGCCAACTTGACTTATCAAAATTATATTGTAAAATTATAATCCCTACACATTAAAAATTTGTGAATTTAACTTCCATTCCCTTTTGTTTTTCACATATAATTATTAAGTAATTAAATAATTTAAGACTTCACTAATTACCCCCGGTTCAAGAAGGACAACGGGGGAAATTAAAATGTGGAAATTGCATTTATCTGAATGTAAACTAATATGTACATAATATAAAAGTAAAAAAATTAATTATTATTTATCATGTTAATAGACAAGAGGAATTTGGGGAAACCCAGGTCGCAAAAAATGCCCCCTTCGTACCCACACTTTGTCAAACCACAAGTTGCTCTGGGCTATTAAATTAAATGAAATTACTACCCAGGAATATGGTAAATATATAAAAATTTTTGGACTGTTATTAAAAATGAAAATTTTAAAAAAAAAAATTTACATAACATAACCGAACGAAAATATATTAATATCACTCACCAATTTGCGGATATTAAATTGTATCATTTCGAAAAACCTCACTAACTAAAATTTTTGAAAAAAACTGGCCAGAATTTTACACAAATTAGAGAGCTATCTGAGGTTCATGGAGCTGTCTTGTCCCTCGTTGATATCTAAGTTGTGCGGAATGCACATCCCAAAAATTTCGCCCCCTAATTTTGGGGGTGTCAATCCAATTTTTAACCCCCAAAACCCAAAATGGGATCCCCTTCTGGCGAGCAGACCCGTTTTTTTTGAAATAATTTTTTAAATAAGTATGCCATCTTTATCATATAAATACTGAATTTTTGGAAAAATTATACAGCATTTTTCCCCGGTAGGGAACCCCTTAAAATAAACCCCGTAAAAAATCTTGTGTAAAAAAAGCAAGCAAAGAAGCAGAAAAAGAGAGATGACAGAGAGAGAGGAGATAGAGAAGAGAAAGAGAGAAGAAGAGAGAGAAGAGGGGAGGGGAGAGAAAGGGGAGAGAGAGAGAGAGAGAGGGGGAGAGAGAGAGAAGACGAGAGAGAGGGGGGGGAGAAGGGGTTAGTGGGGGAAAAGAAAGGAGGCAGGGAGGAGACGGGAGACAAGGGTTAAGTGCCTCTTTTATAATTGAGGGCTGGGGAAATGTGCCTGTAAAAAAATTGTGAGACTGGAGGAGCGTGGGGCGTGGGGGAAAAAGGCGGGCCCCGGCATAAGAAGGGAGGAAAATAGAGGAAGATGGGACTAATAAAAAGATAAAAAGATCGGGGAAACGTAAACTGAAATTTGGAGTAAAACTGAAAAAAATAGGGAAAAAAAGCTGGAAACGAAAAGAAATAGAGGAGAACGAAGGAGTAGTAATGGGGATGTTTTCCTGGTCCCTTTTCATTTGCACTGATTTTCATATAACTTTTCTCATCAGTTTTTATTTAAACGTCTTTTACATAAACCTGAAGCTCTGATTTAATGATGGCCATATATTTTTTCCTGAAGTTTACTTTCAATACGCTTTTTCCTGAAGCTCTCTATTACAATTGTTTTAATAATTCACTAATTATAATTATTTACGTGCTCAAGAAAAGCAAAAGAAAAGGTGTCCTAAATAAATGTATCCCCTTCACGCGAAATACTTTCATGCAGGTGAATGACTTATGATCCCAAAAAAACTGAAGCAACCATTCACTTGCATGTAAAAAGCCAAATTATCTACCATAATTAAAAGCGGTTTACCCATCACGGGATTTAGCGATTTCCCGTGATTGAAATAATAATTATATCTCTGAAAGCAGCTGCTGATCACGCGAGGAACTGGAACAACGAAAGTCCTCTTAATAATTTATCGTAGGCTGAGATTTAAATACAAGAAAATTAGAGAAATTATAAAAAATAGAAGTCGTGGAGAAAAAGTCTTGAACGAGAGATACAGAGGGAGACTGATCTGGAGGATGAGATGGATGCAAGGGGGAGAGAGGATAAGGAGAGACTAAGAGCATGAAGGAGAAACAGCAAAAGAGTGAGTATTAAAGGGAAAGATTAGTACAAAAATTTGTAAAAAATTATGTTTTAAGTGCTAAAGATTATGTTTAGTTACTGACAAAAATGTCACAAGGCGTTAGACAACATTACATTTAATGGCTTTCCATTATATAAAAAAAAATGTTAAGCTTTATCTTTAGTTACTCGACAGGGCTAAAAAAACTAGATAAAGTTTTGAAATAACTGCCGGAATACCTGACATAATAACTACTGGATTGGTACCTGCTGGATAAATTTTTCAATAAATGCTGGTAAACCTGCTGGAATAACTGTTGGAATATATGCTCGAATAAATGCTGGAAACTGTTTTGGAATTCCTGCAGGAGTAAATTTCTGGAAATGCTTAAAAATACGTGAGAAGCTCTGTCAAACTAAAAGGTTTCACAAACGCAATAAATTAAAACAATTGAGTCTACCAACGTATATTATTTTAAATGCATGTTCGTGACCATAAACAAAGGCCACGACAGGCACTTAATGAATCTATGTCAGTGGCATCACACGAAGACGAAATAAAATGAATGTTCGTGGCCTTTAAACACGAAGATAATAGAACGTTTTTATCTAAAATCACAGTTGATTTTTGAAGAATGTTTATGGTAATTATGAAATTCTGACTTTTTAACAATGTTAGTTCTTGATAACACACGATTTGGAAAGGGTGACATCACAACGGGTTTGATAAAGAACGTTCTGTGTATATGAAATTCAACATATACAGTGATGTTGCGCAAGGTTAATAATGACTTGTGGTCATGGTATCTTGCAAGGGTGGTAAACAACGTTTTTCATGCAATCACGCAAGGAAAATGAAAAAAAAATATATATTCATTTTACACTGTTGTCCAACATATTTAATAACGGATGAGCATTTTTTTTAATGTTATACAAGACTTGATAATGAACGTCTGTTATATGTATCCCCGTAAAAACTGATAATGAACATTTTTCTCATGCTGTTATAGATGGGTTTACGATGATCGTCAATTCATGTTATTATTTAAGGTAGATAATAAAAGGTTGTTCCAACGTATTATTTTAAAATTGACAATGAATTTCTGTACTTATAAATTATTCTTGGACTTATGAGTGGTTCATGTGTATGTTTATCTATGAAATGGTTCGCTGTTAAATGAAACGTCAAGAGAGGCACAAGGATGACGGTGAGGGGTATATGATCCTAGAAATTGGAAATATTCCCATCATTCATTCTCCAGGAACGGAATGATCCATTCGAATTTAGCGCTTCCCAAGTAGTTGTTCTAGTAGTAGTAGTAATAATAATAATGATGATAACACCACTTAAGGTTGATTTGATTTTATAAATATTACTGAATAAAAATAGAAATTAAAAAAAATGAAGTAACAATGAAGAATTTCTTTACATATTTAAAGTAATATGTATCTATAGTAACATATGGTAATAATCATTAATGCACGAACAGAGATGGACATTCCGAAACTGATTACGGCACTTCGCAAGCCATGCTTCCAGTATACCTGAAAATCAGATATGTATATGTGTGTGTGTGTGTGTGTGTGTGTGTGTGGTGTGTGTGTGTGGGGTGTGTGTGTGTTGTGTGTGTGGTGGGGGGGGGCAGAGAGAGGGGAGAGAGAAAAGAGAGAGAGAGAAGAGAGAGAGAGAGAGAGAGAGAGAGAGAGAGAGAAACAGACAGAGACGCTTCTACATACCCCACTCCAGACGCAACTACATTCTTGTAGGGTCCAGTGTCCAGCTACTGAAGAGGCCAGTGCTGAAATAATGTCAAATTTTCCGAGCTCACATTGTAGCAGACTTTTGCCCCCACAGTAAAAAAAACAGAGCACAAAATCTCGGGAAGGTTCATCATTTCAAGAGTGCCTGTCAAGGTGATTCTACCCTGCCACACACTACACGAGCTGGTAACACGTGCATCAACACTTAACCACACAAGACCTGACCCCAGGTAAACTCACCTGACTTCCGTACCCTGTATATTTTGTGAATTCCGATGTTTTGCATTGGATTAAAGAAAACCTTCGTAAGGCGAAAAGTCTTAGTAAGTTGTCCTAGGTGTTGCATGCTGGTCTTATTCCACAACAGGATACACAAAGCTAGAATAAATCAATATGGAGTTAACATAATTAATACTTTGAAAAACAATGTCACTGTGGCAAGTTACAGGTTACAGCTTTAGTTATTTTATCTCGACAATTCCTAGATATTCCCACGGTGCTAGAGACAAAATAAAGACTGAAACCAACGGGGATTACGACACTAACTCCCAGAAAAAAAAAATGGCAGATCTCTCCCAAGGGAGCGGTTGAAAAAAAATGCATCCAGGGGTCACAGCAAGATACAGCAACAAAGAGGAGCCCACAGTGGAGGCTAGACACATAAGACTGATCTTCCATGGGTTTATTTGGTTGACATTTGAGAAAACGGTGGGTTGCCCAAAGAGTCATTGATCAGGACAGTTAAATTTACCCGTGATTGCAGACCTTTTACGTGAATTTCATATAAGAAAAAATCTTGTTTGGACTGTGTGTACATACATATACATACTTGCAGATACATTCTTACGAGAACGATATCAACTTTGGCGTCTCTACATTATTAAATTTAACATAAAGCGCTAAACCCTCAAGGGTCATACAGCTAAGTGTCACTACCTAAGCTCACACTCGTGTACATAAGATGACCTCGAAAAAATTACATTATCATGGAACAATTTATAATATGGCTCTACGCCGGTATTGCAATTTGCATAAGCGTTGTTGAAATTGACGTTTAACTATTATATCTGAAATTACGTAATTTTAATAGAATTATTTTGCTTAATATTTAAATAAATTATAGCCATTTATACCAGTGCGATGTGAGATACCTGACGAGAAAGTCTGGTTTCATGGTGGTTCGTTGAAATGGTAAAGAGTAAACAGTGCTAGGCGAAGCAGAGAGCTGGCACAGCTGACACTAAAGAGCCCGTTAACTGGAAGCTGAGGGAAAACGGGTAATTGTGTTGAGTAGAAGGACTTAGTACAGATTAGAATAAAAAACTGTTCGTTAACTGAATGTTGTAGATAATGTTGGTAAGAGTGTATGATATTACCCAGGAAGGATGCAATTTGTTAGAAACATTGGATGGGGTTATCCAAGAAGTTTAAAGAATCTTTGTAAGAATAGAATAAGCATACGAGTTTGAAGAAAGTAGAACAGAATGTAGAGGAATTAACAAATCCATTGGCGATCATAATGAAATGTGTCAAGCAGAATATCTATAGACGAATATCTATAGATGAAGCCTAGTAAATTACAAGACGTTGTCACCACTAATGTTTTTCTCTTTAAAACTTTAATAGTAAGTCTTGTATATCCACTGCCTTTTTTTCCTTTGGAGATTTGTGTATATTTTAATGTTCAAAAATATTTCAATATTTGTTACCTAAGGTAGACTAGATTAGTGTGTTTTGAGTTTTTTCCATAGGGGATCTACCTTAATGAAGATTCAAACTTCCTTCCCTTCACATGAACTTTCCCAGTCTCCTGTCATTAGCATATTTTTTTCAGAAACTGGAGCGAGTGAAAAAAAATATTTATGAATCCCCTCCCTCTCACTCTCTCTCTCTCTCTCTCTCTCTCTCCTCTCTCTCTCTGTGCTTGTCTTTCTTTGTTCCTGTCTGTCTGTCTGTCTGTCTGTCTGTCTGTTCTGTCTATCTCGAGATATATATATATATAATCTCGAGATAGAGAGAGTGAGAGGGCGGAGAATCATAAATATTTTTATTTTCAAATGGAAGAAAGTTGCATGTATCGGAGCACATTATCAAATAATGATGATGATGATGAACATCAGTCATTAAAGGAGGCTCATGCAATTAGGATAATCAAGACAGGTCTGAATCATCCCGGTTCATTATTATCAAAGCATTGTAGAATGAGCTGGAGAGCTGTGTGAAACATTTTACCCTGTTACCTCAAAGGCAGAAATACAAAGCAAATCAATGTATCTATAATGGATTACTAATATTCTAAATTCAACTGCATAAGGTAAGATTATCTTCAACAAGGCTGAGAAGGTATGTTTGGATTTTTGAAAACAATGAGTTGAATATTTGTCCTTCCGTATATGATAATGAAGATATTATTCTATTACAATTTTCATCGAAATATTAACGAATATAAGCCTTACCATGGCAAGGTATTGTGATATCAGATACCGGGAAAAACAACTTGCTACTGGAGAAAGAGATTCTTTTATGCGTGAACTAATTAATACTACTAGTGTAACATGTCATGGGAGGTTCTTTAATACTGAAGTGTTCTTGATCTAATTAATATGACTAGTCCTCTCCTTCGTTACATTGAACCTGATTGCCTTTCATTCCTGAGGCGCTCTATGACCTCTGAGTGTAGCAATTTCCTTTAACAGTGCATAACCAACATTTAAAATTTTTACCTGATGCTTCGCTCGAATCCGAAATCCGATATATTCCGTCATTTACCCAAACAAGATCCAGTACCTGCTCCAGCACAAGGTCAAGGCAGTAGCCTTTTGGGGAATCAATCTTGGCCACTTTCTTAGAAATTTGTAACAAAAATAGTCTGGTGCAGGTACATGTAAATATTTTTTAAATGATGAGATATCATAAATTCAAGCCAGCTAATGTCACCATTCAGCAGTGATAATAAGCTACGTTACAGCTGACTGATAGCGCAATGTAGGCGTTTTTCCTCTTTACTTTTCGCCGATCCCTCCCTCTGCTTCCCAGCCGAGAATTTATTCTTGTTACAGTCCTTTATGTGCATAGGGTTACGATTGTATTAATGTTGGTAGAATTACCGACAATATGTAAAGTAAAAGGACACAAGTGCAACTAATGTGACATTTTATTGTGGCAACGTTTCGCTCTCCAGGGGCTTTATCAGACGTTACCACAGTAAAATGTCACATCAGTTGCACTTGTGTCCTTTCACTTCACAGGGTTACGACTGTTTTCATGTAAAAATTATAGTGAGGGTATCAGTAAGTCCCATCATAGTCCTATGACTTTCATTAAGGAGTTAATTAAAAAAAATTGTGAAGTGGCTATGTCGGTAACCGTCATCTCTAACTAGGTTGCACAAACCAGCAGAGGCGCTTGCTGAGGAAAACCCCGTCATGGATTATAATCCATGACGAGGCTTTATTATTTCTGTTGCTTGATAATGATCAACCAACAGAAATAATAAAGCGTCTTCGGATCATTAGCAGATAAATCCAGGACTCAGGAAATGTAAACCTATTCATCACAAGTTGCACATATTCTCTTAATATAATTTAATATAACTCAGATTTTTTGCATTATTTCAATCTCTTGTAGTAGATTTTTCAGAAGAATTGATTATTAGAATTATAGACTATATATTTATTGACTTTATAAAAAAAATGCATTGAAGATAAAGAATGTAAATACTTGAGTAAAATATACACAATAATTATCAGGAAATAGGCACAAATATGAAAAAGATTCCTGAAAAACGCTTAAATCAATGAAACAAAGCATACAGTCAGAGTGTACGTAAATTTGAGTTTAAGACCAACTGACTGAAAAAAGCTATGGCAACCACTCTACTTTATATTCAGTGACTTGAACCTCTCAACACATAATTACCTGAGCCAAGGTGTACGAGTTGTGAATACGAGGATGTACAGGTGTAAGAGTCCAACAAGGTTCTATGACACATTTTCAGTTTCCCAGAGCCACTGTAGAACTTGCTCTTACAGCACTTTCCTACACTTGTCTCGAAAAATGACTGGTTACCAGCCGAAATCTTATGGAAACCAGCCACCAAAACATAACACCACACACGGCAGGACTAAGGCGGATAATATGCCACTAACAGCATTTCATCTAATTCAGTCTCAAGAGCAGATTAACTCTGTTACACATTGATTGCCTTGCAGGAACCAGCAGCAATCGAATCACCTTTTCGAAGTTTTGTCATATGATTGCAGTTGCTAATTAACTAGTAACAACCACATGAAAGGTACATGTATTTTACTTGTCTACCTCTGAGAGAGGTAGAATTTGCTTAGGTAATGAACCTAAAGTGTTTGTCCTTTAGAAAGTATGGTGGGGCCCACCATATTCCAATGACTTGTAGAAGATCTGGTTAAATACTTTCACTGTTACTGACTGTACCGCAAAAGTACCTCCCATTATCTCTTCCTAGGTTCCATAGTCCAGGAAAAGCGCTGGCTGGAGAAGAGGAAACATCCATCATGGATTATCAAGCAAACCAGTTGAATGATTAAATATTTAATTAGACATCAATACCTTTGAGGGTCATGAGAAACTAAACCCAGTATAGGGCTCAGGAAATATAAACTTGCATACTGGCCTTTTGTTTCTTTTATAACAGAGAAAGAGCCTGATCCCAAAAAAATAGTTGTGGTAGATTGTCAGAAGCATGAAATTAAGACTAGAATTTTTAATATATTTATTCTGACACTATAAAAATATGGCTCTAAGTACATAAAAGAAAGCAAATTCATAAGTAAAATATATTCTAAAATCAGCACCAATAAATATAAACAAATATTTACAACAAACCTGACAGTCATATCATTAATTTAAATATATTAACTGTAAAACCAGTGTGTATGAAAATACACGTTTCAAATGGACAGTGGAAAAAAGCCACTGCAATCACACTACTCTATATTCAGTTATTTGTTCACTTCAAGCTGTACTCGTCATGAAAACGAGAATATACAGGTGTGACTGACAGTGCTCTGTGCTCTCACGACGCCCACGCTACTTTCACCCGTTACTGTGGAATCTCCCATAAAATTATCTTTCATAAATAATTCTTGAAAAATAACAGGCAAATTACCAAAAACCTCAGATAAGCCACAATCAACTACTGACAAGAAGCAGAGATGGACTAAATCGGCTAACGCACCACAATTCAGTATTAGAAGCCGAGTGATTCTGTTTCACATTGTTTACTTCACAACAACCAGCTTTGTGAACCCTGGTCGTATATTAAGATTAACTAAATGAATTTCGGTCACTGAGTACTATTACACCTTAGTGCCGGTGACAGAAATACTACAGAGTATTATACAAATTTCGTATGCGGGTAAATATCAGCAATGACGAATTTGAGTGTATCAAGAAAGAGTTTCACTAGTCATCACATGGAAACTAATATCAGATTTTTCATCAATATATGACAAATTAAGGTATACAAAGCCTTAAGCTAATTTAATCTTTCCACAAACACCAACGTAGACGCTGAACTGAAGGAGCATTCTCTTTTCATCTAAAATACACTATTGCATTAAGTTTGAAGACGCTAAGAAGTTGCAATATCCTGGTACCAGCGTTGAATGAAGTAATAAATAATCTGAAAAGTGTAAAGTAAAAGGACACAAGTGCAACTAATGTGACATTTATTGTGGCAACGTTTCGCTCTCCAGGAGCTTTATCAAGCCATTGGCTTGATAAAGCTCCTGGAGAGCGAAACGTTGCCACAATAAATGTCACATTAGTTGCACTTGTGTCCTTTTACTTTACATATTGTCGGTAATTCTACCAACTTTATTACAATCTGAAAAGTAAATCTACTAATTCCAATTGCAACACCAACCTTCTCGTAAGATGCTCGGGTTGAAATTTTAAGGCTAATTTCAAAAGTGCATTGTAAGAAATCAAGAGGGCACATGAACTTGTTCGTTGTTCTACGGCCGTTCAGTCAATTTTTGACCAGAATTCAAAATAAGAAGCAAATCAGTGAAGGCGTCTTGATCTTATAATTAAAAAAAACTGCCTTGGAGGATGCGAATTGGGATGTGTACAATGTAGCTTACACTGAGATGGTTCAGGTATTAACTCTGGCTGTATTTAAGGTGTTACGTACATCAGCCCAGTATAATATTCATTTCCGATGCACACAAGTTTTCCACGGTCATGTAGCCATCATCAAATCGGGTTCAAAATTTTCAACATAAGCGTACGGTAACGTGAACAACATTCTTGGAATTATTGGCATGTTAACGTGCCCTGTGAACAAAGTTACTGAACTCATATTCGGCATCCTGCACTGGCTCGAAAAAATTACCAAACCCTCAGTGGGGTAACTACAAACGTTCATAAAAGATGCCTATTAACTCGACGACGACAGAGTGAAATTTGAGTGAGCTCAGATTATATCATTATAAGAAAAAAAAGGTATTAACATTTTAGTCCCGTTAAATCATGTTAAATCAATTTCTGATTACTACTTCTGAATGGATTCAATATCTAATGGCTGACGCATCTTAGGGCCAGGATGGTATCCATTAACATACTTTTGAGTGCAGGAAAAAAAAATCTTTGAAATCCATGTCATAAATGGTGAATGACTCGTCTAATTGGCAAGGTTCATGCTATAATGGGTTGCGTAAGTTTCAATTTGCCAGTTTTATTGAATAAATGGTAACATTCATTTATAATTCAATAACTAAAGGATGAGAGAATTTACCATCAAAAACTTGACTGGTGGGAGGCTGTGTGAGGAAGATCCGACAGGTGATGAAGGCAGGTAGAGCGAGTGCAGGAGAAAAGCCAGAGAGGTTAGCCTGGGTGTGTGAGGGAGAACAATCGTGTAGGTGGGTTAGGTATGACGGGTGCATGAGGGAGAGAAACCAGGTACGTAAGTGAGGCAGGGAGGGAGACCGCGAGGAGGGATCAACCACGTACGTGGATCAAGTAAGGTGTAAGAGGGAAGTAAGCCGGTAGGTGGGGAAGGAAGGGGG
>NC_069406.1:82084357-82100205 GCF_026875155.1 Cherax quadricarinatus | reverse complement strand
CTTCTTTTTTTTTTTTAATTTCTATTTTTATTCAGTAATATTTATAAAATCAAATCAACCTTAAGTGGTGTTATCATCATTATTATTATTACTACTACTACTAGAACAACTACTTGGGAAGCGCTAAATTCGAATGGATCATTCCGTTCCTGGAGAATGAATGATGGGAATATTTCCAATTTCTAGGATCATATACCCCTCACCGTCATCCTTGTGCCTCTCTTGACGTTTCATTTAACAGCGAACCATTTCATAGATAAACATACACATGAACCACTCATAAGTCCATGAATAATTTATAAGTACAGAAATTCATTGTCAACTTTAAATAATACGTTGAACAACCTTTTATTATCTACCTTAAATAATAACATGAATTGACGATCATCGTCAACCATCTATAACAGCATGAGAAAAATGTTCATTATCAGATTTACATGATACATATAACAGACGTTCATTATCAAGTCTTCGTATAACATTGAAAAAATGCTCATCCGTTATTAAATATGTTGGACAACAGTGTAAAATGAATATATATTTTTTTTTCATTTTCCTTGCGTGATTGCATGAAAAACGTTGTTTACCACCCTTGCAAGATACCATGACCACAAGTCATTATTAACCTTGCGCAACATCACTGTATATGTTGAATTTCATATACACAGAACGTTCTTTATCAAACCTGTTGTGATGTCACCCTTTCCAAATCGTGTGTTATCAAGAACTAACATTGTTAACAGTCAGAATTTCATAATACCATAAACATTCTTCAAAATCAAACTGTGATTTTAGATAAAAACGTTTCTATTATCTTCGTGTAAGGCCACGAACATTCATTTTATTTCGTCTTCGTGTGATGCCACTGACATAGATTCATTAAGTGCCTGTCGTGGCCTTAGTTTATGGTCACGAACATGCATTTAAAATAATATACGATGGTAGACTCAATTAGTTTTAATTTATTGCGTTTGTGAAACCTTTTAGTTTGACAGAGCTTCTCACGTATTTTTACGCATTTCCAGAAATTTACTCCTGCAGGAATTCCAATACAGTTTCCAGCATTTATTCGAGCATATATTCCAACAGTTATTCCAGCAGGTTTACCAGCATTTATTGAAAAATTTATCCCAGCAGGTACCAAATCCAGTAGTTATTATGTCAGGTATTCCGGCAGTTATTTCAAAACTTTATCTAGTTTTTTTTAGCCCGTGTCGAGTAACTAAAGATAAAGCTTAACATTTTTTATATATAATGGAAAGCCATTAATGTAATGTTGTCTAACGCCTTGTGACATTTTTGTCAGTAACTAAACATAATCTTTAGCACTTAAAAACATAATTTTTTTACAATTATTGTACTAATCTTCCTTCAATACTCACTCTCTTTGCTGTTTCTCCTTCATGCTCTTAGTCTCTCCTTATCCTCTCTCCCTCTTGCTATCCATCTCATCCTCCAGATCAGTCTCCCTCTGTATCTCTCGTTCAAGACTTTTTCTCCACGACTTCTATTTTTTATAATTTCTCTAATTTTCTTGTATTTAAATCTCAGCCTACGATAAATTATTAAGAGGACTTTCTGTTGTTCCAGTTCCTCGCGTGACTCAGCAGCTGCTTTCAGAGATATAATTATTATTTCAATCACGGGACATCGCTAAATCCAGTGATGATAAACCGCTTGAATTATGGTAGATAATTTGGCTTATTACATGCAAGTGAATGGTAGCTTCAGTTTTTTTGGGATCATAAGTCATTCACCTGCATGAAAGTATTTCGCGTGAAGGGGATACATTTATCAGGACACCTTTTCTTTTGCTTTTCTTGAGCACGTAAATAATTATAAATTAGTGAATTATTAAAAACAATTGTAATAGAGAGCTTCAGGAAAAAGCGTATTGAAAGTAAACTTCAGGAAAAAAATATAATGGCCATCATTAAATCAGAGCTTCAGGTTCTATGTAAAAGACGTTAAGTAAAAACTGATGAGAAAAGTTATATGAAAACTCAGTGCAAATGAGAGCACCAGGAAAACATCCCCATTACTACTCCTTCGTTCTCCTCTTATTTCTTTTCGTTTCCTAGCTTTCATTCCTATCTTTTCAGTTTTACTCCAAATTTCAGTTTACGTTTTCCCTCGATCTCTTTTATCTCTTTATTAGTCCCATCTTCCTCTACTTTCCTCCCTTCTTATTGCCGAGGTCCGCATTTCCCCACGCTCCACGCTGCTCTCTCAGATCTCACAAGTATTTCACAGAGCACACTTCCCAGCCCTCAGATTATATAAGAGGCACTTAACCCTTCGTCTCCCGTCTCCTCCCTGCCTCCATTCTGTTCCTCCCACTAACCCCTTCTCCCCCCCCTCTCTCTCTGTCTCTCCTCCTCTCTCTCTCTCTCTCTCTCCTCTCCTCTCTCTCTCTCTCTCTCTCTCTCTATGTCTATCTCTCTTGTTCTGCTTCTTGCTTGCTTTCTTTTACACAAGAGTTTTACAGGGTTATGTTAAGGATTCCTACCTGTGGAAAATACTGTATATATTTTCCAGAAATTCAGTATTTATATGTATATAGATGGTCATACTGTATTTAATAATATTTGTCATAGAAAACGGAGTCTGCGTCTGCGCAGAAGGGGACTCTCCATCTTGGTTTTGGAGGTTAAAATTGGATTGACACCTCTCAAATAGGAGGCGAAATTGTTGGATGTGCATTCCTGCACAACTTGAGATATCAGACGACTGGACAAGACAGCTCCATGAACCTCAGATAAGCTCTCTAGATTTGTGTATAATTCTGGCCAGTGTTTTCATAAATTTAGTTAGTGAGGTTTTTCTGAGTATGATACAACTTAATATCCAGTCAAATTGGTGAGTGATATTAAGATATATTTTCGTTCTGTTATGTATATGTGAATTTATATATAATCATTTTTTATATACAGTCCACAAATTTATATATTTACCAGTATTCCTGGTGTATGTATATTTCATTTAATTAATAGATCCAGAGCAACTTGTGGTTATGACAGTGGTAGGTATCGAAGGGGGACATTTTTTGCGACCTAGGTGTCCCAAATTCCTACTTGTCTATGTAACATTGATAAATAATAATTATATTTGTTATCATTTACTATTATGTACATAATTAGCTACATTCAGATAAATGCAATTTTCCACATTTAATTTGCCCGTTGGTCCTTCTTGAACCGGAGGTAAATTAGTGAAGTCATTAATTATTTAAATTACTTAAATAATTATATGTGAAATAACAGAAGGAAGTGGAAGTTAAATTCACAAATTTATTTAATGTGTAGTGGATTATAATTTTACAATATTAATTTTGATAAGTCAAGTCTGGCTAAGTTATATTTAATTTGTATAATTTTAAATTTGATAAGACAATTCGACCAAGATTTTATCAGTGTATGTGTAATTGATAAGCCAGGTGTTGCTAATTATTTTAAATTGGTATAATATTAATTTTACTTAATGTATAGTGGATTATAATTATTACAATATTAATTTGATAAGACAATTCAGGCCAAGATTTATATCAATATATGTGTAATTGATAAGGCAAGTATTGCAATTATATTAATGTGTATAATATTAATTTTGCTATGCCAAATTTGGCAAGGATTTATATTAATTTGTATAATAATTTTTTGATAAGCCAAGGCTGGCTAAAGGTTTGTATTAATGTACATTTAAAATTTTAAATATATAAATTTCTTAATGTGTAATTGCTAAGCTAAAGTGTAATTAAACCCATTATTAATGTGTATTTAAAATTTATATTACAATTTTTTACATGTAATTGTAAGCTCAAGTAGCTAGAATTTAATTTAAAGGTAAGTTGTACTATTTACCTTTATAAAGTGCATAATTTAGTACATAATCAGTGTTATTAATTAAGTTGAATTTAAACATTGCTCATGGCTGAAAATGAGGAAATTAATATAGAAGACAAACATATGGAATATAGAGTAAAGAAAGCTCACTACAGGCTAAAAAAGTTCATGTAACCAAGGCATATATAAGTACTTGGAATTAATGAATCAAGAAACTGTAAATTTACGGATGATTTAAAATTGTATTTAGATGCTTTAGGGAATAGATATTGATTATACAAATTATATTACAACAAATATAAAGGGAGTTTTTAATAAACTGTGTAGATGAGACTGAAATAGATTCAGATTAATCAGTATTATGAATTAGAGGAAAAGATTCTTTCTTGTAAAAGTCAGGCCTTGAATAAATTAAAATGTGTAAACCAGCGTTGGTCAGTCTGCTCCAACAAATAATATGTCTTTGCCAAAACTCCCAGAATTGTGTTTGCCTGTGTTTAATCCTGGAGAAAATTGGGGGAAAATTTTGGTAAATTTTAAAGCAGCTGTGCATGACAGGAGTGACCTAGCCTGTGTAACTAAATTATTTTACCTCTAAGGACAGGTAGGAGGAGATGCTCACAAACCATACAACCTTTCCCAAGGGAAATGACCTTACAAGAAAGCAGTTGACTTTTTTGAAGGTCACTTATGGTAATATAGAACAAAGTAGGTTGGATCTAGTGAATATCATTGTTAATTTAAAACCCCCAGATCACACTTCAAAGGTTTACGCAGTTTAGAGTTAAAACTGGAGAGCACTCTCAAAACTTTAAGTAATAAATATAATCTGAAGGAATCAGACGGGTTTATTGAGTCCCATAGTACAGAATAAATTCAGCTGTAAAACACTTAAAATGACTCTCAACAAATATCACAAGGGTTATTTTGGTCTGGAGGAAAAAGACTAGGTCTACAAAAAATTAATTGTGCAGTTGCAGACCAGCCAACTAACTCATTTAAAGATGCAACACATAATAATTCTGAGGTATCTGTCAAGTTTCACAAAGGGAAAAATTATCCCAATGGTAATAATCAAAATTCATTTCCTAAAAATAGTTGCATAGGTGCATATCAATTTAGCAAGAATCAGAAATAATGATTCTCAACAAGGTAAGAAGAAAAAGTACCCTTCTAAGAGTAGCCAGTTAATAAGAAACCAGTAAAGAAAAGAGAGATTGTCTTTTCTGCAAGGGTACTCATTTTCTAAGAATTGCAATCCCATACAATTCATGGAATGATAAAGTTGAAAGATTGGAGGAACTTGACAATGTTCAGGTGTTTGGGTAATCACAATGTAAAGGTTATGCCAAACTAAACTTCTTTTTATCAATGTCAAAAAGGGAAGACACCTATAGCCCTGTGTAAGGGTCTATATGTTAATTTTTAATAAGATAATGTTGACAATCCTGACACAACAGTAGCTAATGTAAAAATTGCTGCTAATGTTAATAATGATGGTTTTGCTGAAGTAGCCTTACCTGTGTTACAGGTAAAAATTGATGATAAAAGGCATAAATCAAAAAAATGAAAAATGCAATTTTGGCCCAGGGATCCCAGCGTACTTTCATAAAACGTAAATGTCTTGATGGTATGAAGTACAGATGGGAGATCCCACAACTTTAAAATTTTATCTGGTTTTCTCTCGGAAAAAAGGGGCTCAATTATATGACACTGTTTATGTAACTGTCAGGTTGGGCAATGAGAAAAAACGTGTTAATGCGGTAATTGTAGATAGACTTCCAGAGAAAATATCTACAGTAGGACTTAGTGATGCTACAGAAAGACTTTCACATAATGTAAATTTAGCACCTTCTGGTGTAAGTGATGATTCTGTAGACCCAATAAGTATTTTGATAGGTAGTGACTATTATGCCTCCTTTGTAAAGGGTATGGTAAAGAAATGTGGTGTCACCCTTTTGAAGACTGCAGGAGGCCATGTAATGTATGGTAGGATTCCTCGTAATAATAATTCATGACTAGAGGAAACTACAAATACCATAACTGTGTGTCTTACTCATGAAATCGTGCCCCAGTATAATTCTTCCATAGAAGATAGTGTTGAGCCAGTGCATACATTGTGGGAATTAGACAGCATTGGAATAAATGTAAATGAAGAAAGTCCAGACGATTCTTTTACTCAAGAACAATACCTGAGATGTAAAATTTGAATCTGGACAATACTGGGTACGGGCTTCCGTGGAGACTGAACCCTCCCCGAATTGCCCCCTAATTACAGAATGGCATATGGGCAGTTAAAGGCTCAGCTCCGCAAACTGAGTAAGACACAAGAATTGTTAACTGCCTATAATGATATAATTGCTGAGCAGTTAATAAATTTATAGAAGAGGTACCTCCTGAGCAAGCCAAAATTTATGGTCACTATTTGCCACATCACGGAGTGAAGAAGGGTTCTAGAAACCCCTCCTCTGAAATTGTGTTTAACTGTAGTGCCAGGAGTAACAAAAATGTACCTAGTTTAAATGACTGATGACAGGTCCTCGTTGACGGAAAAATTAGGAGATTATCTTATTAAATTTCAGGATGAAAAAAATTTTGCCTTTACGGCTGACATAAGTAAAGCTTTCCCCAAGGTGGGTTTACAAGAGGCTGACCGGGATTGTACCTGCTTCTTATGGCTTGAAATCTATTGACCCACTTAGCTCTCTGAAAACTTTCCCTTTAGGAGCGTATTATTTGGTGCTACATCCAGTCCGTTCCTACTTCAAGCGACGATAAATGCACACCTTAAATGTTCGGGAAGTCCATCGAGTAAAGTAATGAGCAAACAATTTTATGTGGACAAATTCCTGGGTGTGACATCAACTGAAGAGGAACTGTTAATGACTTATGGAGAGGCTAATAAAATAATCAAAGTGCAAATATGCCTCTGGGGAATGGAATAGTAATTCGTCCAAATTAAGGACAAAATAAGTAAAGATTACCCTGGGGATGAAGTGCCAAAATGTATAATGTATTGGGTTTAACTTGGGATACTGAGAGAGATTTGTTAAGGTTAAAACCTAATAATTACAGTATGCCCAATAAATTAACTAAAAGAGTTTTGCTTGCTGAAGTTTCCAAATGTTTTGATCCACTAGGTTTAGTGTCACCCCTTACTATAAGAGGGAAATTATTAATTCAGGAAGCATGGAAACTTAAATGTGCTTGGGGTGAAATTCTACCTGAGGATTCATTAACAGGTGGGATGAATTAATTGGTGATTATGAAAAAATTCCAATGTTGGAGTTCCCACGCCAGGTGGCCAATCCAAATGGGAAAAATATATCCACATTTTTGTGATGCTTCAAAATTGGCATATGGGGCAGTTGCTTATCTTCAATGTAATAGTGTTATTTCTCTTGTTATGTCTAAGGCTAAAGTGTCTCCAATTAAATCACGTACCTTACCTCAGTTGGAATTAACAGCCATTTATGTTAGTGTCAAATTAGCTAATTATATAAGAAATAAGTTGCAGGAGATAATATTAGCGACACTGTTTAAATTTTGGGCTGATAAGAGGTATCCTTACAATGGATTCGTAATGGAAACAGTAAAATTGTGTACGTACAAAACAGATTCGCTGAAATTAATCAGATGCAAGAGAAGTATAATAGTTTGGGTTAGCATATGTTAACATTTAATCATATACCTGGTGAGGAGAATCCAGCTGATTTCTATTCTCGAGGTTTTCCTTATGCTAAATTTGTAATGCTGTATCATGGTTTAAAGGACCGAGCTGGTTGGTAAATAAAGCTAATTGGCCTGTACAAAAGGCGTATATTGCTCCTGTTGAAATTAATGTGACCACCGCTCCATTGGCATTGGCATAAATAGGTATTCTTCTTTACCCAAACTAATCAGTGTAACTAAATTGGTGTTTAAATTTCTAAACAAGTTGAATATTTCACTTAAGTTTTCACATCCTCTTGAATATTGGATAAAGAGGGTACAGGAGGAAATCTATGGAAATGAGATTAACTTGATGGAAAGAAAAATTGTGAAAGGTTCCATAATAGAGAAATTGGGGCTGTATTTAGAAAACCCAAAGTAATTAGGTGCAGAGGTAGGTTACAAAATGCGAATTGGGTGATTTATGCTAAACACCCTATCTTACTGCCCAAAACTCATCATCTAACAAATTTTATTGTTCTAAATGCCCATAAAATGTAATGCATGGTGGGGTACAATATACCTTAAATTGTATTAGGGAAACTTCTGGATTCCACAAGGACGGCAAGTGTAAAAAAGGGGGATTAAAACTTGTGTAATATGTCGCCGGTGGATGCCAGATCCTATATGTACCCAGGTCCTCCACCCTTGTCATATGACAATTTGAGTCGTTTAGCAACGAACTCCGCCCGGCCCCCAAGTGTGGAAAATACTGTGTATATTTTCCAGAATTTCAGTATTTATATGTATATAGATGGCCATACGTATTTAATAATAATTATGTCATAGAAAACGGAGAGTCTGCGTCTGCGCAGAAGGGGACTCGCCATCTTGGTTTTGAATTGGATACAACTTAATATAATGGGAAGAATTTTTCGTGCTCTAGAGGGTTAAAATTGGATTGACACCTCTCAAATAGGAGGCGAAATTGTTGGATGTGCATTCCTGCATAACTTGAGATATCAGACGACTGGACAAGACAGCTCCATGAACCTCGGATAAGCTCTCTAGATTTGTGTAAATTCTGGCCAGGGGTTTTCATAAAAATTTTGTTAGTGAGGTTTTTCTGAGTATGATACAACTTAAAAACCAGTCAAATTGGTGATGATTTAAGATATATTTTCGTTCTGTTATGTAATGTGAATTTATATATAATCATTTTTAATATACAGTCCACAAATTTATATATTTACCAGTATTCCTGGTGTATGTTTATTTCATTTAATTAATAGATCCAGAGCAACTTGTGGTTATGACAGTGCATTAATGAAAAAATAAAATTTAAAAAGTATAAGACAAAATTTTTAAAAGGACTAATTCTAAATGAGTTCTTGCTAACCCCGACCCAGTTTTAACCATTCGCAAAACAAACACACACACACACACACATATTTATATTATATATATTGGTTTGATAGCAAAAATTCCACTGAAGATTCTTGTGTATTTAAATGAAAGAAAATTAGAAAAAAAATATAATTGTCCCTGTCGTAGTTCTGGATTTCCCGTAGTTTTAAACAATTTCCACCACTTCCATCGTTCTTTACTTTCAGAATTTTATCTAGTCAGGTTTAATGTAAATTTATAACCCGCATGTTCATTTCTGTTGCAATTTCTTCTAACTTGAACCCATTTTGGAGCTAGATTGACTGGACGAAATTAGAGACCACAAACACCTTGAGCCCACCGATAAATACTATACACTCCTCCCCTGGCACTCGTCATTCCCTTTCACTCGTCCCCTGGGAACTCGTCATTCCCTGGCAACTCGTCATGCCCTGGCAATTCATCATGCCCTGGCAACTCGTCATCCCCTGGCACTCTCACCCCCCCTCCTATGAGACCACCACTCCTGCACAACCTCCACCAGCCGCCACCCCCACTCCTGCACAACCTCCACCAGCCACCCCCACTCCTGCACAACCTCCACCAGCCACCACCAACTCCTGCACAACCTCCACCAGCCACCACCACTCCTGCACAACCTCCACCACCACCACCACTCCTGCACAACCTCCACCAGCCACCACCACTCCTGCACAACCTCCACCAGCCACCACCACTCCTGCACAACCTCCACCAGCCACCACCACTCCACACAACCTCCACCAGCCCCCACCACCTAAACCTGCACACCACCTCCCCCAGCCACCACCACTCTGCACAACCTCACCCACCCCACCACCACTCCTGCACAACCTCCACCAGCCACCACCACTCCTACACAAACCTCCACCAGCCACCACCACTCCTACACAACCTCCACCAGCCACCACCACTCCTGCACAACCTCCACCAGCCACCACCACTCCTGCAAAACCTCCACCAGCCACCACCACTCCTGCACAACCTCCACCAGCCACCACCACTCCTGCACAACCTCCACCAGCCACCACCACTCCTACACAACCTTCACCAGCCACCACCACTCCTGCATAACCTCACCATTTCCCGCCAAAACAACCATCAGAGCATAAATGTCTTCAATTTGAAAACAATCGATACTAAACGCATCTGGTAAAAGATTTAATTGTTTCATTTGAACACAGCAATATCGCGTTCTTGTTTTTATTGTAGCCACTGATCTGTGTTTTGGTCACTCTTGAATACTTGGCCCAACGTTTCATATTTTCTGTTTTATATTTAAGTTGCAGTTTCACGTTTTTACTGGTGATGCATGTTTTTCTACACTTACAAATTTTTACTACTGTTCCATATCTGGATAACCATTGCACATTTTTTGCTACAGATTCTTCTCCAGGCAGTTATCCATAAGTTGTTTATGCAGACCACTGTTGTATATTTGGACTACTGTTACATATTTAGGTAATGTTCACATGTCTAGGTTACAGTTGCATTTTTACAGTACTGTCTCTTGCTATTGTTTCGTATTTAAGGCTATGGTTACATATTTGGATTACTGTTGAACACTGCCATTTCGCATTATTCCTCCTCCTGGCTTCCATTTAACATGTTGAATATCACTTATTATTGTATTTTGAATTTCGTAGGTTAGCAAACATTTGAACCACAGACAAAAGCTTCACAGTTTTATAAGAGTTTATTTGTGAAAAAATTAGCTCTGAAGAAAATCCTTCACTTACATTTAAATTGTTATATCTAAACATATTACACGTGAATGTAGACTTTTAAGATTTTCGGTCTTGTACTAAGATTAGATTTATCCCTACAGTGAGAATACACAACATTACCTTCGATGTATCCAACTCGTACATTTTTTTACCTATTCCTCTATTAGGTGTATGTTTTCCAGTACCCGTCGGTGTACCCGTTGCTCATGGCTCTCTGGTATTGCCATTGTTAACACTTAGGTCGCCTCCCTCTTTTCAGATTTCTATGTTAATTGTTGCTCATAACCTCCCCTCCTTCCTCCTTCAGTCGAATTACCTGGTCTACAATTTCCTTTCTTCTCATGTGGCTGTGAAGTAGATTTGACTTAGTCTTGGCTTTTGCTGATATGCCATTCTTAAATTGCTGCTCAGCCTCTTCCATCACCACTACATATTCTTTTCTGGCTCTTCTGCTCACGTCTCTGTTTTTCACTTTAAATATCTTTTCCAAGCTCCTATATTCTTCGTTTTTTTTTCATCTTTGGTTGAACCAAAGTCTGTGTTTGTGATTGCCCACTCTTCAGAGTATGAATTTTTCCTCTGACTCGAGGAACTTTCCAGCTAGGTACTTTATAGTCTCATTGGGTAAGATAATGGAGTACCACACTGCATTTAACAATTACTTCATCCTTTCACAGTTCCCTCTTAAAGTCTGATGCCTCGCATCTCCACCTGCTTCTCTGCTCTCAGTATTTAATTCAACAAAAAATACTAGGCTCACCCTGTACGTTTGGTAGAAGACAGAGCTCTCATATTCTATTTCACTTACATCAGATGCACAGTATTTGTGGTAATTACGAAATCCAGTCAAAAATTATTCATTTACTTTCTTGTCGTGTCCTTGACATGCTGTTATAAAAGTTTTCCTGATTACATCCATTATCCTAGCTCTCCATGTTTCCGTTCCCCCAGTTCTTTGAATCAGTTTGTTTGTGGTTCAAATCGTATTTCTCTTTTCGCCTCCGATTGCTTTATTGGAGAGTAGTAAATCATTGCTATAACCACTTCATGTTCCCCAGCCTTGATTGTAAACCCCAAATATAATAAATTCTCATTTCTGTTTGTTCTCTATTGAAAAAACCACTTATTATATTACCTATTATGCCATTGAAAACATGGCATTAGTAATTTTTAGGTAGTTTTGCCTCTGTAATAGCTACAGTGACAGGGTTTACCTAAGCTTATCCTCTCAGTAAACTCCTCACTTTGGTTCGATAATTTATCCACATCAGTGTACCACACTGAGCTTTCTTTTCTGTATTGAGGTTTGGTCGTTCTGTTTGTTGAGTGTGGTAGGTAAGCTGGGGTTGGTGTGTACCTCAGTCAAGGGGAAGGAGTCAGGATGGGAGTTTTTAGGCAGAAAGGGTAGGGAGAAGGTAGAGTGATACGAAAAAAAACGGTGTGGGATAGTGTTAGTGTTGGAAAAGTAGAGGTGAGTCTTGATACGAGCCGTCGATGGGAGAAGCAGTGGCTAAGGCTTGAGGAGTTCCTCGGAACTAAATGTTCCGTCTTCATGCCTCCCACTCTTTGTGCATTGAGCATACTCCCTCAGCTGTTTCCTCTCACCTCCTTCCTGTCCCAATTCACTACGTACAGTAATATTGCGTATTTTTCACTTTCTTTTTCTGCTTCAGGATCCCGTTCCTTGCAATATTTGTCCAGAAGGTTATCTTGATAATATTTTGCCGAGAGATAACCTCCAGACCCTCGGAAATTTTTTCATGTACTTAGTCTCTCTTCTGTGCACTCATTGATACTCAGTCTTATGGTTTTTCTTCCTGTGTCCTACTTTATGATCCCGTTTAGCCTCCTGAAGTCCATCGATCATCGGTAATATCTTTTATTTTTCAGTTGACTTTCCTTTTAGATTTCCATGTCTGTCTTCACCATTTCCTTAGGTATTCCCTTTATCACAACCTCTGCCTCCTCGTCTTCTGAGAGCATCTTCACAAGTGACTTGACTTCTTTGACTCCCATATCTTGTTGCTGCATCCTTCACGGATGCTGCCCTATCTGCCTTGTTCTTTTATATTTTACGAAGCCTCTTTTTAACTTTTCACTTCCTCGAGTTGCTCCACAACCTCCTCCCATGTTTCACTAAACACCTCTTCCGTTTCCTCCCCAAAAATAATCTAATTTTCTTTCTCATTCCTGTCCTATATGTGTTCTGTAGGCCATATCGCATATCTAGAAAAAGCAACTCATCGCCTGCACTCGCCTCTACTGCTCAGATTTAACATTTTCTTGAACTCCTGAGTAAGACTAACTTTAAATAGCCAATCGGTTATGCTGCTTGGAGGGTGTGTGTGTGTGTGTGTGTGTGTGTGTGTGTGTGTGTGTGTGTGTGTGTGTGTGTGTGTACTCAGTTGAGGTTGCAGGGGTCGAGTCCAAGCTCCTGGCCCCGCCTCTTCACTGGTCGCCACTAGGTCACTCCCTGAACCATGAGCTTTATCGTACCTCTGCTTAAAGCTATGTATAGATCCTGCCTCCACTACATCTCTTCCCAAACTATTCCACTTCCTGACTACTCTGTGGCTGAAGAAATACTTCCTAACATCCCTGTGATTCATCTGTGTCTTCAGCTTCCAACTGTGTCCCCCTTGTTGCTGTGTCCAGTCTCCGAACATCCTGTCTTTGTCCACCTTGTCAATTCCTCTCAGTATTTTGTAAGTCGTTATCATGTACCCCCTATCTCTCCTGTCCTCCAGTGTCGTCAGGTTGATTTCCCTTAACCTCTCCTCGTAGGGCATACCTCTTAGCTCTGGGACTAGTCTTGTGGCAAACCTTTGCACTTTCTCTAGTTTCTTTACATGCTTGGCTAGGTGGGGTTCCAAATGGTGCCGCATACTCCAATAGGTCCTAACGTCCCACGGTGTACAGGGTCCTGAACGACTCCTTTTTAAGATGCCGGAACGCTGTTTTGAAGGTTTGCCAGGCGCCCATATGCTGCAGCAGTTATTAGTGATTTTCGCTTCAGGAAGATGTGTCTGGTGTTATACTCACCCCCAAGATCTTTTTTCCTTGGTGAGGTTTGTAGTCTCTGGCCCCCTAGACTGTACTCCGTCTGCGGTCTTCTTTCCCCTTCCCAAATTTCATGACTTTGCACTTGGTGGGATTAAAACTCCAGGAGCCAATTGCTGGACCAGGCCCTGCAGCCGGGTCCAATCCCTTTGAGTTTGCCTGGTCTTCGATCGAATGAATTCTTCTCATAAACTTCACGTCATCTGAAAAACAGTGACACCTCAGAGTCTATTCCTTCCGTCATGTCTTTCACAAATACCAGAAACAGCACTGGTCCTAGGACTGACCCCTGTGGGATCCCGCTGGTCACAGGTGCCCACTCTGACACCTCGCCACGTACCATTACTCGCTGTCTTCCTGACAAATATTCCCTGATCCATTGTAGTGCCTTCCCTGTTATCCCTGCTTGGTCCTCCATTTTTTTGCATTATCTCTTGTGTGGTACTGTGTCAAACGCCTTCTTGCAGTCCAAGAAAATGCAATTTACCCACCCCTCTCTCTTTTGCCCTTACTGCTGTCACCTTATCATAGAACTCCATAGGTTTGTGACACAGGATTCCCGTCCCTGAAACCATGTGGGTGCTGTTGATGAGATCATTCCTTTTCTAGGTGTTCCACCACTCTTCTCCTGACAATTTTCCCCATGACTTTGCATACAAATACATGTCAGTGACACTGGTCTGTGTTTAGTGCTTCATGTCTGTCTCCTTTTTTAAAGATTGGGACTACATTTGCTGCTTCCATGCCTCAGGCAATCTCCCTGTTTCGATAGATGTATTGAATATTGTTTTAGAGGTTACACATAGCGCCTCTGCTCCCTCTCTCAGGACCCATGGAGAGATGTTTATCTGGGCCCCCTTGCCTCTGAGGGATCTAGCTCACTCAGAAGCCTCTTCACTTCTTCCTCGGTTGTGTGTTTCCGTGTCCAGCACCTGGTGATGTGCAACACCTCTCCGTCCCTCTGGAGCACCTTCTGTCTCCTCTGGAACACTTCTTTGAATCTCTTGTTGAGTTCCTCACATACTTCACGGTCATTTCTTGTTGTCTGTCCTCCTTCCTTCCTTAGCCTGATTACCTGGTCCTTGACTGTTGTTTTCCTCCTGTGTGGCTGTATAACAGCTTCGGGTCAGATTTGACTTTCGGGTGCTATGTCGTTTTCATATTGTCGTTTGGGGCCCCCCTTCTTATCTGTGCATATTCGTTTCTGGCTCTACGACTGCTCTCCTTATTCTCCTGGGTCCTTTGCCTTCTATATTTCTTCCATTCCCTAGCACACTTGGTTTTTGCCTCCTTGCACCTTTGGGGAATCATGGGGTCATCCTGGCATTTTCATTATTCCTGTTACCCTTGGGTACAAACCTCTCCTCAGCCTCCTTGCACATTGTTGCTACATATTCCATCATCTCCTTGCACATTGTTGCTACATATTCCATCATCTCATTAACTGGCTTCCCTGCCAGTTCTCTGTCCCACTGACCTCGTTCAGGAAGTTCCCCTTTCCCGTGTAGTCCCCTTTCCTGTAGTTTGGCTTCATTTGTCCTGGCCTTCCTGCTTCCCCCTCCACTTGTAGCTCTACTGTGTATTCGAAGCTCAAAACCACATGATCGCTGGCCCAAAGGGGTCTTCATATGTGGTGTCCTCAATATCTGCACTACTCAAGGTGAATACTAAGTCCAGTCTTGCTGGCTCATCCTCTCCTCTCTCTCTTGTAGTGTCCCTTACGGTTGGTACATGAAGTTTTCCAGTACCACCTCCATCATCTTAGCCCTCCATGTATCTTGGCCCCCCTGTGGCTCCAAGTTCTCCCAGTCGATCTCCTTGTGGTAAAGTCGCCCATGATCAGGAGCTTTGCCCTGCATGCATGAGCTCTTCTGGCCACTGCAGCCAGTGTGTCAAACCCTCGCCTATGCTCTTGTCATACTCATGCCCTGTCTCCTGCTGTTCTGTGGTGGGTTATACATCACTGCAATTACCCCCTTGGGACCTCCAGAGTGAAGCCTTCCAGCTAAGTAATCACTTTCTTCTCCGCTGTCTCCTCGCTCCAGCTCATCAAAATTCCATCGGTGTTTGATCAGCAGTGCCACCTCCTCCACCCCCCCCCCTGTTTTCTGTCTTCCTTAGGATCGGTATCCCGTTGGAAAAT
>NC_069406.1:82062605-82083857 GCF_026875155.1 Cherax quadricarinatus | reverse complement strand
ATTTAATAAAGTTCATAGAGCGGGGAGAAAGAAACCAGTACGACCAGTGAAGAGGCACCCCCGCAGCTGAATCGACCCTGCCCCTACAATTAGGTGATACTTTACCATGCACATGAACACACACACTATACAACCACAAGAGGCCAAGTGTCTAATTGACATGTGCTCTGACAACTAAAAACCTCCAAACACACACACCCCACACAAAAACCACATCAACGCACATAAACCCAAAAAAAAAGTTGCAGCATATGGGGGCCTAGCAAACCCGAACAGATTCCCGACTTTAAAAAGAAATCGTTTGGGACCCTGTACCGTGTACGTTGGGCCCCAAAATTTGGGTAGGGCACAGTTTGGAACCCACACCTAGAAAGAAGTAAAGAAACAGAGAAAGTGCAAAGGTTTGCAAAAAGACTGCCCCAAGCTAAGGGGTTTTCCCTACGGGGAGGGTTAAGGGAAATCCCTGACGCACTGGGGAAAGGAAAGTAGGAGGGACATGATAACGCATACAAAATAAGAGAGGATTGACGGGTGGACAAAGAAAGATTTTCCCAGGATGGGACTCGCAACAAGGGGGACCGTTGGGGAAACTGAAGAATTGATGAAACACAAGGATGTTAGGAAGTATTTTTTCAGCCCAAAAAGTATAGGAAGTGGAATGTTTGGGAACGATGAGAGGAGGCAGGATCCATACTAGCTTTAAGCAAGGAAAGATAAAATCACGGTTTAGGGGGGAGCGACCTAGTAGCGACCGGAAGGGTGGGGCCAGGAGCAGGATCGACCCCTGCAACCTCAAATGGGAATATATTATTATTTATATAATATATATTATATACTTTTTATAATATATTATATATATATTATTTATATAATATATAATATTTTTTTTTAATCAAAATCAAACATTGTCTCTAGTCCAAGCAGACTCGAACCTCCTAATCTGTATCAAGTTCACAGTATTTACCACGAGACTGACCCCGAATATTTGCACTTAAACCCAAGCTTAGCGATGTTTCCCATACCCCCGGGCCCCAGCTCGTTTTGAAAAATTTTTCCTTGAATCTGCCAATGCGTGGACAACGAAAGAGATTTGAAATGCTTAAACCCCTGCTTTTGCTTTGGCTAACGCCCCTACTTATCGGGGTCTGTCTCTGGTAAAGTACTGTGAACTCGATACGAGTTAGCAGGGTTTAGTTGCTTGGGCCCAGAGACATTGTGTAATAATTTTGCCGTTTGCGAATTTTAGAAAATCAAATTTAGGAAATGTATGGTGATACCGACAAAAGTGGAAAAAAACATTATGTCGTTTAGGACATTTATTAAAGGGGAAAAGTTTTTGCCCCGAGTGGGTTTTCAGTCCTAAAACAGAAAACTAAGAAAAAAAATATTATGGCGGGAGCAGGGGGGTGATGGGGGTAGGGTGGTAGTTAGTGTAGTAGTAATGGAACTAAGGAGGTAAGGCTAGAGTGGGACCTGCTGGCATCAAGTAACACCAGTTCCCAGGATGGGTAATATCCTCTTGCTTAGTAATTTTGAAATACTGTAACTACCGGATTTTTGCTTTATAGTGTTACTGACAGAAATTAGTGCAGCTTCAATGCATTTTCTCCGTCTTAAGTCGTCTTCTTTAATAACTAGTTTAGCTTCATTGAATTTCATGAGGTGTCCAACATCGTCTCTATGTTGAACACATGCGTTTTTGCGGTCATCATTTCTGCAAGCATTTTTGTGTTCTGCTATCCTAATGTCCAGAGTTCTGGCTGTTTCCCCTACATATACTTTGTCACACCCCCCACATGGTATAGTGTAGATTCCTGCACTTGTGCCAGAATCATGCTTGGGTTTTTGTATCAGGTTCCTAATAGCAGTTGAAGAGCTGGTAGATATTTTAGCCAGTTTTCTGTCAAACATTTTTGAAACATTAGTGGCAACGTTGCTGACCGGTAAAACTATGTAACTTGGAGGCTTTTCTTCAATTTGATAGGTGTTGGTCTTGCTGAGGATTCGTGTTGCACGTTTCCTGCAGTCACGTATGAAGTGTAGGGGAAAGTGTAGTGAACTAAAAGAGTTGGTGATGTATGTACATTCTTCTTCGAGGAACTGCGGACTGGAAATTCTGTAGGCTCTCAGAAAGAAGCCAATAACTACCCCTCTTTTAGTTCTTGTGTCATGGTGAGAGAAGAAATGTAGAAGATCATTCTTGTAGGTAGGCTTCCGGTAGACTTTAAAAGAAAGTTTGTTTTCCCCTGTGCGTAAGAGAACGTCGAGAAAAGGTAACTGGTTGTCCTTCTCCTCCTCTAGAGTAAATTTAATAGTAGGTTCCAGAGTGTTGATGGTGTTGAGGATGACCTGTACGTCAAGATTTTTGGGTACAATGACCAAAATATCATCTACGTACCGCATCCAAGTAACTGAACGAGGGATGTTATTGAGGATCCTTCTTGATTCCAGGTCCTCCATATATAAATTGGCAAGAACTGCACTAAGGGGGGATCCCATGGCTAGTCCGAAGAGTAGTTTGTACTTCTTGTCCTCGAACCTGAAACAGTTATAACGAACACAAAGTTCGACAAGGCTCACAAAATCTTGGCGGGGTACAGGTAACTCTGTATCATCTTTAATCACCCTGCGAAGAAGATCAATGGCTTGATCAACCGAACCTAGTCGTCCAGTCATTCCTCGTCGCTACATCCAGGCACTCAAACACTTAGCTACCAATAATGATATTCTCATTACCACAGCGGACAAAGGAGGAGGAGTGGTCATCCTCAACAGTACAGACTACGTTAGTAAGATGCAAGATTTATTGAACGACACCAACACATACGTTTCCATCCCCGAACATGCATGGAGGAAAGAAACAGATTCTTTTCTCAGTAAGACCCGCAGTATACTCAGGAAATCAGAAGAAGGTAAAAAGCTCTTGCGCCTCATCCCTACCAACCCCAAGTCAGCTAGACTTTATGGTTTACCAAAGACCCACAAACTAAATGTGCCTATGAGACCCATTACATCTGGTATCGGCAGCGCCCCTCACAGTCTAGCAGGAGTTTTGGCGAAATATTTGTCAAAGCTCCTGTGTACAATCAGTCAGGCTCATCTAAAGCATTCGGGTGACCTCCTTAACCGTATCAGGGATCTCGACATGAGTGATAAGAAGCTTGCAAGTTTTGACGTGACTGCCTTATTCACCAATGTCCCAGTTGATCAAGCCATTGATCTTCTTCGCAGGGTGATTAAAGATGATACAGAGTTACCTGTACCCCGCCAAGATTTTGTGAGCCTTGTCGAACTTTGTGTTCGTTATAACTGTTTCAGGTTCGAGGACAAGAAGTACAAACAACTCTTCGGACTAGCCATGGGATCCCCCTTAGTGCAGTTCTTGCCAATTTATATATGGAGGACCTGGAATCAAGAAGGATCCTCATAACATCCCTCGTTCAGTTACTTGGATGCGGTACGTAGATGATATTTTGGTCATTGTACCCAAAAATCTTGACGTACAGGGCATCCTCAACACCATCAAAACTCTGGAACCTACTATTAAATTTACTCTAGAGGAGGAGAAGGACAACCAGTTACCTTTTCTCGACGTTCTCTTACGCACAGGGGGAAAACAAACTTTCTTTTAAAGTCTACGGAAGCCTACCTACAAGAATGATCTTCTACATTTCTTCTCTCACCATGACACAAGAACTAAAAGAGGGGTAGTTATTGGCTTCTTTCTGAGAGCCTACAGAATTTCCAGTCCGCAGTTCCTCGAAGAAGAATGTACATACATCACCAACTCTTTTAGTTCACTACACTTTCCCCTACACTTCATACGTGACTGCAGGAAACGTGCAACACGAATCCTCAGCAAGACCAACACCTATCAAATTGAAGAAAAGCCTCCAAGTTACATCGTTTTACCGGTCAGCAACGTTGCCACTAATGTTTCAAAAATGTTTGACAGAAAACTGGCTAAAATATCTACCAGCTCTTCAACTACTATTAGGAACCTGATACAAAAACCCAAGCATGATTCTGGCACAAGTGCAGGAATCTACACTATACCATTGTGGGGGTGTGACAAAGTATATGTAGGGGAAACAGCCAGAACTCTGGACATTAGGATAGCAGAACACAAAAATGCTTGCAGAAATGATGACCGCAAAAACGCATGTGTTCAACATAGAGACGATGTTGGACACCTCATGAAATT
The DNA here is from genome assembly GCF_026875155.1 of Cherax quadricarinatus. Classification (NCBI taxonomy): domain Eukaryota; kingdom Metazoa; phylum Arthropoda; class Malacostraca; order Decapoda; family Parastacidae; genus Cherax; species Cherax quadricarinatus. The sequence continues at coordinate 82,079,653 of NC_069406.1, read as the reverse complement.
CAATGAAGCTAAACTAGTTATTAAAGAAGACGACTTAAGACGGAGAAAATGCATTGAAGCTGCACTAATTTCTGTCAGTAACACTATAAAGCAAAAATCCGGTAGTTACAGTATTTCAAAATTACTAAGCAAGAGGATATTACCCATCCTGGGAACTGGTGTTCCTTGATGCCAGCAGGTCCCTCTCTAGCCTCACCTCCTTAGTTCCATTACTACTACTACTACTACTACTACTACTACTACTACTACCACCTCTACCCACGCATCACCTCACCTGACTCCCGCCACTATATATATGTGTGTTTTCTTAGTTTTCTCTGTATTAGGACTGAAGAAGCCACTCGTGGCGAAACGTTTCCTTTAATAAATGTCCTGAACTGTACATAAGTGTCTTTTTCCACATAAATCAATGTATTTATTATATATATTATTTATATTATTTATATTTATAAATCAAGTCAAGTCATAAGGAATGACTGTCGATACATAAGAAATGTGGACGGGAGGTTCGAACCGTGGTCCCGAGATTATAATTTCCAGCGCTTTTCCGCTGAGCTACCGTGTTGCTAAGAACATTGCTGTGTTGTGTCTGAACTAACAGCCACTTTCTGTAACCCAGCTGTCCTTTCTGATAGCCTTAGTAGCCTTCACAGTATATCCTCACCCCCTCAAAACCAGTCTGTTAACTCAGTTCCTAGACTGTGAGTTCGAGGAAAGTGAGGGTTGATCTGCTGTACAGTGAAAGTGGTCAACAGAGAGGCATTAGAGTGCAGCGAGTGATTAACTCTCTAAGGTTTACTATGCTGATAGTAGGAGCGTAAGAAATAAGATGAGCTAACATTAACTGCATGTGCAATTAATCTTAGCTTATAATATTGGTTTAACAGAGACCTGAAAGATAGAGAAATGCTACACATAAGGCTGTAAATTGTTCCACATGAGTAGCAAAAAATCTTGGAATTTGCTGAAATTTGCCCTCCACATCTGGTCTGGCTTACGCAAAAATTATACGATATCCTGCAGACATTTATAGAAGCAATTTTACTCAGAATTTGTTTTTCATTTTCCAGCCTATAAACCTTTATTGGAAGAGGGACTGTTTTCCAATAATCTGAAAATAAGTGAAGTTACTGCAGTGGGACAGAAGAGAGAACCCTGGACGTCACTTTCTACAGTGTTCAAGAGCATATTTGCAAAAATTCATCGTTTTTATAAATTGCTTTCCCTGTTTCCTGTTTGACTGGACGAACGAGGAAAGAAATATAATGATGTCTCACAGCTGTATATTACAATTATACATACCACATTAGTATCTTAATTCACAAAGAGCAGGATGTTAAAAAGATTTATTGCTCGAAAAGTAATTGTAGCTAAACTCTCGAATAAAAAAAAAATATATAAAGTTCAGAAATTTATAGAAGAAAGAAGAAAAAATTATACCTGCAAGCCAAAAATGCAGCATTTTATGTTAGCAGATAATACAATAATTTATTTACAACACTCTCCAAAGGCTATTTAAACAGCCGAAAAAAATGTGACGGAATATGACAGTTTAATCAGAAAACTTTTGATCTGTATTCTTTAATGATGATGAAATCGGTGACCATGGGGTTGTATGTGACTCTAAGATAGCATGTAACGCAAGATAAATTAGCAAAAAACAAACAAGCAGTTAAGATAAAGCAAGTCACCAGGAATACATGATTGATCAATATGAAACAAAATGCTTCAGACGAAATAACTGAGAAGCATTAAATAAGTGACCAAGATGAAATAACTGAGAAGCATTAAATAAGTGACCAAGATGATATAACTGAGAAGCATTAAATAAGTGACCAAGATGAAATAACTGAGAAGCATTAAATAAGTGACCGAGATGAAATAACTGAGAAGCATTAAATAAGTGACCAAGATGAAATAACTGAGAAGCCTTAAATAAGTGACCGAGATGAAATAACTGAGAAGCATTAAATAAGTGACCGAGATGAAATAACTGAGAAGCATTAAATAAGTGACCAAGATGAAATAACTGAGAAGCATTAATAAGTGACCGAGATGAAATAACTGAGAAGCATTAAATAAGTGACCAAGATGAAATAACTGAGAAGCATTAAATAAGTGACCGAGATGAAATAACTGAGAAGCATTAAATAAGTGACCAAGATGAAATAACTGAGAAGCCTTAAATAAGTGACCAAGATGAAATAAACTGAGAAGCATTAAATAGTGACCGAGATGAAATAACTGAGAAGCATTAAACAAGTGACCAAGATGAAATAAGAAACCAAGAAAAATTAAAATTAAACGAACAATATAAAAATAAATAATCACTATATAAGCAGTTTTCTTAGCACATAAAAAAATTGATAACGGTTGGTTATTAAGTTCACTCTCAGTATATAATACAAGCACAAGCACAAAATTATAGTTCTTAGAGAGACTTCTCCAGGATGACACTATATCTTCAACAATAACACGTATGACAGTGTAATGTCTGTGGCAGCAGCGCCTTGTTTAACTAATGCATTTTTTTAATTAAGAATTGCACTCGATTATTCATGATTAAAAACGGGAATTTTAAATATCTATTATTGCTTCTACAACACACCCGTTAACCTCGTATTTTTACTGTGGTTCCGAGCGTTCATTCTGATCAAAAATTACAACATAACTTCTCAGACATTCAGTCAAATCAGGCATTACAACACCAGCGTGCCCCAGTCATTCACTAAGGTAGGTCAAGCATTACAACAACAGTGTATCCTTGACATTCAAGTGAAGAATTGCATCAACATTTTCTTGCATATCCTCTACTTTTGCCAGCTCTTCCCAGCTCAGTTTCAACACTCACCTACAGCGCAGAAGTGTTGCTTCTCCGGTTGACGCGCACCTTGTGACACTAGGGTATGTTAGGTGGCTCAGCGTATCAACAGAGGAAACCTTGTCCTTGATATATATCCGGTCATTTCTACCCCACTGCATTTTTCTCAGTTCATCAGTTCACTAGTCATCCTCCAATTGCTTGTTGATTTCTTCTCATCTTCTTACTTAAATTTTATTTTAATCTGCGATTTTTTTAATTCCATTATTAATTTCTACTACTATTATTTTCATTATTTTTATTGTCATTCTTGTTGTTGCAGTCGTTTTAATATTACATTCACGGGGAAGCGTAAACACGTAAGTCGCACAGCGCTTAAGAGGGAGGCAATAAAGTCCAATCTAAGGAGAGGAAGGACAGCTCCAGTTCCTAGGACCAAGATCCTTTAGCAGCATTATACAAGCGCCTACAGACGCATAGTTCCTGTGTTCACACACAACCCCGCTCTGAGGTTTCATTATCACGCTTATGATATACTTGATTACTTCCGGCAGTTCAGACCTCACAGCAAGAGGGGAATCATGGTCGGTGAACAACAAAAATGTCTCTCCATTAGGCTACAAAACCTGACACACACAAAAGCTACTTGCTGTTTTTTAGTTAACTCTATAACTAATTTAAACTGTGGAATATTCCTTGAAGTTAAAGACTAGATTGTTTATCACTTTTACATGTTAATGTTTAAGCGAATTTTCAGATAGTCGAGATGGAAAGTTTTGGGTACCTTTAATGATACACTTTTCTGAAGGACGTATTAAGAAGCCCTGGGTGAAAGCAAACTCTCAAAGGAAAGATTATATATATATAATTATATATATAATATATATATATAATTATATATATATATAATATATATATATATAAATATATATATATATATATTGCAAAACAACCACTTTTGAAAGAATAAGAAATTCCAAGCGCTTTCGTGACTACTCACATTATCAAGGAACTATGAAAGTAAAGCACAAAGGAAGCAAATAAAGGGGGTCTGGCCAACACCTCACTATCAATCCCACAAGGTTAAACACCTGACACGCGCCGGCCCAACTGGACAGGTCCTTTGCACAACCACCAACAAACTATTCTACCCAGAAAATTTAAAAATTTTTGCCCCGTGTTTTTATTAAATTCTTCCCAAATTCTATTAATTAAAATTGATTTAATTTATATAAAAACCAAGGGAAATATTCATATTATTGCAAAACTGCTTTTAATGAAACAAGATTCAATTATATTCCTGTCGACCATGGACTTGCTTGATACTACTTTCCAACTTTTTGAAAATCAATTGGATGGTTAAAATCTCTTACATGAATAAATAGAGCTTTGGAATCTTGTCCAAAGTTCTAATGCTATATTTATGCTGTTTTAATCTTAGTTCGAGATTTTTACCAGTTTGACAGTAATAAATTTTATCGCAAATTTTTACAAGAATCTTATAGACACTTTTCATCAGCTTTTTGGGGGGAATTCTTTATCAAAAGTTTTTTTTACTGATCAAGATTTTTGAATACAACTTTAATATTAAAAGTCTTAAGAAGAAAAGGGCATATCAACCAAGTTTTCATGGTAAGGGAGAACCAACATATTTTTAGTTGAATAAGGCTGGTTGTCCCTTTATGGATTGTAAAAAGTATTTCAAGCAACTTAAAAGATTTATCAATTACATTTGTTGGGTTTTTAAATCATTACCTATTTCAAAAAATTTGGATATTTCCTCATCTATGAACTCAGGACTACAAATTTCGTAAAGCTCTCAAAAACAATTGATGAAAGAAAACAAACATTTTGGGACTCTATCTTGATGCGAGGAATAATAGTGGACATAGGAACAGTTATTTGTGGGTTTTTTAGGGTCGAGGCGCGTTCCCATTGCTGATATAAGAACTGTTTGGAGGAAGTCCCCGGAGTGAAGTGCGCTCACAACCTGGAGACGGGCAGTCTCCCTATCTGATTTTTGCAGCCTGAGCATGTTGGCAAGCACCTTTTCCCACCGATCGGGCATCCCAGCTTGACTGTGAGCCAGTGCTGCACTAGGGTTTGGTGCTGGAGCAGCAAAGTCTCCCTTTAAAGTGATGGCACTGGCATATTTTAGGGTCCTGTATTCCTGCTGAGTCCTGAGGTTATCAGGAAGAATTTGTCTTTTAACTCATTTGATGCTATGGAAGAGGATAGGAAAGCTGGTAGAGCAATCCCTATACAATATATATTTATATATATATAATATATATATAAAATATATATATATATATATATATATATATATAAATTTTAAAATTTAAAAATAAGAATGTGAAAAATAGTATTGATTTAATATTAATAATAGTTCAGGTTTATGTAAATTTGATTTATTTTTAATTAACAGAATTTGTAAGGAATTTAAGCTATGCCTAACTTGTCAATCAAAAATTTTCACTTGACATTTTTACCCACGTGTAGCACAATCTTCGATGGCTTAACATAATTTACAAATGACTGTTTTGTTTTAAATATGATTTTAGTATGTGCACCTTACCTGCGGGATGGGCATTCGAGGTCTTTCCTCCCTTTAAGGATGGCTATAAGACATGGCTGCAGAATGTGTGACCACAGGCAGGATGAGCAACGGTTGGTGATCTCATTGTCAAACTTATTACACACACACCACAATACTTCCAAGTGGCTTCCATTTTTTTCTGAAAGACGACAGTCATGGGTGTTCCATGACACCTGTTTACTCATTTTAAGTTCATGTAACACATGTTACATTCAGTTTTTCCAAAAGCGCCTTTTATCCAAACCCCACAAAGTTCGTCATTAAACGGAAAGGGTTTCCTGATGCGCGTCAGATGACCATAAGCTGGCTCTTTTGGTTATCTGACTGAGGCCTTTAGTTGGTTTAAACCGGTCTACCAATTTAAAAATTATGGCAAACACCTGTGACGGATTTGCAGCATATTATTTTAAGCAGATTTTTCTCGCGCTATTAGCATTTAGTTAGTCTTCTAAATTTACCCCTTTTAAAAAAAAATTTAATATCATTAACACCAGTAATGCAGTAATACGAAATTAATAAAAAGAGATTTAAATATACAAAAAAACCAACATTCACACTTAGAAAAAAGTTTTCACCTCTGGAAAAAAAAATCATTATTTAAAAGGGTGAGATCCGATAGGAAAGCATGGCTGAAAATATAGGTTCTATAATGACTGACCACAAATTAAAACAGTACATAAATTAAATCTGCGCTATGTGCCAGTTATCTCGTACTTAGTAAAATAAAAAACCCACATGGGGGGATAAAAACATTCTTGACAAATATTTTTGGATCCAAAAATAGACATAAACCGAAAAATTTTTTAAATGGCAAAACAGATTCTAGACATGGGCTACAATGACGGCTTATCTTAATAATGTCTGCTCTGGCTATTCTTCACGGAGCTTTCTAGAATCCAAACGGTAGGTTACAACTGCAGCACGAAGCCAGCCTCTTCTCGCCCGTGGCATACGTGGTGACAAGTTTATTGGCCTCGAACGACTTCGACTAGCCTAGGCTAGTTACATTTACAAAGAACAAAAAGGAACAATACTGTGAAATGGAACATACACAAATATTTGTTTATGACGACGTTTCGGGCCGACTTGGACCATTTACAAGTCACACTAACACACTAAGAAGTGGGAGCCAGTACATATAGAAGAGGACGGGACAAGGAGCGGAAGGAAGGGGATAAATAATGTTAGACGAAATGCTGATGGTGGAAATAGTAGAAGTAGTAATGGTAGCACTAAGTAGAGGGAGGAGTGGTAGTTGTTTGGGGTGATAAAGTATGAATGTGGTAACACTAAAAGAAGAATTTTAGGAAGATGATTAGCCGGATTATAGTCCTTGAAGCAGGAGAAGGAGAAGTGGAGATGTTCCTGCTCTGAGCATCATCCAAATTGTGATCACACTTCTAGCAAGACGGCAGTTGGTAGTTTATACTTACTGATGACGAAATAACGCCCTCAGAATCCGACACATTGAAGTTTTTCTTGAACCACAGAAACTCCCAGCTACTATGGCAGTCGTGGATTCACTGGAAGGAGCCTGGCTTATCAGTGGTTGGCGATATCTGTACTGATATAAACTTAGTTTAAGAAAAGATTTCATATCACTGCGCCTCATATACTTACCATGTTGTTATAAGCTCACCTAAATTTAAAACTGCAATAAAGAGTAGTCTTCTAATAGCCCAAATTAGGTACAGCATTTCCTCATACCTCCTCATTCCAGTCTTTCCCTCACACTTACAAAAGGGTACACAGCTGGAGCTTTCAGTCATGGACGAGTCATAAAGGTGTCCGGAAATATTCTTCATTCCCGATTGTCAAGAATTTAAATGACCGAGACGAAGAAGTGATGGGAAACAGGTTCTATGTATAGAATTAAGTTCAAGCACAACATGGACCATGAAGCATAGGATGGACTTTTTCTGCAAAATCGGCAAACTTAACTCATAAAAAGTAGTTATAGGACTCGACCATTAACCACTAAAGTACGTAACCGGATAAATAACCCCCCCCCACACACAACCAAACACGTACACCTCCTTCCCTGGAAAAAATACACCGTTATATCAGGAACTGAAAATCATGTTTCTGATGATAATGTGACCACAGATCACTATCTTTCACGATTCTTAACTCTCAGAAAAGTTCCCAAAACAGGAATTTCAAGTATTAGATATAATTTGTACAGTTTATCATTTGTATAAAATTCATAAAAGGCTTTGTAACCCTTAGGAATCATAGAATTCCGTAAATAGAAAATGGGGAGAAATTGTATTGGGTCCGATAAGGTATCCACAGCTTTTTATTTTTGGATAAAAGCTTGCTTGTACCCTTGGATATTTTCAGTATTGTTATTGAATGTACCTGTCTATCCCAAAAGTTGGTGTTTCTTCATTACCCTTAAATGTTGGAAAAAAATAGATCATACTGACGAAACCTTGTATGCTTTACCTCAGCCATCGTTTTGCCTCGTGAAGTTGATACAGCGCTGGCGCGTTTCAGAACCCTTTATGTTTAAATTTATTCCGGATGTCAAAGAAATTTTGTGTTAATATCTTTGTTTATTTACTTTTGTGTCAACAGTAATCCATGTTTTCTTTTCTTTCAATACATATGTCACTCACTTTCGGGTTCCTCTCTTGGGGAACCCCTAGGGTACGTTCACTGAATAAAAAGCTTAATTTTGAGTTTAGTTTGTTTACCCCCATTACTGTATTTGGTCAGTTTGGAGTCCAAAATTTGAAATTTGAGTTTCTTCATCTTCAAAGGTGAATTACTTTTGTTGGGCGCAAATTAATCAAACTTTCCCAGGGTGCGAGCATTGGAAGGTTTGAAACCCTTTCTCTGCTTAATCTATAACCGATATGAATCAGGAAGTGATGTGCCTAGCTCGTACTATCTCGTTACTATCTCGTCAATCACTTTCTGTTTTGGCGATCCCATTAAATAAATGTCGAATAGGTTAAATTCTGAACATTTTTAGCAAATCTCTTTTTTTCTCAGAAATTTAAAAGAAAAAGTAGAATAAACCCCCGCTCGATATGATTACAAACTGAAATCAAGAATTATGTTTTCATCACACTCATCACACAAAGGTTTTCTTTCATGCCCCACGCACATGATTTCAATTAGTTTAAAAAATCTTCAGCCTGTGCTGGTAGAATTTAATAAAGTCTTCCATTATTGACAGTAGATATGTGAGCTTTAAAGTTTCTTTCCAACATAGCTGAAGTTACTTTAAAATTTGGTTTTGTTGAATGGCTCAATAATTTTACATAACTATTTTCTTGGGGCCCAACATTAGATTTAGATTTTGCCACTCATTTCCATCCTGTGGACTGTAACCAAGACATATTTTAAACAAAGGCTAGGACTAGGCCCCAAAAGCGTTAACAGGAGACATCTGGATTTGTATCTACAATCAGTATCTGCTTACAAACAAATTAAGAAATTTGCTTAATAAAATTAACTTGTTTTCATTAATAAGATTTCTTTATATGTCACATAGTTATTACACTTTCTACATTACACAATAAGTGGACAATTAAGCAAAATATTATTCAAGATATGAACATAGGCTGTACATACATTTAAAATTGTTTGAGCATTTATCAGTTGTCGCCCAAACTGCCCGAGTACTGTAACAAACCGAAGCCGGTACTAAACATCATTCATCTTCACATTTCCCAAATTGTTCCATAACGACTTATCTACTTCATATTTTAAAGCTTCTAACTGGGATTCTAATAACAAGAGCCTTCCCTGATGACACAGAAACAGTAATGATGATAGACTTAAGCTCAGTGTCATAAGTTACTTTACACCCAAAAGGTTTGGGAAACAATTCAGTTTGCAGGAGATGCCAATTTTTAATTCTTATACCTTACTCACAAAATTGCACTAAAAAAAACATCCACGGTGGGTTTTAACCCCGATCAGAGAGTCTCTAAACTCCGATCGTAGGTTTTTTGCAATCTGTCATTACCGAATTTGTGATCAAGTTAAAGTTGCCATTGTTCTTAACTAGGGAGGGGGCAACAAGAGCAGATGCATACCTACCAGTAGACCCTCTTAGTCATTGCATATAACAATTTTTATAAATTATATACTAAAATTTGTAAAAATTTCTTCTTCAGGTTTGCTATAACATTTTTTTGGAGGGGTTTGCAGGTAAAAGATTTAAAATGAACACATCTTTCTGGAGGGGTGAAATGGTTTTGTCGAAAATTTCGGAAAATTTAAAAAATTTAAAACTGCTTTTTCACAACCCAAAGTACATGTTAATCTCAATAATCCAATCACCGTATTTGGACACCAAAAGTTTCTTCCTCATATTAAAATCTTGGTAGATTTGGGGAATGCAAAAAAATTATTGGGTTTCAATTTTTGGGGGCATTAACCCAAGGTCGGAAAAAACATTTCTAGCTAATCACAGGGGAGCAGTAATATCAATTAAAGCCCCGCATACGTGTACATCATTCTCACTACATCACATTACACATAGGGGGGGTTTTGTAGCCCAACAGCTTTGAACCATTTACCTATCTTTCATTTCTTATTTATTTGCTATTGTGATTAAATTTAAAGGACATTTACACATAAGTATCTGTATGATTTTACGTGTAAAGTTTTAGGGTCTTCCTTAAGTCTCTTTGGTTGATGATATGTTTACGTTGATTTAAAAAGGGGTGGACCATGTAGAGAGAGTATCCAAAAATTTTGAGCTGTTTCTGATGGGGGAGCAGCTTTAAAACCCCCATAGTTGTATTAGGGGGACATTTACACACCTCATTCTGTTTTTACAACACATATTAGTGAATTTTTTCTAATTGATCCTTTCCTTTAAAAGTTTCTTTACTTTTTTCCACACCATCCACAGAAACTATGTTCAGGGGGGTTTTCCCAACCATTCTTCTTTTGAAGAAAAACACAATTGTTGCACTTTTGTGTCACACAGCCTACGAATCATGTGAGCTTGACTCTAGCTTTCCCCTCACTTTTCCTTTTCTTACTTTTAAACACCTGAAAACAGTCATCATTTCTACTACCTGTAGGAATATGTTCCTCTATGAAAGTTGCCTTGTCTGCCAGTGATGAACTCATGCAAGACTCACAACACAAGTATTTCTCATTCACGCCTCCCCCCTCCCAATAGCTAATGCAAGAGGTAATATTGACTGTAAAGTCAGAAATCTAACATAGATTATATGAAACAAAGGGGGTTCAAATTTAATGAGCACTAACAAATAACTCAACGTAGGCTTCTACTACATAATGCTATACACACCTCACTCAAATTACAGAGACTTCGTGTATGGAAGCCAATAAAAAGGCATATATTATTAATGTTATAGACAAGGTGTTGCACCTAAGCACAAATTACAAATATGGAAAGAAAAAATCATTAAAAAATACAAGAGGTAAAATTATCCATAAAATCAGAATTCATACATCATATGAAGCAAAGGGATTCAGACTCAAAGATCACTTTCACTTAACTCGGTTCAGTCTACTGCAAATATGATACCTCACTGAAATAATAATGTTGCAAACATCACAAAGAATGGTGAAGACAGAGTCTTACACCTATGCATAAATTACGAAGAAAGAGATGAGTCGTCTTGCTCTGTTTTCTATTCTGTGAAGAAATCGTGAAACGGGGGACTGAATATATATATATATATATATATATATATATATATATTATATATATATATATATATATATATATATATATATATACAATGATCTCTGGCTGAAGGAGACTCGAACCTACGAACCTTAGAACAAGGTACGCAGTTCTATACCAATCTACCCACACTGGACAAAACCTTGGCGTGTAGCTTGCGTTGATAAATTAGACACATGTGCAACTCTTGGGTATCTTTATTAAGGAAACGTTTCTCCACACAGTGGCCTCATCAGTCCATACACAGGAGAAACGTGTAGGTTCTGTGAACCATTCATCTACAATCCTGTCAAACACTGCAACTTCTTGGGATCTTAATACTTGGGAATTCTTCGCTTGTCTAACCCTTGGTCACGACCTACTTCCACATTGGGCAAATGTGACACCACCTACGACTGCTGCACCTCTCCTGCCTACGGTTTATAAGCTGCTTCTCCGCACATATGCCGTATTCTATTCAAGATTGATGGACTGACCACATCGACTCAAGGTTGAGGGACTGATTACCTCATTCTCCTCCTGCTCTTTAAGTTTATCCTGTGCCACTGTGTGGCGAAACGTTTCCTTAATAAAGATACCCAAGAGCTGTAGTCTAATTTATCATACCCAAGAGCTGCACATGTGTCTAATTTATCAACGTGTCGGTTCTGTGAACCATTCATCTACGCAAATGCAGTTTAACTTCGTAATTCGCCCCGGGGATTATCTTATTTTCTTGTGGGAGATACAAATTAACAAAATATGAATGCCTTATTACACTTAAGTTCCACTTTGGTAGTATTGTATTATCTCGTTTTACCTGTGAAACACTTTTGTCGGGGAAGGAACTCGTATTATCCATAACTGCAAAGTTTTCTCTAAAGCACAAGTTTCTTTCCAGAACATGTTGTCGTGGGTCTTTTGTTTAATAAAGATTGTGATTATTAGTTCGCCTTTGCAAACATGCCTCTGGAACACTTAACTGAAAGGAATTTATCCATGGAGTCTCTTTTGTTGTCAGCAGGAACACCGCTTGAATTAAGTTTCATCTATATCTGCGTAGTACTTAAATAAATGAGAGGGAGGGAGGGAGAGGAAGAGGGAGAGGGATGTGGAGGTGGAGGTAGACGTAGACGTTAGGGTTAGAGGGATAATTTGGGATGGGAGAGGTCAAATGTCCTGGATATCTAAGTTTATGGACAAGTCATCAGTGCAGGTAGGAGAAGAGTATGACTTATCTCCTTGTTTGAGATACAGTACATGGACTAGTGTTTATCGTGACATAAGACAGAGAGATTTTAATACGAATTAATGAGAGAGAGTTCAGATTTGAATCTAAGATTATTTACTAAGATAACTTTTGAAAGTCAATCTTTATAAGTTGTCTTCTGTATGTCTGTGTTTCCATATACAATATTACCTTATAATAATTAATTTATCTGTGTATGAAAATTTTTATATTATCTTAATCAGGAATAACAAAAGTCCTGTACCGTGTTGAATACTAGCATAATTTTTAAATGGGTGGACCGGTAAGCCAGCGGAAGGCCTCGGTCAGATGACCAAAAGCTGCAACGACGGGTTATCATCTGACTAAGACCCGCGTCAGGAAACACCTGTCCTGTTTCCTGACTAACCTTACCTAACCTAACTGAGGAATAAAAATAATTAAAGTCATGTGTGTGTGTGTGTGTGTGTGTGTGTGTGTGTGTGTGTGTGTGTGTGTGTGTGTGTGTGTGTGTGGTCTGTATTTACCTATACTTGGCTTAACATTACCTTCTTCCACAGTCTACCTCTACTCTTTATTTACTATTTTTTTTCTTCTCTTATGAAGGTTTTAAGATTATGGTATAAAGACGAATGAAAAACATGTGATACGATTGGGTGCGACGGGTCAGAGGAACTTATGACCGACTTATCCATCTAGATATATCTGTATCCTCTTCATTGGTATCCAGTAAATGCAAAAAAATATATATGTATGATCTGGAAGACCTAGTGAGAAGGCACCGAGTCTGGCCTTGTCATGGAGCGCAAAACATATTCTGGCCATAGAGGCCCAAATATATCCTGACCATAGTAATATTGGCCATAGCAATACTGGCCATAGCAATACTGGCCATAGCAATACTGGCCATAGCAATACAACCCCCCACTTCTTTCTTCAGCTCTGTCTAAACTCACAAGTTACGAAATGCTTTTTTTTTAAATATCCTGAACTCTACATAGCGCCTCGGTATCAGTCACATGACAAATTTCAGCTCAATAATGGACCGAAGTCAACTCACTACTAATATTGGCCTAGTCTTTGCTGACATACAACTCACCACTGTGCAAATCATTTAACTGTTTGTATATGTGAGCTCGCCTCTAGAACGGGTAAGCTCACAACAGGCACTAATCAACTGTTACATTCCTTCCGTAAATTCTCTTTTAGAAGCAGACAAAAAAATACTGTTTTTAATGAGAAGCAATAAACAGGTGATGATCATAGAGCTAATGGAGAATGTGAGGTAATTAGGGATGATCCAAGAACTGCTTCAATTCCTTACATTTTAACCCCTTTACAATAACCAAGGCACTCCCACTCCCCATAGCGGAAGATGCAGATGACACATTAAAATATTGTGCCCAAAAGAATAAATGAAAATCAACATTTATAGCACGCAACACCCAAAAGTTTATATTCTACGCTCAAAAGTTTATTTTGATATTAAACTTATAAATTCCTCAGTGAAGAAGCAAAGCCAAAGTCCATAAAGAAGTTGTGTCCAGCCACCAGAGTTTAGGGGCCGGGGCAGTTGTGTAAAAGTTTGAGCTTTGTTGTATATTGTTTTTATGGTGGCAAAATTGTGTGGCAGAGGACTATTGGCTCGAGAATCCTGGGAGGATATTGGGGTCGACGAGATGGTTGTGTGTGTGTGTGTGTGTGTGTGTGTGTGTGTGTGTGTGTGTGTGTGTGTGTGTGTGTGTGTGTGTGTGTGTGTTTACTTACCTATTTGTGGTTGGACTCCCTGCTCCATGAGCTTTCTTGTCTCTCTCCTTAAAGCTGTGTGCGCGCATTTGTGACTGATGGGGGTCGAATCTCGGCTCCTGTCCCTGCTTTTTAACTACCCACTTGCTGAATGTACTCTTTGCCCGTGGACCCAGTCAGATATAGTTTTAAATTTGGGTGGATCCTGCATCCACCACCTCCTCCTAAGGGACATTCCAATTATTGTCCATACTGTGATTGTAGTAGTAGTTCCTGGCTCCCACTATGACTCGTCTACCTTACCAAGTTTTCATACTTATTACGTATGTTTCTATCATCACACACACACACACACACACACACACACACACACACCACACACACACACACACACACACACACACACACACACTCACTGTGTACGTTAGGCCCATATTGGAGTATGCGGCACCATTTTAGAACCCACATCTAGCCAAACAAGTAAAGAAACTAGAGAAAGTGCAAAGGTTTGCAGCAAGACTAGTCCGAGAGCTAAGGGGTATGTCCTACGAGTAGAGGTTAATGGAAATCGACCTGACGACACTGGAGGACAGGAGAGATAGGGAGGGACATGATAACGACATATAAAATACTGAGAGGAATTTACACGTGGACAGAGACAATGTTCCATAGATGGGACACAGCAACAAAGGGATACAGTTGAAAGCTGAAGATACAGATGAATCGCAGGGATATCAAGAAGTATTTTTTCAGTCACAGAGAAGTCAGGAAGTGGAATAGCTTGGGAAGCGATGTAGTGGAGGCAGAATCTATTCATAGCTTTAAGCAGAGGTATGATAAAGCTAATGGTGCAGGAAAAGTGACCCAGTAGCGGCCAGTGAAGAGGCGGGGAAAGGAGCTATGACTCGACCCCTGCAACCACAACTATGTGAGTACAACTTGGTGAGTACACACACAAACACCCACACACACACACACACACACACACACACACACATACACAAATATTAATATTGTAAGTTTTTTTGATTCCCTGAAAAAAACCCGGATATAATTCATTGTTCACATCCAAAAAAAAAAAATGTTTCACATGTGCAGTAATGTTTGTCAGTTATAATGATACTATAATCTGGCAATCACATTTTCCCAGAGACAAGCCCTGACCGACCCACTTAAATGGAAAATATCAAATTATTTGGAAAAACAGTAACTGTATTTGTGACTGAGGGCGACATTTTACTGCAGAATAAATCCTGTAATGACTGTCATTTTCATTCACCGTAACAGGTATTACCTACAAAATTTACATTGTTTTATTACGTTTTAGAAGTCAACAATCTTGAAAACATCAACATTGACATTAAAATCAATAAGTATTGACAGTGACATAATTTACTGCGTACCGTAACAACTCCAAGAAATATAATTTACGTAAAATTATTATTAAATAATTTTCTATGCTGATTTTGTTTAAAGAAAACCCACACTTAGCGACGTCTTGCTCTGTAGCGAAACGTTGTTTCAGTTTTCTTCTGCTTTATGTGAATCTGGTTTCATGTTTGTCAGCAGTGTCTTCACACTGGTCAGCAGTGTCTTCATATTTGTCAGCAGTGCCTTCATATTTGTCAGAAGTGTCTTCACACTTGTCAGCAGTGTCTTCACACTTGTCAGCAGTGTCTTCATATTTGTCAGCAGTGCCTTCATATTTGTCAGCAGTGTCTTCACACTTGTCAGCAGTGTCTTCACACTTGTCAGCAGTGTCTTCATATTTGTCAGCAGTGCCTTCATATTTGTCAGCAGTGTCTTCACACTTGTCAGCAGTGTCTTCACACTTGTCAGCAGTGTCTTCACACTTGTCAGCTTTGTCTTCAGTCTTGTCAGCAGAGGTTTATATAAACTGAAGAGCTGTTGGAGTGTGAGCAAGGTAACACTAATGAAGGGATTCAGGGAAACCGGGTAGTAAATCTTGAATCCCGGAGATTAGAAGAACAGTGCCTGAGTTTTGGAGGAGAGGTTTGAGAGACATCTCAACTGCAGTTTGGAGAGACATCTCAACTGCAGTATCATAGACCCTCTTGAAAGATAGTAAATAAGTTAGTGATGCTGAAAGAGTTTCTCGGCTCACCCTACCTCGGTGGGAAAAGGACGATGTGTTATATATATGTCGTACCGAATAGGTAAAACTGATCAATTAACAAAAACTCGTTTAAAATTAAGTCTTTTCTAAAATTTTCTTTTATACGTTTAGGAAACTTACCTAACCTTATTATAATAAGCGCAATTTAATATTAGCCTAATCCAACAAAATATATTTTAGACAAGTTTACAATAATTAAATAATAAACAGACACAATGAATCATATTTTTATTGCTAGGTTCAGAATGATTTTTGCGAAATAACTACATACACAATTTTTCGCTTGCCTTAATCGACAAGAAAAGCGTTGCTAATTAAGCGGGGACACTCGTGGCAGATGTATGCACAAAGATTATTTTCGGCCTCCTCCTGTTTGAATACCCGCCTCCACAAGCAGTCTATATATTAATGAAACCACGAAACAAGTGGTTTTGAATCATTTACCAAACTGTGGTAGGCCAGGATTCGACCCCACAACACACTGTCTCGCCACAAGAGACCAAACATTGTACATATCACACGAATAGGTAAAATTGTTCAGTTAGCAAGAACTCATTTAAAATTAAGTCCTAAAATTTTCTCTTACACTTTTAAAGATATATTTTATTCATTTATATTAATGTAAAAATTAATAATTTAGTACCAAAAGAACCTTAGAAAACTCGCCCAACCTTATTATAATAAGCGCAATATAATTTAGCTTAATCCAACTAAATATATTTTATATAAGTTTACAATAATTTAATAAACAAAAACAATGAAATATATTTTTTTTTATTAGGTTTAAATTTCCTTTGCGAATTATTGCATACACAAAAAAATTTGCTTTCTTATTCGGCGAGAAAGGGGGAA
>NC_069406.1:82019910-82062105 GCF_026875155.1 Cherax quadricarinatus | reverse complement strand
GTCAAAATAAGTATGAAAACTTGGTGGGGTAGACGAGTCTAGGGGGGCCCCAGAACTCTATCAATCACAGTTGGCAATAATGGAATGTCCCTTAGGAGGAGGGGTGGTGCAGGATCCACCCAAATTTAAAACTATATCTGACGGGGCCCACGGGCAAGAGTACATTCAGCAAGTGGGTTTAAAAAAAGCAGGGACGGAGCCGAGATTCGCCCCCCATAGTCACAAATGCGCGCACACAGCTTTAAGGAGAGAGAAAAGAAAGCTCTGGACAGGGGTCCCAACCACAAATGGTAAGTAAACACACACACACAACAAACACACCACACACCACCACAACAACCATTCGTCGACCCCAATTCCCCCGGATTTCGACCAATAGCCCTTCCCCCACACAATTTTGCCACCTAAAAAAAATAACAAAAAAGCTCAAACTTTTACACAATGCCCGGCCCCAAACTCTGGGGGGCTGGACACAACTTCTTTAGGACTTGGCTTTGTTTTTCCACTGGGGAAATTTTAAATTTTAAATATCAAAATAAATTTTTGAGGGAAATTAAACTTTTGGGTGTTGCTTTGTTTAAAAAAATGTTGATTTTCTTTTTTTCTTTTGGGCACAATATTTTAATGGTCATCTGCATCTTCCCTAGGGGAGGGGGATGCCTTGGTTTTTGTAAAGGGGTTTTTAAAATTAAGGAATTGAAGCATTCTTGGATATCCCCATTTACCTCACATTCTTTCCATTGCTCTATATCATCACCTGTTTATTGTTCTCATTAAAAAAAAGTATTTTTTGTCTGCTTCTAAAAGGAATTTGGAAGGATGTTCAGTGATTTTGTGTGTGAGCTTACCCCTTTTGGGGGGAGACAATACAAAAAAGTTAAAAGATTTTCACTGGGGTGGGTTTTAAAGTCAGCAAGCAGGCCAATTTGTATGATTGACTTCGGTCCCTTTTTGAGCTGAAAATTTTTCATGTGACTGATACCCCAGGCGCAAAGTAGATTCGGATATTTAAAAAAAAAAACATTTCGTAATTGTGAGTTTTGACAAGTGAAAAAAAAAAGTGGGGGGTTTTATTGCTATGGCCAGATTGCTATGGCCAGTTTTTTGGGCTATGGGCCCGTATTGCATGGCCCTATTACTATGGTCAGGATTATTTTTGGGGCCCCTTGGCCAGAAAATGTTTTGCGCTCCATGACAAGGGCCTACTCGGTGCCTTTCACTAGGTCTTCCCCGTTCATACATTATATTTTTTTGCATTTTTGGTTCCCAAGAAAAGGGGTACAGATATATTGGGTGGAAGTCGGTCATAGTTTTCTGACCCCTCGCACCCCAAAGTATCCCTGTTTTTCATTCGTCTTATACCTAATCTTAAAAACCTTCATAAGAGAAGAAAAAATTGTAATAAAGGTGAGGGAGGGAAGAAGGTAAAGTTAACCAATAAGGGGAAATACAACCACACACACACCACCACAACACACACCCCCACACACCACAAAAACACCAAAACCCAGCTTTAATTTTTTTTTTTCCTCAGTTGGTTGGTAGGTTTTTGGAAAAAAGGACGGTGTTTTGAGGGGTTTGAGAGTAAACCCTGGAAGTTTGGTCTCGCCGAGGCCCCGCGGCTTCCGGTCACCCCTTTTTTTAAAAAGGGAAGGGGTTTTTTTAAAAAACTAGGGGTTTATTTGGGTTTTTTGGCCAAAATTTTTTTTAAAAAACCCCCGGGGCCCCTTTTTTCCCAAATTTTTAAAAAAAATTTTTTCTTCCCTTTTTTAAAGGGTTAAGAAAATTGGGGGGTTTTTTTTTTTTTGGGGGGGGAAAAAATTTTTTTACATTTTTCCCCTTTTCCAAAATTTTTAAAACCCTTTTTAAAAAAAAAAAAAAATTTTTTGGGGGTTTAAATTTTTGGGGGTTTTAAAAAAAAACCCCCCCAAAACCCCCAAAAAAATTTTTTTTTAATTTATTTAAAAAAAAAAATTTTTGGGGGGTTTTTTTTTTTTTTTCCCCCCGGGGGGGGGGGTTTTTTTTTATTGGTTTTAAAAATTTTTTTGGGAAAAAGGTTTTGGGGGTTTTGGGGAAGGGGGGGTTTTTCCCCCCGGGGTTTTTAAAAAAAAAACCCCCCCCCAAAAAAAAAAAAAAAATTTTTTTCCCCCCCCTTTTTTTTTTTTTTGGGGGGTTGGGTTTTTTTTTTTGGGGGTTTTTTGGGGGGGGTTTTTTTGGGGGGGGGGGGGGGGGGGGGGGGGGGGGGGGGGAAAAAAAGGGGGGGGAAAAAAGGGGGGGGGTTTTTTTTGGGGGGGAAAGTTTTTAAAAAAAGGGGGGAAAAAAAGGGGGGAAAGGGGGGGAAAAAAAAAGGAAAAAAAAAAAAAAAAAAAAAAAAAGGGGGGGGGGGTTTTTTTGGGTTTTTTTTGGGAAAATTAAAAAAAAAAAGGGGGGGGGGGGGGGAAAAAAGGGGGGGGGGGGAAAAAAAAGGGGGGGGGGGGTTTTTTGGGGGGGGAAAAGGGGGGGAAAAATTTTTAAAAAAAAAATTTTTTGGGGGGGGGGGGAAAAAAAAATTTTTTTTTAAAAAAAAAAAAAAGGGGGGGGGGAAAAAAAAAGGGGGTTTTGGGGGGGGGGGGGGTTAAATTTTTAAAAGGGGGGGGGGGGAAGGGAAAAAAAAAATTTTTTTTGGGGGGGGGGGGAAAGGGGGAAAAAAGGGGGGGGAGGGGGGAAGGGGGGGGGGGCCCCCCGGGGGGGGGGGTTTTTTTAAAAAAAAAAAAAGGGGGGGGGGGGGGGGGGGGGGGGAAAAAAAAAACCCCAAAAAAGGGGAAAAGGGGGGGGGGGGGAAAGGGGGAAGGGGGGGAATTTTAAACCCCAAAAAAAAAGGGGGGGGGGGGGGGGGAAAAAGGGAAAAAGGGGGAAAAAAAAGGGGGGGAAAAAAGGAGCGGGGGAAAAAAAAAAAAAGGGGGGGGGGGGGGGGGGGGGTTTTTTAAAAAAAGGGGAAAAGGGGGGAGGGGGGGGAAAAGGGGGGGGGGTTTTTTTGGTTTTTGTTTTTTTCCTTTTCCCTTTTTTTTTTTTTTTTTTTTTTTTTCCCCCCCCCTTTTTTCCCCTTTTTTTTTTTAAATTTTTTTTGGCCCTTTCCCCTTTTTTTTTTTCCCCTTTTTTTTTTAAAACCCTTTTTTCCCCTTTTTTTTAAAAAAATTTTTTTTCTTTTTTCCCCAATTTTTTTTTTTTCCCCTTTTTTTTTTTTTTTCCCTTTTTTTTTCCCCCCTTTTTTTTTTTTTTTCCCAACCTTTTTTTTTAAATTTTTTTTTTTTTTTTTTTTTTTTTTTTTCCCCCCCCCCCCCCCTTTTTTTTTTTTTTTTTTTTTTTTTTTTTAAAATTTTTTTTTTCCCCCCCCCTTTTTTTTTTAAAAAAAAATTTTTTTTTTTCCTTTTTTTTTTTTTGCCTTCCCCTTTTCCCCCTTTTCTTTTTTTTTTTTTCCCCCCTTTTAAAATTTTTTTTCCCTTTCTTTTTTTTTTTCCCCTTTTTCCCCAAATTTTTTTTTTTAAAAATTTTTTTTTTTTTTTCCTTCTTATTTTTTTCCCTTTTTTTTTTTTTTTTTTTTTCCCCTTTTTTTTTTTTTAAAAAATTTTTTTTTTTTTTTAAAAAAAATTTTTTTGCTAGATTAATGTTTCACAGATCCGAACTTGAAAAATAACCAGTGCACTTTTGGGTATCTTTATTAAGGAAACGTTTCCCCACACAGTGACACAGGATAAACTTAAAGAGCAGGAGGAGAATGAGGTAATCAGTCCCTCAACCTTGAGTCGATGTGGTCAGTCCATCAATCTTGAATAGAATACGGCATATGTGCGGAGAAGCAGCTTATAAACCGTAGGCAGGAGAGGTGCAGCAGTCGTAGGTGGTGTCACATTTGCCCAATGTGGAAGTAGGTCGTGACCAAGGGTTAGACAAGCGAAGAATTCCCAAGTATTAAGATCCCAAGAAGTTGCAGTGTTTGACAGGATTGTAGATGAATGGTTCACAGAACCTACACGTTTCTCCTGTGTATGGACTGATGAAACCACTGTGTGGAGAAACGTTTCCTTAATAAAGATACCCAAGAGTTGCACATGTGTCTAATTTATCAACGCAAGCTACACGCCAAGGTTTTGTCCAGTGTGGGTAGATTGGTATAGAACTGCGTACATTGTTCTAAGGTTCGTAGGTTCGAGTCTCCTTCAGCCAGAGATCATTGTATATATATATATATGGTTTAGAAAGACACGTAAGCAAACACTATAACATATTTATTAGAAAACGTTTCGGTCCTGGGACCTTGATCACTTCTAACATACAGAGGTAGAAAGACATTATATATAGGCGGAGAGTGAGATGTGACGCACGTGACCTGAGGAATGTCATAAGAACATAAGAATGTTCCTCCATTCTTATGTTCTTATGACATTCCTCAGGTCACGTGCGTCACATCTCACTCTCCGCCTATATATAATGTCTTTCTACCTCTGTATGTTAGAAGTGATCAAGGTCCCAGGACCGAAACGTTTTTCTAATAAATATGTTATAGTGTTTGCTTACGTGTCTTTCTAAACCACTTGTCGGTATTTATTACCAAGGTTTATACCATATATATTATATATATATATATATATATATATATATATATATATATATATATATCCAAATATTCTTCCTTGAAGTCTTTTTATGCACTTCTCCGAGGCAATGGGTCCCACAATTTACACCAGAGGTGGACCCCATCATATATATATATATATATAATATATATATTATATATATATATATATATATATATATATATAGCCATCCCCCGTTCAACGATTTCTTCACAGAATAGAAAACAGAGCAAGACGACTCATCTCTTTCTTCGTAATTTATGCATAGGTGTAAGACTCTGTCTTCACCATTCTTTGTGATGTTTGCAACATTATTATTTCAGTGAGGTATCATATTTGCAGTAGACTGAACCGAGTTAAGTGAAAGTGATCTTTGAGTCTGAATCCCTTTGCTTCATATGATGTATGAATTCTGATTTTATGGATAATTTTACCTCTTGTATTTTTTAATGATTTTTTCTTTCCATATTTGTAATTTGTGCTTAGGTGCAACACCTTGTCTATAACATTAATAATATGTGCCTTTTTATTGGCTTCCATACACGAAGTCTCTGTAATTTGAGTGAGGTGTGTATAGCATTATGTAGTAGAAGCCTACGTTGAGTTAATTGTTAGTGCTCATTAAATTTGAACCCCCTTTGTTTCATATAATCTATGTTAGATTTCTGACTTTACAGTCAATATTACCTCTTGCATTAGCTATTGGGAGGGGGGAGGCGTGAATGAGAAATACTTGTGTTGTGAGTCTTGCATGAGTTCATCACTGGCAGACAAGGCAACTTTCATAGAGGAACATATTCCTACAGGTAGTAGAAATGATGACAGTTTTCAGGCGTTTAAAAGTAAGAAAAGGAAAAGTGAGGGGAAAGCTAGAGAGCCGACGTAGTCAGGCTCACATGATTCGTAGGCAGTGTGACACAAAACGTGCAAAAATTGTGTTTTTCTTCAAAAGAAGAATGTGTTAGGCTGAACTTCCCTGACAACATAGTTTTATATGTGCATGGCTAGTGGAAGAAGTAAAGAAACATTCTAAGGCAAGGATCCAATTTAGAAATAATTCACATAACTATGTGTTTGTAGAACAGAATGGTGATGTGATCAATGATCCGCCTAATACAACTTATGGAGGTATTAAGCTGCTCCGCCATCAGTAACAGCATCATAATCTTTGGATGCTCTCTGTACATGGATCCATCCTATTTAACTCAACGTAAACATATCATCAAACCAAAGAGACTTAAAGGAAGATCCTAAATTATTGCCAGTTGGGTAGGTCTAGTGCCCCTTCCTCCGATTATCTTGATGCCAGGCCTACGTTTCCTACCCAGTGCGGTGTATCAGCCCCCCCCCCACAGAGTAGGTGTTACAAATGCCAGGACTATGGCCATGTTTCAGTAGACTGTGCAATACTACATTCTTGGTGTGGTAAGTGTGTTGGGGAACATCCCACTGAGGAATGTACAGTGGGGCTTGACAGTCAGAAATTTAAATGTATTAACTTTAAGGAAGTTTGGGTTACAGTTTGACATAAGAACTGCAGATGGAACCTAAAAGAACGTTTGATCAAACCAAGATAACAGTTGTATGTGAGGCCAGAGTGAGGCCAGCCAGCCCACCACAGCCATACCTGTGACTCCATCTCTGCAAAGTGTGGAAGAACTCCATTCTCCCTGCTAATGATTCCGGTGACACCAGAATGCCATCAGACTTACCAGTTGTGGAAAAGCTAGCCATCACTGCTAGCACAGATGAAACTACTCATCTGCCACTACTCACACCTGTAATTACACCTGAATATGTAGATGAACATGTCACTTTTCCCAACACACACTTCTTTAACAGTCACGAGACATTCGTGCCAGAGGCACCGTCAGAGCACCAGTGTAACCTGATGAAAGAACTAACTCACGAGTACCTTTCCCTGGAAGGTATTGGATTCCCCTGACCTTTTTCAAATTATAACAAACCTGCAGAAGATAAATGAGCATCAACAGATGCTGATTAATTTTATAACTATAGGTAGTCAGAATGGTGCACTTGTTTACGAAAATATCACAAGTTTAGCAATTTGTATTACGTTTCAAATAATTTTCGAGGAAGAAGTCAATGGCTCTTGGTTTCAAACATTTTCAGGGAAACTGCTGGCAAAAGATTGTAATAACTTACTACAATAGCTAGATTACATTCTGTTTCATAGACAATGCTTCCATGAGTTAGCGGTTGCCTGACGTACTTCATATTAATGCAGCCAAGAATACTGATGTCATCTGTTTGCAGGAATGTACATCAGGAGTACTTCCACCGACGTTGCCCTGATATACAGCTTATAACTTAAGGTCAGCCATCTGTTGTGTGATGTACGTTAGAAAAACTTGCCACATTCACTCCTTGCCCTGCAGAGTCGACTAAGCATGCAATATCATGGTGTCAAAAAATACGATAGAATCTTTTCCATAAACATATCTCATCTTTATGCTCCAGCAAACCATCTTCCACCTGATGCTTTGCCAAATCACATCAATAGTGAGCCTACTGTCATTCTTGGAGACTTTAATGACAAACATAAGAATACCTGTGGGCCTATAACAAACACCCATGGAACAAACCGATGAATTTCTAAATGAGCATGATAATGTTCGAATTGTGGGTTCTCTTGAGCCTACCCACATATATTGGGGCATACTACATCTGTGCTTTGGAATTAGTATATCATATACGATGCATGACTGTCGTAGTTGATGATCTGATCACTCCCCAAGACTCACAAGAAACTAAATACAGGAGAAAACTCATTCTTAACCCAGAACACAGAGATAACTTTATTAACTGCTTGGTTCAGTGGTATAAGAATTACGATCTCACTGCCACACAAATATTAAAGTGATGATTTATTCGCCGCTATTGAGATTGTCCTCACAGATTAAGTGAACAAAATAACATTATAAATACTATAATGATACACAACTACGCAGTTTAACACATGCAGCTAGGACTGGTAAAGCATACCGTGAATGTAGAACCTCAGACCCGCTCCGACCTTCGCAAGCTGTACTAACAAGTACACAGAGTAGAAAACAAGAACTTAGGCAACACGAATGAGAACAATTTGTTAGTGGCTTAAATAGCTCTTCCCCTTTAAATTTGGTTTGGAAAGGTGTAAACAAAATAAACCAGGAAAAATAGTAATGTTTATCATCCCTTTCCTCTTGAAAAAGCAGATGACCTTATAAATAACTATTATGAAACATCCAGGCATAAAAATCTCCCATCTCACATTAGAAACAAACCATGAGAATGCTTCTGAAGAAGGTCGAAACTGACTAATTTTATGAGCCAAAATACTGCTGAGAGTTATTGCTCTTCACGGAGTATGAATTTGATTTTGCATTAACTGAAGGTGGATCACCCGCTCCTGGAGAAGATAGTATAAATTATGACATCCTCAAAACTAAGGACTGTCTTTGATAACCCTCTGTTAGCAATGAATAATCTCAGCATCTCTGCTACATAAAGGGAGTTCTTCTTATTTCCAATAGTCTCATAGTGCCTATCTCTAAGCTGCGACAGCCTGATACATTTAGACCGATCTCCTTAATTAGTTGTCTTTGTAAAACGTTTGGAAGAATAGTATTTAACAAATTATATTACAGAATCAGACACCACCTTTCCCTTCATCTCTACAGGTTCATGAAAGGAAAACGTGTGCAGAATTGTATTTTCACCTTCTAATTGCACATTTACCACATTTCTTGATCTAAAATCTGCATTTGCTATAGCAAACAGATCCGTTATACTGCATGAACTTGCCAAAACGAATATTGGTGGTAGCCCACTTAGTTGGATAACAGGATAACTGTTAGAGTATCCTTTGTCCTCTAGCAAGGCTTCAGAAGCGAGTCTAAAGAAATGTCCTTAGGTACACCGCAGGGAGTTCTCAGTCCCGTGCTATTTAATGTTCTGATTAATGCTCTCCTAAATATTTTTCATGCCTCACCTAAACATATATTTTTAAGCTATGCTAATGACATCATGATCCATACAACAGGTCATAAGAAGACGAGTACAATTATTAACGAAGTTCAAGCAATTTGTAATCGATTAGGCCTCATTTCTTCATCTTAAGGATATTGACATGCAAACGGCATCCCTCTCCCATCTATTTGTATGGTGAAAACATTAGCTACGTAAAATCATACAGATACTTAAGTGTAAATGTACCCTTTAATTAATCCACAATAGCACAACTAAATAAGACATGCAAAGATAGGCTAAATGTGATGAATGGTTTGAAAAACCGACAAGTTGAAGATTGAGACACTTATGCAGCATATGGGAATCTTTATTCAGGAAACGTTCCGCCACACAGTGGCTTCATCAGTCCAATACAAAGAGGAAGGCGTAAGGAGAGGAGTAGTATGAGGTAATCAGTCCCTCAGCCTGGAGTCGATGTGTTCAGTCCATCAATCTTGTAGAATTCTACAAGATTGATTACCTCATGCTACTCCTCTCCTTACGCCTTCCTCTTTGTATTGGACTGATGAAGCCACTGTGTGGCGAAACGTTTCCTGAATAAAGATTCCCATATGCTGCATAAGTGTCTCAATCTTCATAGGCTAAATGGTCTCAAAGCTGTTGCTGGTTACAACCCCAACTATAGTGCTAATGTGATGATAGTGAGAATGATGTATATCACCTATGTAAGGTCTTTAATTGATATTGCTGCTCCCATGCTGATATTAGCCGACCCTTGGAGTTAATGCCCACAGAATTGAAACCCACAGAATTATTCTTGCATGTCCCAAATCTACCAAGATTCTTAATATGAGGAAGAAACTTGGTGTCTCTAGTATCGGTGATTGGATTATTGAGATTAACACTGTACTTGGATTGTGAAAACATGCAGTATATCAAGTTTTATAATTTGCACGAATTGTCGACAAATCCATTTCACCCCTCCATGAAAGATGTGTTCATTTAATATCACATACCTGCAAACCCCTCCCAATAAACTCGTTACTAGCAATCCCTGAAGAAGAAATTTTTCACCTAATTAGTAGTAATAATTTATTACATGTTATATGCAATGATCTAAGCAGGAGTCTACTGGTAGGTATGCATCTGCTCTTGTTGCCACTTCCCTAGTTAAGAACAATGGCAACTTTAACTTGACTCACAAAATAGTAATGACACTGTTGCAAACAAACCATACGATCTGGAGTTTCGAGACTCTCTGATCGAGGGTTCAAACCCCACCCGTGGTATGTTTTTTTTAATAGCAACTTTGTTGAGTAAGGTATAAGAATTAACAAATGGGCATCTACACTGCAAACTGAATTGTTTGCCAACCTATTGGTGCTAAAGCTAGCTTATGACACTGAGCTTAACTCTATCATCATTACTGATTCTGTGTCATCACTGAAGGCTCTTGTTATAGAAATGCAGTTAGAAGCCTATGATAATATGAACGTAGGTAAGTACGTTCATGGAACAACTTGCAATGTGAACTGACTGACTGATGTTCTAGTGACCAGGCTTCGGCTTGGTTACGAGTACTTCTGGCAGTTTGGGCGACACTCAGATGATGCTCAAACCAAATTCAATGTATATGACCAGCCCTATGTTCACTATCTTGAATAATAAGTGCTTAATTGTCCACTTATTGTGTAATGTAGAGATAGTGTAATAACCTATGTGACATATCAAGAAATCTTATTAATGAAAACAAGATACCTGATATATTAAGCAAATTTCTTAAATTTGTTTGTAGCAGATAACTGAATTGTAGATACAAATCCAGATGTCCTCCTGTTAACGCTTTTGGGGCCTAGTTCCTAGGCCTTTTGTTTATCAATATGCTCTTGCGTTACAGTCCACAGGATGGAAATGGAGTGGCAAAATCTAAATCTAATCGTTCGGCATTAAAGTAAAATATGCACTTGATATGCCATTCAGAACAGTAAACCATAAGTAAAAGTAACTTCAGCTATGTTGGAAAGAAACCTTTAAAGCTCACATATCTACTGACTCAATAATGGAAGACTTTATTAAATTCTACCAGCACAGGCTGAAGATTTTATTAACTAATTTGAAACTCATGTGCGATGGGGCATGAAAGAAAACCCTTCTGTGTGATGAGTGTGTTGAATGACAACATAATTCTTGATTTCAGTTTGTAAATCATATCGAGCAGGGTTTATTCTACTTTTTCTTTTAAATTTTCTGAAGAAATGAAGACTTGCTAACAATGTTCAGAATTTAACCTTATTCGACATTTAATTAATGGGAGTCGCCCAAAACAGAAAAGGTGATTGACGAGATAGTAACGAGATAGTACGAGCTAGGCACATCACTTCCTGATTCATATCAGGTTAATAGATTAAGCAGAGCAGGGGTTCCAAACCTTTCCTATGCCTCGCACCCCTAGGAAATGTTTGATTAATTTTGCGCCCTAACAAAAGTAATATCACCTTTGAAGATGAAGAACTCAAATTTCAAATTTTTGACTCACAAACTGAACCAAATACAGTACTGCGGTGAACAAACTAAACTCAAAAATTAAGCTTTTTATTCAGTGAACGTACCCTCAGGGGGTTCACCCAAGAGAGGGAACCCCGAAAGTAGAGTGACATATCGTATTGAAGAAAAGAAAACATGGATTACTCGTTGACACAAAAGTGAATAAACATCAGATATTAACACAGACTATTCGTGACATACCGGAAGTAAATTTAAAACATATAACGGGTTCTGAAACAGCGCCAGTCAGCTAGCTATCAACCTTCACGAGGCCAAAACGATAAGAGCTGAGGTAAAGCATACAAGTGTTTCGTCAGTATGATCTAGTTTCTTTTCCAACAGTTAAGGGTAATGAATGAAACACCCAACTTTTTGGACTAGACAGGTACATTCTATAACAAATACTGA
Organism: Cherax quadricarinatus; assembly: GCF_026875155.1. NCBI lineage: Eukaryota > Metazoa > Arthropoda > Malacostraca > Decapoda > Parastacidae > Cherax > Cherax quadricarinatus. The sequence continues at coordinate 82,050,568 of NC_069406.1, read as the reverse complement.
AAATATACAAGGGCTACAAGCAAGCTCTTTATCCAAAAATAAAAAGCTGTCGATACCTTACTCGGAGCAAATACAATTTCTCCCCACTTTTCCTATTCTACAGGAATTCTATGATTCCTAAGGGTAAAAGCCTCTCTATGAATTTTATACAAATGATAGAATTCAGTACAAATTATATCTAATACTTTGAAATTCCTGTAATTGGAACTTTTCTGAGAGTTAAGAATCAGTGAAAGATAGTGATCTGCTGGTCACATTATCATCAGATAACAATGATTTCTCAGTTCCTAGAATATAACGGTGTATTTTTTCCATGAAGGAGAGTGTACGTGTTTGTGTGTGTGTGGGGGGGGGGTATTTATCGGTTACGTACTTATATGTGGTTACATGGGTCGAGTCCTCATAACTTACTTTTTATGAGTTAAGTTGCCGATTTTGCCAGATAAAGTCCATCCTATGCTTCATGGTCCATGTTGTGCTTGAACTTAATTCTATACATAGCACCTGCTTCCATCACTTCTTCGTCTCGGTCATTTAAATTCTTGACAACTCGGAGAATGAAGAAATATTTCCGGACACCTTTATGACTCGTCCAAGACTGTAGCTCCCAGCTGTGTACCCGTGTGTGAGGGAAAGACTGGAATGAGGAGGTATGAGGAAATGCTGTACCTAATATGGCTATTAGAAGACTACTCTTTATTGCAGTTTTCAAATTTAGGTGAGCTTATAACAACATGGTAAGTACATGAGGCGCAGTGATTATGAAATCTCTTCTTATAACTAAGTTTATATCAGTACAGATATCGCCAACCACTGATAAGCCAGGCTCCTTCCAGTGAATCCACGACTGCCATAGTAGCTGGGAGTTTCTGTGGTTCAAGAAAAACTTCAATGTGTCGGATTCTGAGGGCGTTATTTCGTCATCAGTAAGTATAAACTACCAACTGCCGTCTTGCTAGAAGTGTGATCACAATTTGGATGATGCTCAGAGCAGGAACATCTCCACTTCTCCTTCAGTGAAGGTAATGTACTTTCTGCTTCAAGGACTATAATCCGGCTAATCATCTTCCTAAAATTCTTCTTTTAGTGTTACCACATTCATACTTTATCACCCCAAACAACTACCACTCCTCCCTCTACTTAGTGCTACCATTACTACTTCTACTATTTCCACCATCAGCATTTCGTCCTTCCGCTCCTTGTCCCGTCCTCTTCTATATGTACTGGCTCCCACTTCTTAGTGTGTTAGTGTGACTTGTAAATGGTCCAAGTCGGACCGAAACGTCGTCATAAACAATATTTGTGTATTGTTCCAGTCACAGTATTGTTCCTTTTTTGTTCTTTGTAAATGTAACTAGCCTAGGCTCGTCAAAGTCGTTCGATGCCAATAAACTTGTCACCACGTATGCCACGGGCGAGAAGAGGCTGGCTTCGTGCTGCAGTTGTAACCTACCGTTTGGATTCTAGAAAGCTCCGTGAAGAATAGCCAGAGCAGACATTATTAAGATAAGCCGTCATTGTAGCCCATGTCTAGAATCTGTTTTGCCATTTAAAATTTGTCGGTTTATGTCTATTTGTGGATCCAAACTATTTGTCAAGAATGTTCTATCCCCGCATGTGGTATTTCCATTATACTAAGTACGAGATAACTGGCACATAGCGCAGATTTAATTTATGTACTGTTTAATTTGTGGTCAGTCATTATAGAACCTATATTTTCATGCCACTGCTACCTATCGGATCTCACCATTTTAAATAATGATTTTTTTTCCAGAGGTGAAAACTTTTACTAAGTGTGAATGTTGGTTTTGTTGTATATTTACTCTCTTTTTTATTAATTTCGTATTACTGCATTTACTGGTGTTAACTGATATTAAATTTTTTTAAACGGGGTAAATTTAGAAGACTAACTAAATGCTAATAGCGCGAGAAAAATCTGCTTAAAATAATATGCTGCAAATCCGTCACAGGTGTTTACCATAATTTTTAAATTGGTAGACCGGTAAGCCAACTAAAGGCCTCAGTCAGATAACCAAAAGAGCCAGCTTATGGTCATCTGACGCGCATCAGGAAACCTTGTCCTGTTTAATGACGAACTTTGCTGGGGTTTGGATAAAAGGTCGCTTGAGGAACACTGGAATGTAACATGTGTTACATGAACTTAAAATGAGTAATACAGGTGTCATGGAACACCCATGACTGTCGTCTTTCAGAAAAAAATGGAAGACACTTGGAAGTATTGTGGTGTGTGTGTAATAAGTTTGACAACTGAGATCACCAACCGTTGCTCATCCTGCCTGTGGTCACACATTCTGCAGACCATGTCTTATAGCCATCCTTAAAGGGAGAAAAGACCTCGAATGCCCATCCTGCAGGTAAGGTGCACATACTAAAATCACTATTAACACAAAACAGTCATTTGTAAATTCATGTTAAGCCATCGAAGATTCGTGCTACACGTGGGTAACATGTCAAGTGAAATTTCTGATTGACAAGTTAGGCATAGCTTAAATTCCTTACAAATTCTGTTAATTAAAAATAAATCAAATTTACATAATCCTGAACTATTATTAATATTAAAATCAATACTATTTTTTCACATTCTTATTTATAACATTTATATATATATAAATATATATATATATATATATATATATATATATATATATATATATATATATATATATATATATATATATTGTATACGTATTGCTCTACCAGCTTTCCTATCCTCTTCCATAGCATCAAATGAGTTAAAAGACAAATTCTTCCTGATAACCTCAGTGACTCAGCAGGAATACAGGACCCTAACTATGCCAGTGCCATCACTGAATGGGAGACTCTTGCTGCTCCAGCACCAAACCCTAGTGCAGCACTGGCTCACAGTCAAGCTGGGATGGCCCGATCGGTGAAAAGGTGCTTGCCAACATGCTCAAGGCTGCAACATCAGATAGGGAGACTGCCCGTCTCCAGGTTGTGAGCGCACTTCACTCCGGGGACTTCCTCCAAACAGTTCTTATATCAGCAATGGGAACGCGCCTCGACCCTAAGAAAACCTACAAATAACTGTTCCTATGTCCACTATTATTCCTCGCATCAAGATAGAGTCAAACTGTCTGTTTTCTCATCAATGTTTTTGAGAGCTTTACGAATTTGTAGTCCTGAGTTCATAGATGAGGAAATATCCAAAATTTATGAAATAGGTAATGATTTAAAATACCCAAGAAATGTAATTGATAAATCTTTTAAAGTTGCTAGAAATACTTTTTACAATCCATAAAGGGACAACCAGCCTTATTCAACTAAAAATATGTTGGTTCTCCCTTACCATGAAAACTTGGTTGATATGCCTTCTCTTCTTAAGACTTTTAACATTAAAGTTGTATTCAAAAATCTTGATACAGTAAAAAAAACTTTTGATAAAGAATTCCCCCAAAATGCTGATGAACGTGTCTATAAGATTCCTTGTAAAATTTGCGATAAAGTTTATTACTGTCAAACTGGTAAAAATCTCGAACTAAGATTAAAACAGCATAAATATAGCATTAGAACTGGACAAGATTCCAATGCTCTATTTATTCATGTAAGAGATTTTAACCATCCAATTGATTTTCAAAAAGTTGAGAAAGTAGTATCAAGCAAGTCCATGGTCGACAGGAATATAATTGAATCTTGTTTCATAAAAAGCAGTTTTGATAATAATATGAATATTTCCCTTGGTTTATATAAATTAAATCCATTTATAATTAATAGAATTTGGGAAGAATTTAATAATACACTGGACAAATAATATTTTTTTAATTTTCTTGGGTAGAATAGTTTGTTGGTGAGTTGTGCAAAGGACCTGTCCAGTTGGGCCGGCGCGCGTCAGGTGTTTAACCGTTGTGGGATCTGATAGTGAGGTGTTGGCCAGACCCCTTATATAGCTTCCTTTGATGCTTTACTTTCATAGTTCCTTGATAATGTGAGTAGTCACGAAAGCGCTTGGAATTTCTCTATTCTTTCAGAGTGGTTGTTTTGCGCATATATATATATATATATATATATATATATATATATATATATATTATATATATTATATATATATATATATATATATATATATATATATATATATATATATATAATCTTTCCTTTGAGAGTTTGCTTTCACCCAGGGCTTCTTAATACGTCCTTCAGAAATTTGTATCATTAAAGGTACCCAAAACTTTCCATCTCGACTATCTGAAAAATCGCTAAACATCTAACATGTAAAAGTGATAAACAATCTAGTCTTTAACTTCAAGGAATATTCCACAGTTTAAATTAGTTATAGAGTTAACTAAAAAACAGTCAAGTAGCTTAGTGTGTGTCAGGTTTTGTAGCCTAAGTGTAGATGAGCATTTTAGTTGTTCACCGACCATGATTCCCATCTTGCTGTGAGGTCTGAACTGCCGGAAGTAATCAAGTATATCATAAGCGTGATAATGATCCTCTGAGCGGGGTTGTGTGTGAACACAGGAACTATGCGTCTGTAGGCGCTTGTATAATGCTGCTAAAGAGATCTTGGTCCTAGGAACTGGAGCTGTCCTTCCTCTCCTTAGATTGGACTTCATTGCCTCCCTCTTAAGCGCTGTGCAACTTACGTGTTTACGCTTCCCAGTGAATGTAATATTAAAACGACTGCAACAACAAGAATGACAATAAAAATAATGAAAATAATAGTAGTAGAAATTAATAATGGAATTAAAAAATCGCAAGATTAAAATAAAAGTTTAAGGAAGAAGATGAAGAAGAAATCAAGCAATTGGAGGATGACTAGTGAACTGATGAACTGAGAAAAATGCAGTGGGGTAGAAATGACCGGATATATATCAAGGACAAGGTTTCCTCTGCTGATACGCTGAGCCACCTAACATACCCAAGTGTCACAAGGTGCGCGTCAACCGGAGAAGCAACACTTCTGCGCTGTAGGTGAGTGTTGAACTGAGCTGGGAAGAGCTGGCAAAAGTAGAGGATATGCAAGAAAATGTTGATGCAATTCTTCACTTGAATGTCAAGGATACACTGTTGTTGTAATGCTTGACCTACCTTAGTGAATGACTGGGGCACGCTGGTGTTGTAATGCCTGATTTGACTGAATGTCTGAGAAGTTATGTTGTAATTTTTGATCAGAATGAACGTTCGGAACACAGTAAAAATACGAGGTTAACGGGTGTGTTGTAGAAGCAATAATAGATATTTAAAATTCCCGTTTTTAATCATGAATAATCGAGTGCAATTTTTAATTAAAAAAATGCATTAGTTAAACAAGGCGCTGCTGCCACAGATATTACACTGTCATACGTGTTATTGTTGAAGATATAGTGTCATCCTGGAGAAGTCTCTCTAAGAACTATAATTTTGTGCTTGTGCTTGTATTATATACTGAGAGTGAACTTAATAACCAACCGTTATCAATTTTTTTATGTGCTAAGAAAACTGCTTATATAGTGATTATTTTTATATTGTTCGCTTAATTTTAATTTTTCTTGGTTTCTTATTTCATCTTGGTCACTTGTTTAATGCTTCTCAGTTATTTCATCTCGGTCACTTGTTTAATGCTTCTCAGTTATTTCATCTTGGTCACTTATTTAATGCTTCTCAGTTATTTCATCTTGGTCACTTATTTAATGCTTCTCAGTTATTTCATCTTGGTCACTTATTTAATGCTTCTCAGTTATTTCATCTTGGTCACTTATTTAATGCTTCTCAGTTATTTCATCTTGGTCACTTATTTAATGCTTCTCAGTTATTTCATCTTGGTCACTTATTTAATGCTTCTCAGTTATTTCATCTTGGTCACTTATTTAATGCTTCTCAGTTATTTCATCTCGGTCACTTGTTTAATGCTTCTCAGTTATTTCATCTTGGTCACTTATTTAATGCTTCTCAGTTATTTCATCTTGGTCACTTATTTAATGCTTCTCAGTTATTTCATCTCGGTCACTTATTTAATGCTTCTCAGTTATTTCATCTCGGTCACTTATTTAATGCTTCTCAGTTATTTCATCTTGGTCACTTATTTAATGCTTCTCAGTTATTTCATCTCGGTCACTTATTTAATGCTTCTCAGTTATTTCATCTTGGTCACTTATTTAATGCTTCTCAGTTATTTCATCTTGGTCACTTATTTAATGCTTCTCAGTTATTTCATCTTGGTCACTTATTTAATGCTTCTCAGTTATTTCATCTCGGTCACTTATTTAATGCTTCTCAGTTATTTCATCTTGGTCACTTATTTAATGCTTCTCAGTTATTTCATCTTGGTCACTTATTTAATGCTTCTCAGTTATTTCATCTTGGTCACTTATTTAATGCTTCTCAGTTATTTCATCTTGGTCACTTATTTAATGCTTCTCAGTTATTTCATCTTGGTCACTTATTTAATGCTTCTCAGTTATTTCATCTTGGTCACTTGTTTAATGCTTCTCAGGTATTTCATCTTGGTCACTTATTTAATGCTTCTCAGTTATTTCATCTTGGTCACTTATTTAATGCTTCTCAGTTATTTCATCTCGGTCACTTGTTTAATGCTTCTCAGTTATTTCATCTTGGTCACTTATTTAATGCTTCTCAGTTATTTCATCTTGGTCACTTATTTAATGCTTCTCAGTTATTTCATCTCGGTCACTTATTTAATGCTTCTCAGTTATTTCATCTCGGTCACTTATTTAATGCTTCTCAGTTATTTCATCTTGGTCACTTATTTAATGCTTCTCAGTTATTTCATCTTGGTCACTTATTTAATGCTTCTCAGTTATTTCATCTTGGTCACTTATTTAATGCTTCTCAGTTATTTCATCTTGGTCACTTATTTAATGCTTCTCAGTTATTTCATCTTGGTCACTTATTTAATGCTTCTCAGTTATTTCATCTCGGTCACTTATTTAATGCTTCTCAGTTATTTCAACTTGGTCACTTATTTAATGCTTCTCAGTTATTTCATCTTGGTCACTTATTTAATGCTTCTCAGTTATTTCATCTTAAGCATTTTGTTTCATATTGATCAATCATGTATTCCTGGTGACTTGCTTTATCTTAACTGCTTGTTTGTTTTTTGCTAATTTATCTTGCGTTACATGCTATCTTAGAGTCACATACAACCCCATGGTCACCGATTTCATCATCATTAAAGAATACAGATCAAAAGTTTTCTGATTAAACTGTCATATTCCGTCACATTTTTTTCGGCTGTTTAAATAGCCTTTGGAGAGTGTTGTAAATAAATTATTGTATTATCTGCTAACATAAAATGCTGCATTTTCGGCTTGCAGGTATAATTTTTTCTTCTTTCTTTTATAAATTTCTGAAATTTATATATTTTTTTTTTATTCGAGAGTTTAGCTACAATTACTTTTCGAGCAATAAATCTTTTTAACATCCTGCTCTTCGTGAATTCAGATACTAATGTGGTATGTATAACTGTAATATACAGCTGTGAGACATCATTATATTTCTTTCCTCGTTCGTCCAGTCAAACAGGAAACAGGGAAAGCAATTTATGAAAACGATGAATTTTTGCAAATATGCTCTTGAACACTGTAGAAAGTGACGTCCAGGGTTCTCTCTTCTGTCCCACTGCAGTAACTTCACTTATTTTCAGATTATTGGAAAACAGTCCCTCTTCCAATAAAGGTTTATAGGCTGGAAAATGAAAAACAAATTCTGAGTAAAATTGCTTCTATAAATGTCTGCAGGATATCGTATAATTTTTGCGTAAGCCAGACCAGATGTGGAGGGCAAATTTCAGGAAATTCCAAGATTTTTTGCTACTCATGTGGAACAATTTACAGCCTTATATGTAGCATTTCTCTATCTTTCAGGTCTCTGTTAAACCAATATTATAAGCTAAGATTAATTGCACATGCAGTTAATGTTAGCTCATCTTATTTCTTATTTCAGCATAGTAAACCTTAGAGAGTTAATCACTCGCTGCACTCTAGTGCCTCTCTGTTGACCAGTTTCACTGCACAGCAGATCAACCCTCACCTTCCTCGAACTCCCAGTCTAGGAACTGAGTTAACAGACTGGTTTTGAGGGGGTGAGGATATACTGTGAAGGCTACTAAGGCTATCAGAAAGGACAGCTGGGTTACAGAAAGTGGCTGTTAGTTCAGACACAACACAGCAATGTTCTTAGCAACACGGTAGCTCAGCGGAAAAGCGCTGGATCTTATAATCTCGGGACCACTGTTCGAACATCCCGTCCACATTTCTTATGTATCGACAGTCATTCCTTATGACTTGACTTGATTTATAAATATAAATAATATAAATAATATATATAATAAATACATTGATTTATGCTTAACAATTCGCAAACAGGCGAAATTATTTACACACATTGTCTCTACGGCCACAGCAGGACTCGAACCTGCTAACTCTGTATCAGAGTTCACAGTACTTTACCATGAGACTAGACCCGCGATAAGTATGGGCGCTTAGCCGAAGCTAAGCATGTGTTAAGCATTTCAAATCTCTTTCGTTGTCCACTGCATGTGGCAGGATTCGATGGAATAACTTTCAAAATGAGCTCGGTGCCCTTTGGGTATGGGGAAACATCTCTTAGCTTCGGCTAAGTGCTAATACTTATCGCGGGTCTAGTCTCGTGGTAAAGACCCACCTAGTTGAGGTTGTAGGGGTCGAGTCCTAGCTCCTGGCCCCACCTCTTCACTGGTCGCTACTAGGTCACTCTCCCTGAACCGTGAGCTTTATCATTCCTCTGCTTAAAGCTACGTATGGATCCTGCCTCCTCTACATCGCTTCCCAAACTATTCCACTTCCTGACTACTCTGTGGCTGAAGAAATACTTCCTAACATCCTTGTGATTCATCAATGTCTTCAGCTTCCAACGGTGCCCCCTTGTTGCTGAGTCCCACCTCTGGAACATCTTGTTTTTGTCCACCTTGTCAATTCCTCTCAGTATTTTGTATGTCGTTATCATGTCCCTCCTATCTTTCCTGTCCTCCAGTGTCGTCAGGTTGATTTCCCTTAACCTCTCCTCGTAGGACATACCTCTTAGCTCTGGGACTAGTCTTGTTGCAAACCTTTGCACTTTCTCTAGTTTCTTTACATGCTTGTCTAGGTGTGGGTTCCAAACTGGTGCCGCATACTCCAATATGGGCCTAACGTACACGGTGTACAGGGTCCTAAACGATTCCTTATTAAGATGTCGGAATGCTGTTCTGAGGTTTGCTAGGCGCCCATATGCTGCAGCAGTTATTTGGTTGATGTGCGTTGATGTGTGTGTGTGTGTGTGTGTGTGTGTGTGTGTGTACTCACCTAATTGTGGTTGCAGGGGTCGAGACTCAGCTCCTGGCCCCGTGTGTGTGTGTGTGTGTGTGTGTGAGGTTACTAGTTGTCAGAGGCACATGTCAATTAGACACTTGGCCTCTTGTGTATGTATATGTGTGTGTGTTCATGTGTATGTGTAAATGTACTCACCTAATTGTAGCTGCAGGGGTCGATACTCAGCTGCTGGCCCTGCCTCTTCACTGGTCGCTACTAGGTTCTCTTTCTCCCTGCTCTATGAACTTTATTATACCTCGTCTTAAAACTATGTATTGTACCTGCCTACACTACATCACTTGCCAGACTATCCTACTTAATGATAACTATGACTAAAGAAATACTTCCTAACATCCCTAACATCTGAGTCTTCAGTTTCCAATTGTTTCCAGTTGTTTTTGTGTCCCCTCACTGGAACATCCTGTCTCTGTCCACCTTATCTATTCCTCACAGTATTTTTTATGTCGATATCATATCTCCCCTAACCCTCTTGTCCTCCAGTGTTGTCAGGCCGATTTCCCTCAACTTTTCTTCGTAGAACATTCCTCTTAGCTCTGGAACTAGCCTTTTAGTATACCTTTGCACTTTCTCTAATTTCCTGACGTGCATGACCAGGTGTGGGTTCCGAACTGGTCTTGCATACTTCAGTATGGGCCTGACGTACACACTGTACAGAGTCTTGAACGATTCCTTACTGAGTTATCGAAACGCTATTCTCAGGTTTGCCAGGCGCCCATATGCTGCAGCAGTTATCTGGATGATGTGTGCTTCCGGAGACGTACTCGGTATTATACTGGCCCCAAGATCTTTCTCCATGAGTGAGGCTTGCAGTCTTTGGCCGCCTAGCCTATTCCTTCCATCATGTCATTCACATATACCAAAAATAGCACTGGTCCTAGGACTGACCCCTGTGGGACCCCGGTCGTCACAGGCGCCCACTGTGATACTTCATCGCGTACCATGACTCGTTGTTGCCTCCCTGTCAGGTATTCCCTGATCCAATGCAGCATTTGTGTACATGTGCACGTGTGCACATGTACATTTCTGTAGTTAATTACAGTATGTATTGTACTAATACTGCATAACATTCATATTTTCAACCCATGACAGCATTTTGAAACTAGTTTTTATGTAATATTTCATTACTATATTGTAGTAACTCTTGTTTAGAGATTCTGTCAACAGTATTTCTTGTGTAATATATATAATCTAATACAATTTATATGCAGGCTCCCTGCCCAAGTCTTAGATGTACCCAGCACAAATTTCCCCAACAAAGCTAAAATAATCAATATTTATACAATACTGCAGTAATAACACTAAAAAAATAAAAAAAAAATAACATTGAAAATATCCTCTTCCTTACCAAACACTGCTTAGTGGGCTCGAATGTGTGTGTGTGTGTGTGTGTGTGTGTGTGTGTGTGTGTGTGTGTGTGTGTGTGTGTGTGTGTGTGTGTGTGTGTGTGTGTGTGTGTGCGCCTAACTTGCCGAATACGCTGAATTTCCTTAACTGGACTTTTCTAACGATATTTTTTCCATTGACAAGGATGAAAAAAAATATATTTTTTTTGACCAAACCTATCTTATAAACCTCTTCTAACAAACCTAAGGTAATTTTTTTAGCCACATCTTGCAATTCTTACATATGATTTTATCTTGTTAGGCAAGGCACAGTTCCCCTGGCACCTTTCCCCTGGCTACAACGTCACTTCCTCTAGTCCTGTATTTCATTTATCTACAGTGCTTCATCGTGAAGAGGCAGTTACTACAAGCAGCAGATCATCTAAAGACACCCTGGTCGTGCATAGAGGTGAACGATAGCATCTTGCTAGCAACAGCTTTGGAAATTACAACCAAATCAAGTAAAGTGTGCCAGCATCTGTGGCAACTTAGCCCTAATATGGCTGAGGAATGTGTGAGGAGGGTGGGTAGCCAGCTCGCACCAGTGGGCTTGCAGTGGCTATATTCAGATAGAATAAGTGTTCCTGCCTTCCTAGCTTGCTAACCTATTTTTTACTCTTTGAACCGTTGAGGTGGTGTGAAAAATTTTAGAGTCCAAGACAGTTTATTCTCCAGGCAAGACCTACCAATCTCCCTGCAGCCCTGCCAATTACGCCAGCCCAACCCCCACCACCAACCACAACCTCTCCTCTTATCAGCAATTCCGACGTAGTATAGGTTTTAGAATTTTGCCTTCTTTAACCACCTCTCTGCTACAGTTTAATACATATAAACTGTGTGCAAAGCTTGTTGATGCTTCTAGACGCGACAGAACTTGTGAAGACAGAAGTTTCATCAAGAACTTCTTGGGCGCAACTTTAAAAGATGACAACAGATGGCGCTGTTGTCGGTAGTCCTGCTTCAGCAACATCAGCTGATAGCTTATCCACACCTTCTAATATCATAGAAAAGGCTACTTATCTCATTATCCCATCGGTGTAACTTAGACATATAACTTAATGATGCTATAGGTATTGTGATTTGTATATACCTTAAGTCAGTTTTACCACACTGAGTGAGAGTGTGTGGTGTGTCCTTGCCTTCCCAGTGTAAGTTTATAACGATGCAGGTGTACATGATTACAATTGTCATACATGGTAAAGTATGTGTGGGTAAGTGAGTTTGTTTGCGTACTGATGCACATGCTTAGAGTTATGCAAACTACCATACATAGATACATAATAATGTGTGAATTACCTAGGATAACTCAAAGAAGTCAGGCAAAGTGACTTAGTTCCATTGTCATTGCAACATACCTAGTTAGAAGTGTTTTTATTAAGCATTAAATAAGCCTGCCAATGTTGCAAAAACATCTTATTGGTGACAATAAGTGTTTTTTGTGTACTAAAGTAAATTAATCTTACAAACTGGTTGTTTCTCTCTCTCTCTCTCTCTCTCTCTCTCTCTCTCTCTCTCTCTCTCTCTCTCTCTGTCACATTATACAAGGGAAAGCTCATATTGCATATATTGCATGTAAGCTCTTGACTTTTTTATACAGTTCTAATTAGACTTATTTTGCAGAACTTCATCGATGTGTGAACAGTATATTGAATATTACCTGATTCCTCTGTGTACCTGTAGTACCTATGTGTACCTGTAGTGTGTGTGTGTGTGTGTGTGTGTGTGTGTGTGTGTGTGTGTGTGTGTGGTGTGTGTGTGTGTGTGTGTATGTGTGTGTGTGTGTATGTGTTTATAAATTGTGAATAGGTGTATGACCTTGTTTTCACTGTCCATTATGTGCCATAATATTACTACCCGTACAGGAAGTCTCTTAATGCAATTTTAATGAGGTTTGTCTCGTAATAAGTAGTAACAGCCTGAACTGAGTAAAGTAGAAGTGTTCATTGAATTTGAACCCCTTTGTTTAATGTGATCTATGTATAGAATTCTGATTTTATGGTCATTATTACCTCTTGTATTTTTTAATGATTTTTTTTTTTTCCATCTTTGTAATTTGTGCTAATGTGCAAGACCTTGTCTATACCATTCATTACAGGTGCCGTTTTATTAACTTCCTTACAGGAGGTAACTGTGATTTTAGTAAAGTGTGTATAGTATTATGCAGTAGTAACCTGAGTTAATTGTTAGTGCTCATTGAATTTGAAGCCATTTGCTTTATATAATCTATTTTAGATTTCTGAATTTGGAGTCAATATTAACTCTTGCACTAGCTATAGACGGAGAAGGGGGGGGGGAGGGTGAATGAGGAATTCTTGTGTTGTGAGTCTTGCAAGAGGTCATCACTGGTAGATATGGCAACTTTCATTGAGGAACATATTCCTGCAGGTACTAGAAATTATGACAGCTTTCAGACATTTAAAAGTAAGCGAAGGAAAAGTGAGAGAGAGCTATAGAACCGACGTAGTCAGGCTCACCTGAATTGTACGCAGTGTGACACTGAACGTCCTTGGTGCACACAACGTGCAACAGCTGTGTCATTCTTCAAAGGAAGATTGTTAGGCTACACCTCCCTGACAACTTCCTGTGAAAGGTGCATGGCTAATGGAAGCAGTAAAGAAATATCCTAAGGCAAGAATCCAATTTAGAAATAATTCGCACAACTATGTGTTAGTAGAACAGAATGATGATGTGATCAATGCTCTGCCTAATACAACATATGGAGGAATTAAGCTGCTCCGCCATCATTAACTCAGTAGTTTAAAAAATGAATCAGCGTCATAATCTTTGGATACCCTCTCTACATAGACCCATCCTATTTAACTCAAAATGAACATATCATCAAATCAAAGAGACTTAAAGGAAGACTACGTTTTTTACCCATTTAGGTGCATCAGCCCCCTGGGCATAGGGTTACAAATGCCAACACTGGCCATGCTGCAGTAGACTATGCAATACTACATTCTTGGTGTGGTACGTGTGCCGGGGAACATCCCTTTGGGGAATGCACAAGGGGGCCTGACAGTCATAAATTTAAATGTATTAATTGTAGGGAAGTTGGGGTTACAGTTTGGCATAAGAACTGCAGATGGAACCTAAACAACGTTTGATCAAAACCAGATAACAGTCCCTTAATGGCAACTGAGTGCGAGGCTAGCCAGCCCACCACAGCCATACCTGTGACTCCATCTTTGCAAAGTGTGAGAGCTCCCACACTTTGGTGACACCAAAATGCAATCACACATACCAGTTGTGGAGGAGCTCGACATTCCTGCTAGCATTCATGGAACTACTGATCTGCCACTACTCACACTTGGAATTACACCTGAATATGTGGATGAGCATGTCACTCTTCCCAACACCGACTTCTATGACAGTCACACGGGCACTACACGTGTGACTCGATTGGAAGCTGGAGATAAGTTAATTGCACAGGACCTACCAACAATGAATCACGAGACATTCATGCCAGAGGCACCATCAGAGAACACTAGTGTAACCTTAGTACCTATCAATGTGATAGGTGCTGAAAAAAGAACTAACTCGCGAGTACCTTTCTCTGGAAAAGTATTGGATTCCCCTGACCTTTTTCAAATTATAACAAACCTGCAGAAAAAATGAGCATCAACAGATGCTGATAATTTTTATATATAAAGTTAGTCAGAATGGTGCTCTTGATTACGAAAATATCACAAGTTCAGCAATTTCTATTCAGTTTCAGACGATTTGTGAGGAAGCAGCCAATGGTTCTTGGCTTCAAACTTTTGCTTGCACAATGCCGGGAAATGCTTAGAGAAAAAGGTTTTGAAAATAAAAAGGTACAAACTATGCTTTTTGCTTTAATGAGTTTGCACACTGTAGCCCAAACAAAATAGTCTTACCATCTTAATGACAAAGAGATTGTAATAACTTACTACAATGGATAGATTATATTTTTTTTCATGGAAAATTGCTTCTATCAGGAAGCGGTTGCCTGACGTACATCATATTAATGCAACCAAGAATATTGATGTCATCTGTATGCAGGAATGTATGTAGACTAAGCTGGAGTACCTCCACCGACGTTGCCCGGAAATACAGTTTATAACTTAAGGTCAATCAAATGTTGTGTGATGTAGGTTAGAAAGAACCTGCCACATTCACTCCTTGCCCTGCAGACTCGAGTAAGCATGCAGTATCATGGTGTCAAAAAATATGCAGGCAACTTTCCCATAAACATCTTGAATCTTTATACTCCAACAAATCAGTTTCCATCTGATGCTCTGCCAGATCAGATCAATAGTGTGCTTACTCTCATTCTTGAAGACTTTAATGCCAGACATAAGAATACTGATAGTCCTATAACAAACGCCAAAGGAACTAATGAAATTTCTAAATGAGCATGATAATGGTCAAATTGTGGACACTATTAAGCCTACTTACATATATGGTGGCACTAGATTTGTGCCTTGGATTAATATATCATATGCGATGCATGACTGTCATAGTTGATGATCCATCTAATCACTTCCCAAGACTCACAACTGTCAATCTTAGATCATATCTCCAGCAATCAAAAAGCAAAATACAGGAGAAGACACATTCTTAACCCAGAACAAAGAGATAACGTTATTAACTACTTGGTTCAGTGGTATAAGAATTACGATCTCACTGGCACACAAAAATTCAATGATGATTTAGTCGCCGTTACTGAGACTGTCCTCACAGATCAAGTAAACAAAAAAAGAAGGCAAATTTTCCACCATAAATGGCAACAAATATCATTGTAAATACTATAATGATACACAGTTACGCAGTTTAACACATGCAGCTAGGACTGGTAAAGCGTACCGTGAATGTAGAATCCCAGACTTGCTCAGAACTTTGCAAGGTGCACTAACAAATGCACAGAGTAGAAAACCAGAACTTAGGCAACAAGAATGAGAACAATTTGTTATTGGGTTAAATAGGTCTTCCCCTTTATGTTGGCTTGTGAAGGTACAAATAAAATAACCAGAGAAAAAGACTGGTGATGTTGATCATCCCTTTCCTCTTGAAAAAGCAAAGGGCCTCATAAATAACTGGTGTAAAACATCCAGGCACGAAAATTTCTCATCTCAAAATAGAAACAAATCAAAAGAGTGCTTCTCAAGAAAGGTTAAAACCGATTAATGTTATGAGCCAAAATATTGATGAGAGTGACTGCCTCTTCACCGAGTATGAATTATATAATTCATTAGCTGACAGTTGATTAACCGCTCCTGGAGAGGATGGTATAACTTTATGATACCCTCAGAACTAAGGCATATCCTTGATATGTCAGGAGTGCATAATCTCATCGAGGGAGTTCTTCCTATTTCCTGGACAGTCTCATTGTGCCTATTCCTAAGCTGCAGCAGCCTGATACATTTAGACCGATCTCCTTAACTAGTTGTCTTTGTAACACTTTTGAAAAAATAATACTTAACAAACTATATTACAGAATCAGACACCACCTTTCCCCTCTTCTCCACGGGTTCATGAAAGGAAAAGTGTGCAGAACTATATTTCCTCCTTTCTAATTGCACATTTACATTTCTTGATCTAAAATCTGCACTTGATATCGCAAACAGATCCATTATAATACATGAACTAATATTAATACTGGTGGCAGTTCTCAGTCCCATGCTATTTAAGCCTCACCTAAACATTTAGTTATAAGCTGTGCTGTTGACATCATGATCCATGCAACAAGCGCATAAGAAGATGAGTACCATTCTTAACGAAGTTCAAGCAATATGTAATCGATTAGACCTCATAATTTCATCTTGAACAAAGATATTTATAAGCAAATGACATCCCCATCCCTTCTATTTGTAGGGTGAAAATATCAGCTACGTTAATTCTTACAGATACCATGGTGTAGAAGTACCCTTCAATAAATCCACTTATCACAAATAAATAAGAAATGAAAAGATAGGCTAAATGCTCTCAAAGTTGTTGTTGGCTGTAACAGCAACTATGGTGATAATGTTAAATCGTGAGAATAATGTACATTGTCTATGTGAGGTCCTTGATTGATTCTGCTGCTGCCGCCATGTTGATAATAGCTAAAAAAATGTTCTCTCCAACCCTTGGAGTTAATGCAGGATGAAGCCCGCAGAATTATTTTTGGCCGTCCCAAATCTACCAAGGTTCTTAATATTAGGAAGGAGCTAGGTGTGTCTAATATCAGTGAGAGGATTGTTGAGATTAATACTGTACCTAGGTTGTGAAAACATACAATTATATTAAGTTTTATAACTTTTACGAACTGTAGATAAGAGCATTTCACCCCTCTGTAAAAGATGTGTTTATTTAATATCACATACTTGCAAACCCTCCCAAGAAACATCATTTGCAATCCCTTCTTTAAATCACTTGTACAAGCAACTGAAGAAGAAATTTCTCGCCTAGCTGGTAGTAATAATTTATTACAAGCTATATACACTGATGTAAGCAGGAGTCTATTGGCAGGGATACATCTGCGCTTGTTGCCACCTCCTTAATTAAGAACCATTGCAATATTATTGAGTTCGGCATAAGAATTAACCAATGGGCGTCTACGCTGCAAACTGAATTGTTTACACTGAATTATTTGCCAGCCTAATGGTGCTAAAGCTAACTTACTGATTCTATGTCATCACTGAAGGCTCTTGACTCACATAATGACTAACATCATGCTCTGAGAAAAAGAAATTAATGTACAATTGCTGTGGATCTATCACATATTGGATTACTCAATCATATTAAGGTTGATATGTTAGCCCCACAAAAAGTACCATGAAGGATAATGTAGAATATAACTGAGTATCTGTGTCAAGCATAAGGAATAATATTACGAGAGAAGTAAATAATGAAACTGAATGTTATAGAAATGCAATCAGAAGCCTGAGTAAATCCATAACCCACTATGATAATATGAACGTAGGTAAGCACGTTAATGGAGCAACTTACAATGTGAATAGAATGACTGATGTTGTAATGGCCAGACTTAGGCTTGGCTGTAAGTACTTCTGGCAGTTTGGGAGACACACAGATGATGTTCAGAACAAATGCAAAATATGTGGCCAGCCCTATGGTTACTATCAGGGTTTATTTGCACGCTTATCTTATAAGTTTTTTATAAAATTTTGAAGAGATGAATTAATGGGAGTCGCCCAAAACAGAAAAGGTGATGGACGAGTCAGTTTGTAACGAGATAGTATGAGCTAGGCACATCACCTCCGGATTCATATCAGATTAAGAATAAGCAGAGCAGGGGTTCCAAACCTTTCCTATGCCTCGCACCCTTAGGAAATGTTTGATTAATGTTGCACCCCAACAAAAGTAATATCACGTGCACCCAACGTTGGGAACCCCTGAAATCGAGGGACATATCGTATCAGAGAAAAGAACCCGTGAATTACTCGGTCACACAGAAGTGAATAACCATCAGACAGTAACACAGACTATTCATAATATACCGGAAATAAATTTAAGACACCTAAAGGGTATAGAAACAGCACCAGTCAGCTAGCTATCATGAAACCAAACCGACAAGAGTTAAGGTACAGCATGCAAGTGTTTTGTCAGTATGATCTAGTTGTGTGGATTCTCGTAGATACTAATGACAAAATAACAACCACTGTCATAACAGTTTCTGTTCAGACAGTTCAGGATATTAAATGAAACATCCAACTTTTCTGACTACAAAAGTTCATTTTATAATAAACACTGAAAATATACAATGGCTACAAGCAGGCCTTTTATCTAAAGAATTGAAGCTATCGATACCTTCCTCGGATCAACTATGAATTCCCCCACTTCTCCGATTCCACAGGTATTGGATGATTCTAAGTTTAATACTTAGAAATTCCTGTAACTGGAACTTTTCTGAGAGTTAAGTATCAGCTGGTCACATTATCATCAGAGAACAATGATTTCTCAGTTCCCGGAACATAACGGTTTATATTTTTCACATGAAAGTGAGTGTGCTTGTGCGCGTTTGTGTTATGTGGTTGCATGGCTTAACTTAAATCTGTACATGGAACCTGCTTCCATCACTTCTTCGTCTCGGTCATTTAAATTCTTGACCACTCGGAGATAGAAGAAATACTTCCTGACATCTTTATGACTCGTCCATGACTGTAGCTTCTAGTTGTGTACTCGTGTAAGTGTGAGGGAAACAGCGGGATGGGGAGGCATGAGGAAACGCTGTACCTTATATGGTTATTAGAAAACTATTTTTATTGCAACCTTCAGATTTAGATGAGCTTATGACATCATCTTTTTCATGACAATACATGACGTGCAGAGTAATTGTACAATCTCTTCTTAAAACTAAGTTTATCATATCAGTACAGATATCGCCCGCCACTGATGTAAGTAAACTACTCCGGCCAGTGAGTCCACGACTGCCATAGTAGCTGGGAGTTTCTGTGGTGCAAGAAATACTTCACTGTGTCGGATTCTGAGGGCGTTATTTCATCATCAGTAAGTATAAACTACCAACTGCAGTCTTGCTAGAAGGGTAATCAAGGATTATAATCCGGCTAATCATTTTCCTTAAATTCTTCTTTTAATGTTACCACATTCATATTTTATCACGTCAAACAACAATCTCTCCTCCCTCTACTTACTACTACATCTAATATTTCCACTACCAGCATTTCCTCTACCACTATTTTTCCACTTTCTTCCTCTCTTTGACCCGTCCGTGTCCCTCTCTACTATATATACTGGCTCCCACATCTTAGTGTGTTAGTGTGACTTGTGAATCGTCCAAGTCGGACCGAAACGTCGTCATGAACTTTTCTCTTTCATGTGTGGGTTATTTGTGTATTGTTCGAGTCACGGTATTGTTCCTTTTGTTTTCTTTGCAAGTGTAAGTAGCCTAGGATCTTCAAAGTCGTTCTCTCTAGGCCATGTGCGATGACTGGTTTCGTGCCTCAGTTATTAACTGAATCTCTTAACTTTTAAGTTGCCAGGTTTGTATCAGTGGTGCTGTGGAGCTATTCTTCGTGAAGAAGAGTAGCTCCAGCAGACATTATTAAGATAAGCTGTCAGTGTAGCCGATGCAGAGAATTTGTTTTGTAATTTAAAATTTGTCCGTTTATATATATTTGTGGGTCTAAAAGACAGAGAGAAGCTTTCCAGACTGTTTGTCAAGAATATTCTACCATCGCACCTGGCATGTAAGTTCACAGCTCTGTCGAAGAGGTAATTCCATATTAGCCAAATATAAGATGGCTGGTACTTATTGTGGATTTGATTTATGTACTGATTTATTTATCGTCAGTCATGATTGAAACCAATTTTTCTATGACA
This sequence comes from Cherax quadricarinatus, assembly GCF_026875155.1. Lineage (NCBI taxonomy): Eukaryota > Metazoa > Arthropoda > Malacostraca > Decapoda > Parastacidae > Cherax > Cherax quadricarinatus. The sequence goes on along the minus strand of NC_069406.1, from coordinate 82,030,554 downwards.
TTTCTGGCTTACGATCTCACATTTTTTAAACAATGAATTAGTTCCTAAAGAGAAAATGTTTGCTAAAGATAGAATATTTATTTTGCTGTATATGCACTTGCTTATTATTTTGAAAACTCGTATTATTGCATTTACCGGTGTTAACTGATATTATACTCTGCAGAATTTGTTAAATTTAGAAAACTAAATGCTAATAGCGTGACAAAAAAACTACTTTGAGTAATATACTGCAAATCCGTCAGTGGTGTTTATCATAATTTTTAAAAGGGTGGAACGGTAAGCCAGCGGAAGGCCTCGGCCAGATGACCAAAAGCTCCAGTTGCTGTTCATCATATGACTAAGACCCGCGTCAGGAAACACATGTCCTGTTTAATGACGATTTTTACCTTACCTAACTGGAGTTTGAATGAAAGGTCGCTTAAGGAACACGGGAATTGTAACTTGTGCAACATAACCTTAAAATGAGTAAAACAGATGTTAATAAATAACTGCAGGTGTTGAGGTGACTATTAGTTTCCTAATAATGGGACACCCATGACTGTCGTCTTTCAGAAAGAAATGGAAGCCACATGGAAGTATTGTGATGTGTGTAATAATAAGTTCGACAACCGGGATCATCAACCAGTTGCTCTTACTGCCTGTGGCCACACATTCTGCAGAACTTGTCTTATAACCATCCTTAAAGTGAGGAAAGTCCTCAGAATGCCCATCCTGCAGGTAAGGCACACGTATTAAGATCACTGTTAATACATAACACTCGTTTCTAAATGCATGTTAAGCCGTCGAATATTAGTGCTAAACGTGGGTCATACGTCAAGTGAAATTTCTGACTGACATATCAGGCAAAGCTTAAATTCTCGCAAATTCTGTTAATTATAAATGGATCAAATTTATATAAACCTGAACTAACATTCACATTAAAAAAGTATACTAATTTTTTCACAGTATGATGTTATTATATATGTCATGTCGAATAGGTAAAACTTGCGATATTGGCTTAAATAGCAACACTCTTCTTGCCGAATAAGGCAAGCGAAATTTTGTGCATGCAATAATTTCGAAAAATCATTCCGAACGTAACGAGAAAAAGAATCATTGTTTTTATTAAACTATTGTAAACATATCTAAAATATATTTAGTTGGATTATGCTAAATTAAATTTTTCTTTTACAGAAAGGTTAGATAAGTTTTCTAAGGTTCTTTTGCTACAATATTATTAATTTTTACATTAACCTAAATGAAAAAAATATATCTTTAAAAGTATGAGAAAATTTTAGAAATTACTTAATTTTATGTGAGTTCTTGCTAACTGACCAACTTTACCTATACTAATAGGCAAAACTGGTCAGTTAGCAAGAACTCATTTAACAAGACCTCATCAACCTCACAAACCTTCCAAATTAACCACACTTGACTCACTGGAACTTGGTTGATACTCCTAAACTAATGATCATTATCTAGTACTGTTTGGATACAGATGATTTTGTTGATCAAGTACTGTAAACCTACATGGAGTACCACTGAACCTTATTATCATTCTCTTGGGATGTTTGAAGGGATTACTTGATATAAATAAACATTTGTTTCAGTTTTATTGAAACCTAAAAAAAAAAAATTATCTTTCTCTGGCTGTAATCTAACAAAAGTTTTTTCTTTTACATCTCATAAAGAAGATATAACTGACTTTCTTCTTTAGGAGACGTCACACAGGACCTCCGCCCGATGTTCTTCCCATAAACAGGGCTCTTTAGACCTCGTAGAACAAAATGCACAGGTAACGCCTACTTATATTTTTTACGTAACGGCTTTATCAAACCGTTACGTAACGGCTTGATAAAGCTCCTGGAGAGCGTGACGTTGCCACAATAAAATGTCACATTAGTTGCACTTGTGTCCTTTTAGTTTACATATTGTCGGTAATTCTACCAATATATATACAGTCAGAGATCTATAATTCTACCTCAGCTCATGCCCATGCCCAGTTCTAGGATATTATATTTAACCCTTAGGTATAGCCAGCAATAACTAACTCTGTTAACTATTTATTCGTGTCTTTCCCGCTAGGAAACCGAATCCGCGTTTTTTTTTTTATTTGCCGAGCGTTCTGTTATTAGATACTAAGTAATCTCTTGTTTTTTAAATCTGATTATAATCCCTTACTGGACTAGTGGACGGAGCAACAAGACTTATATTCCTGTATTTCCAGTCAAGACTACTCTTGCCTAGAACTGGGCATGGAAATGAGCTGAGGTAGAATAATAGAGCTCTGACATATATATATATTATATATATATATATATATATTTTATATATATATATATATATATATATATATATATATATATATATATATAAAATATACATATATATACATAATATATACATAAATATACATATAAGTAGTACCGGAGGCGGCTGAACGGTCCCTTCCTGAGCGGTCCCTCCTGAAAGGGCTGCGGCTGAGCGGTCCCTTTTTCACACCTATGTGCTAATGACCTTTTTCACACTATGTGCTAATGACCTTTTTCACACTATGTGCTAATGACCTTAACCCCGCCCCGACACCCCACCCGCGCCCCCCCACCCGCGACCCCCCCCACACGCCCCCACCCGCGCCCCCCACCGCGCCCCCACCCGCCCCGCCGCGCCTCGGCCGTCGCGCCCGACTGCGCCTTCTGCAGCGTTCGTGCGGATGCCCCCGCGCCCCGATTTTTTTTCCGATTTTTTTCAATTTTTTTTTTTAATTTCATTTTATTGTGCTCTCCTCGAATCAAGTTTTTTGGATTGCCCCTCCCACTTTCACCCCCATCCCAAATTTTTTGAATTTTTTTTTTCTCGATATCAAAGACTCCAATTCCTCGGATCAAGTTTTTTGGAAGTCTCCATCTCCTTGGATCAAAGTTTTTCTCGATAATACAAAGACTCCAATTCCTCGGATCAAATTTTTCTCGAAATCAAAGTCTCCATCTCCTTGGATCTTTCTCGATAATTTCAAGACTCCATCTTCATGGATCAAGGTTTTCTCCTCCATCTCCTCGGATCAAAGTTTTTTGGATTCCCCCCTTTGGGGGGTTTAAGTTTAAAAGGGAAAACCCCTTTCCTAGGGGGGCATGGTGCTTTCTCTTATACCCCCCCAAAAACCTCACACCCCAAACCCAAAAAACCTCAAAAATTTTCTCTCAAAACCCCCCCAATTTTTCCTTTTTTAATTTATTTCTTTCAAAAAGTACCACAAAAATTTAATAACCACTTTTCGATAAATTCACTAGTCAAAATTTTTAAACTTATTACGAAATTTAAATTTACGCACACACACCTCATTTTTATTTTTTGAACACCTTCAAAACACTCCCCCAAAAATTCTTTTTGAATACTCAAAAAAATCCCCTTTAAACCCCATTTCCAAACAACACGGGAAATCACTTCCAAAGCAACATTTTGAAACTCAAAAAATAAAAATTTGACAGTTTAATTTATCTACATTTTCACATTTCTTTAAAAATTAAAACTCATCCCCCCAAAACTCACCCCCCCAAAACTCCCCCAAAGACTTCACAAAATTATCACAAAAATTTAACCCCAAACACTTTACTTTAAAACATCCCCAAAAAAAACACCATAAAATTCCCTTTTTAAATACCCCAAAAAATCATTCGAACCCCCCCCAAAATCCCCTTTAAATACTCTCAGAACCCCTTCAAAAATTTACTCTTGCACACCCTTTTAAACACCTTCAAAAACCCTTTTGGGAAACTTTCCAAAACAACACTGAAACATTTCCCAAAAACACCATTTGAGAAATCAAAATTACCCCCCACTAAAATACTACAAAAAACCCCACTGAATACACTAAAAACACAAACCAAAAATTCACCAAAAAAACTAAGATCAACCCCCCACACCCCACAAAAAACCCAAAAACCCAAAACCCACCCACAACCCCAACCCCCAAACCCCCCACAATTTTTTCTGTTTTAATAATTTATCAGAAAGTCACAAAAACCCCAAAACTTATTAACACCCCTTTTTCCCGGTATTTTCTGTTCGACAACAAACCCACAACACCCACACCCCCCACAACCCCCCAAAAACCCAAACCCCCCCACAACCCCCAAAACCCCCCAAAAACCCCCACACCCCACAATTTTTTCTCGTTTTAACTAATTTCATCAGAAAAAGGCAAAAACAACAACCCACTTATAACATCTTTTTGGGTTTATCTTAGTTCGAACAAAAACCCCAAAACTACTTTCCCCCAAACACCCAAAACCCCCAACATCACCCCCCCCCCAAAACCCAAAACAAAACCCCATATCACCCACCCCCCAAACAAACAACAAAACCCCACACACCCAACCCCAAAATTTTTTTTCTCGTTTTAATAATTTTTTTCGAAAGTCAAAAACAACAAAACCCCCCCAAAACCCCAAAAAATTCACCCCCTTTGAAAAACCCTCAAAACACATTTGATTTAACCCCCAAATTACACCATTAAAAAATCCCTAAAAACCCCCACGGAATACACTCAAAACAAAACAATAAATAAAACCCTAAGATAAACACCCAATCCCACAACACCCCAAAACCCACAACCCCCACATCCCACATCACCCAAAACCCACTTCCCCAAAAAACCCACAATTTTTTTCTCGTTTTAATTTAATTTCATCAAAAAAAAGTCACAAAAAAAACCCCCATTTTATCATTTTTTTTGGGGTATCTCTAGTTCGGCCTAAAATTCCCCCACAACCCTATAAATTTACCAATTTTTTCCCAAAATTTTTTTTTCCCCTTTTTTTTTTACAAAAATTTTGTAATACACTTTTCCTCTTTACTTTTACTAAAATTCTAAAAAAAATCCTTTTCCAACCCATTCCTTGTATCCACATAAATTGATTTTTTTCCCTGCATCAATAATCTCACCCCCAACTATTCCCGAATGTTTAAAACCCCCCCCTTTCCATTCTTTTAAAATTATTAAAAAATTTTAAATTCTATAATTTTTTTTTAAAAATATTCACAAAATTCCCCTTTTATTTTCAGTAAAATCCCCCCATATTTTTTTAAATTTTCTAATAAAACCCCTCCCCTTCCCCCTTTTCCATCTCACCCGCATTTTTCCCCACACCCAAACTCACCCATCTCCCAAAACACCTTTTGGAACCCCACAACAAAAATAAACTTTTTCCCCATCCCAAATGCATTTTCATCCCCCATCTAAAACCAAACTAAAATCCTGTAACCAAGATTTTTACAAAACTCTATGACCACCTAACCCCACCCACACCCACACACAAAACCCCACATTTAAAAACCTAACCTAACCTACCAACAAACCCTTAACCTAACCAAACCAAACCCTTAACCAAATTCCAAACCCTTTTTCAACCCTTAATTATCCAAACCCTAACAAACCTAAATTTTCCCTTTCCCTAACCTAACCAAAACCAAACCAAACCCAAAACCTAACCGAACCTAACCTAACCTCCTTTTCCCCTATCCTAACCTTATCCTAACCAAAACCTTTATCCAACCAAACCCAAACCCTTTATCCTAACCTAAACCAAAACCAAAACTTATCCCCCCCCTAACCTAACCAAAATTATCCAAACCCAAAACCAAACCCTTTAACCCAAACCTAACCAAAACCTTAACCTAACTAACCTAAACCAAAACTTATCCAAACCAAACCCCAAACCTAATTTTAATTCCAAATAACTTACCCTTTAACCAAACCCTTTAACTTACCCAAAACCAAACCCAAACTTACCCTACTAAAACCCATTTAAAAATCACAAAAACCAAGATATTCAAAAAACTCAAATGCCCCACCAAAAACACACACACCACACCCCAAAACACACCCCACACAACACCAAAACACACACCCCCCTCATTTTAAATTGAACCCCTTCAAACACTCTTTACATAAATTGGGACCACCTTTTTTCAATACCCCCATCCAAAACCCTTTATCATTCACTAAAAAGAACAACCCAAGATTACTTGAACTTCTTCATAAATCATTTAAAACTACAAAAACACCTTTAAAAATTTTCCCAAAACCAACATAAAGCACCCCCAAAATATCTTTTTGTTTACTCCCAAATAAGATTTATCCCCTTTTAATTTTTTTACCTTACACATTTTTTAACTGAAATTTTAAAAAACCACATCCACCATAATACTCCTCAGTTCCAGACTTTACAAATTAACAAAAAAAAACCAAAACTCGGACATTATGCTTGGGGCATTTTCCCCAAAACTAACAAAAACCCACATATTTGTTATATCCCCAATTATCTAAGATCACCAAAACCCAAGGGACTTTTCCCAAAAATTCTAAAAAACCCCCACTAAGACCAAAACTTTTTTTTTGTACAATTCTCTTAAAACTCTTTCATAAGGGAAGATCACTAAAAATATCTATACTTTTACTAAGATCCTTTAAAATTTTGTCTTCTCTAACTCACCCCCCAAAATTCCCCCATTCTCATTCCATTAAACACTTTTTCCTTAAATTAAAACTCTTTCCCCCCAAACTCCCCCTATTCTCCAGACTTTACAACATTAGCCCCCCAAAAAACTAATTTAAAACACTTATGAATGAGACATTCCCATATCTAACCACAACTAACTTTGAACAAAATCTGAACCCCATGTTCTTCTTAAAAAAATACTTTTCCCCCCCGTCATTTAAAACCCCTTAAAAAAAACACCATAAAAAACACCCCCGAATACTCCCAAAACCTACTGATAACTACCAAATCACCACTGAATACTCCCAAATCACCTTTAAAAATCCCCCGAAACTAATTTTAAAACATCCCCATCTAACACCCTTTTTTATAGAAATCCCCTCAAATCACTGAAACCAAGAAACTCCTCCCCATTTGGCGCATAAAAAAAAGCATGAACACAAACCTAATACGCAAAAAACTTAGTTTCATGATTACATCAATGATAACATATCTTGTTCACACACATAATCTAAGACAACCCCCCAACTACAATCACCCCTGTTTAAATTTTTCCTCAAAAACAATATCACAGGGAAAAAACTCTTTTTTTATTTAAAAATTTCACACACACAAAAAAAACATATTTTACAATATCTAAGGCACTCACCCCACTACCACCAAAACACGTGTCACACCCACAGGACCGACGAGCTAAAAACTCCCTTTTTTGTTCTTGGGGGTTGGTAACATCACACCCAACCCCCCTTGTTTCAACCTTTTTGTAACCCCTTTCATTATCTAAGAAAAAACTATTTCCAAGACGATTACCAGAAATTTTTTGAACCCCCCCAAACCCAAAATCAAAAGCAACACACATTTTTTTAATTTTTCACACAAAAAAACACGTTTACCCAAATTCCCTATCATGTTTACCCTCATCTATAACAATTTATCACCAAGACCCCCAAAATCTAAAATCATTTCATCTCAAAACTTTTGATCACTGAAAACACTTATTTTTAAATGTTTGCACAAAAAATAAGGGGGATACACAAAAAAACCACAACCCCTTCCAACCCAAAACTATTACATAAAATGGGGGCCATATAAAATATCAATTCACAAAAAAAAAAAAAAATAACAGACACCCACATCTTTACATTTCAAAACACAAATTTTTTAAAACCTACACACCAAAACTAAGGGGCATTCACCTCCAACTAAGACATACAATTTAAAATAAGCCCCTCACCAAAAAAACCCATACTTGACCCTATTGCGGTAGAATATTCATACCGCATTTATGTTGAAAATCAATTTTCCCATCCACATATCCCCAAAAATCTTCCTTATTCATTTTTCGTTTTATCTCCTAGAGTTGTTTTAACCCCGGGGGGATAATGACCCTCACCTTGTTTAGACCTGTAGTAAGAGAAAAACACCATGCCCAAGGGAAAATTATTTGAATGCTTACCCCGAGGGGGGGAAACCAAAAAACTTTGATCCGAGGAGATGGGATGGAAAAACCTTAATCCCTGGAGATGGAGTCTTGGTTTATCGAGAAAAACTTGATTTCCCAAAGGGGATGGAGCTTTGATTTCGAGAAAAATTTGATCCCAGGAAATTTGGGGTCTTTGTAATTTTCGAGGGGAAAAAATTTGATCCAAAGGGGATGGAGACTTTTCCAAAAAAAATTTATCCCAGAATTTGGGGTCTTTTATATCCCAGAAAAAAAAATCGAAAAAATTTTTGGGGTGGGGGGGTGAAATTGGGGGGGGCCAAACCAAAAAAAATTTATTCGGGGAGAGCAAAAAAAAATGAAATTCAAAAAAATTTTTGAAAAAAATCGTAAAAAAAAATTTTGGGGGGGGGGGGGATCCGGACGACCCCTGCAGGAAGGCGCACCCGAGGCGCGGTCGGGGGTCGACGGCCCAGGGGCGGTGGGGCGGGTGGGGAGGGGGGGAGGGGAGGGAAAAGGGTTGGGGGGGGGGGGGTGGGGGGGGGGGGGGGCGTTTTGGGGGGGCCCCGGGGGGGCCGGTTTGTGGGCGGGGTTCGTGGGCGGGGGGCGTGGGCCGGGGGTTTTAAGGGCATTAGCAAATAGGTGTGAAAAAAAAAGGGTAAAAAAACCCCTCACCCCGCAACCTTTCGGAGGGGGCCCCTCAGGAAAGGGGGCCGCTCAGCCCCCTCCGGTAAATACTTTATATAACATTTAAAATAAAATATATATATTATTTTTTAAAAATTTCCGGAGCAAGGGGCAAGTAGCCCCTTCTCTTGCATAAATTTCAAAATTTTAAAAAAAAAAACTTTCGTTTTTCTTTTTGGGCCCCCCCTGCCTTTGGGGGGGTATGGGTTGGTTGTTGAAAAAATATATATATTTTATATATTTTTATTATAATAAAAATCTTTTATATTTTTAAATTAAAAAAAAATATAAATTTTTATTTTTTTTAAAAAATTTCCCCGGGGCCATTTCCCCCGGGGGTGGCCGGGAAAAAAAAAAAAATTTTAATATTATTTATTTTTTTTTAAAATTTTAATTAAATTTTTTATAAATTTAAAATTAACAAAACCCCCCTTTCGGGTGGGAGACTTTCCCACCCAGGACCCAAGGGCCGTGCCTTTCCTTCCCCCTGGGAATTCCTTTTAAATGTTAAATTTGTTTTCCCCAAGGGAACCCGCCTTTTAAGGGAAATTAAAAAAATTTTCTCATTTCCTCCTTATCAAACACAACACCGCCAAAAGCCTGGTGGAAGGGAAGCCCCCCGACCCAAAACCTTTTTTCCCCCTTTCCCCCCCAACCCCTTTGGGAACCCCTTCCCCGCCTTCTTTTCCCTAAGGCTGATCATCTTGAAGAAAAAAGTTTGTCCTTCTCCTAAATGGCCGCCCATCAAAACCCCCCTTAGCCATCTAAGCCAAATTTTTTTGGGGAATTGGAAAGCCCCAACTTAACCTTTCTGGTTTTTATTTCCCCCTCCTTGCCCTCAGATGAATTAATTTTTATTTTTAAAGAAATTATACCCCCCTTAATATAATTTATTTGAAAACTATAAACCCCAAAAAAAATTTCCCCCTTTGGCCCCCAATCAAAATTTTTCTCCCCAATTTTAAAGTCACCAAACCTTTTTCCCTATTTTTTAGATTTTTTTTCTTTTTTAAAACCCTGAAAGTAATCCCAAAACTAATATTTTTTATATATATTAATTATATTAATTTTAATAATTTTTTTGTTTATTTAATAAATTTTTCTCTTTCCTTTTATCTTTTAAAAAATTTTCTTCCCTTTTGGACAAGGGAAAATTTTAAACCCCCAAAAATTTTGCCCAAAAAAATTCTCTTCAAAATTAAAGAAAGTGTTTTTAGCAAAAAGAAAAATTTAAAAATTAATTTGTTGGGTTTCTAAAAAAATTTTTTTTTATAAGGTTAAAACCAAGACCCTTTTGGGGAAAATTTTAAAAAATTTTTTACAAACCCCTTAAAAAAAAATAAACAAACGGTTGAAAAATTTTTCAAAAAGGCTTTTTTTATGGAAAAAAATTCCCCCGTTTACCCTTTTCTCTAATTGGGCCTCATAAAATTTTAAAAAATTTATTTTCATAAATTCCTCCAAACCCCAAAATTGCAACTTGGGAATTGCCCCCTTTCCCCCCTTTTCCCTTTGGCCTTTTTAAATCCAAAAAAATTGCCCAAAAATCTTTAACCCTTTTCAAAAAAAACTTTCACTTTTTTGTTTTGTAAAAATTTTTTCCAAAAAAAAATTTTTTCCTTAAAAAATTCCTTGTTATTGGTTTTTAATTTTCCCGTTCCCTTTTTTCTAAAAATTTTTTCAAATTAAAAAACCAAAATAACTTTGCCCCAGCATGACATTCATGCCTCCAGCCTTTCCTCGCTGCAACTTTCATCCCCCACGCTTCCCCCATATAAGGCGTTTTGTAAAACTATACTCTCATACATTCCCCTCTTGCCTCCAAGGACAAAGTTCTTTGTCTCCACAGACTCCTAAGTGCACCACTCACTCTTTTTTTCCCTCATAAATTCTATGATTCACCTCATCTTTCATAGCCCCACCCGCTGACACGTCCACTCCCAAATATCTGAATACGTTCCCCTCCCCCATACTCTCTCCTTCCAATCTGATATTCAATCTTTCATACCTAATTTTTTTTGTTATCCTCAAAACCCC
>NC_069406.1:81997410-82014910 GCF_026875155.1 Cherax quadricarinatus | reverse complement strand
ATGCATGCTCTCTGCCAATCTCTAGGTACCTTACCTCTTCCATACATTTATTAAATAACTGCACCAACCACTCCAAAACTATATCCCCACCTGCTTTTAACATTTCTATCTTTATCCCATCAATCTCGGCTGCCTTACCCCCTTTCATTTTACCTACTGCCTAACGAACTTCCCCCACACTCACAACTGGCTCTTCCTCACTCCTACAAGATGTTATTTCTCCTTGCCCTATACACGAAATCACAGCTTCCCTATCTTCATCAACATTTAACAATTCCTCAAAATATTCCCTCCATCTTCCCAATACCTCTAACTCTCCATTTAATAACTCTCCTATTTTTAACTGACAAATGCATTTGTTCTCTAGGCTTCCTTAACTTGTTAATCTCACTCCAAAACTTTTTCTTATTTTCAACATAATTTGTTGATAACATCTCACCCAGTCTCTCATTTGGTCTCTTTTTACATTGCTTCACCACTCTCTTACCCTCTCTCTTTTTCTCCACATACTCTTCCCTCCTTGCATCACTTCTACTTTGTAAAAACTTCTCATATGCTAACTTTTTCTCCCTTACTACTCTCTTTACATCATCATTCCACCAATCGCTCCTCTTCCATCCCGCACCCACTTTCCTGTAACCACAAACTTCTGCTGAACCCTCTAACACTACATCTTTAAACCTACTCCATACCTCTTCGACCCCATTACCTATGCTCTCATTAGCCCATCTATCATCCAATAGCTGTTTATATCTTACTCTAACTGCCTCCTCTTTTAGTTTATAAATCTTCACCTCTCTCTTCCCTGATGCTTCTATTCTCCTTGTATCCCATCTACCTTTTACCCTCAGTGTAGCTACAACTAGAAGGTGATCTGATATATCTGTGGCCCTTCTATAAACATGTAAATCCTGAAGTCTACTCAACAGTCTTTTATCTACCAATACATAATCCAACAAATTACTGTCATTTCGCCCTACATCATATCTTGTATACTTATTTATCCTCTTTTTCTTAAAATATGTATTACCTATAACTAAACCCCTTTCTATACAAAGTTCAATCAAAGGGCTCCCATTATCATTTACACCTGGCACCCCAAACTTACCTACCACACCCTCTCTAAAAGTTTCTCCTACTTTAGCATTCAGGTCCCCTACCACAATTACTCTCTCACGTGGTTCAAAGGCTCCTATACATTCACTTAACATCTCCCAAAATCTCTCTCTCTCTGCATTCCTCTCTTCTCCAGGTGCATACACGCTTATTATGACCCACTTCTCGCATCCAACCTTTACTTTAACCCACATAATTCTTGAATTAACACATTCATATTCTCTTTTCTCCTTCCATAACTGATCCTTCAACATTACTGCTACCCCTTCCTTTGCTCTAACTCTCTCAGACACTTCAGATTTAATCCCATTTATTTTCCCCCACCGAAACTCCCCTACCCCCTTCAGCTTTGTTTCGCTTAGGGCCAGGACATCCAACTTCTTTTCATTCATAACATCAGCAATCATCTGTTTCTTGTCATCCGCACTACATCCACGCACATTCAAGCATCCCAGTTTTATAAAGTTTTTCTTCTTCTCTTTTTTAGTAAATGTCTACAGGAGAAGGGGTTACTAGCTCATTGCTCCCGGCATTTTAGTCGCCTCATACGACACGCATGGCTTACGGAGGAAAGATTCTTTTCCACTTCCCCATGGACAATAGAAGAAATAAAGAAGAACAAGAGCCATATATATATAATATATATATATATATATATATATATATATATATATTATATATATATATATATATATATATATATACGGTGGTTTGGGTGCCTCTAAGCTAATTGTGGAGAATACAACTTAAGAAAATGAATAACACAGAAGGGAAGGATTTCTGTTGTTTTGGATAGTGCAGCAAAAAGTGAATGTTACATATTAAGATACACTGACAGTATTTTATGACTCTAGTACAAGTATTTGACTTAATTTTGGCAACTCCTCAATGGACTATGTAACAGAACACACATTTTTGTTCATCGTCTAGTGACGCAGTAATAAGCCTTGTGTGGTAAGTGAACTGGACTGTTAATGAGTTTCATTCTGGTAATGGCATATCTTTTGTTTCTAACAGGATTCTGAAGAGCTAGTTGACGTAGTAACCAGCAACAGACAGAAGACACCTCCATCAGCTCCGACACCACCATCAGCTCCGACACCTCCATCAGATCCTCCTAATAAAAAAGAAGGTAATACGTTTTGGAAGGTCGTGGGTTATGGCGCGGCCGCTACTGTTGGTGCTGTAGGAATGGTTGTTGCAGCTCCGGTTGTTTTGACAGGCGAGTTTTAATTTCCTCTATGCGCGTGAGTAATGCATTCTGTTTTATATCTTACTTGTTGAGAATCTCAAGGTTTTACTTACTCACTTTGCATATCTTTCGTAAATGGATGATGTTACTCTCTCTGTACATAAAATTTTGCTTGTGTGCTATTCAAGATATAGATTTCTTCTATATATGAATATATGAAATGCAACTAATTAGCTAAACATGTACTGCCTGCGGTTCACTTGGTTCTGTCTGCAAACTTTCTTAGGCTAACTCAGCTCACCAAACACTTATTTTGCCCGGTATAGTTGAGGACGCAAATAATACACAAAAGTTACCCAAATAAAATTCAAGTTAATATACACAGCAGTCATTAAGAGCAAATATCTAATTGCATAGTTTGTTTACTTTCTTTAATCGTCGACTGACTTCAGTATTCATCTCTTTTAGTTCTTTACTAAGGGAGTTGGAAGTCGTTCATATTAATATAACTAGTTAAACTGCTTCAGGCACAAAAATTCATCCATAACTGTGAAGACTTCATCAGTTCCTCTAACAAAATTAGTTTTGCTCAGAGTAGCATTCTAGGTCCTCTGCTATTTTTTTTGTAATCAATGATCTATGCATATCTTTCCAAAGCTATCTTTTTGAATAAACACGATGTTATCAGCAAAGAGTGAAGCTAACACCATAAAAACCATTGTAAATAATGCCCTAAAATTATACACTTAGAAGAGAACTGTTCTGTAGAAAATGACCGCTACACAAAATACTAATTGAAAATGGGTTACCTGTGGAAACAGGATTTTATCCATGTATGGCTTTATAGATACCTTCCTTTCCCATTACTATGTAAAATTCTCCAAACTTCAGAACACCCTGACTTAATCTGATTTTTTTTTCCCTTCACACTCTTCCCCTTTCCTCTTTCTCCTTTGGGTTGTCCTTTTGCCTTGGGAATTTGTCCTTTATTATTATTCCCCCCCCCTCCGTGTTCTTGCTCTTACCGTCTGTGGGCCTCTAGCTCACTTGCAGTGCTCCTCTTTCTTAGTATTTAACTGACTCCACAACCACTACTATTACTTCCACTACCTCTCTTGCTCACGTCAGTGTCTGCTGGCCTATATGTACTCCATCCTTCTCTCCTTTTTGTTAGTGTGACTTTGTAAATGGTCCAAGTCGAACCGAAACGTCGTAAGCTCCTCTCTTCTGTGTGCGGGTATAGTGCCTTTTTTGTTATTTATCCATGGAGACAAAAAGGGTTATGTTCCTGAATATAGTGGAGTCAACACTATTATAATAGCAAGGAACACAGGTTTTAAATGTTGTAGCAGAGAGGAGGTTCCAGGTAGTGGAGATGCCGTATTTGAGTGCGATGGGTGTGGTGAATAATATACACAAAATTCAAAAGAATGGAGATTAGTTGTTTACACTCACGACGTATGATTAGTGTAGAAATGCAGACTACATCGAAATTTTCATAATATGAAAAAATATGAGCAACATTAACAAATATTAATATTTCCACGAGTGAGCACTCAACCAGTAGTGGTAATACAGGTTCGATGTAAGAAAAGGGACATCAGGTCCCATTCCTAGAATCAAGAATCCTTCATCGTCATATAGGAACCTCTCTTGAGGACTTGTGGACTAGAGAAAACTAATGGCCATGAAATCTTCAACAAATATAAATGAAATGTTTAAGAACATAGCTCAAGTTTATCAAAAAGAAGGTAAATACAGTTTGGGACACTGTACGTTCTTGGTGATTAAATCGGAATTAAAACTTCTACAAATGCATTAAATTAAAAAAAAATTCCTATGTAGTTCTTAGATGGCAGGTAAGACACATAGGCAACAGTTAGGCAACTTTATTCCGAAACGTTTCGCCTACACAGTAGGCTTCTTCAGTCGAATACAGAAAGTAGGCAGGAACAGAAGAGATGTCAAGACGATGTAATCAGTCCATCACCCTTTAAGTCGTAGAATTTGAGGTTGTCAGTCCCTCAGCCTGGAGAAGTTCAGTTCCATAGTCAGGAACTATCTGATAGTTCCTGACTATGGAACTGAACTGGTTGGCTGCAAGTATGATGTACTTTGTGCTATAGTAAGGTAAGCAGTTGCTGCTGGCATTGAGTGAGTGAATTGGTGTTGGTATTGTGCTATTTATGTGGAGTTAATAAATCAGGAACTATCTGATAGTTCCTGACTATGGAACTGAACGTCTCCAGGCTGAGGGACTGACAACCTCAAATTCTACGACTTCAAGGGTGATGGACTGATTACATCGTCTTCACATCTCTACTGTTCCTGCCTACTTTCTGTATTCGACTGAAGAAGCCTACTGTATAGGCGAAACGTTTCGGAATAAAGTTGCCTAACTGGTGCCTATGTGTCTTACCTGCAACCTGTCGGTATTGTATTCCATTTTGATAGTTCTTAGATGTAAGGAGATATACTACATATGGGTCACAGTATTCCATATCACAACTAATCTGATTAACCTTAAATTTAGCTATTAAACGTCTCAAATATTTTTGCTAATTGATTTAAACCATTCATCACACAGCTGCGGGATTTACCTCAGCGGGCATCGCCGCTGGATCCTTGGCTGCAAGTATGATGTCTTCTGCTGCTATAGCTAATGGAGGAGCAGTTGCTGCTGGCAGTTTGGTGAGTGAATAGTGTGTGTGTGGTTATTGTGCTATATTATGATATGTGGAGTTAATAAAAAGTGCTATTGCATTATACGCAATATAACGCAATTCACATGCATTCGTTTGTTCACTCAGGATGTGTGCAGGAAACGTGATATACGTATTGCATACTGATAAGACATGTGCAACAGATGGGTATTTTTATTGTTGAAACGTTTCTCCTAAGCCGCAGGCTCAAGTGAAATGAAGAGGCGTGTAAACAGTAGGCAGCAATAGTGATGAGGTAAAGATGAGGTCAGTGGCCACGAGAGGCCATTCTGTTCAAAGCTGTCTGGGGGATTAGCATGAGTTGATACTGATCACCATGGCTTGCTCCTGTAGTGTTTTAGAATCTCAGGTTAAAGTGTTAAGGAGTTGGTTCTACTTCTACAGGAGGAAAATAGAAGGCAGAAAATTCGCATAGATGGGTTTGGGAGCGAGTGAGATTGTTGGAGCTGGTAAGGGGGATAAAGTTACCAGCAGTGAGTTGGAGAGTGGAAAATGATTCATACTTCAAAAAGAAGCATCAAGATAAAGAAGGTTAATAGAATCGATTTGAAGGTAGGAAATCTATTTTCTGTTCACCAGGACGAGTGTACGTCAGTAGTTATCGAGGTTTAAGGTACCAATAGCTCCCTTGCTAACAAAGGTAAGGGCATCCTTGTAGTTGGCGATTCAGAGTTAAGATATATGGACCGTGCTTTCTGTAACAGAGATGGGAAGGTGGGAGAGTGTGTTTCCCATGAGTTGATGTTAATGACATAGTTAACAGGAACAATCCCATTATCTTAGTGATGGAAACGACATAGGGAAGGCCAGGAGGCAGGAGTTGCTGGATAAGTACAAGTCAGCCATAGATACAATTAGGTCTAAGGGAGGGGTCCCAGTCATATATAGCATCTTGCCTATAAGAGGAGTGGGAATGGTTGTCTAAGGCAATTTGTATAAATTACTGGCTGGACAGGTGTTGCAAGGAATTCGCAGCCCCATTCATTAATAACTGGGACAAACCCTATGGCAAACGTGATATGTATGCAAGGGATGGGGTACATCTCACTGGGGCTGGAGTAGTTGCATTAACCAAGCCAACTGAGGCGGCTATTGCTGACTTGCCTTAGATTTTAGACTGATAGATTATAGAGGTATGTGTGTGTGCGGGAAATAGTAAGGTTGCAGTACTAAGGTTGAAAACAGCAGATATTACCAGAATATCTCAGGGATATGTTTAAACGACAATATTCAAAATGAAGAGGCTAGTAAAGGCAAAGCAATCGATCAGAAAAGAAAGAGACATTAGAGGGCAGATAGAGACTGGTTACCTTAAGGTTTACTATACCAATAGTAGGAATCTAAGAAATGAGATAGATGAACTAAGATTAGTTGCATGTACAGGTAATATAGATATTATTGCTGTAACGGAGATCTAGTTCAGCCTGATAGAGAAATGTTTCTGAATGTCACATACAAGGCTATAAAAACACACACTGATAGAGTCAACAGGAAGGGTGCTGGAGTGGCAATATATGTCAGAGATAAATTAAATTGTGTTAGGCAAGATATAAGAATAGAAATATCGGACACAGAATTTGACTGGCTACAGTTTCTCGAGGGTCGCGAAATATTAATTTTGGTTGTGATTTATAGGCCCCGAAACAGTGATAGAGAACACAGTAAGCTGCTATGGACGGAATTCATAAGGCATCTAGATGAAAATGTTGTATTAATGGGAGATTTTAACTTTAGACAAATTGACTGGAATAATGTGATAGGAAATATTGAGTCTAGTGACTTTCTTGATGCTATACAGCATTGTTTTTTAAAACAGTTTGTGACAGAATGAATTAAAGGAAATAACCTCTTGACTTGGTTCTTGCCAACAAAGAATCACTAATTAATAAACTTAAGGTTAATAATGAGCTATTACAAGTCACTTTGTTTCAAAATATTATGGAATTACCCCAAAAACTACAATCAACTTTCTCTCCAAGACTTCTGCTTGGCCGATTTCATGGGACTGAGAATTACCTGGGTGGGCTGAATTGGAATGACCTGACTATGGGTCAGGTAGGTAGTGTTGTTTGCCAGTATGACTTTTTCAGAGCATAGTTCTAGTTGTCCAGACAACTTATGTTCCGAGCAGGGAAATTTGATCAAACAAAAATACCAAATGAATAAACAATAGGTTAAAACATCTCACTGGTCAAAAGAGAAGCATATATAGGCATATCAAAAGAGGGGAGAGGCATTTAAGAAGTCAGTGTATTCAGTTAAAGACAGACATGAAAAAAGGAGTAAGAAAAGCAGAGAGAGATTAAAAGGCAAAAGTCACAAGGGATTCGAAGACTAACCCAAACAGTGTTAAGGAAATGTGTAAAATTTTAAACACTTCCTCTCAGTTTTTATGCAGGAAGATACCAGCAGCATTCCAGAAATTAATTATGTAGAACAAGACGATAATAAACTACTCACAATTAGGGTAACAAGTCGACATGGTCCTCAGACAAATAGAGAAATTGAAAACTAACAAATCCCCATGCCCTGATGAACTGTTTTGCAACTGTTTTAAAGGAATGTAAAGAGGAATTTAGCAAACCTTCGGCTAATATTTTCAACATATCACAACAAACTGGCATAGTGCAAGACAAGCGGAAAATGTCAAATGTGATACCTATCTACAAAGTACGAGACAGGTCCATAGCTTCGAATTATAGACCAATAAGCTTTATCTCCATGGTGGGGAAATTTATGGAATTGGGCTGTGCTTCGTACGTCAGTTTGCGTGCAGCCAGCAGTAACGCCCTGGTTGCTCATACCTTGATCCACCACAAGGCTTGGTCTCAGACTGGACCGCGGGGCGTTGAACCCCGAAATCATCTCCAGGTATAATAATTGCCGAGGCAATTCGAAGACATCTTGAAAGACAAATTGATTAATGAATCTCAGCATGGTTTTACAAAGGGGCGTTCCTGTCTTACGAATTTTCCTTTATCACTAAGGTATTGGAGGAGGTAGATCATGGTAATGAATATGATATTGTGGATATGGACTTCAGTAAAGCTTTTGATAAAGTTCACGTCAGAGGCTATTGAGGAAAATTAAGTTACACGAAATATGATAAATTTTTTCCTTGAAGGCTTGGTTGACAAGTATGCAGCGGAGAGTTTGCATAAATGGGAAGAAAACAGAGTGAGAGCACGTCACAAGCAGTGTTCCACAGGGGTCAGTATTGGGACCTTTGTTGTTCTTAATTTACATAAACGACATAGATGAGGGAATAAATAGCGACAAGCTAGTCTGCCGATAACACCAAAATAGGCTGTCTAATTCACTCTTACTCTACGTAGATTTGAACAGACTGATGCAGTGAGTGATCGGCGAAGTGGCACATGCAGTTTAATAATATAGACAAATACAAGGTTCTGAACGTTGGATAAGATAACAGCCTTGCCACATATAAATTAAATAATGTAGATCTTAATATTACTGATTGCGAAAAAGTTTTAGGTGTTCTGGTTAGCAGTAATCTAAAACCAAGACAACAGTATACCTAGAGAGAGTTCCGGGGGTCATCGCCTCCGCGGCCCGGTCTGTGACCAGGCCACAGTGATTAAGTGTTCACAATAAAGCAAACATAATCTTTGGCTTCATATCAAGAAGCATAAATAATAGGAGTCCTTAGGTTGTTCTTCAACTTTATATTTCCTTGGACTGGCCTCATTTAGATAATGCTGTACAGTTCTTGTCATCTTATTACAGAATGGATATAAATGCACTGGAAAACGTACAAAGAGGGTAAAGAAGTTGATCACATGTATCAGATATATTCCCTATGAGGGCCCTGAATCTGCACTGTTTAGAAAGGCGTAGAATTAGGGGAAATATGATTGAGGTGCATAAATATATAACATGAATATACAAAAGGAATGTAAATTACGTCCTAAAAGTATCAAGCCAAGACAGGACTCGCAGCAATGGTTTCAAGTTGGAAAAATTTAGATTCAGGAAGGTTATAAGAAAGCACTGGTTTGTTAATAGAGTTGTGGAAGAGTGGAACTCCAGAATACCGTCATTGAAGCTAAAACGTTGTGTAGTTTTAAAAATAGGTTAGATAAATACACGAATTGGAGTGGGCTGATGTGACTTTGACCTGACTAGCTTGGGCCAGTGGCTTAAGCCGGTAGATGACTTAGACCTGCCTCAGATAGGTCAGTAGGCCTGCTGCAGTGTTCCTTCTTTCTTATGCTTTTATGTTCTTAATCAGTCCATCAATCGTAGGCACTGTCGACAACAAAAATAGTTTCTCCATTGTTGATAGACTAATTATATTATCTTAACCTCGCTACTGTTACTGTTGTCTTCTATTTAATCATCTTTGTATTTGATTGAAGAAGCCAAACGCGTAGGTGAAAGCTTTTATCAATAAAGGTAATAAAATGCTGTACGTGTTTCTCACTTATCACTCTCTGGATCATTGTACGTTTGTTTGTGACAGGTAGCAGTGTTGCAGTCTGCTGGTGCTGCCGGGATTGGAGCTGCGGCAACAGCTACTCTAGCTGGCACTGGTGCTGCCGTCGGTGCTGGTGTTGCAAAGATCGTCGAAGTCGCAACAGATAAGACAGACAGTGATGATGGAAAAGATGACAAATAGAATTAAGAAGATGAAGGTCTTCAAATACGTGTGTTTGTACATATATATATATATATATGTCGTGCCGAATATGTAAAACTGGTCAATTAGCAAGAACTCATTTAAAATTAAGTCCTTTTTGAAATTTTCTTTTATAAGTTTAAAGATATATTTTTTTTATTAATGTTAATGTAAAAAAATTTAATTTTACACCAAAGAAATCTTAGAAAACTTACCTAATCTTATTATAACAAGAACAATTTATTTTAGCCTAACCCAACTAAATGTATTTTAGATTTGTTTACAATAATTTAATACTAAACAAACACAGTGAAATATATTTTTTTTCGTTAAGTTCAGAATGATTTTGGCGAAATTATTGCATACACAAATTTTCACTTGTCCTATAGGCAAGATGAGCGTTGCTAATTTAAGCCAAATCGCAGTTTGCCTATTCGGCCGACACTAATATATTAATTTATATATATATAATATATATATAATATAATATATATATATATATATATGTAATATAATATATTTAAATATATTGATATATCAATATTTATAATTTTTATTATATATATATTAATATTTGCTATTAAATATATATATATATATATATATATATTATATATATATATATATATATATATAATATATTGTTAATTTTAAATTATTGTATAAACTCTGAAATATATTTAGTTGTTTGGGTAAAATAAATTGCGGTTGTTATAATAAGTTAGGTAAGTTTTCTAAGTTCTTTGGTGCAAAATTATAAATTTTTATATATCATTAATAAAAAAATATATCTTTAAACTATTAAGAAAATTTTAGAAAGCCTTAATTTTAATGAGTTCTTGCTAATTGCCCAGTTTTACATATTCAGCACGTCACAATATAATATATTATATATATATAATAATAATATATATTTATATATAAATAATATTAAATATATATAATATTTATAATATAATTATATATATATATATATATATATATATATATATATATATATATATATATATATATATTTTATATATATAACATATAATTTTTTATTAGCACACAGGCCGATTCCCACCAAGGCAGGGTGGCCCGAAAAAGAAAAACTTTCACCATCATTCACTCCATCACTGTCTTGCCAGAACGGTGCTTTACATTACAGTTTTTTAAACTGCAACATTAACATCCCTCTCTCAAAGTGCAGGCACAGTACTTCCCATCTCCAGGACTCAAGTCCGGCCTGCCTGAATCCCTTCATAAATGTTACTTTGCTCACTCTCCAACAGCACGTCAAGTATAAAAAACCATTTGTCTCTGTTCACTCCTATCAAACACGCTCACGCATGCCCACTGGAAGTCCAAGCCCCTCGCACACAAAACCTCCTAGGCCGATCCCTACCCCGCCTTCGTTTCACTACAGACTGATGCACTCTTTAAGTCATTCTGTTTCGCTCCATTCTCTCTACATGTCCGAACCACCTCAATAACCCTTCCTCAGCATTCTGGACAACAGTTTTGGCAATCCCGCACCTCCTCCTGACTTCCAAGCTACAAATTCTCTGCATTATATACACACCATACATTGCCCTCAGACATGACATCTCCACTGCCTCCAGCCTTCTCCTCGCTGCAACATTCATCACCCATGCTTCACACACATATAAAAGCGTTGGTAAAACTATACTCTCATACATTTCCGTCTTTGCCTCCAAGGACAAAGTTCTTTGTCTCCACAGACTCCTAGGTGCACCGCTCACCCTTTTCCCCTCATCAATTCCATGATTCACCTCATCTTTCATAGACCCATCCGCTGACACGTCCACTCCCAAATATTTGAATACATTCACCTCCTCCATACTCTCTCCCTCCAATCTGATATCCAATCTTTCATCACCTAATCTTTTTATCCTCATAACCTTACTCTTTCCTGTATTCACTTTTAATTTTCTTCTTTTACATACCCTAACAAATTCATCCACCAACCTCTGCAACTTCTTTTTAGAATCTCCCAAGAGCACAGTGTCATCAGCAAAGAGCAACTGTGACAACTCCCACTTAATGTGTGATTCTTTATCATTTAACTCAACGCCTCTTGCTAAGACCCTCGCATTTACCTCTCTTACTACCCCATCTATAAATATATCAAGCAACCACGGTGACATCACACATTCCTTGTCTAAGGCCTACTTTTACTGGGAAATAATCTCCCACTTTCATACATACTCTAACTTGAGCCTCACTATCCTCGTAAAAACTCTTCACTGCCTTCAGTAACCTACCTCCTACACCATACACCAGCAACATCTGCAACACACACACCACATATATATATATATATATATATATATATATATATATATATATATATATATATTATAATATATATATATATATATATAATATATATATATATATATATATAATATATATATATATATATAAATATATATATATAATATATATATAATATTATATAAATAGTATTAGTGTTAATTAAATAGAATATATATAAAATATATTTTATAAAATATTTATATATATATATAATTATATAAAATATATATATATATATATTTATTAAATATATATAATAATTATTATAATTATATTTATATAAATAATTAAAAATATAATAACTATATATATATAAAATAGTATATATATATAATAATAGTAGATATAGAATAATATATAAAATATTATATAATAGTATAGATATATAAACATATATAATTATTATATATATATATATATAGATATTATATAATATATATATTATAATATATATAATATATATATATATATATACTCGTGTTTGTGTGTGAATTAACAAGAATTCATTTAAAATAAAGTCTTTTCTTAAATTTTCTCTTATACGTTTAAAGATATATATTTTTCATTTATGTTAAAGTAAAATTTAATAATTTTTTTATCAAAAGAACCTTAGAAAACTTACCTAACCTTATTATAACAAGCGTATAATAAGATAGATAGGGAGGCAATGTGGCAGATGTTACAAATGTTTGAAAATAAGAGGTAGATTATTGAAAGCAGTAAAGAATTTTTATGAGGATTGTGAGGCTCATGTTAGAGTATGTAGGAGAGAAAGAGAATATTTCCCAGTAAAAGTAGGCCTCACGCAAGGATGTGTGATGTAACCATGGTTGTTCAATATAGTTTTTGATGGAGGTGTAAAAGAAGTGAATGCCTGGGTGTTGACAAGAGGTGTGGGGGTTAAAAGATAAAGAATCTATCACAAAGTTAGAGTTGTCACAGTTGCTCTTTGCTGATGACACTGTGCTTTTGAGAGATTCTGATGTGAAATTGCAGAGGTTGGTGAATGAGATTGGTAAAGTATGTAAAAGAAGGAAATTTAAAGTGACTATAGGAAAGAGTATGGTGATGATGGTAACAAAAAAAATTAGGTAATGTAATTTTGGATATCAGATTAAAGGGAGAGCATATGGGGGAGGTGAATGTTATCAGAAATTTGGGAGTGGGCGTGTCAACAGATGGGTCTATGAAATATAAGGTGAATAACAGAATTGCCTTGGGGAAAAAGGTGAGTGGTGCACTGATTAGTCTGTAGAAACAAAGAACTTTATCCATGGAAGCAAAGAGTGGAATGTATGAGAGTATAGTCATACGCTCATTTATGGGTGTGAAGCATGGGTGGTGAGTGCTGCAACAAGGAGAAGGCTGGAGGCAGTGGAGATGTCATGTATGAGGGCAATGCGTGGTGTGAATCAAATGCAGAGAATCCGTAGTTTGGAGATTAGGAGGAGGTGTGGGATTACCAAAACTATTACCTAGAGGGCTGAGGAGGGTTTGAGGTGGTTGGGACATGCAGAGAGGATGGAACGAAAAAGAATGACTTCGAGATTGTATAGATCTGTAGTGGAGGGAATGCAGGATAGGGGTCGGGCTAGGAAAGGTTGGAGGGAGGGGGTAAAGGTGGTTTTGTGTGTGAGGAGATTGGGCTTCCAGCAAGCATGCGTGAGTGTTAGATAGGAGCAAATAGGGACAAATGGTTTTTAGGACTTGACGTGCTGTTGGACTGTGAGCAAGGTAACATTTATGAAGAGATTCAGGGATACCGGCAGGCCGGGCTCGAGTCCTGGAGATGGGAAGTACAGTGTCTGCACTCTGAAGGAGGGGTGTTTTTGTTGTTGTTATATAACTGTAGTGTAAACACGGTTAATGATATATATATATATATATATATATATTATATATATATATGTAACCGTGAAGAAAAATAAGTGTTCACTTCTCTTTCAACCCCTAAAAGTGTTTTTGCAAGGCGATTTTTTAGTCCAAGACTATTAGAAGAAATAAGAAAATTTTAGGCATAGGAACAAAGAAACAATCGCAAAGTAAAATGCATAATTTACAATATTATATGATATAATACTTTTAAAAAAGTGAAACTGAGGAAAAAAATTAACGTATATGATTGTTCAAAATACTAAAAATAATAATTTACCATGTCCCTAGTTATTAATACTTGTTATAATATGTGAGATGAGAAACATCCATCAATATACTGAATACAAATGTAGTGTTATTTTTTCTTTTATATATATTTACAAAACCGTGAATCCCAACCATTTTGTGACCCTGGTAATGAGGTATGAGTTACTTTGTTATGGAAAACCGTGGAGATGAATGGTATGAAATATTTACATGATGGAAAAAAATAGACTAAGTATGAGATTGCATAATGGCAACGTTTCGCCCGCTCAGTGAGTTTCATAAAGTCACAGTGACATTCGTTTAGAGGATGTGTGCATACATACTGAACCTAGTGATGTGAAGAGTCAGGTGAGGAATGATGAAGTTGACTTCTTGGGTAGGCAAGTGACATGTTGGACGAAATATGGCTGATCAGAGGTTGGATTTCATTTGGACATGCCGTCCATGGTCCAGTAGGCCTGCCTCAGTGTTCTTCTATATTATGACCTATTACTGTGTAGGATAACGAAGAAATTCTCTGGCAAGATAATCAGATATGTTGTAAAAGCCGTCACTAATTTATTAAATGGCTGTGGATGTAAAACAGATATTCTTTAAGTCGTCCGTTATGCTGGCTTATTGGTGTTCATAAATACATGTTTGTAGGACTTTTCATGTTTCGGTCAAGTATATTTGGTTGTAATCGTTGCAAGATATTGTGTATACTCTTGCAGAGGATTTAAGCTGTTAGTGTCCCTTACTGTTGTTAGATTGTAGGTCACGCTGTGGTAAATAATTGGAATTCGTTGTTGGAAAGAATGTTGGAGACGTTTTTCAATGGTGTTAGTAGAGAGGACTATGTATCTTCTTTCGATGGTATCACGTCTAAGTGAGTTAAAAAATGTTTTGTGCATGGCGTCTGCAATCTCTGACGAAGTGACGAGAATAGTGAACATTAGGAAATACTTGAGAAAAAGCATTCTATTTCAAGGAATTCATTCCTGTATATATTATGGGCACATAAGAAGACGCCTTCGATTACTCCCATGATCTTTAATTTCCGTCATATATTCATGAATGTTAATTTTACGCTGCTTATAAGTCTATTTCATCGTGCCGGCATTTTGCACCATTTCTCTCTAAAGTTATTTATTTCTTGGGTGGTACCCAAGGGTTCCAGTACAGTTCTAGAGTTAGTATCATAAATTCCTAACGTTTTCGATAACGTTGCATGTCCTAAGGATGAAGAGAGAACATTGGAATGAGTGATTATCTCCTGTGTCAGCAACATTTTATATATGAACAGAAATGCTGCATATGTTAAAAAGCAATGAATTAAATGAGGCTCTGATTGTTTACGTTTTATAAGTGAGATTTGGTTTAAGATAGTGTGCTTTTATTTTCTATGTACAAACATCGTAGATGAGTTACAGATAATTAAATATGCAATAGACGATAAGGAGTTTTTATATAAATGATTTTGAAAACCTACAAGTTGATGAATAAGACACTTGTGCAACATTTTAGTATTTTTGTTGTGGAAACTTCTCGGCAGCTGCTTCCTCAGTCCAGTGCAGAGAGGATGTGTTAAAGATGAAGGAGAGTTTGATGAAATCAGTCCCCCAGCCTGGAGTAGATGTATCCAGTCCATCATTATTATAATCATGGGGGAGCGCTATACCTGTGGATTAATACAGCGCATGTGGGGAGGATGGAAGGTATGCAGGCTCAATTCAGGGAACCGGAACACAGATCCAATTCCCAAGATCAAGAGCCCCTCACCAGCATTTAGGAACCTCCCTTGAGGGGATTCAGGCCATGAGCCCATCAAGACTAACGAACTGAACACATCTTTCCCCGTTCTTCTCTGTATTGGACTGAGGAAGCTATTGGTGGCGTAACGTTTCCACACTAAAGATACCCATATGTTGCACAATCATGTCATTCATCATCGGTCAATATTGTCGAGTTGGCTACAAAAATGTCATTCATTATAGTTGCATTCTGCTTTTCATAATAACTGATAGGAATATTGAATTTAAATTAGGTGCTGCAGCCCATGAAATTGCCATTATTATATATTTTATTTTTTACGCTCATTTACTTGATTAATTTAATTGAAGAATAGATTGATTCTTATATGTAAATGCTTGAAGATTAGGAAAAAACATACAAACAAAAGAATTATGTAATGGAATGCAGGGAGATCTTGACATGTCTAAAAAAAAAAGGCCTTTTGAAATCAATTCCAAAAAAGAGTAACGCAATGAAGGTGATTAATGGAGAAGCTGTAGACAGTAATTGGAGGATAAATAGAGAGGTCCGTATAGGAAAAAAAAAAACTGTAGATATCACACTACATATAAACAGAGTGTAATGATCTAACTCAGTGGTCATCATGATTTCTGTGTATGTTGTCCACATAAGATGGTCAGATGTGAATTAATGAAGTGACTAATATTAATTAATAATTAGTTTCATTAATATTACCCTTATTATGAAGAACGAATCAAAATCAACGCCTCTCTACCAGAAACCTCACGTTATATTACCAATATTATAAAATTCATTAACATGCTGATTAAATAAAACTTTAAAAGAATTTACTTCTTCACTCATAATTTTTTTTATCCTGAAAAAATAATGTGATCGAGCGTTAAGAAGCTAAATCACATTTGAAAATAAGTTTTACTCACAAATACATTATAACACAGTGCAATTGAATTCAAGAGTTCTTTGATATATATTATTTAGTGTTATGAAGAGATAAGCACAACACACTTAAAATGCTTCTTGGTTTAATTGACTTCACTGTGCTTACTATGGCTGCAGTTTAGTAGAGGGTACCTTATTAAGTTCAAGGCTTGTCACAGTCTAAAATCATTATGCTAATATTTATCGATGATCTTTGACTTAACAATTTCCATCCTTGAAAATGTTCACTCATGTAGCTGGAGCCCCGAAAAACATTTTGAATGAAGTACATTGGGAATGGGAACGATTTTTTTTTATATGAGAGGTCATAAAATGAATAAGCATCGATGTGCCAAAGGGTTGTTTGTAGAAGCCATCCTAAGTAATTCTATGTGGATTTCTAATATACAGTTATTTTCTCGATTTAAGTTATTTAGGTCTGGGGTAAATAAAGGTATATTGTTCTCTGTCAACAAAAAATACTAATGATAACATGTATGATAAAGACAAAGTTCAGTTGCATAAATACAAAACAGGAACCCACCGATTGCACTCAAAATAATTAAGTCAGAAAATCAACATTTAAAGCAAATTTTAAAAACTCACCCCTTGGCGTGAAGAAAGTGGAAATGGGGAGATGAAAAGTTTAAAAGAAAAATTTCCCCCGTAAAGACAAAACCTCACCCCCTATCT
>NC_069406.1:81973641-81996910 GCF_026875155.1 Cherax quadricarinatus | reverse complement strand
AAATTTGTTTTTTGTTAATATTTCAACACACCGTTCCCCAATTTAACTGTTTGGATATTTTGTGTAACCGGGCCAGAGCCTGTCAGCTCCCCACTAAAATTTCATTAAAATTTTTTAAATTGTAAAATTTTGACCCTATCACATTATTCGCACTTTTGAAAGCTATTTACACTCTTGTAGGTATGTTCACTGATTCACTCACGTCGATGACCGCTAATAATATCTTGGACACCCCACTAAAACGCTAAATCCGGGAGCATATTTGCGATACGTTTCACGTGTGTGTGTGTGTGTGTGTGTGTGTGTGTGTGTGTGTGTGTGTGGTGTGGTGTGGTTTGCCCGGTTTGTGTCTGGTGTATCGATTGTCTGGTGTTGGGTGTGTGTGTGGTGTGTTTGGTGTGGGTGGTGTGTGTGTGGTGTGTGGTGTGGGTGTGGTGTGTGTGTGTGGTGTGTGTGGTTGGTGTGGGTGTGTGTGGTGTGTGTGGTGTGTTGATGGTGTGGTGTGTGTGGTGTGTGTGTGTGTGGTGGTTGGGGGTTTGTGTGTGTGGGGTGTGTGTGTGTGTGTGTGTGTGGTGTGCGGTGTGTGGGGGTGTGTGTGTGGTGTGTGTGTGGGTGTGTGTGTGGTGTGTGTGGTGGTGAGTGTGTGTGGTGTTTTGTGTGGTGTGTGTACTCCCTATTTGTACTCACTTTTGTGGTTGCGGGGTCGAGTTTTTAGCCCCTGGCCCCGCCTCTTCACCGGTTGCTACTAGGCCCTCTCTCCCCCCGCCCATGGCTTTATAAAACTCGTCTTAAAAATTTTGGTTGGTTCCCTGCCTCCACTAGTCATTTTCTAGGCTATTCCACTGCCTTACAACTCTATGACTGAAGAAAAACTCCTAATATCTCTCTGACTCTTTTGTGTTTAATTTCCCAATTGTGGCCTCTTTTTTCTGTGTTCCCTCCCTGGAAATCCTGCTTTGTCCACCTTGCTATTCCACGCAGTATTTTTTATGTCGTATCATTCTCCCCCCCCTCCTGTCCTGCAGTGCGTCAATCCCATTTCCCTTAATCTTTTTCATAGGACATTCCCCGTAGCTCTGGAA
Organism: Cherax quadricarinatus; assembly: GCF_026875155.1. Classification (NCBI taxonomy): domain Eukaryota; kingdom Metazoa; phylum Arthropoda; class Malacostraca; order Decapoda; family Parastacidae; genus Cherax; species Cherax quadricarinatus. Next base: position 81,995,828 of record NC_069406.1, on the reverse strand, counting down.
CTAACCTTGTGGCAAAACCCTTTTTACTTTCTCTAGTTTCTTGACGTGCTTTATCAAGTGCGGGTTCCCAAAAGGTGCTGTTTTCTCCAGTATGGGCCCTGAATACCGGTGTACAGTGTTTGAACGATTCCTTTCTAAATATCGGAATGTGTTTCAGGTTTCCAGGCGCCCCCTAGCTGAGCAGTTATCTGATTGATGTGTGTTCGGAGACATGTCGGTGTTTAATCACCCCAAGATTTTCTCCTTGAGTGAGGTTTGCAGTCTTTGGCCACCAGCCTATACTCGTCTGGGTCTTCTGTGCCCTTCCCCTATCTTCAGACTTTGATTTGGGAGGATTAAATTCGAAAAGCCATTTTTTGGACCCGGTGTCCAGTCTGTCCAGGTCTCTTTTAGTCCTGCCTGGTCCTCTAGATTTTTTCCTCATTAACTTCAATATCTGCAAACAGGGAACTTTGAGTCTAAAACCCCTTCCCTCATTCGTTCACATATACCAAAAATAGCACTGGTCCTAGGACCGACCCCTGTGGGACCCCGCTCGTCACAGGTGCCCACTGTGATACATCATTACGTACCATGACTCGTTGTTGCCTCCCTGTCAGGTATTATCCGATCCATTGCAGTGCCCTTCCTGTTATATGCGCCTGATGCTCTAGCTTCTGCACTAATCTCTTGTGAGGAACTGTGTCAAAAGCCTTCTTGCAGTCCAAGAAGATGCAATCAACCCACCCCTCTCTCTCGTGTCTTACTTCTGTTATTTTATCATAAAACTCCAGAAGGTTTGTGACACAGGATTTGCCTTCCGTGAATCCGTGCTGGTTGGCATTTATACTCTTGTTCAGTTCCAGGTGCTCCACCACTCTCCTCCTGATAATCTTCTCCATAATTTTGCATACTATACACGTCAGTGTGTGTGGTGGGGTGTGTGTGTGGTGTTTGTGTGGTGTGTGTGTATGGTGTGTGTGTGTGTGTATATGTGTGTTTGTGTGTGAGTGTGTGTGTGGTGTGTGTGTGGTGTGTGTGTGGTGTGTGTGTGTGGTGTGTGTGTGTGATTCTGTGTGGTGTGTGTGTGGGTGTGTGTGTGTGTGTGGTGTGTGTGTTGGTGTGCGTGTGTGTGTGGTGTGTGTGTGTGTGTGTGTGGTGTGTGTGTGTGGTGTGTGTGTGGTGTGTGTGTGTGGTGTGTGTGTGGTGTGTGTGTGGTGTGTGTGTGGTGTATGTGTGTGTTGTGTGTGTGTGTGGCGTGTGTGTGGTGTGTGTGGGTGGTGTGTGTGTGTGGTGTGTGTGTGTGTGTTTGGTTTTGTGTGGTGTGTGTGTGTGTGTTTGGTGTGCGTGTGGTGTGTGTGTGTTTGTTTGTGTGTGTGTGTACTCGCCTAGTTGAGGTTGCAGGGGTCGAGTCCAAGCTACTGGCCCCGCCTCCTCACTGGTCGCTACTAGGTCACTCTCCCTGAACCATGTGCTTTATCATACCTCTTCTTAAAGTGTGTGTGTGGTGTGTGTGGTGTGTGGTGGTGTGTGTGGTGTGTGTGGTGTGTGTGGTGGTTGTGTGTGGTGTGTGTGGTGTGTGTGGTGTGTGTGGTGTGTTTGATGTGTGTGGTGTGTGTGTGTGGTGTGTGTGTGTGTGGTGTGTGTGGGTGGTGTGTGTGGGTGGTGTGTGTGGATGGTGTGTGTGGGTGGTGTGTGTGTGTGGTGTGTGGGGTGTGTGTGGGTGGTGTGTGTGTGTGTGTGTGGTGTGTGTATGGTGTGTGTGTGTGTGTGGTGTGTGGTGGTGTGTGTGTGTATGGTGTGTGTGGTGTGTGTGTGTATGGTGTGTGTGGTGTGTGTGTGTATGATGTGTGTGGTGTGTGTGTGTGTGTGGTGTGTGTGTGTGTGTGTGTGTGTGGTGTGTGTGGTGTGTGTGGTGTGTGTGGTGTGTGTGGTGTGTGTGGTGTGTGTGGTGTGCGTGGGTGGTGTGTGTGGTGTGTGTGGTGTACTCACCTAGTTGTACTCACCTAGTTGAGGTTGCAGGGGTCGAGTCCAAGCTCCTGGCCCCGTCTCTTCACTGGTCGCTACTAGGTCACTCTCCCTGAACCATGGGCTTTATCATACCTCTGCTTAAAGCTATGTATGGATCCTGCCTCCACTACATCTCTTCCCAAACTATACCACTTCCTGACTACTCTGTGGCTGAAGAAATACTTCCTAACATCCCTGTGATTCATCTGTGTCTTCAGCTTCCAACTGTGTCCCCTTGTTGCTGTGTCCAGTCTCTGGAACATCCTGTCTTTGTCCACCTTGTCAATTTCTCTCAGTATTTTGTAAGTCGTTATCATGGTTCCCCTATCTCTCCTGTCCTCCAGTGTCGTCAGGTTGATTTCCATTAACCTCTCCTCATAGGACATACCTCTTAGCTCTGGGACTATTCTTGTGGCAAACCTTTGCACTTTCTCTAGTTTCTTTACATGCTTGGCTAGGTGTGGGTTCCAAACTGTTGCCGGATACTCCAATATGGGCCTAACGTACACTGTGTACAGGGTCCTGAACGACTCCTTATTATGATGTCGGAATGCTGTTCTGACGTTTGCAAGGCGCCCATATGCTGCAGCAGTTATTTGGTTGATGTGCGCTTCAGGAGATGTGCCTGGTGTTATACTCACCCCAAGATCTTTTTCCTTGAGTGAGGTTTGTAGTCTATGGCCTCCTAGACTGTACTCCGTCTGCGGTCTTCTTTGCCCTTCCCCAATCTTCATGACTTTGCACTCGGTGTGTGTGTGCGCGCGCGCGCGTAAGGGTGGGTGGGTTTGGATGAGTGTATGGGTTTGGATGGGTGGGTGGGTGTGTGTAATTAAATTTACTGCTGGAGCAATGTTGGTTCAGTTTTAACATTCACTTCCCTCGGATCCTCCAGGAACCATAACCTGAAGGTTAGGTGTGGTTATGCTGACTTTTATATTCCGGCTTTGTTTTTTCATTGTACTGCTTAGCCATTGAGAATTTTGAATATATTTTATATATTATACATATATATATATATATATATATATATATATTATATATATATATATATATATATAAAATATATTTTATAATTTAATTTTTTGTTAACACATCGGCCGATTCTCACCTAGGCAGGGTGGCACTGTCTTGCCAGAGGGGTGCTTTACACTACAGTTTATAAAACTGGAGGATAGATGGACTAGTGAGAGTATAGGCAATGGGGTCGAAGATGTATGGGGTAGGTTTAAGAATGTAGTGTCAGAGTGTTCAGCAGAAGTTTACAAAGTAGAAGTGATTCAAGGAGGGAAGAGTATATGGAGAGAGAAAGATAGGTTAAGAGAGTGGTGAAGCAATGTAAAAAGAGAGCAAATGAGAGAGTGGGTGAGATGGGTGTTATCAACAAATTTTGTTGAAAATAAGAAAAAGTTTTGGAGTGAGATTAATAAGTTGAGGAAGCCTAGGGAAGAAACGGATTTGACAGTTAATAATAGGAGAGGAGAGTTATTAAATGAAGAGTTACAGTTATTGGGAAGATGGAAGGAATATTTTGAGGAACTGTTAAATGTTGATGAAGATAGGGAAGCTGTCATTTCGTGTATCGGGCAAAGAGCAATAACATCTTGTAGGAGTGACGAAGAGCCAGTTGTGAGTGTGGGGGAAGTTCGTGAGGCAGTGGGTAGAATGAAAGGGGGTAAGGCAGCTGGGATTGATAGGATAAAGACAGAAATGTTAAAAGCAGGAGGGGATATAGTTTTGGAGCGGTTGGTGCTATTAATAAATGTATGGAAGAGGGTAAGGTACCTAGGGACTGGCAGAGATCATGCATAGTTCCTTTGTATGGTAGAGTTATTATTGAAAGAATTAAGAGTAAGACAGAGAGTAGGATACCAGATGAACAAGGAGGCTTTAGGAAAGGTAGGGGGTGTGTGGACCAGGTGTTTACAGTGAAACATATAGGTGAACAGTGTTTAGATAAGAGTAAAGAGGTTTTTGTGGCATTTATAGATTTTGAAAAGGCATATGACAGGGTGGCTAGGGGACCAATGTGGCAGATGTTGCAGGTTACTGAAAGCAGTGAAGAGTTTTTACGAGGATAGTGAGGCTCAGGTTAGAGTATGTAAGAGAGAGGGAGATTATTTCCCAGTAAAAGTAGGCCTTAGACAAAGATGTGTAATGTCACCGTGGTTGTTTAATATAATTATAGATGGGGTTGTAAGAGAAGTGAATGCGAGGGTCTTGGCAAGAGGTGTGGAGTTAAAAGATAAAGAATCAAACACAAAGTGAGAGTTGTAACAGTTGCTCTTTGCTGATGACACGTTGCCTTTGGGAGATTCTGAAGAGAAGTTGCAGAGGTTGGTGGATGAATTTGGTAATGTAAAAGAAGAAAATTAAAAGTGAATATAGGAATGAGTAAGGTTATGAGGATATCAAAAAGATTAGGTGACGAAAAACTGGGTATCAGATTGGAGGGAGAGAGTATGGAGGAGGTGAATGTATTCAGATATTTAGGAGTGGACATGTCAGCGGATGGGTCTATGAAGGATGAGGTGAATCACAGAATTGATGAGGGGAAAAGGGTGAGTGGTGCACTTAGGAATCTGTGGAGACAAAGAACTTTGCCCGTGGAAGCAAAAAGGGGAATGTATGAGAGTATAGTTGTACCAACACTCTTGTATGGGTGTGAAGCATGGGTGATGAATGTTGTAACGAGGAGAAGGCTGGAGGCAGTGGAGATGTCATGTCTGAGGGCAATGTGTGGTGTGAATACAATGCAGAGAATCCGTAGTTCGGAAATTAGGAGAAGGCGTGGGATTACCAAAACTATTATCCAGTGGGCTGAGGAGGGGTTGTTGAGGTGGTTCGGACAGGTAGAGAGAATGGAACAAAACAGAATGACTTCGAGAGTGTATAAATCTGTAATGGAGAGATGGCGGGGTATGGGTCAGCCTAGGAGGGGTTGGAGGGAGGGGGAAAAGGAGGTTTTGTGTGCGAGGGGCTTGGACTTCCAGCAAACGTGCATGAACGTATTTGATAGGAGTGAATGGAGACAAATGGATTTTAATACTTGACGTGCTGTTGGAGTATGAGCAAGGTAACATTTATGAAGGGATTCCGGGAAACCGGCAGCCCGGACTTGAGTCATAGAGTCAAGGAACTATTCTATAATGCTTTGATAATGTGATAAGTTACGAAAGCACTTGGAAATTTGCTATTCTTTCACAGTGGTTGAGCTGCATATTGTGATATCACCTGTTTGCTGTCATTATATAATATATATATATATATATATATATATATTATATATATATATTATATATATATATATATATATATATATATATGTACTCACCTAGTTGTGGTTGCGGGGGTTGTGTGTGTGTGTGTGTGTGTGTGTGTGTGTGTGTGTGTGTGTGTGTGTGTGTGTGTGTGTGTGTGTGTGTGTGTGTGTGTGTGTGTGTGTGTGTGTGTGTCGATCGATCACATCAGTTCACTCGCATTGGCTTCCAACATTGTCACACATCATTGTGTGTAATGTTCCTTAGTTGTAATTTCAAAAATGTAGGACGACTATTATTGGAAATAATACAAATATCACTGCGAACGAATATAGAAGACCACTCTCTCACCCATGCTTGATTAACTAAATTTAGTAGTACAAGTTCCCTTCGCTCCTCTACATCTCCATGATGAGCTCCATATTAAAGGTGTACATGCCTCTGGCAAACATTTGATTATGCTGTGGGGGAAATGCTTGTGTGTCGGCCTTACTGTCTGGGTGGATTTGCCTTGTCTGGTTAGGAAAGCCAGTGTCGGACTAGACTGTTCTGCCCTAAGCCCTGTTAGCAATTCCCTCGACTTAATCCTTCATTCTCAGAATGTCTTGAGTGTTGTTGTTACTGCTGTTGCAGTTGTGCCTGATGCTGCTTCTGTCAGTGCTTCACTGCTGAAGTAGTTTCCACTGTTTCTTTTATTAATGAAGCAGCTCCGATTGTTGTTTCTTCTTCCGTTACCGCTATTTTTATTGCTGAAGTTGACTCTGTTTCTTTTACCTTTATTATCACTCTGTCTTTCATTGCTTTAGCTGTCTCTACGGTTTTCTCTGTTATTGATGTTGATGTAATTAATAATAGTAAGCTTAATACCTAATATTATATCTAGTATTTATGCTGATGCTTCCTTTACAATGATGCTGTTTACCTGAATGCTGCTGCTCACAGCTTATACCTTCTGTTACTGCTAGTGTCATTGTAACTGAGTTACTGCTGCTGTTAATGCGATTGCTTCTGTTACTGGTAATGTTGAATTTACTGCTCCTGTTATTATTGTGACTGTTACTAATATTTTTACTTTTTCTTACTGCTGTTAATACCATTGGTGCGACTGCTTCTATTACTGCTAATGTTGGTTTTTATGACTGCTTTTGTTTCTTCTCCTGTTATTGTCGCTACTTATGCAGTTGCTACGAAACCTGTTCCTCATACTACTGTTATTTTGTGACCTCTTATGCTTCTGTGACTGCATTTGTGTTTCTGTTGCAGTGACTGTATCTAATTACTTTGCTTCTGTTATTGTGACTGCTTCTGTTACTTTTATTCTGTTACTGTGAATGCTTCTGTTACCATGCTTCTTTTACTGTGACTGCTTCTGTTACCATGCTTCTGTTACTGTGACTGCTTCTGTTATTGTGATTGCTTCTGTTACTGTGACTGCTTCTGTTACCATGCTTTTGTTGGTAGGTAAGACACATAGGCAACAGTAAGGCAACTTTATTCCGAAACGTTTCGCCTACACAGTAGGCTTCTTCAGTCGAATACAGAAAGTAGGCAGGAACAGTAGAGATGTGAAGACGATGTAATCAGTCCATCATCCTTGAAGTCGTAGATTTGAGGTTGTCAGTCCCTCAACCTGGAGAAATTCAGTTCCATAGTCAGGAACTATCTGAAGATCAAGCGACAGTGCGGAGACTTAAGTACTGTCGGAAGGTGAGGCGCAGAGTAGTAGTAGTGAGAATGTAGCCACTGAGAGGTCACGTCCCTCTCAGATCTTAGTACAGAAAACACCTTGGACAGCTTTTTCAAGTGAGAATTGTTTGATCTGAGAGGGACGTGACCTCTCAGTGGATACATTCTCACTACTACTCTGCACCTCACCTTCCGGCAGTACTTAAGTCTCCGCACTGTCGCTTGATCTTCCTTCAAGACACAGTCGCTCCTCACCTCAAGAAATGTTCCTTCGATCCCCGTCGGGGAGGGGAACCTATAATCATCGGACCAGCGCCTGACTTACTCCTTCATGATGCTTGCAAACCGTGTAAGGATCAAACCCAACAGTGGAGTAATAAATGACTCTACTAAACTTGCCCTTACTGCCGCTGTAAAGACTTGCCTACAGGTTAAATTTACAGCCATCCACTCGTCGAAAGACTCATTCATCGTCGTCTGTACTGACGATTATGAAGCCTCAAAGCTGATGGCCGACACCTCTATGAAAACCCTCAGAGACAGAGAGTTCACCATCTCTCCTTCACCTTTTTTGCTGGCGAAACGTTCCGTTTTCGTCAAACGGCTGGACAAACTCGTCACTTCTTTATCGACTGAGGATCTCAAGACCTCGATCGAGGAACAAAATACCTGGGCGTCGATTGAACATATCACCAAAATCCCCAACGCCTCTACAATGATCAAGCTAACCTTCTCCTACATCGAAATGGCTACTAGAGCACTGTCTGACGGCCTAGCTATCTCCTACTATCATATCCATCCAAGTCACATAGAACCCGAACGTTTCGCCCACATCTCGCCATGCTGGACCTGAACATTAAAATGGTATAAAATACCGACAGGTTGTTAGGTAAGACACATATGCAACAGTTAGGTATCTTTATTTCGAAACGTTTCGCCTACACAGTAGGCTTCTTCAGTCGAGTACAGAAAAGTTGATAGAAGCAGAAGAGACTTGAAGACGATGTAATCAGTCCATCACCCTTAAAGTTTTGAGGTGGTCAGTCCCTCAGTCTGGAGAAGAGCATTTCGAAATAAAGATACCTAACTGTTGCATATGTGTCTTACCTAACAACCTGTCGGTATTTTATACCATTTTAATGATCAATCTGTCAGACACTGCAACACAAGGGTATCTTGGTACAGACCTGAAATCAACTTCGACAACCTCTACTAGTGAGAACGGCTGGATTTGAGAGGGACCTGACCTCCCAACATCTGCGTTCTACTAGTGACCTACGTCTCACCTCCTGGCGCTATACAAGGCTCCATCCTGTCACTTCAACTCTACTCCAGAACCAACACCACCGTCTACTACCACCTTTCACCACTCACCACCAGCCCAACAAACCACTACCGACCAACACTCCCTGCCTCCTCTCAACACAGTCACAGAAGACGAAATAGAACTAGAACATTATGAACAACCCTCGGACGACGACGAAGTAGTAGTCGAAGAAGTAACCGAAGAAGAAACCACAGGCAACCGTTACCTAAGCCAAGCCTTTAATGGGTCTCTAACCTTCTACACCACCCCCAACCTCCCAACCGAAATGAGCGCAGCTGATGTGCTCCACTTAATGAAAGAGGGAGCTGTTAAGTACACCTGCACCAAACCTCACCAAATTCCTTTTGAAAACGCACTATCTTACCTCGTGACGAATCTGAACTGCTCCAACCTCAGAATGCAACTATTCCACATGTCTAAGAGAGACTTCAGAAGACTCAAGAGTGGCTCCATCACCAGCGAGTGTAGCCAAACACACAACACACTTCCGCAACACACAACGTGAGCCTCCCGACACCTGACGTCCAAACCAGCTCTTCACCTCAGCCTGAAGCATATCAGCCAGCGAGCACTGTCTGCAGCCTGCTCTCTCCTCTACGTCCTCAACATGCACTCTCTACACTGCCTCGCAGTGCCACGCAGCTGGGTTTAGCCCTGGCTCTTTCAGCTACAACTCAAGACCTAGCTCTCACCTACTATTCTACGTCTGCCCACACTTCCCCACTCACCCACCGGAGTCCCAACAGAAGAGCCTGCTATGTGTGTTCTCAATGTCTGTCCCACGATCGACTTAGCTGCTGGGTTAAGCCCTGGCTCTATTTCTACAACTAAGAACACTCCTCTCCAGCACTATTCTTCGTCTGTCCCGTCTTCCCCGCTCATCCCATTTGGGATCTTACCTGAACTTTCGTTCGTTCGTTCGCTTGATCTTCACATAGTTCCTGACTATGGTACTGAATTTCTCCAGGTTGAGGGACTGACAACCTCAAATCTACGACTTCAAGAGTGATGGACTGATTAGATCGTTTTCACATCTCTACTGTTCCTGCCTACTTTCTGTATTCGACTGAAGAAGCCTACTGTGTAGGCAAAAAGTTTCGGAATAAAGTTGCCTATGTGTCTTACCTACCAGCCTGTCGGTATTGTATACCATTTTGATTTTCACCATGCTTTTGTTACTGTGACTGCTTGTTACTAATAACGTAATGGTCACACTTTTGAAAATGCTTGGAACACTTGATAACGTTGTAGTGAAACCCTAATAACGTAGCTGATAGACACTTGATAGCGTTGTTGCTAGACACATGATAACGTTGTTGCTAGACACCTGATAACATTGCTGGTAGATACCTGGTAACATTGTTGTCACACCTGATAACGTTATGGCCACACATCTAACAAAGTTATGTCACATACCTGATAATGCTATGTTTACATTTGATAACATTTCGGTCACACGTTATAATGTTTTTGTGACACCTGATAACATGTTTACACTTGACAAAGATATGATCACTCTTGATAACGTTAGGTCACACTCGATACAACTTGGTAACGGTATGGCTGTACTTGACAGAGTTTGAAGACATAATGGTTAAGAACCACGTCCAACTACTCACACTCCAACAACAGCAATATAAAAAAGTCAGCAACATTGAAAAAACAAAAGAAAAACCAGTAACAAAAAATCGATAAAGAAGTGTATAAAAATATCAGCTTTATCAATAAAACTAAAAATGAAAATAAAGCAATAATCCCAACAATAACAGTAAACACTACAAAAAACATTAACTACACAACAAACAACTACAATAACAACCGCAGCAACAATATAAACATCCAAAATAACAACAGTAACAATAAAAACAACCACCGCCCAGGGTGCTACCCAGGACGACACCTGAGCCTCAAACGGACCCAATCAGTGAGTGGGTGAGAGATGTGTCCCTGGGGAAATAGTTCTAGATGCTGCCCACCCCTCACATTGGAGCTCTCAGCTACGGAAAGTGGGTGAGGTCTGTGGGTGAGGGCTGTGGGTGAGGGCTGTGGGTGAGGGCTGTGAGTGAGTGCTGTGGGTGAGGGCTGTGGGTGATGGGGGTGTTGGTGATAGGGTGTTGGTGAGGGGCAGAGAGTAACACATGCTGAAGATATTGGAAGATGGAAGGTTGTGTTGTGAGGTGGGGAGTCTTGGTGGATGGGGGTTAGGGGAGTAGTAATGGGTGGGGATTAGGGATGTACGTTATGGGCGGGGGTGGGGTGGAGATGGGTGTGGGTTATGGAATTAATCAAGAGGAAGGGGTGATGGGTATGGCTGGTGTCTTTGGATGGGTGGCAGAGAGCCTGTGGATGGGTGGCAGTGAGCCTGTGTGGGTGGGTGGCGTGAGATCGTGGATGGGTGTGGCAGTGGGTTTTGTGGAGGGGTGGCAGTAGACAGGTGGACAAATGGGTGTGTTTGGGTGGAGTATGTAAAGTGAGTGGGTGGGATTGTAATAGTACTACTACTACTTCTGCTACTAATAATAATAATAAATAATAATAATAAATAATAATAATAATAATAATAATAATCTTCATTTCCACAAGGTGCATGTATAAGGTATACAAACCTTGCTGATATCAATGACATACTGCTATATAGAATGCCCCTTAATATGCAGAGCATTTCGGGCAAATTAGATCAGTTTTGTCCCCAGGATGCGACCCAAACCAGTCGACTAACACCCAGATAACTATTTAACTTCTAAGTGACAGCAGGTGTCTAAACGAAACATGTCTTAATGTCTCCACCCGTACCGGAGATCGAACCTCGGATCTCATTGTTAGAAACACTGTTACAAACAAGGAATGAAAAAGATCGTAGAGTAAACAGTAATAAAGCTTGGTAGACAGGAGGAAAAGCAATTAATAAAAAGAGGTAGTAGAGGTGAGAAGATAAGTAATAAAGATGAGCGAAAGAGGGGAGGAGAGAAAAACGCAAGTAATAAAGACGGATGTTACAGCAAAGGACAGACATCAAGAAAGTGTAAGGTAAAGGAACGGAGAGGAAAAAACAAGTAATAAAGATGGGTGGTATAGTGGGAAGAGAAGAGAAGAATGGAAGTAATAAAGAAAAGTGAAGGAGGGGAGGAGAACAGAAAGCAAGTAATAAGGAATGGATGATAAAAGAGAGAAAAGATACCACGCAATAAAGATTGAGTGGAAGTGGGGAGAAAAGTAGACAAGTAATAAAGATGGGTGGTAGAGGGGGAGATATATGAGAGCAAATAATAAAGAGTGAATGTTCGAGGAGAGAGAAGGAAAATATTAAAGAACTGGTGGCAAGGAGAAGAGAAGAGTCAAGCAATAAAGAGTGAGTAGTGGATGGAAAGAGAAAAGGCAAGTAAAAAAGAATGGGTGAAAGAGGGGACGAGAGAAATAGGGGGGGGGAATAAAGAGTAGGTGGTAGAGGGGAGGAGTAAGGAAGACATATGATAGAGTGGTTGGTGTAGGAGACATGAAGAGTAATAAAAAGTGTTTGAAAGATGGAAGGAGAAAAGGTAAGTAATAACGAGTGAATGATTGAGAGGATTAAAGAATAAGGCTAGTAATAAAGAGTGGTAAGGAGGCAAAGAGTAGAAGTAAAAAGGAGTTATGTAATAAAGAATAGTTTGTAGAGGGAAGGAATAATGATGGCGTGTAATAAAAAGAGGGTGAAAGAGGGGTGGAATAATGAAGACAGGTAATAAAGAGAGGGTGGTAGAGGGAGGAGAATAATGAAGACAGATAATAAAGAGAGGGTGGTAGAGGGGAGGAATAATGAAGACAGGTAATAAAGAGAGGGTGGTAGAGGGGAGGAATAATGAAGACAGGTAATAAAGAGAGGGTGGTAGAGGGGAGGAATAATGAAGACAGGTAATAAAGAGAGGGTGGTAGAGGGGAGGAATAATGAAGACAGGTAATAAAGAGAGGGTGGTAGGGGGAGGAATAATGAAGACAGGTAATAAAAGAGAGGGTGGTAGAGGGAGGAATAATGAAGACAGGTAATAAAGAGAGGGTAGTAGAGGGGAGGAATAATGAAGACAGGTAATAAAGAGAGGGTGGTAGAGGGGAGGAATAATGAAGACAGGTAATAAAGAGAGGGTGGAAGAAAATATTTGTCATGATGACACACAATGGCAAAGCTCTGAACAAACAGGAGAATAAAGGGCTATCAAATTTCAACAGAGGAAAAAGAATGTATAAACACAAGTAAAATATAGAATCAATACCCTGTCAGGTCAGCGCTAACAAAGGAAGTAGAACAATAATATCACAGTAAACAGGTGATATAACAATGTGCAAAACAACCACTGTCAAAAAAATATCATGAACTTCTAAGTGCTTTCGTGATTTCCTACATTATCAAGGAACTGGAAATAAAGAGTTACTTCATAATGTGAGAAATCACGAAAGCGCTTGGAAATTCAACATTTTTTTCACAGTGGTAGTGAAGTTAAAGCAATCAAAACAAATTGTAAAATCATAAATAACATTTTAAAAAGTGATTGAAATTAATAATAATGAAGCTGAAGTGTCTAACATATAACAATAAATATATTACATATATTACACACACGAGGCAGCTACGGTGAAAAGCTCTGTTCCACAAGGCACAGTATTTCCTCCCATCTTGTTCCTCATCCTCATATCCGACATAGACAAGGATGTCAGCCACAGCACCGTGTCTTCCTTTGCAGATGACACCCGAATCTGCATGACAGTGTCTTCCATTGCAGACACTACATGGCTCCAGGCGGACATCAACCAAATCTTTCAGTGGGCTGCAGAAAACAATATGAAGTTCAACGATGAGAAATTTCAATTACTCAGATATTGGTAAACCGAGGAAATTAAATCTTCATCAGAGTACAAAAACAAATTCTGGCCACAAAAATAGAGCGAAACACCAACGTCAAAGACCGGGAGTAAACATGTCGGAGGATCTCACCTTCAAGGACCATAACATTTATCAATCGCATCTGCTAGAAAAATGACAGGATGGATAATGAGAACCTTCAAAACTAGGGAGGCCAAGCCCATGATGACACTCTTCAGGTCACTTGCTCTATCTAGGCTGGAATATTGCTGCACATAACAGCACCTTTCAAGGCAGGTGAAATTGCTGACCTAGAAAATGTACAGAGAACCTTCACGGCGCGCATAACGGAGATAAAAACACCTCAATTACTGGGAGCGCTTGAGGGTTCCTAAACCTGTATTCCCTGGAACGCAGGCGGGAGAGTTTACATGTTTATATACACCTGGAAAAATCCTAGACCTAGAGGGATAGTACCGAACTTGCACCGAAAATCACTCACTAACGAAAGCAAAAGACTTGGCAGACGATGCAACATCCCCCCAATGAAAAGCAGGGGTGTCACTAGCACGTTAAGAGACCATACAATAAGTATCAGGGGCCCGAGACTGTTCAACTGCCTCCCAGCATTCATAAGGGGAATTACCAACAGACCCCTGGCAGTCTTCAAGCTGGGACTGGACAAGCACTTAAAGTCGGTTCCTGACCAGCCGGGCTGTGGCTCGTACGTTGGTTTGCGTGCAGCCAGCAGTAACAGCCTGGTTGATCAGGCTCTGATCCACCAGGAGGCCTGGTCACAGACCGGGCCGCGGGGGCGTTGACCCCCGGAACTCTCTCCCGGTAAACTCCAGGTAAGCTTAATGAACGCGAACTTTATTTAAAGTGATAAATTTCGAGAAAAGGAGGACACTGGTAGATATATGACGGAGAAAATGATACAGAGGAATTGCTTTTTCAGTGACGATTTAATATGATAAGAAGGACGAAAAGTAAACTCAATTGTCTGGAAAAAAAAATAAAAGGTTCGAAGATAGGTTATATAACAGAGTCAGAGGAGGCGAACAGGAGATGATGTAGAAGGAAGGGAAGAGAAGAGTGAGGCAGAGAGAGAGAGAGAGAGAGAGAGAGAGAGAGAGAGAGAGAGAGAGAGAGAGAGATGGAAGGGGAGCTAGCTAAGTAAACAGTCACACCGAACTGTTTGTTTGGGAGTCAGTTGAAAAGGTGATTTTTTCTACTGTAAATGTTTGTGTTTGACGCTGCATACGTCTCTGTCTGTGTCTCTCTCTCTCTGTCTCCTTTTCTCTCACTATTTATTCTCTTTCTTTTCCTTTCAATCTCTCATTTCTAACAGACAAAAAATCCCCACGTTTGCTTAAAAAATCTGTATTTAAACTTACCATGCTAGGCGCACCCCTCAGCTAGACAGGCGTCTTGCAATAAGCGCCAAGTGTCGCCCTGTCCTTGCAATCTCGTCATATCAAACTATGGAAAAGATTGTTTCTAAATTGAACCCATTCTGGAGCAAGCTGCCGCTCCTGAAGTGACACACACATATTGGTATGGCTCGGGGTGTCCAGTCTTGGAAAATCGATGAATTACTGTTGCAAGCTTATGAGTTTAAATACTTCTTTATCCCTTGATCATGAGTACGACTTTACAGTGCAGAAAGTGTGAATGATCTTAACAGAATTACGACGGAATGCTTTTAGAGAGAGAGAGAGAGAGAGAGAGAGAGAGAGAGAGAGAGAGAGAGAGAGAGAGAGAGAGAGAGAGAGAGAGAGAGAGAGAGAGAGAGAGAGAGTGTGTGTGTGTGTGTGTGTGTGTGTGTGTGTGTGTGTGTGTGTGTGTGTGTGTGTGTGTGTGTGTGTGTGTGTGTGTGTGAGTGTACACTCACGGCCCCGCCTCTTCGCTGGTCACTACTACACTCCCAGATCCAAAAGCCTTATCGTACTTCTTCAAGCTATGTATGGATCTACTACTTCGCTTTCCCGATTGTTCCACTTCCTCACAACTCAATGGCTGAAGAAGTACTTCCTAACATCCTTTTAAGTCAACGCAATTTTCATCTTCCAGTTTCGTCCATTGTTTCTGAGTCCCATCTCTTAAACATTCTTTCCTCTCAGTATTTTATACTTCATTATCAATTGTTCCCTATAACTCTTGTCCTTTAGTATTATCAGGTTGAGTTCCCTTAATCTCTCCCTCTTTCTCCTGTCTTACCTCTGGTACCTTGTCGTAGAACTCCAGCAGAACTGTAATACAGGATATCCCATCCCTGAAGCCGTGCTGGTTGTCATGAACGAGGTGCTTCACCACTTCTCTTCTGATAATCTTCTCCATGACTTTACATTCTATTATACAAGTCAGTGAAACGGGTCACTAGTTTAATGCTACCTGACTGTTGCCTTTCTTAAAAATTGGGACGATATTTATTGTCTTTCACGCCTTTGGCAGTTGTCTTGTTTCCATAGATTTGTTGAAGACTGCAGTTAGCGGCGCACACAGTGATTCTGCTCCCTCTCTAAAAACCCATGAAATTCTAGAAGTTATCTGGGCTCACCGCCTTCGAGGTGTCTAGTTTACATAACGCGTGTGCGCGTAGTTAAGTATTTGTGGTTGCATTGGTTGAGTCATAGCTCCTGGCCTCGCCTGTTAGCTGATCACTACTAAGTCCACTCTCTCGCTGCTTCAAGAGCTTTATCGTATCTCTAAAGCTATGCACGGATTCTGCCTCCACTATATCATTCTCCAGATTTTTCTACTTCCTGACAACTCTGTGACTGAAGAAATACTTCCGGTCATCCCTCTGATTCATCTGAGTTTTCAGAGATGGGACACAACCTTTGCTGCAGCGTCGCATCTCTGAAACATTCTGTCTCTGTCCACTTTGCTAAGTTGTCAGGTTGAATTACCTTAACTTCTCCTTATGGGGCATGCCCCATAGCGCTGAGACTTTTGTTATGAACTACAAGACTATTCCTGGAGCTATGGGTTATGTCCTTTTGCAGAAAGGTTAAGGGAAATCAACCTAACGACTCTGGAGTACAGGAGGGATAGGAGAAACATGATAGCGACGTATAAAATAGTGTGTGTGTGTGTGTGTGTGTGTGTGTGTGTGTGTGTGTGTGTGTGTGTGTGTGTGAGAGAGAGAGAGAGAGAGAAGGCATAATTGAGTTAGCTGGTAATAAGCAGTTTCGCACGTAAAGTCGGGATCAAAAGACATGACGAGAGTCTCTTATGAATATATAATGAGAAGCATGAACAGCTGAGCTGATGACACACACACACACACACACACACACACACACACACACACACGGTTTGCAACAAGACTAGTCCCAGAGCTAAGAGGTATGTCCTACGAGGAGAGGTTAAGGGAAATCAACCTGACGACACTGGAGGACAGGAGAGATAGGGATGGCATGATAACGACATACAAAATACTGAGAGGAATTGACAAGGTGGACAAAGACAGGATGTTCCAGAGATTGGACACAGTAACAAGGGGACACAGTTGGAAGTTGAAGACACAGATGAATCACAGGGATGTTAGGAAGTATTTCTTCAGCCACAGAGTAGTCAGGAAGTGGAATAGTTTGGGAAGCGATGTAGTGGAGGCAGGATCCATACATAGCTTTAAGCAGAGGCTTGATAAAGCTCATGGTTCAGGGGGAGTGACCTAGTAGCGACCAGTGAAGAGGCAGGGCCAGGAGCTCGGGCTCGACCCTTGCAACCTCAACTAGGTGAGTACACACACACACACACACACACACACACACACACACGGGGCCAGGAGCTCGGACTCGACCCCTGCAGCCTCAGCTAGGTGAGTAACACACACACACACACACACACACACACACACACACACACACACACACATACGTACAGACATACACACACACACGCATGCACGTACAACAGGCCTAGTGTCTAATCGACATGTGCCTAGGACCAAATGGTAATAACTAACACACACACACACACACACACACACACACACACACACACACACACACACACACACACACACACACACACACGCACACACATCTTTGGGAAAAAAGACCGTGCCTATTTCGTGGTGTAGGGATTAGAGTTTTTTTTAAAAAGAGGGAAATTGTTAATAGATTATTTTTCGGTTTAAGATTAACGTGTTGAATACATTATAGCTGAAGGAAGGCGATCTAATCACTGCTAGACATGGAACTAGTGGATGGATGGATAGAATTACTAAACTAATAGATGGATTAACAAAATCAGGTAAGGCAAGAAAATTCAAAAAGATATTTAGCAATTTAATAAGCAAGCTGAGGTAATGAAGAACAGAGAGGTGATATATCAAGTATTCTATATAAATAGGAATATTTTGAAGAAATTTTATATATAGGAGACTACAAATCTAAATTAGGAGATAGCTATGCAGGAATAACTAAGCATAATACGGAATTAGAACAACAACGCGGCTAGCACAGGACATTTCTGAAAGTGTTTACAAAAGCTTAGAGAAGGGAAAGAAGCGTCAGAAAGGTTATAATTCTAAGATTAAAGATAGCTTTGCAAAATTCATTAGAGAAAAAACAGATACTGAACAACAAGTGACGTTAGCTAAAGAATTCACTGTAAGAGCCAATATTATTCAAGGAATTAAAAATAAGATTGCAAATAATTCTAAGTTACTGAGGATCGCTGTTGATCGACATAAAACCGATATTGGTTTTGGTTGTGTTAAAAAAGCATCCACATGCAAGTTGGACATACAAGCTCCTCGCACAGGCGAGCTCTGGCAACCTTTCCTAGGTCAAACCCAGTAAATGCCCGATAAATACCATGTAATGAAAACTGCGAATGGGGCAGTAAGACTGGAAACTGAGTATAGACTCAGGTGGCAGAGGTTGCAAACTGCACTTAAGCAAAACATGCTGAGAATATTTACACACACACACACGCACACACACACACACACACACACACACGCACACACACGTACGCACACACACACACACGACACACACACACACACACACACACACACACACACACGATCTGACCTGTGTCAGTAGTAATCTGATCAGTGTGATGTGAGGCCAGGCTTTTTGCCTATTCGGCAAGACATATATATGTCATGCCGAATAGGCAAAACTTACGATTTTGGCTTAAATAGCAACGATCTTCGTGCCGAATAAGTCAAGTAAAAGTTTATATATGCAATAATTTTGCAAAATCCGTTTGAACCTAGCGAAAAAATTATTTTCATTGCGTTTGTTTATTAAATCATTGTAAATTTATCTAAAGTATATTTAGTCGCATTAGGCTAAATTAAATTGCGCTTGTTATAATAAGGTTTGGTAAGTTTTCTAAGGTTCTTTTGGTACAAAATTATTAACTTTAGCATTAACGTAAATGAAAAAAATCTATCTTTAAACGTATACAAGAAAATTTTTAGAAAGGACTTCATTTTGAATGAGTTCTTGCTAACTATATATATATATATATATATACATATATATATATATATATATATATATATATATATATATATATATATATATATATATATATATATATGCAAACAATCGCAGACGGGCGATCTTAACTATGCAGGACAAGCCACGGTGGGAGGGGGGGGTGGAAATCTTTAGCTCAAGTACTTTCACACTTCTCAGTGCGTCATCAGGAGCTGTGCAATGTTGCAAGGGAGCAACCGAAGCAGGGAGAGAGGTCTCAGAGTAGCGTAGGTGTCACCAGCCACGGTTACCCTTGCAGTCTAAGGGTATCCGTGGCCGGTGACAACTACGCTACTCTGAGACCTCTCTCCCTGCTTCGGTTGCTCCCTTGCAACATTGCACAGCTCCTGATGACGCGCTGAGAAGTGTGAAAGTACTTGAGCTAAAGATTCCCACCCCCTCCGTGGCTTGTTCTGAATAGTTAAGATCGCCCGTCTGCGATTGTTTGCATATATATAAATTAGCTCAAATATGAATAATCTCAACACGTTTATATTAAAAGACGGGGAAATTAAAGTAGTTAGAGACTGAAAGACAAATCCAAAAGGGTTCTTTCAAGTGTGTGAGACTAATGTTGGGGTGGGGGGGGGTTTAAGAATTACTGAGAATAAGGCGAGGATAATTTACTGAAACATATAATGAGCAGGAAATTTGCTCTCTCTTTTTTATTTGTTTTTTTTTCTTGTCAGACCTCACTAAAAAAGGAAGAAATGATATCCCATTACTGAATAATTATTGAAGCTCTGAAGAAAGCAGATTTAGTAATATAACAGTCACGATGGATGTGATTATTAAACAATTAGACAAACTAAAATAAGAGAAGTTCCCATGTCCCGATTAACTGTTTATAAGGATACTTAAAGAGTGCAAATGAGAATTTAGTCAGCAGCTAACGAAACTGTTTAAAGCATCTATCCAGTGTCCTCCACTATGTACTGTATATTCTAATACAATCTTCAGATTATATCCATTTATTGTATTTATAAATCCTCTGGATGGCGACACGACTACAAAGTAAAGATGCCTAGAAGTTACCATGTGCCTAATTCTTCAGTACCAGAAGTATTTCAGCAAATTCCTGGGAAGCTTTGGGAAAAAGTAGAAACAAATATGTGGGTGAAAATGGTTGGTGTTGAGAAGAACCTGCCTAGTATGGGCCCGTAGGCCTGCTGCAGTGTTGATTTATATGGTCTTATGGCCTTAAATATTTGCAGCACATGCTTGTTTGTCTAGTCTAACAGAAGATTTAAGCGATCTAAAAAAGCACATGTCAGACACACATTGGATTATGGAACATAAGCATCAGATCCTCACCTGACAAAAACATGTCAAGAAACTAAAAAGTGCGCAGATATGCACACTGAACTGAGCCTAACCTAACAAAATTTGCGCTCAATAGACCCAAGGAAGACATGATAGCCAGAATGGATAAGGATAAATTGCTCGAGAGTCGGGAAACAGGTACATAATTGTACATATAAAAATAAAAAGAGAGACGAGTCACAGGGAGATCATGAAGAATTCAGCCTACGGATTGTCAGGAAGGGGAATTAAAGAGCAGTGGAGACAAGGTGCATACGTACTTGTAAGAACAGTTAATGAGACGGTCCTCGAGTTTAGGAATAAATCCAACAAGTAGTAAGATAAAAGGTAGGGCCAGTAGCTGAGAATCGACTCCTGTAACTACATATAAGCAAGTACAAAAAAATAGAAACACACACAGACACACACATACACACACACACACACACACACACGCACACACACATACACACACACACACACACCACTTGGTTCTCACCAACACCTGCCCACACGTACCAAACTCTGCCACACCCCTGAATCTAATTGGAAGTCGGGGCAGGAGAGTCCAATTTCGCAACACCAATTTCCACTTTAGTGCTTGCAAAAGGCTTCTCTCCATCCAGCTCGCCGCTCTTCCGTGTATAATGGAAGGACAACTGAACTACACTGCAAAATTTATTTTTGAAAAACGTCAATATAATCGTTTACTAACCAATAATTTTTTTCTTAACTGAACTGCATTATAAAAAAAAATCACAAAATACAAAAAGAAAAGTTATGAAAGTGAAAATTCATCTGGATTATACATAAATTAAACTCGATGACTCACTACACAAGGAATGATAACAAGGAAATACAAAGAACAGTAAAAAAATGTGAGGGAATATGATAACATAGTTACTGATACTTAATTCTGCTGGATGAAGGTGATTGCCACTGGATGAAATACTGACCATAGTAGTGGATAAGTTCCACTGGACAAGGCTTCGACCTTTCTGAGGGTGCCACTAGATGAAGCACTTAATTTAAGCGAGGGTGAGTGCCACTAGATGCGATCATGGTTGAAAGTTAGTGCCACTAGATGAGACACTGTTCATTGTTAATGCTGAGAAAAGCAATAGATAAAGTACAGATCTTGAGGGAGAGAGTCCACTAAATGAGACACTGATCATGACTCTGTCATGTTATGACACCATGATCATGGTTGAGGTAGGGTGCCACCTGATAGGATACTAATCATGATTAAGGTAGCGTACCACTAAAATTCTGATCATGGTTGATGGTGACACAGATGAAATGAGCACGATGATGATACCAGCCCTCCCTCTTCTTTACATGGGTCATTCTTTGTGCATCCATGGTGGAGTAGACTAGACTAGGAGTGCATCCATGGTGGAGTAGACTAGACTAGGAGTGCATCCATGGTGGAGTAGACTAGGAAAATTCTTCGTCCTACTTAGTATTCTCCGTAGAGATGTACCGGAACTTCCTCTATATAACAGATCCAGGAAACCAGCAATTTTTCAGAACCATCTACTTAATGGCCCATATACACTGCTGCACTGGCTTATTTACCATGAAAAAATGTTCTCGAAATTAATAATAGGCTGAACCCGACTATCCAGTCAAGATCGCAAAGACTTCAACTGCATAAGGGTAGCTTCCGCTATCCCCAAGAAGACATTTAAAAATTGGCCATTAGCCTCTTGTGCATTAAAAAAAATCTTTATTACTGTTAATATTATTGTTATTATGATATTCATGGGGAAGCATTAAACCTGTAAGGATAATATAGAACCAGGAAACGGAAGGCAATCAGATTTAAGCAAGAGCCTTCAATAATATGAAGGTAACCTACTGAAGGGAAATCTCCAATGATACCTATAAACTATGTTTAAATTGTAAAGAGACGCCAGCTTTCTTCCTCCATATTTTAACAAACAATAGAAAAATTATTTGCTGCAATGCAAGTCTTAAAATAGAGTTAGAACAATTGTCTGTCCTGAATATGCCTCTATAAGAATATTGCTCATGATGTTCTTTAGACATCAGACACCAAAACAAAAGAAGGGAGAGAGGAGGACTGCAGTTATACAATAACAAAGTACAACGCCTGCACTCAGTAGGCGTGGGAGATGTTGGGGTTTGGAAGTCCATCTGAGCTGTGATTTCTGCGCCTTTCTGGCAAGACAGCGGGTAAATGAGTGACAGTAAAGTTTTTTTATTGTGATTATTATTATTAAAAATATCTAATGTATTTATTGCAGAATAAAGAATAATTG
>NC_069406.1:81968641-81971141 GCF_026875155.1 Cherax quadricarinatus | reverse complement strand
TTCCTGACAACTCTGTGACTGAAGAAATACTTCCTAACATCCCTGTGATTCATCTGAGTCCTCAAGTTCTAACTGTGACCCTTTGTGTCCCATTTCTGGAACATCCCGTCTCTGTCCACCTTGTCAATTCCTCTCAGTATTTTATATCTTTCCTCTCCAGTTTCGTCAGGTCGATTTCCCTCATCCTTTCCTCGTGAGACATGCCCTTTAGCTCCGGGACTAGTCTTATTGCAAACCTTTGCACTTTCTCTAGTTTTCTGACGTGCTTATCTAGGTGTGGGTTCCAAACCGATGCTGCGTACTACAATAGGGTCCTAACGTATACGGTGCTCAGGGTCCTGAACGATTCCTTACTGAGATGTCGGAATGATGTTCTGAGGTTTGCTAGGCGCCCGTATGCTGCTGCAGTTATTTTGTTGATGTGCACCACAGGAAATGTGCCCGGTGTTATACTCACCCAAAGATCCTTTTCCTTGAGTGAGGTTTGTAGTCTCTGGCCCCATAGACTGTTCTCCGTCTGCAGTCTTCTTTGCCCTTTCCCAATTTGCATGACTTGGCACTTGGCACAGGCTTGTAGCCTGTCAAGATTCATTTGTAGTTCTACCTGGTCCTCATCCGATTGGATTCTTCTCATCAACTTCACATCATCTGCAAACAGGGACACTTTTGAGTCTAGTTCTTTAATCATGTCGTTCATTAGTGCCAGAAACAGCACCGGTCCTAGGAACCTCAGTGGAACCCCGTTTGTCACAAGCCCCTACTCTGACACCTCGCCACCTACCATGACTCGCTGTTATCTTCCTGCCAGGTATTCCCTAATCCATTGCAGAGCGTTCCCTGTTATCGCTGCCTGGTTCTCCAGCTTTTGCACTAATATCTTGTATGTAATTGTGTCAAATGCCTTCTTACAGTCCAAGAAAATGCAATCTACCCACCTTCTCTCCCTCTTGTCTAACTATTGCCACCCTGTCATAGAACTCCAGTTGGTTTGTGACACAGGATTTCCCGTCCCTGAAACCGTGCTGGCTCTCGTTGATACGCTCATTCCTTTCTAGGTGTTCCACCACTCTTCTCCTGACAATTTTCTCCATGATTTTGCATACTATACATGTCAGTGACGCTGGTCAGTAGCTATATGCTTCGTGTCTGTCTCTTTTTTTAAAAAATTGGGACTACATTGGCTGTCTTCCATTCATCAGGTATTCGCCCTGTTTCGATAGATGTGTTGAAGATTGTTGTTTGTGGTACACACAGCGCCTTTGTTCCCTCTCTCAGTACCCATGGAGAGATGTTTTCCTGCCCCATAGCCTTCGAGGTATCTAGCTCTCGTAGCAGTCTCTTCACTTCTTCCTCGGTTGTATGTATTGTGTCCAACAATGGATGGTGTACCCCACCTCTCCGTCTTTCTGGAGTCCCTTCTGTCTCCTCTGTGAACTCTTCTTTGAATCTCATGTTGAACTCTTCACATACTTCTCTGTCGCTTCATGTGATTTCCCTTCCTTCCATCCTCAGCCTGATTACCTGGTCCTTGACTGTTGTTTTCCTCCTGATGTGGCTGTACAACAGCATCGGGTCAGATTTGGCTTTCGCTGCTATGTCATTTTCGTATTCTTGTTGGGCCTCCCTTCTCACTTGAGCATAATCATTTCTGGCTCTATGACTGCTCTCTTTATTCACCTGGGTCCTTTTCCCTCTATACTTATTCCACTCTCTAGCACACTTGGTTTTGGCTTCTCTACACCTTTGGGTGAACAAAGTACTCATCCTGGCTTTCTCGTTATTTCTGTTACCCTTGGGTGCAAATTTCTCCTCAGCTTCCTTGCATATTGTTGTCACAGTCCATCATCTCGTCTACTCACTTCCCTGCCAGAGCTGTGTCTCACTGAACCTCTTGCAGGAAATTCTTCATGCCTGTATAGTCCCCTCTCTTGTAGTTTGGCTTCATTCGTCCTGCCCTTCCTGCTTCCCTCTCCACCTGTAACTCTATTATGTATTCGAAGCTCAGAACCACGTGGTCTCTGGCCCCGAGAGGTCTTTTATGAGTGTGTGTGTGTGTGTGTGTGTGTGTGTACTCACCTAGTTGTACTCACCTAGTTGCCCCGCCTCTTCACTGGCCTCTACTGGGTCACTCTCCCCGCATCATGAGCTTTATCTTACCTATGCTTAAATCTATGAATGGATCCTGCCTCCACTATATTGCTTCCCAAGCTATTCCACTTCCTGACTTCTCTGTGACTGAAGAAATACTGTGTGTGTGTGTGGTGTGTGTGTGTGTGTGTGTGTGTGTGTGTGTGTGTGTGTGTGTGTGTGTGTGTGTGTGTGTGTGTGTGTGTGACTGTGTGCTTGTTTCTCAAGGTATAGAGAATCATGTCAAAGTGACGATTTCTACTTCAGGAGGTACCAAAACCTACCTCTTATGGAACTCTATATAATTTGCTGCTCGTCTGTAAGGTCCGCTGGGTACATCACATTCCAAGAATATATCTGCGTGTCAAGGCCA
>NC_069406.1:81866141-81963641 GCF_026875155.1 Cherax quadricarinatus | reverse complement strand
GCAGATGAATGGTTCAGAGAACCGACAAGTTGATAAATTAGACACATGGGCAACACTTGGGTGTCTTTATTGAGGAAACGTTTCGCCACACAGTGGCTTCATCAGTCCATACAAAAGAGAACGGGGAAGAACAGGAGTAGTTTGAGGCTGAGGGACTGATTACCTCAAACTCTTCCTGTTCTTCCCTGTTCTCCTTTGTATGGACTGATGAAGCCACTGTATGGCGAAACGTTTCCTCAGTAATGATACCCAAGTGTTGCACATGCGCCTGATTTATCAAAGTTCCCTGTAAATCACCAACGACCAGTTCGACTGAGCTGGCCAACGTTGCCACTACTCTCCCAAAGACTCGGAATACCAGTGCTAACCTAACCTAGCCTAATCTAACATGACCTAACCAAGACTAACCCCATTCTTACTTCAGTATGACGTGTTATTTAATAGATTCAGTGTGAAAAGTGACAGTGAGCACCATTTTTAACACTGAAGATACATGTGACATGTAATGCAATATATACAGTTTGCATATTCATGTGCTATTTATTCATGTGTTCAAGCTGTTTAAAAACTTTCCCCACATTTTTCAAACCTGAATAATTTTAGCTAAAATTCAGCAAGTTTGTTCTCTGATTTTTTCCATGACTTTTTTTTTCTGTGACCTTTTCACCTGTGTGGTTTTTTTTATTTGTCACCGGATAAAAGCTTGCTGGCGAACTAGAGTTAGGTTTTACAAACACATTAAAAATAAAAGATAACACCATAGTGTTGAACGTGAGGCGAACATAGTGGGAGGAGAATAATTGCCAACAATAATGGGAGTATAATTGTTAGCTTCAGGACAAGAACAAATGACAACAGTCCTAAGGTTATATTTCAACTTCATATATCATTGATAACGTCTCTTTTCGATTATGCTTCTCAGTTCTGGTCTTCGTATTAACGAATTGACGTAAATGGTTTGTTAAACATTCAGAGGAAAATGAAGAAGTTTATCTGATTCTTTCATGCGAATATATGTAGAAGGCGCCGAAGTTACAGTTTCTGGAAAAGCGTAGAAACTGACTGATCAGTCGAATCGAATCGAATCGAAGAAGACGACGAGAGCTGTCGTGAGATGGGAAGGAAGAAGAATAAGGAAGGATGGAAATAACTGGAAAAGGATGGGAAGGAGGGGAAGAGGAGGAATCAAGGCAAGTGGCCCAACCACTTTGGGACATGTGGTACCGAAGTACTAGAGGCTTGAATGATGTCGTTACTTGGCTCTCTAGGAGAGGATGGCGAAGGCAGCGGCAGGAGCTGAGAGTGTCAGTAGGCAGCAAGCAGGATGAGTTAGTTATTCTCTTGATCCGGTTGTCAATGTTTTGAATTTTGTTCTAGAGAGTTGTGTCAAACATATGGGAGAGCTGTAGAAGAGTTCGTTGGTTTGGAGTTGGTGGATTATCTGGTTGACGGTAGGGAATGGCTTTTCGTCGGTGGTGTACGTTGCAGTGTTGTCTTGGAGATGTTGGATGAGTTCTAGGCGAGTCATTGGGCTGGGGTATTGTGTCGTGGTGAAGAACATAAGTCCTTTGTGTTTAACCCATAGTGTTCCAGGTAATCGACGTGAGTGAGGTCGAGAAGGCGGTGGTGGAGTTGAGGAAGGTGGTGTTGATGGCGGAGGTAGGGTGTTGAGTGGTGTTGAATGTGGAATTGAAGATTCGTTGTCCTCTTCATTAGACGAATAGGAAGATGTTTCTGGAGGCAAGGCTTCTGATTGGTTGGATTCAGTGAGGTGTGGTGGCGGTGGAGACTTCTCATTGGACGTTGGAGTGACGTCACTAGTTGGTGGTGGTGATGGAACTTCCGCAGCAGAGGTGGTGATTAAGTCCTTGGTGAATTTGAGAATTTCTTCAGAAGGTGGAGATGCTGGAAATGTAAATGATGGCATGTTATTTAATGCAAATAACTCGTTGATGGTAGAGTTAAAGGATCCAGGTACAGCCATGTTCTGCATGTGAGCGTATAGTAGACAATAGTGGATCTTTGTTACGTCACATGTTGGAGGAGTGATGGTGGTGGTGGAGGCGGGCTGAGTAGATGCTTGAAGTAATTTTATAGTGTCTGCTTGCAACTTTGCAATTGCAGCATACGTTGGTGTGTTGTTGATAGATTTTTTCTTTGCTGCATCTTGTGTTTTCTTCATAATATCCTTTCTAGTAGGACATTTTGCTGCCAGTGTATGGTGATCATTACAGTGTATGGTGATCAGTTAAAACACGCTGGTTGTGTTGGAGCAGCAGCGGTAAAGGAACTGAAGGTGTGTCCCTCACTACCACATGTAGTGCAGAACTTCTTGTCTTTTACTGGACATGCTTTGGTGGTGTGAAGGTAAGAATAACAGTTCCAGCAATGTTGGATGTAGTGGTATCTCTCTGCTTCTATGTAGGTGGGACTGATGTGGTAGTAGTAAACAGCAAGACCTTCGTTCAGAGCAGTGGCAGCCATGTTCACGTCGGTAAAGGTGACCTTGAGCATAGACGATGCTTTCGGGATTTTGGTAATACTGTCAACAGTACCCCAAGTATTTTGAGTTTCAATAGATGACTTGAGTTCAGCAATTGATTGAGAAGTCAGAATCGTATCCAGTTTTTTCAGGAACACTGATTTCCTTGCCCTGAGGGCAGGAGAGATGTAACAGTAAACCCTTTAGCAGTAAGAGTAGTGGTGGCTTCTGTAGTGAGTAACTTCTCTGACTTCAGCATCATCTTGACACACAACAATGAATGCTTCTATGAGTGACAGAATAGCGTTGAATTTCACATGCAATGCTCCCTGCACAACAGTTGCAAGAGTAAGCTTCGTCAACGGTACCACTTTTTGGCTTGATCTTTACACGATTTGCGTAGCTCATCGTGCAAGTCAAGGTTAAGACAACGCTAGTAAAGGTTCCCCTCCCCAACGGGGATCGTAGGGAGACTAAGTAAGGAGAGCTGCTATGACCTGCCGAGGAGAGAGTACAAATGGAAAACCAGAATAAGCAAGGATGCAAATAAGGTGTTGGAAATCACTAATCAAATCAAGATTCGCAGCATTGTATTCAAGCTGGATAAGTTTAGGCTTAGAGCAGATATAAGAGAGCACTGGTTCTGGAGCAGAGTTAAGAATAAGTAGGAAATACACCATGGTAGCATTTCTGAAATGAGTAATTATTTGTAAATCAAAGTTGGACAGGTACTATACATGAGTGTGTGTTGTGTCTATGGATAATATATAAAAACTTTTAATATATTTGTTCATTTGCATTTAATTTTATGACTCAGATGTTTTAGCAGCTAAAACAAAAATATGTTTTATATTATTTTTGGTCTTATAAATTTAGTTATATTTAAAGGTAGGACGTTTTACACACTGTGTTTGAGTGGGTATTGTGTCTTGGACATTATAAATAGGCTTTTTTATAAATTTATACATTATAATTAGTAAATTGCAAATGTTATTTTAGTAGCTGTGTTGAAAATGGTAAAAAATACCAGCATGTTAATAATTAGACGAAAACATATGTGCAACAACAGGGTATCTTTACTGTTGAAACGCTTGACCTACACGGTAGGCTTCAGTTAAATACAGAGGCAGTAGGTGTAGTAGTAAAACGAAGATGATGCAATCAGTCCATCAACCTTGGAAAAATTGTATTTGAGCGGTCAGGGAAGGTAGTAGTAGTAGTAGTAGTAGAGTCAAAGGCCATGAAAGAGGAGCACTGAGACCTAAGAGCCCACAAGGGTTGAGACCAAAACCACAAAGGGGTGGAAAAAGTAAAGGAAAGACATGCAAGGCCAAAGAAAGGTAACCCAAAACAAGAAAAAAAAGGAAAGGAGAAGAGTAAAGGAATCAGTCACGAGTGTTCTGAATTTTGGAGCATGAAAATGTAATGGGAATGGAAGGCATCTACAGAGACAAAGCCAGGACTAAGGTTCTTACCAGGAAAATTGTATAAGAGAGAATTCAACCAGACAGCGACTATGAAAATCAGAAGCACGGTAGACAGTTTTAGCAGAAGACCAGTCAATAGGACGACATGACAAAAAAGAGCATTGTTGGTGTAGCCAAGCCTAACACTTATTTTGTGCTCGAGTATCTCATAAAGAGAACAACCAGTTTCTCCAAAGTACTGAAGAGGACAAGAGGAACATGAAAGAGAATAGACACCAGGGGCATCTATAGCGGGGAGAGAAGTATGAACTAGATTGGTGAGAAGTGTTAGTCTGGCGAAAAGTAAGTTTGATGTAGGAATGGAGAGAGATGTTGAGATTAGAAAGCCTGGAAATATAGGGAACGCAGAGAACAGGAGATTTCCCATGACATGGACATGAACATCAAGGAAAAGAAGCAAAGAATTAGATTGCCAATCAGCTTTGAACTTGATGGAAGGAGATAAACTTTTAAGGGCATGAAGAAATGGTTGGAAGAGGCTAGAGTCATGAGGCCAAAGAGCAAAGATGTCTTCTACAAAGCGGAACCAGAGAGCAGGGCGCACACCAACAGTAGGAAGATCAGTTTCGAAGTATTCCATATAAAGGTTAGCAAGAACAGGAGATAGAGGAGAGCCCATAGCAACACTGAAGGTTTGAGAATAATATGTAACTTGGAAGGAAAAAGAATTTGAGTTCACACAAAGGCGAATAAGGTCAGGAAAGACATCAGTAGGTATTGTGAGATGAAGTAACCCTTCACTGGCCTTCTCTCTGAGAAAATTAAAATCATAATCAAGAGGGACATTAGTGAAGAGGGACTGAACGTCCTGGCTTTGTAGATACCTTCCTTTCCCATTACAGTGTCAAATGCTCCAAACTTCAGAACACACGTGACTTCACCTAATTCTTTTTTTCCACCTCTTTCATCCTCTTCTTTCTTTTATCTTGCTTTGGGTTTTCTTTCTTCTGCCTTGGGTGTTTTTCCTTTACTTTTTCCACCCCCTGTGGTTTTGGTCTTACCTCTTGCAGTGCTTCTCTTTCATGGCCTTTGACTGACTATTACTACTACCTTCCCAGTTAGCTTTGCCTCCTACCTTCTCTTTTGCCTCCTTTTTTTCTAATTTTGTCCCACCAGCCTCTCTCCTTACTTCAGACTACCATTTCCACTTCCTGCCTTACCTCTACCACGACTACCTCTCTTGCCTCGTCCCTCCCACCTTGCCTGTTTATACTGGCTCCTTCTCTCCTTCCTGTTAATGTGATATTATAAATCGTCCAAGTCGGACCGAAACGTTGTCGTAAACTCCTCTCTCCCACGTACAGGCTATTTGTTTAATATTAACCCTAGATATCATTTTTGGTTCATTAGATTTCTGAAAGTTTCATTACCTTAGAATTCTCCTAATTGGAACTGTATCATACAAACTACCTAAAACTTGCTACCAGTGAAAGGAACTGAACTTGCTCCATTGAGGTGAAGTTATTACTGACGATCTGCAACAAGCCAGAAACAGGCTAGTGAAATAAAGTGGACACCCGAATCCCAGCCTGGGGTTAAGAGATCATGTAAAGCCATACTGTACTAACTATTCTCCCAAAGGCTGAAATCAGAGTGAAGGAAAATATATGCGTCACCAACTTACACACAAAAGAATTTATGGCTGACCAGAAGATTCATTTTCCAGTTACTGCGCAAAATCTTACAAAATTTGTGTCTACATAACCTAAACTTATAAATCGATCCCTCAGTGTCATACGATGCATCATCCAATGAAGACTGGTGCCGTTCACAATTATAATCTTTTATCAGATGAATGGGAGGCATTCAAATTCGATCAAAACACAGGAAAGATAAGTTCAGTTCCTTGGATCAAAATGTCCCTCACCCACCAGTGTCAAGGCAAAATAATGCGATAAGGAAAATAATATTTTATCTTTCACAGAGTAAAAAATGTAAAAATGTATGTAAATATATAATCCATTTTCAAGATAGGCTACACGATTATTGATATTTAGAAGCGATAAGAGGTTCATGTCTCCACCTATCGTTCAGGAGCAAAATTTGGGAATAACCTTTCGAACATTGTTCATAGGGTACCAATGAGTGTAAATAGTCCCATGAATCTTATCGAAGATAAATTTCATAAGAGTTGAAAATTTAATGCCTATCGATTAAGCCTCTGTCGATTAGTAAATGAAAATTTGTGAGAAGGTAAACGAAAATGCTGCCGAAAATGTTTGGAAAAACAATCTCTTGTTAAACTTTTAAGAACACCATAATTCCGAGCATTCTATTATTTTTAAGTTAAATTCCTAATTTACCTTCCATTTAAATTTCTCTTCAGTTCATTAAGAAAAAATATATTATTTGAATTTTAATAATACAATTTAATACAAACTGTAAAAAAAGAAAATTGGCACCAACAAAACCAATATAGAGTTGGGTACCATGTCACAAAAGGGTTTACAGGAATACTTCTGGATTTATATCAACATTTTACTTTTCTGTTGATAGCAAATTTAGGAAATTTGTTTAATATGCCCAGTATCATGTTTTCAGTAGTAAACACCACCATACCACGGGTGAGGTTGAAACCCGCGATTAGAGAGTCATAAAACTCCAGACCGACGGGTTAGCCACTGGGCTAGCTGGCTACAATAAGATTCATCCAACTAGGTATATTTATACATCATTGGAAGGTTAGCATATGCACCACTTTGACCACAGATGCAAGTGTTTACAAGTAAGATATCTTTGCATATCACAGGTTAGTATATTCCTCAGTAAGTGAGCAATTAAACACACAGTTTCCAAGATAGTGAACACAGGGCAAGGCATATACTCTGATGTATCAAAAAATGGTTATAATCCAAAGCTACAATTTCTAAAGGGGTAGACTGGAAAGCTAGCCGAAGGTGTTGGTTAGGTGACCAAACGTTCCAGTTGTGGGTCATCATACGACTGAGACCCGCGTCAGGAAACACTTGTCCTGTTTCTTCACAAGCCTTATTTAACCTAACCAAAAGCATTGCATTTGGTTTGATCATCATCTGTGTGTCTGCTAGAAGTATTTGAAATTTCATATTAATTGCAACAAACATATAGGGGTATCATCATCTAAGCAATTTGAATCCAACCAGAAGAATAATTCTTTAAATATTGAATAAACAAATAATATCACTATTCAATAAAATTGGCAATTTTGATCTTGTTCATCCATACGGCAGCAGGAACCTCGAGTTCAATAAGGCTCAACAGAGGTGAAAGATTGAACCTTATCAGATGTGTCATTACACTGATTTCAATTTGCTTTTTACTTTACTACATCAACAAATTTTCCTGCACGCAAATAAAACTTAATGTGCATTATGCTGTCCCTAAAATGCACAGGATATTGAAGAGGAAACCTGACTACCATTTATATTGCTTCAACTGGAAAAAATATTTTACGACTTTTTAATACAAAGCGATCACATTTGCACGACATTTGAACTTCTCTCCTCGCCATCGTGATATTGTTTTTGCTATTTTGAGCATTTGAAGCCACGCGAATGAGGATTTTAGATGCTAATAATAATAATAATAATAATAATAATAATATAAATTATATTATAATCATAATATTATGAATGACACTATTAATATTATTACAATATTTATTATAACTATAAGCATGATAATATTAATGACAATAATAATAATAATAATAATAATAATAATAATAATAATAATTATACAAATATCCTTTTAATTATTATAACATTAACAAGTATAATTACTATGATAAAAACAATTGGACATAACTAAAAGTTAGAGGTGAATATAAAGCAGGTTTATAAAAGGCGAGTTTTCCAGCGGGTTACAGTTACTGGCCAAATTGTCGGTATTTTTCATAATGACAATTCTGCCCAGAGAGGCAAAAATATGTAAAAGTTTGCTCTGAATTAATTCCACTGCCTGTGGTGGTTATTCATTGTGAAATTATCTAAACCATTAGTTATACAACAACCCAAGATAATTTGCCCCATAATTGCCTACTGCTAACATTTCATTTTTAACTCAAATATAAAATAAAATGCGCTTAAATTGTTAAAAGGTTAGGTACACTGCTGTCTGTTTTCAACAGTTATATATGTTAATCGTGGGAAAAATTAACGTTAAAACACACACACACGTCTCTCTCTCTCTCTCTCTCTCTCTCTCTCTCTCTCTCTCTCTCTCTCTCTTCTCATATATATGTATATACACACACACACACACACACACACACACACACACACACACACACATATATATATATATATATATATATATATATATATATATATATATATATATATATATAAACAGAATATGAGTGCATAACCTCCCAGTAAATACCAGGATCAGTTTAAATTTCCAGCGTGAGCAAAGGATTTTTCGATTAAAAATATGGAACAATTCAGAAATGACAAAGTAGTTTGCTTATTCAGTATTCCGTCAGCCACCAACTACTCTATGTCTCACCTGAGAGCAGCGTCCAA
Organism: Cherax quadricarinatus; assembly: GCF_026875155.1. Taxonomy (NCBI): domain Eukaryota; kingdom Metazoa; phylum Arthropoda; class Malacostraca; order Decapoda; family Parastacidae; genus Cherax; species Cherax quadricarinatus. The sequence goes on along the minus strand of NC_069406.1, from coordinate 81,955,167 downwards.
AAAGTCGGGAAACGCTTCATACGTGTAGCTGAGTGTTGAAAAATAACTAGAACTAGGAAAAGCTTATTTACCGGTAACTGAGTCCCAGACGAAGTGTAACTTCCGAAAATTGCCAGCAAACTTATGCCATCAATAATTGAGTGCCCAGCCTGTAAGTAGCAACCAAATATAACCAGGAAATATCTGACATAAGTAATTGTGTCCTAAATGTGTGCATCGTTCATAGAAATCCAGGAACGTTGACCATCATCACTGAGAGTTCTAAGTACAGCGATAAAATTAAAATGTCGATCTCAACAATTTCTTAAGCCTTCCCAACAGATATATTCTCAGAGCGTCTTAAATAATAGATAAAATATACTTTTACTCGATTATCGCTTAACACTGAATGTACGAACACATGTCTGTAGGTTTTACAATAGATAAAACCAAAACGAAGCATAATTCCTATGTATATATAACAGAATGACTATTTCTACCTCACTTTTATTATTTAATTTTATGAAGGAAACAAAAATACTTTAAACTAAGTAAAAACGTCAAACTTTTGCCACAATGCCACAGGCAAAGCATATTAACATATTCAAATATTTTGTACATAACGGGAGAAGAGGGAAAGGCGAAGTTTCAAGAATTAAATTTTAATAAATATTTTTCAGCACTTTCTCCAGCATTAGCAGATATAATATTATAAAATTAAAAATGCATTTGTTTCTGCTATACAAAGAACAAACTGTATGTTCATGAACAAAATTCACTAATAAGGTATGACTGCCCAAACGACTCAATTGTGTCAGTTTAAAGACTACTTTAAACCTAAATTAATAGTACCATTATCTTTATGATGTTACGTGTTCCTGCCTGTGATTTTAATTTAGAAAAGGCAACCTGAAATTGTATGCAACGTACGTATATACGAATATATATATATATATATATATATATATATATATATATATATATATATATATATATATATATATATATATATATATATATATATGTCGTGCCGAATAGGCAGAACTTGCGATCTTGGCCTAAATAGCAACGCTCATCTTGCCATATAGGACAAGTGAAAATTTATGTATGCAATAATTTCGCCAAAATCATTCTGAACCTAACGAAAAAAAAATATTTGATTGTGATTGTTCAGTACTAAATTATTGCAAACGCATTTAAAATGTATTTAGTTGGTTTAGGCTAAAATAAATTGCTCTTGTTACAATAAGGTTAAGTAAGTTTTCTAAGATTCTTTTGGTGCAAAATTAAAATTTTTTACATTAACATTAATGACAAAAATATATCTTTAAACGTATAAGAGAAAATTTCAAAATTTAAATGAGTTCTTGCTAATTGACCAGTTTTACATGTTCGGCACGACATTATATATATATATATATATATATATATATATATATATATATATATATATATATATATATATATATATATATATATATATATATGCAATAAGATCAGAGTAAACAGGTGATATCAAAATATGCAAAACAACCACTGTGAAAAAATTGTGAAATTCCAAGCGCTTTCGAAGCAAGGCATATAAAACCAACCATACCCCCTGCCGGGATTGAACCCGCGGTCATAGTCTCAAACCTCCAGCCAGTCGCGTTAGCCACTAGACCAGCTAGCCACAATAAGATTCATCCAACTAGGTATATTTCTACACCATAGGAAGGTTAGCACAGGCACCACTGTGACCACAAATGCAAGTTTCTACAGACGAATCTCCAGCTAGCGTGGCCGTGACGAACTCTAGCTCAAGTCCCTTCACTGCCGTCAACATGACTCAAGAAATCGTAATGACACGATTGCAAACAAACCAGTCACAGTGGTGCCTGTGCTAACCTTCCTATGGTGTAGAAATATACCTAGTTGGATGAATCTTAATGTGGCTAGCTGGTCTAGTGGCTAACGCGACGGGCTGGAGTTTTGAGACTCTATGAACGCGGGTTCAATCCCGGCCGGGGGTATGGTTTGTTTGCAATCGTGTCATAACGATTTCTTGAGTTAAGGCATATAAAAGGTGGAGACCACACCTCACTATCACATCCCACAACAAAGCAACACCCGACGTGCGACGACACCCGACTCATAAGAAAGAACACTGCAGCAGGCCTGCTGGCCCGAACTATTCAGGTGCTTCACGACATACCACTAACCAAATATTTGCCCAACCCAAGTACTCCACCCTAGAATTAAGAATTTTAAAATTTATTATTTGTCCAATGTATTACTAAATTCTTCCCAAATTTTATTAATTATAAATGAATCTAATTTTTATAAACTAAAGGAAATATTCATATAATTTTCAAAACTGCTTTTTTATGAAACAAGATTCAATTACATTCCTGTCGACCATGGACTTGCTTGAAACAACTTTCTCAACTTTTTGAAAATCAATTGGATGGTCAAAATCTCTCACATGAATAAATAGAGCATTAGAATCTTGTCCAGTTCTAATGCTATATTTATGTTGTTTTAATCTAAGTTCGAGAATTTTACCAGTTTGACCGTAATAAACTTTATCGCAAATTTTACAAGGAATCTTATAGACACATCCGTCAGCATTTTGGGGGAATTCTTTATCAAAACTTTTTTTTACTGTATCAAGATTTTTAAATACAACTTTAATATTAAAAGTCTTAAGAAGAGAAGGCATATCAACCAAGTTGTCATGGTAAGAGAGAACCAACATATTTTTAGTTGAAAAAGGTTGGTTGTCCCTTTTTGGAATGTAAGAAGTATTTCTGGCAATTTTAAAAGATTTATCAATTACGTTTCTTGGGTATTTCAGATCATTAGCTATTTCATAAATTTTGTATATTTCTTCATCTATGAACTCTGGGCTACAAATACGCAAAGCTCTCAGAAACAGTGATGAGAAAACAGAGAGTTTAACTATCTTGATATGAAAAATAATAGTGTACATAGGAACAGTTATTTGTAAGTTTTCTGTAAATTTTAAATTTGAATTCATTACCCTTAATATTTAAAACATCTAAAAAAGGCATAAGACACAATATATCAACATATTTGAACCATTTTGCTCTATTAGGGAGGAAAGTGTTAAGCAGCCTTGTTGCAAAAAATTCCAGGTATAGGTTACTAAGAACAGGTGAAAGAGGTTTTCTCATTGCCATACCAAACTTCTGAGAGTAAAACTTATCATTAAATACAAATTTTGCATTAACAATGCAAAATTTAATAAGTTTAATGATAGTAGGAACTGGCAACGTTAAATCATAATTAACAAGTTCTTCAGATAAGAAACTTAATAAGTCATCAACTGGAACTTTTGTAAACAAGGAAGTAACATCAAAACTAACCATATTAAAATCATTTAAGTCAGTCAAGGTGCTTAATTTTTCAACTAAATCTATGTTGCTTTTAACATTAAAGTTAGAAATTTAACCAACAATAGAGCTCAAAATGTCGACAAGGCATTTAGATAATTTATATGAAACTGAACCTATGGAGCTAATAATTGATCTGACTGCTTTACACACACATTAATTATATATAAAATATATATATATATATATATATATTAATATATATATATATATATATATATATATATATATATATATATATATATATATATATATATATATATGCAATAAGATCACAGTAAACAGGTGATTTCAGAATATGCAAAACAACCACTTTTGAAAGAATAGAGAAGTTCCAAGCGCTTTCGTGACTACTCACACTATCAAGGAACAATCTGTTCCTTGATAATGTGAGTAGTCACGCAAGCGCTTGGAACTTCTCTATTCTTTCACAGCGGTGGTTTTGCATATATATATATATATATATATATATATATATTATATATATATATATATATATATATATATATATATATTATTTTTTTATTATCACACTGGCCGATTCCCACCAAGGCAGGGTGGCCCGAAAAAGAAAAATTTTCACTATCATTCACTCCATCACTGTCTTGCCAGAAGGGTGCTTTACACTACAGTTTTTAAACTGCAACATTTACACCCCTCCTTCAGAGTGCAGGCACTGTACTTCCCATCTCCAGGACTCAAGTCCGGCCTGCCGGTTTCCTTGAACCCCTTCATAAATTTTACTTTGCTCACACTCCAACAACACGTCAAGTATTAAAAACCATTTGTCTCCATTCACTATCAAAAACGCTCACGCATGCCTGCTGGAAGTCCAAGCCCCTCGCACACAAAACCTCCTTTACCCCCTCCCTCCAACCTTTCCTAGGCCGACCCCTACACCGCCTTCCTTCCACTACAGACTGATACACTCTTGAAGTCATTCTGTTTCGCTCCATTCTCTCTACATGTCCGAACCACCTCAACAACCCTTCCTCAGCCCTCTGGACAACAGTTTTGGTAATCCCGCACCTCCTCCTAACTTCCAAACTACGAATTCTATGCATTATATTCACACCACACATTGCCCTCAGACATGACATCTCCACTGCCTCCAGCCTTCTCCTCCTGCAACATTCATCACCCATGCTTCAAAACCCATATAAGAGTGTTGGTAAAACTATACTCTCATACATTCCCCTCTTTGCCTCCAAGGACAAAGTTCTTTGTCTCCACAGACTCCTAAGTGCACCACTCACCTTTTTCCCCTCATCAATTCTATGATTCACCTCATCTTTCATAGGCCCAACCGCTGACACGTCCACTCCCAAATATCTGAATACATTCACCTCCTCCATACTCTCTCCCTCCAATCTGATATCCAATCATTCATCACCTAATATTTTTGTTTTCCTCATAACCTTACTCATTCCTGTATTCACTTTCAATTTTCTTCTTTTGCACACCCTACCAAATTCGTCCACCATTCTCTGCAACTTCTCTTCAGAATCTCCCAAGAGCACAGTGTCATCAGCAAAGAGCAACTGTGAAAACTCCCACTTTATGTGTGATTCTTTATCTTTTAACTCCACTCCTCTTGCCAAGACCCTCGCATTTACTTCTCTTACAATCCCATCTTTGAATATATTAAACAACCTCGGCGACATCACACATCCTTGTCTAAGGCCTACTTTTACTGGGAAATAATTTTCCTCTTTCCTACATACTCTAACGTGAGCATCACTATCCTCGTAAAAACTCTTCACTGCTTTCAGTAACCTACCTCCTACACCATACACCTGCAACATCTGCCACATTGCCCCCCTATCCACCCTGTCATACGCCTTTTAGAAATCCATAAATGCCACAAAGGCCTCTTTAGCCTTATCTAAATACTGTTCACTTATATGTTTCACTGTAAACGCCTGGTCCACACACCCCCTACCTTTCCTAAAGCCTCCTTGTTCATCTGCTATCCTATTCTCCGTCTTACTCTTAATTCTTTCAATAATAACTCTACCATACACTTTACCAGGTATACTCAACAGACTTATCCCCCTATAATTTTTGCACTCTCTCTTATCCTCTTTATACAAAGGAACTATGCATGCTCTCTGCCAATCCCTAGGTACCTTACCCTCTTCCATACATTTATTAAATAATTGCACCAACCACTCCAAAATTATATCCCCACCTGCTTTTAACATTTCTATCTTTATCCCATCAATCCCGGCTGCCTTACCCCCTTTCATTTTACCTACTGCCTCACGAACTTCTCCCACACTCACAACTGGCTCTTCCTCACTCCTACAAGATGTTGTTCCTCCTTGCCCTATACACGAAATCACAGCTTCCCTATCTTCAACAACATTTAACAATTTCTCAAAATATTCCCTCCTTCTTCCCAATACCTCTAACTCTCCATTTAATAACTCTCCTCTCCTATTTTTAACTGACAAATCCATTTGTTCTCTAGGCTTTCTTAACCTGTTAATCTCGCTCCAAAACTTTTTCTTATTTTCAACAAAATTTGTTGATAACATCTCACCCACTCTCTCATTTGCTCTCTTTTTACATTGCTTCACCACTCTCTTAACCTCTTTCTTTTTCTCCATATACTCTTCCCTCCTTACATCACTTCTACTTTGCAAAAACTTCTCATATGCTAACTTTTTCTCCCTTACTACTCTCTTTACATCATCATTCCACCAATCACTCCTCTTCCCCCCGCACCCACTTTCCTGTAACCACAAACTTCTGCTGAACACTCTAACACTACATTTTTAAACCTACCCCACACCTTTTCGACCCCATTGCCTATGCTCTCATTAGCCCATCTATCCTCCAATAGCTGTTTATATCTTACTCTAACTGCCTCCTCTTTTAGTTTATAAACCTTCACCTCTCTCTTCCCTGATGCTTCTATTCTCCTTGTATCCCATCTACCTTTTACTCTCAGTGTAGCTACAACTAGAAAGTGATCTGGTATATCTGTGGCCCCTCTATAAACATGTACATCCTGAAGTCTACTCAACAGTCTTTTATCTACCAATACATAATCCAACAAACTACTGTCATTTCGCCCAACATCATATCTTGTATACTTATTTATCCTCTTTTTCTTAAAATATGTATTTCCTATAACTAAACCCCTTTTTTAAACAAAGTTCAATCAAAGGGCTCCCATTATCATTTTACACCTGGCCCCAAACTTACCTACCACTCCCTCTCTAAAAGTTTCTCCTACTTTAGCATTCGGCCCCCTACCACAATTACTCTCTCACTTGTTTCAAAGGCTCCTATACATTCACTTAACATCTCCCAAAATCTCTCTCTCTCCTCTGCATTCCTCTCTTCTCCAGGTGCATACACGCTTATTATGACCTATTTCTTGCATACAACCATTACTTTAATCCACATAATTCTTGAATTTACACATTCATATTCCCCTTTTTCTGCTTCCATAACTGATCATTCAACATTACTGCTACCCTTCCTTTGCTCTAACTCTCTCAGACACTCCAGATTTAATCCCATTATTTCCCCCCACGAAACTCCCCTACCCCCTTCAGTTTTGTTTCGCTTAGGGCCAGGACATCCAACTTCTTTTCATTCAAAACATCAGCAATCATCTGTTTCTTGTTATCCGCACAAACATCCACGCACATTCAAGCATCCCAGTTTTATACACACACACACACACACATATATATATATATATATATATATATATATTATATATATATATATATATATATATATATATGTATCTATATATAAAATAAATATATTTATATATATATATTCGTGCCGAATAAGTAAAACTTGTGATTTTGACTTATATAGCAACGCATTTCTTGCCGAATAGGGCAAGCGAAAATTTGAGTATGCAATATCGCTCAAAATCATTCTGATCCTAACAAAAAAAAATATTTCATTATGTTTGTTATTAAATTACTGTCAACATATATAAAATATATTTTGTTGTATTAAGCTAAACGAAAATGCGCTTGTTATCATAAGATTAGGAAAGTTTTCTAAGGTTCTTTTGGTACAAAATTATTAATTTTTATTATCAAATAAAAAATAAATCTTTATATGTATAAGAAAATTTTAGAAAGAACTGAATTTTTTAAAAGAATTTTTGCTTATTTACCAGTTTTACGTATTCGGCACGAACACACACACACACACATATATATAATATATATATAAAATATATATATATATATTATATAAAATATATATTAGTAGTAGGTAGTAGGTTGGTAGACGGCAACCACCCAGGGAAGTACTACCGTCCTGCCAGATGACTGTGAAACAAAAACCTGTAACTGTTTTGCATGATGGTAGGATTGCTGGTTTCTTTTTCTGTCTCATAAACACGCTAGATAACAGGGATATCTTGCTACGCCTACTTACACTTTGGTCACACTTCACAGACACGCACATGCATATATATATACATACATCTAGGTTTTTCTCCTTTTTCTAAATAGCTCTTGTTCTTCTTTATTTCTTCTACTGTCCATGGGAAAGTGGAAAAGAATCTTTCCTCCGTAAGCCATGCGTGTCGTATGAGGCGACTAAAATGCCGGGAGCAATGGGCTAGTAACCCCTTCTCCTGTAGACATTTACTAAAAAAGAGAAGAAGAAAAACTTTATAAAACTGGGATGCTTAAATGTGCGTGGATGTAGTGCGGATGACAAGAAACAGATGATTGCTGATGTTATGAATGAAAAGAAGTTGGATGTCCTGGCCCTATGCGAAACAAAGCTGAAGGGGGTAGGAGAGTTTCAGTGGGGGGAAATAAATGGGATTAAATCTGGAGTATCTGAGAGAGTTAGAGCAAAGGAAGGGGTAGCAGTAATGTTAAATGATCAGTTGTGGAAGGAGAAGAGAGAATATGAATGTGTAAATTCAAGAATTATGTGGATTAAAGTAAAGGTTGGATGCGAGAAGTGGGTCATAGTAAGCGTGTATGCACCTGGAGAAGAGAGGAATGCAGAGGAGAGAGAGAGATTTTGGAGATGTTAAGTGAATGTATAGGAGCCTTTGAACCAAGTGAGAGAGTAATTGTGGTAGGGGACCTGAATGCTAAGGTAGGAGAAACTTTTAGAGAGGGTGTGGTAGGTAAGTTTGGGGTGCCAGGTGTAAATGATAATGGGAGCCCTTTGATTGAACTTTGTATAGAAAGGGGTTTAGTTATAGGTAATACATATTTTAAGAAAAAGAGGATAAATAAGTATACAAGATATGATGTAGGGGAAATGACAGTAGTTTGTTGGATTATGTATTGGTAGATAAAAGACTGTTGAGTAGACTTCAGGATGTACATGTTTATAGAGGGGCCACAGATATATCAGATCACTTTCTAGTTGTAGCTACACTGAGAGTAAAAGGTAGATGGGATACAAGGAGAATAGAAGCATCAGGGAGGAGAGAGGTGAAGGTTTATAAACTAAAAGAGGAGGCAGTTAGGGTAAGATATAAACAGCTATTGGAGGATACATGGGCTAATGAGAGCATAGGCAATGGGGTCGAAGAGGTATGGGGTAGGTTTAAAAATGTAGTGTTAGAGTGTTCAGCAGAAGTTTGTGGTTACAGGATAGTGAGTGCAGGAGGGAAGAGGAGCGATTGGTGGAATGATGATGTAAAGAGAGTAGTAAGGGAGAAAAAGTTAGCATATGAGAAGTTTTTACAAAGTAGAAGTGATGCAAGGAGGGAAGAGTATATGGAGAAAAAGAGAAAGGTTAAGAGAGTGGTGAAGCAATGTAAAAAGAGAGCAAATGAGAGAGTGGGTGAGATGTTATCAACAAATTTTGTTGAAAATAAGAAAAAGTTTTGGAGTGAGATTAACAAGTTAAGAAAGCCTAGAGAACAAATGGATTTGTCAGTTAAAAATAGGAGAGGAGAGTTATTAAATGGAGAGTTAGAGGTATTGGGAAGATGGAGGGAATATTTTGAGGAATTGTTAAATATTGATGAAGATAGGGAAGCTGTGATTTCGTGTATAGGGCAAGGAGGAATAACATCTTGTAGGAGTGAGGAAGAGCCAGTTGTGAGTGTGGGGAAGTTCGTGAGGCAGTAGGTAAAATGAAATGGGGTAAGGCAGCCGGGATTGATGGGATAAAGATAGAAATGTTAAAAGCAGGTGGGGATATAGTTTTGGAGTGGTTGGTGCAATTATTTAATAAATGTATGGAAGAGGGTAAGGTACCTAGGGATTGGCAGAGAGCATGCATAGTTCCTTTGTATAAAGAGGATAAGAGAGAGTGCAAAAATTATAGGGGGGATAAGTCTGTTGAGTATACCTGGTAAAGTGTATGGTAGAGTTATTATTGAAAGAATTAAGAGTAAGACGGAGAATAGGATAGCAGATGAACAAGGAGGCTTTAGGAAAGGTAGGGGGTGTGTGGACCAGGTGTTTACAGTGAAACATATATGTGAACAGTATTTAGATAAGGCTAAAGAGGTCTTTGTGGCATTTATGTATTTGGAAAAGGCGTAAGACAGGGTGGATAGGGGAGCAATGTGGCAGATGTTGCAAGTGTATGGTGTAGGAGGTAGGTTACTGAAAGCAGTGAAGAGTTTTTTACGAGGATAGTGAGGCTCACGTTAGAGTATGTAGGAAAGAGGGAAATTTTTTCCAGTAAAAGTAGGCCTTAGACAAGGATGTGTAATGTCACCGTGGTTGTTTAATATATTTATAGATGGGGTTGTAAGAGAAGTAAATGCGAGGGTCTTGGCAAGAGGCGTGGAGTTAAAGGATAAAGAATCACACACAAAGTGGGAGTTGTCACAGCTGCTCTTTGCTGATGACACTGTGCTCTTGGGAGATTCTGAAGAGAAGTTGCAGAGATTGGTGGATGAATTTGGTAGGTGTGCAAAAGAAGAAAATTAAAGGTGAATACAGGAAAGAGTAAGGTTATGAGGATAACAAAAAGATTAGGTGATGAAAGATTGGATATCAGATTGGAGGGAGAGAGTATGGAGGAGGTGAACGTATTCAGATATTTGGGAGTGGACGTGTCAGCGGATGGGTCTATGAAAGATGAGGTGAATCATAGAATTGGTGAGGGAAAAAGAGTGAGTGGGGCACTTAGGAGTCTGTGGAGACAAAGAACTTTGTCCTTGGAGGCAAAGAGGGGAATGTATGAGAGTATAGTTTTACCAACGCTCTTATATGGGTGTGAAGCGTGGGTGATGAATGTTGCAGCGAGGAGAAGGCTGGAGGCAGTGGAGATGTCATGTCTGAGGGCAATGTGTGGTGTGAATATAATGCAGAGAATTCGTAGTTTGGAAGTTAGGAGAAGGTGCGGGATTACCAAAACTGTTGTCCAGAGGTCTGAGGAAGGGTTGTTGAGGTGGTTCGGACATGTAGAGAGAATGGAGCGAAACAGAATGACTTCAAGAGTGTATCAGTCTGTAGTGGAAGGAAGGCGGTGTAGGGGTCGGCCTAGGAAAGGTTGGAGGGAGGGGGTAAAGGAGGTTTTGTGTGCGAGGGGCTTGGACTTCCAGCAGGCATGCGTGGGCGTGTTTGATAGGAGTGAATGGAGACAAATGGTTTTTAATACTTGACGTGCTGTTAGAGTGTGAGCAAAGTAACATTTATGAAGGGATTCCGGGAAACCGGCAGGCCGGACTTGAGTCCTGGAGATGGGAAGTACAGTGCCTGCACTCTGAAGGAGGGGTGTTAATGTTGCAGTTTAAAGACTGTAGTGTGAAGCCCCCTTCTGGCAAGACAGTGATGGAGTGAATGATGGTGAAAGTTTTTCTTTTTCGGGCCACCCTGCCTTGGTGGGAATCGGCCAGTGTGATATAATAAAAAAAAATAATATATATATATAATATAATATATATATATATATATATATATATATATATATATATATATATATATATATACACACACACATATATGTAAACCGTTTCCCCCTGGTCACTTTGTCTTTGCTACTCAATCCCCATTTTATCAAGGGTCAGTCGCAGAAATGCAATCTCGCGGTGCAGCCTGAATGCCACTCAGCTAGATGAATGACACCAGCCTGCCTCGACTGCAAGGGCCAACATGTCTCATGTGAATGCCTCTCTTGTTTGTATTCGTTCGACTCTGGCTACCTAATTCTGTCACACAAATACCTTTGTTTCACCTGAATGACTTGCTTTATTTTCATGAAACCTTTTGCCCTACAGTAATTTCATAAGTGAAATTATTTGCGTCTGTGTAATAATAAGCAATATTATATGAATTATTATACGCACACCAAATAATTCATACTCCCAAAAATAATCAACGGTACAAATATACGTTGAAATACAGCAACATCCTTTAGAAAACGTAGATATCACGACCTTATATACCACATTTATTAAACCAATACTTGTCACAAAATTTAAAAATGACACGGGTTTGCCACAATGATATTCAAGGAAGAATGATAATTGGATTAGGAAAACGCGGACCATGTTTTTAGGCATCGATTAAGTGAAGAAAGTAAACCTGTTTGGATTAGTAAATACAAATGGGAAACAAATACTCATCAGTGTTTGTATTCGTAGTGCAGTGCAACAGAAGAAGTGAAGCTGAGCTCCATACGTGTAATCCAGTGTAGATTTGAAGAGAGAGAACGTCACGAGTTAGGAAATCTTTTAAGATGATTTGTGATCAAGATGTTGGAGGCTGAAGCCTAATTTTCCTTCCCAGTAAAATACACATTTGTGAATACAATAAAATGATCTCAATCACATACTGACTCATATAAGCATGTAAATATAAAAAAAATGAAACAGCAAACGCACGCACTCGCGGATGCATACTCAAAGGCACGCGTACCAGCAAGCAAGCATTATATATATATATATATAATATTATATATATATAATATATATATATATATATATATATATATATATATATATATATATATATATATATATTATATATATATATATATATATATATATATATATACAGACACACACTATTATGAACACAGGTCTTGTGGCCTGCACACCTGAATTTAACACGATAACCAATATAGAAATGAGGAACGAGCAAAAGTCAGCAGTGAATAAATATATATATTTCCTTCACCAAACAGCGTGCATGTACAATTTATATACAGTATATATAAAGCAAGCTTTTGTAAGCAACAGACACAGTGAGAACTGTGGGCGACAAGACTTGAAGTCTGCCAATGTTGTTCCACGAGTCTCCAACACCGTTAAACAACTTTAGAGGGCTTCGGTATAATTGGCTGGGTTGAACCAAGGTGCTAGCATAACAAGGAGGCCACTTTTGTAATACTCTTAGCATTTAGTTTGCTGGTCGGGAGGGGATGCCTATATGGGTGTGTGAAATACGCTGAATAAAATATAACTGACTGTTAGCAGATCCCCTGCCCTCCATGCACACAATTCAATGACATAATGGAAGGGATAATGTCTCTTTTGACATACGACGTGAAACTGTTGAGGAGAATACAAACATTCAATGACTATCAAAGGTTACGAATGGTCTGGGACAAGCTGCATGCCTGGTATGACAAATGCCTCCTGGAGTTCAACTCCATCAAAGTCATGAAGCTTGGGAAATAACAAAAAGACCCTATAAGGGGGTATATGCTAGGGAGACAAAGGCTGCAAACCTCACTCAAGGACAAGCTCCTTGGTGTGAGTATGAAAAAGAGCACATCACATGAGGCACACATCAACTAAATAACTGCTGCAGCAATGGCTCGTATGGCAAATCTAAGAATAGTTTCTTGGCATCAAAGTAAAGAGCCATTCACGACAATGTACACCATGTACGTCAGGCCCATATTAGAGTATGCAGCACCAGTATGCAACCCACACCTGGTGAAGCATGTCAAGATTTTGGAAAAAGTGCAGAGGTTTGCAACAAGATTATTCGCGGAGCTAAGGGGTGTGTTCTATTAGGAGAGGTTAAGGGAACTCAATCTAATGATACAAGAGGACAGGTGGACTATGGAAGGATGTAATGACAGTGTACAAAATACTAAAAGTAAATGGCTGTTAAATAGGGACAGAATGTTTGAGAAATGTGAAACAGTAACCCGAGGGTACATCTGGAAGTTGAAAACCCAAATGAATCAAAGGTATGTTAGGAAGTATTGCTTCTGCCTTAGCGTTGTCAGGCAATGGAACGATCTGATGAGTGAAGTGGAAGAAACAAGATCAGTACATATCTTTAAGAAGAGGTACGTTAAGGTTCTTGAAGCCAGAAGAGAGTTGACCTAGTAGAGGTCAGAGAAGAGGTGGAGGCAGGAGCTGTGACGCGACTCCAGCAACCAAATATGTAAGTAAATATTTGTAATTACGTACGTTCGTACTCACACACACACACACACACACACACACACACACACACACACACAATGGAGTGTTGAGGAGATGGGAGGACTAGTCAGAGGTGAAGCGGATGACTATATTGTAGGAATACTTCTAACCGGGATTCCAAAAGTGATGATAGCAGTGAAACCCAACCCGCCACTGAACAGCAGAAGACCAAGACAAGAATATGTTATGAGTAACAGAATAATGGTGACCACACTAGCCAAGGCAGCCAGAAGAGCCTACATAAGCTGAGCAAAGCTACTTGTCATGGGGGATTTCAACCACAAGGAGATAGGCTAGGAAAATCTGGAGGCTCATGGGGGACCGGAGACATAGAAAACCAAGATGCTGGAGGTGGTGCTGGAAAGCTTCATGTGCCGACATATTAGGAATACATCCAGAGAAATACGAGACGATGAACCAGCAAGGCTGGACCTCGTATTTACCTTCACCAGTTCAGACAGAGGAAATCACAAGAGAAACGCCCATCGGCGCTAGCGATCGCGTGGTCCTGAGTTTCGAGTGCATACAAGAGTTAACATTAAAGAGTGAGGCATCACAAAAATGATGGGATAAACTAAACTTCAGAAAAAGGAACTATACATACATGAGGCAATTCCTGCACGAGGTGCAGTGGGTAAGAGAGCTGGAAGGGGCAACAGAAACAATAGGAAGACCAAACTGAGCCCATGGTTTATCTGGAGGGCCAAAAGCAAGTGTACTAGAGTATGGAAAAAGTGTAGAAGCAAAGGACTCAATAAAACAGGGAGTTGAGCCGAAGAGCCAGAAATTAATACACATGAATAAGGAGAATGGCCCAGAAGCAATACAATAATGACAGCATCAAAAACCAAATCTGACCCAAAGTTGTTATACGGCCACATCAGGAGGAAAACAATACTAAAGGACCAGGCAATTTGGCTGAAGAAGGAAGGAAGGATGTTAGGTAAGACACACATGCAACAGTTAGACAACTTTATTCCGAAACGCTTCGCCTACACAGCAGGCCTCTTCAGTCGAATACAGAAAGTAGGCAGGAACAGTAGAGATGTGAAGACGATGTAATCAGTCCATCACCCTTAAAGTCGTAGAATTTGAGGTTGTCAGTCCCTCGGCCTGGAGAAGTTCAGTTCCATAGTCAGGAACTATCTCAGATAGTTCCTGACTATGGAACTGAACTTCTCCAGGCCGAGGGACTGACAACCTCAAATTCTACGACTTTAAGGGTGATGGACTGATTACATCGTCTTCACATCTCTACTGTTCCTGCCTACTTTCTGTATTCGACTGAAGAGGCCTGCTGTGTAGGCGAAGCGTTTCGGAATAAAGTTGTCTAACTGTTGCATGTGTGTCTTACCTAACAACCTGTCGGTATTGTATACCATTTTGATGTTCAAGGAAGGAAGGAAGGGAGCACATAGGGAGTTTCCAGCAAACCGAGGAAGTAGGATGCACCAGCATATGCCTGGAGTTCAACGATGAGATAGCA
This sequence comes from Cherax quadricarinatus, assembly GCF_026875155.1. Lineage (NCBI taxonomy): Eukaryota > Metazoa > Arthropoda > Malacostraca > Decapoda > Parastacidae > Cherax > Cherax quadricarinatus. Next base: position 81,939,947 of record NC_069406.1, on the reverse strand, counting down.
GACGTAAGACCGGAGAGGGATGGGTGGAATGCATCTTCTTGTATTAATGTTGGTAGAATTACTGACAATATGCTAAGTAAAAGGGCAAAAGTGCAACTAATGTGACATTTCATTGTGGCAACGTCTCGCTCTCCAGGAGTTTTATCAAGTCCTTTTCCTTGTCAAGTCGTTACTGAACAGCTTGATAAAGTTCCTGGAGAGCGAAACGTTGCTATAATAAAATGTCACATTAGTTGCACTTGCGTCTTTTTGCATCTTCTTGGACTATTAGAAGACTTTCGATAAAGTACCACACAAAAGACTAGTTGAAAAGTTAAAGGAGCAGGCAGAAATAGGAGGAAATATTCTATGTTTCAGGAAATAACTGACAGGAAGGAAACAATGTGTGCTGGTACATGATGATGTGTGGGTGCATGTGTCGAGTGGGGTTTCACAAGGGTCATTCTTGGGTCCGGTTGTGTTTCTAGTAAAAGTAAATGACATAACAGAAAGGATAGATTCAGAGGTGTCCCTGTTTGCAGACGATATGAAGTAAATAAGGAGAATACAAGTTGACGAGGATCAGATAAGCCCTCAAAAAGATCTGGACAGACTGCAGGTTCAGACTGACAAATGGCTCTTGGAGTTTAGCTTCAGCAAGTGCAGAGTCATAAACTTTGGGGAAGCACAAAGAATACCGCAGACAAAGTACAGCCTAGGAGGTCAAAGGCTGCAAAGCTTATTCAAGGAAACGGATCTTGGGGTGAACATCATACGAGGATACTTCTTGAGACGCCCATCAACCAAATAATTGCAGCAGCATATGGGCTCCTCCTGAGATACAAGTAAGAACATAAGAACATAAGAATGTAGGAACACTGCAGAAGGCCTACTGGCCCATACGAGGCAGGTCCTTATCAAAACGACATCTACCTAAAGCTACTCAAGAAATAACTCCCGTACCCCTTGACACCAATCAAACCCAGCCCCTCCCACTCATATATTTGTCCAGTCTCTTCTTAAAGCTACCCACGCATCTACAACTCTGTTAGAAAACCAGTACTTACCTATGTCCTTTCTAAATCTAAATTTATCCAACTTAAATCCATTATTCCTGGTTCTTACCTGGTTCGACACCCTCAGTACTTTATTAATGTCTCCCTTGTTTATGCCCGTCATCCACTTATACACTTCAATGATATCTCCCCTCATTCTACGCCTCTCCAGAGAGTGGAGATTTAAGGCTTTAAGTCTATCTTCATACGGGAGGTTCCTTACACAGTAAATCATTTTAGTCATTCTTCTTTGTATGTTCTCTAATGAGTCTATGTCCATCCTGTAGTAAGGGGACCAAAACTGAGCAGCATAATCTAAATGGGGCCTCACTAGTGATGTATAGAGCTGTAAAATAACTTTTGGACTTCTGTTACTTATACTTCTTGAGATAAATCCAAGTAATCTGTTGGCCTGTTGCGCACACTGAGGCACTGCTGTCTTGGCTTTAGATTTCTGCTTACCATGACTCCCAAGTCTTTTTCACATTCTGTATGACCAAGCTCTACTTCACATAGATTATAGCTTCGAGGGTTATTTTCATTACCAAGGGCAAGTACCTTACACTTATCCACATTAAACTTCATCTGCCATTTCTCAGACCAAGACATTAATTTGTTCAAATCGTCCTGGAGTTCATTGATATCCTCCTCAGAGTGAATTATACGGCCTATCTTTGTATCATCAGCAAACTTACTCATGTCACTAGTAATCCCTTCATCAAGGTCATTAATGTAAATTATGAACAAGAGAGGGCCTAAAACTGATCCTTGTGGAACTCCACTAGTGACTAATCCCCATTCAGATTTCACTCCATTAATGGTAACTCTCTGCTTTCTATTGGTAAGCCATGCCTCAATCCATGCTAGAACTTTACCTCCTATACCATGAGCTGCCACTTTTCTTAAGAGTCTCTTGTGAGGTACTCTGTCGAAGGCTTTACTAAAATCCAAATAAACAATATCATATTCCTTATCACTGTCAACTGCCTCAAATGTTCTATTGAAGAACGTCAGTAAGTTTGTCAGGCAGGAACGACCTCTCGTGAATCCATGCTGAGATTCATTTATCAAGTTATGCTCTTCAAGGTGACTTCTGATAATGTCAGCTATAATTGATTCTAATAACTTGCCCACTATAGATGTCAGGCTTATTGGACGGTAATTTGAAGGAGTGGACTTATCCCCTGATTTGAATATAGGAACCACATTAGCCATCTTCCACATCTCTGGCACAACACTGGTAAGGATGGACGCATTGAATACACTCGTTAATGGCTGACTAAGCTCCATCTTGCATTCCTTAAGTACCCTTGAAAACAACTCATCGGGTCCCGGGGACTTATTTTGTTTCAGTTTGTCTATCTGTTTAATAACCATGTCCCTCGTGACAGTAATATTAGTTAGCTTAAATTCATCAGGAACTAAATAATTGTTAATTACTGGAATCTCATTTACATCTTCCTGTGTAAAAACTGACAAAAAATAGTCATTAAATAAGGAACACATTTCCAGTTCAATATCCGTCAGCTGTCCATTCCCAGATTTCAGAGGTCCTACTTTTTCCTTCACCTTCGTCCTATACACTTGAAAGAACCCCTTTGGATTAGTCTTTGATTCATTAGCGACTCTAATTTCATAGTCACGTTTAGCCTTTCTAATCGCCTTTTTTACTTCTCTTTTAAGCTGAACATATTGGTCAGTAAGGTTAACCTCTCCTCTTCTGATGCGCCTATAAATTCCCCTTTTCTCCCCTAATAGATGCTTTAGCCTCCTGTTAACCCATTTGGGATCGTTATTATTAGACCTAATTTCTTTCTGGGGAATGTATATACTCTGGGCACTGTGTACATTATTAAGAAAACAATCATAAAAGCAGATCCCTTCATATTCATAAGTATGATTATCGTCAATAAAATCATTAGCTAGATAACCCCAATCAGATTAGACAGATGTTCCCTAAGTCCATTATAATCGGCAGAACGAAAATCGGGGATTTTTACTGTATTATCATTATTCTTGCATTCCCAATTAATGCTAAAGGTGATGGATTTGTGATCACTTGCGCCAAGCTCTTCAGTGATCTCCAGATTATTCACGAGTGTTTCCTTATTTGACAAGACTAGGTCTAGCAAATTATTACCCCTGGTAGGTTCAGTTACACTCTGTTTCAGAAAAACAGTCCTGAACTGTTTCCATGAAGTCACTGGACTCTAGATTACCTGTCAAAGAATTCCAGTCAATTTGGCTAAAGTTAAAGTCCCCTACTATGACTACGTTACTGTGTCCAGAAGCCCTAACAATTTCGTCCCAAAGAAGTCTCCCTCTATCGTGATCCAAGCCTGGAGGTCGGTATATTACACCTAGAATTAGTTTTTCTTGACCCTCCACGAACTCTACCCAAACAGACTCTGTTACTGCTCCATCTATTTTTATACCTGTTTTTATGCAACAATTAATATTTTCTCGAACATACAATGCAACTCCTCCCCCCTTCCCATTACATCTATCCACATTGAATAACTTAAATCCCTGATATTACACTCAGCAGTCATATCCCGACTCTTTAAATCATACCACGTTTCAGTTAATGCAATGATATCAAAGTTCCCAGCACATGCTACCAAACGTAGTTCATTAATTTTATTTCTTGCACTTCGACTGTTAGCATAAAATACCATCATATGTTTTTTCTTCTGCACATTTTTCCTATTCATCTTTGTTTTTACACAATTTCTGAAATTATCATTACCCAGAGTTACTACATGACAGTTACTATTAAGATTCTTAATATCAGAGCATAAGTCAATATATCCATACCCATTATTAATCATTTTCTAAACCCATACCTCTAAACTAATCCTAGTTTAAAGTCCTAACAACCCCCTCAACTGAGTTAGCAAGAAAACCCACACCTGCCCTGGATAAGTGAACCCCATCCCTGGCATACATGTCACTTCGGCCATAGAAGTTGTCCCAGTTTGTCAATGAATGGTACTGCATTATCTTACAGTGTTTATCCAGCCAACAATTAATACCAATTCCTCTGGACAACCATTCATTACCAACACCTCTTCTTGGCAAAATGCCACATATAACAGGGCGCCCCCCCTTCTTCCTAATCATGTCTATAGCTGTCCTGAACTTTCTAACTAAATCCTCACTTCTACGCTTGCCTACATCATTGCCTCCAGCACTGAGGCAAATAATAGGATTGATCCCATTACCGTTCATGATGTTGTCAAGCCGGCTAACAATGTCCTCCATCCCAGCCCCAGGAAAGCATACCCTTTGTCTCCTACTCCTGTCCTTCAAGCAGAATGCCCTATCCATGTATCTAATCTGGCTATCCCCAACAACAACAATATTCTTACCTTCCTTGTTGTCGTTCGTCGTGACGATCCCAGTAGTAGACTCACATTCGTCGGGTAGCACCGAGAATGCGTTGGAGGTTTCCACGGGAGTTTCCACAGCAGTCTCTTTCTTCTTCATCGTTTCTGGCTTTCCATTCGTCTTCTTGATCGTCAACTTCGTCGTCCCCTGCTGTCCAGCCACTGACCACGATCCCTTCTTGACCTGAGGACTCGAAACAGGAGGACTACTACGAATCCTCTTGTTTTCCTCGGTCAATCGCCGTATCTCCATCTTCGCTGCCCTCAATTCTTCCTTAAGTTGCTGGTAAAGTTGCTCGATGGAGGGCATCTTGGTTCAGTCCACGGGAGCAAACAAGACACTTCTTCACAGAGTTAAGTATAGGTCAGCACTCAAAGTACAGGTCACCACTCAAGAGCACACAAACAGGTCTTCACAGAGCTAAGTACACGTCACCACTGTAAAGGGTCATTCAAGTCACTGTACAGCGTGTACGTGAAGCTCATAATGGAGTATACAACACCAGTATGAAACCCACATCTGGTCAAACACGTCAAGAAATTCGACAAAGTGCAAAGGGTTGCAACAAGACTAATCCTGGAGCTAAGGGGGAAGGGGTGCCCACCGAGGAGAAATTAACCTGACGACATTGCGGGACAGGATGGATAGAGGGAATATGATAGCGATATATAAAATACTAAGAGGAACTGACAAAGTGGATAAGGATAGAGATGGGACACAGCAACAAGGGGTCATAACTGGAAGTTTAAAACCCAGACAAGTGAAAGGGATGTTAGGAAGTATTTCTTCAGTCAAAGTTGTCAGGATGCGGAACAGTCTGGAAAGTGACGTAGTGGAGGTAGGATCCATACATAGTTTTAACAGCTTCGATAAGACACGCGGAGAAGGGAGAGAGTATACCTCGTAGCGACCACCGAAGAGGCGGAGCCAGGAGTATGAATCGACCCCTGCAACCACAACTAAGTAAGAACATATACACAACAACGCACGCCCACATGCTCTTCCACACATCCAAAACGATATTCACTCTCCACCATACATAGATAATTGTATAGTAGCCCACGTACACTAACACAACATACATAACGCTACAGTAGCCCAGGTACACTAACAACATACATAATGTTACAGTAGCCCAAGTACACTAACACATACATAATGCTACAGTAGCCCACGTACACTAACATACATAATGTTACAGTAGCCCAAGTACACTAACACAACATACATAATACTACAGTAGCCCACTTACACTAACACAACATACATAATGTTGCAGTAGCCCACGTTCACTAAACATACATAATGCTACAGTAGCCCACGTACACTCACACAACATACATAATGCTACAGTAGCCCACGTACACTCACACAACATACATAATGCTACTGTAGCCCACGTACACTCACACAACATACATAATGCTACAGTAGCTCACGTACACTCACACAACATACATAATGCTACAACACCCGCCGTACACTCACACATCCACTTCAACATTCCCTCTCCACACACTGTCACATAGACAATAACTGATAACTCATAACGTGCGATGCATCATCCCAAATTGTTTACAAACATTCAATACAACACCAATAAACCTTCTTCCGTACATTTTTTTCCTCATAGTTCGTATGCTTTTTTTCATTATTGGTCAACGAAATATTATTTAAAAACGACGAATCACAAATTTAATTTCGGGGTAGGTTCCAGGTAAAAGAATTTCCATAATTTCGCGAGAGCGACACATTTCTCTCACGCGTTGACAAAGGACATTCGTTGATAAAATTTACAGCGGAGGCAATAGACAATACAATAATTTAAGTATTGTACCCAAAGCAAACAGGACAAACAAATAAAAAATTATGAAAAATGGTTATACGCGCAGGTATTTCATTTCATTGGCCAATTTGTGTCGCTGGAATATCTCCCTCGGAAATGGGGAGAGAATTGTTGTATTCTCTGTTTTAGACGGAGAAGACCAGAAGCATTTCCAGCCGTCTATATATATCGTGTATTTACATTTGTCAGATATTCCAAGAGATTCTCCTCATGTGTATGTGTGTGTGTGTGTGTGTGTACTTACCTAGTTGTACTCACCTAGTTGAGGTTGCAGGGGTCGAGTCCGAGCTCCTGCCCCGCTTCTTCAATGATCGCTACTAGGTCACTCTCCCTGAACCGTGAGCTTTATCATACCTCTGCTTAAAGCTGTGTATGGATCCTATGTGTGTGTGTGTGTATGTGTGTGTGTGTGTGTGTGTGTGTGTGTGTGAGTGTATATGTGAGTGTGTGTGTGTTTAAATGTGCATCTATAAGTTCTCATATATATGTGGTTGAATGGGTTAAATCTTAGCTCTTGGCCCACCTCTTCCCTGGTCACTATTAGGGTCACCCTTATGGCTTAGCAATATATATATATAATATATATATATATATATATATATATATATATATATATATATATATATATATATATATATATCATAGGTAGTAGGTTGGTAGACAGCAACAGCCCAGGGAGGTACTACCGTCCTGCCAAGTGAGTGTAATTGTTTTACATGATGGTAGGATTGCTGGTGTCTTTTGTCTGTCTCATAAATATGCAAGATTACAGGTAAGTCTTGCTACTTCTACTTACACTTAGGTCACACTACACATACATGTACAAGCATATATATACACACCCCTCTGGGTTTTCTTCTATTTTCTTTCTAATTCTTGTTCTTGTTTATTTTCTCTTATCTCCATGGGGAAGTGGAACAGAATTCTTCCTCTGTAAGCCATGCGTGTCGTAAGAGGCGACTAAAATGCCGGGAGCAAGGGGCTAGAAACCCCTTCTCCTGTATATATTACTAAATTTAAAAGGAGAAACTTTAGTTTTTTCTTTTGGGCCACCCCGCCTCGGTGGGATGCGGCCGGTGTGCTTAAAGAAGAAGAATATATATATATATATATATATATATATATATATATATATATATATATATATATATATATATATATATGATGGGGTCCACTTCTGGTGTCAATTGTGGGACCCATAGCCTCGGAGAAGTGGATAAAAAGGCTTTAAGGAAGAAATATATAATATAATATATATATATATATATATATATATATATATATATATATATATATATATATAAAATATATATACATATTTTATGTGTGTGTGTGTGTGTGTGTACTCACCTAATTGTGGTTGCAGGGGTCGAGACTCAGCTCCTGGCCCCGCCTCTTCACTGATCGCTACAGGATCCTCTCTCTCTCTGCTTCCTGAGCTTTGTCATACCTCTTCTTAAAAATATGTATGGTTCCTGCCTCCACTACTTCACTTGGTAGTCTATTCCTCTTGCTGACAACTCTATGACTGAAGAAATACTTCCTAACGTCCCTGTGACTCGTCTGAGTCTTCAGCTTCCAGTTGTGACCCCTTGTCCCTGTGTCCCCTCTCTGGAACATCCTATCTCTGTCCACCTTGTCTATTCCCCGCAGTATCTTGTATGTCGTTATCATGTCTCCCCTGACCCTTCTGTCCTCCAGTGTCGTCAGTCCGATTTCCCTTAACCTTTCCTCGTACGACATTCCCTTGAGCTCTGGGACTAGCCTTGTTGCAAACCTTTGTACTTTCTCTAACTTCTTGACGTGCTTGACCAGGTGTTGGTTCCAGACTGGTGCTGCATACTCCAGTATGGGCCTAACATACACAGTGTACAGTGTCTTGAACGATTCCTTATTAAGGTATCGGAACGCTATTCTCAGGTTTGCCAGGCGCCCGTATGCTGCAGCGGTTATTTGGTTGATGTGTGCCTCCGGTGATGTGCTCGGTGTTATGGTCACCCCAAGGTCTTTCTCCCTGAGTGAGGTCTGTAGTCTTTGTCCACCTAGCCTATACTCTGTCTGCGGTCTTCTTTGCCCCTCCCCAATCTTCATGACTTTGCATTTGGCAGGATTGAATTCGAGAAGCCAGTTACGGGACCACATGTCCAGCCTGTCCAGGTCTCTTTGCAGTCCTGCCTCATCCTCGTCCGATTTAATTCTTCTCATCAACTTGACGTCATCTGCAAACAGGGACACTTCAGAGTCTATTCCTTCCATCATGTCGTTCACATATATCAAAAATAGCACTGGTCGTAGAAACTGACCCCTGTGGGACCCCGCTCGTAACAGGCGCCCACTGTGATACCTCTTCACGTACCATGACTCGTTGCTGCCTCCCTGTCAGGTATTCCCTTATCCATTGCAGTGCCCTCCCTTTTACATGCGCCTAAATCCTCCAGCTTCTGCACTAATCTCTTGTGGGGAACTCTGTCAAAAGCCTTCCTGCAGTCTAGGAAAACGCAAATCTACCCACCCCTCTCTCTCGTGTCTTACTTCTGTTACCTTGTCATAAAACTCCAGGAGGTTTGTGATACAAGATTTGCCTTCCATGAACCCATGCTGGTTTTCATTTATAATCTTGTTCCTTTCCAGGTGTTCGACCACTCTCCTGATAATCTTCTCCATGACTTTGCACACAATACATGTCAGAGACACAGGTCTGTAGTTTAGTGCCTCGTTTCTGTTTCCTTTCTTAAATATGGGGACTACATTAGCTGTCTTCCATTTCTCAGGTAGTTGCCCAGTTTCAAGGGATGTGTTGAAGATTGTGGTTAAGAGGCACGCACAGCATCTCTGCTCCTTCTCTAAGGACCCATGGGGAGATGTTGTCCGGTCCCATCGCCTTTGATATGTCAAGGTCACTTAAGAGCTTTTTCACCTCCTCCTCAGTTGTTCGTATGTCATCCAACACTTGTTGGTATATTCCCTCTTGATGTTCCCTTCTGTGCTGTCTTCCCACAGCCCTTCCTGTCTCTACTGTAAAAACTTCCTTAAATCTCCTGTTCAGCTCCTCACATACCTCCTGATCATTTCTTGTGAGTTCTCCACCTTCTGTCCTTAATCTGATCACCTGATCTTTGACTGTTGTCTTCCTCCTGATGTGGCTATACAACAGTTTCGGGTCAGTCTTGATTCTCGATGCTATGTCATTTTCGTACTGTCGCTGGGCCTCCCTCACCTGTGCGTACTCATTCCTGGCTCTGCGACTGATCTCCCTATTTTCGTGTGTTCTCTGCCTTCTGTACTTTTTCCATTCTCTATTGCACTTTGTTTTTGCCTCCTTACACCGTCGGGTAAACTAGGGGCTCGTTCTGGTCTTCCCGTTGTTACTATTGCCCTTGGGAATAAACCTTTCCACTGCCTCCTTGCATTTTGTTGTTACATATTCCATCATTTCATTTACTGCCTTTCCTGCCAGTTCTCTGTCCCACTGGACCTCCCGCAGGGAAGTTCTTCAACCCTATGTAGTCCCTCTTTTATAGTCAGGCTTGTCCATTCAAATTGTTATTCTCTCCAATTGCAGCTCATACTATGTATTCATTGCACAGATCCAGTGGTCGATAGATCCTAGGGAGACTTAATACTTGATGTCCTCAATGTCTGAGCTGCCAGGGAGTGAACAAAGGTCCAATCCTTGCTGGTTCACCTCCCCTTCACTCTGGTAGTGGTCCTTTAGCATGTTGGTGCATGAGGTTTTCCGCACAAGTACAAACGTCCTGCAGCTTCTCCATGGTCTCGGGCACCCCATGTAGCTCCAGGTTTTCCCATCATTCTCCTAGTGGTTGTAATCCCCAATAAACCAGCAACTTTGCTCTGCTGGAGTGGCTCTTCTTGCCACCTCAGCAAGTGCTGTCACCATTTCTCGGTAATTGCTCTCTTCATATTCCTCTCTTGGCCTTCTGCAGTTCTGGGTGGATTTATTCTTCACTGCAATTGACCCACTTTGTGTTTCCCAGACTGAAGTGTACCTGCTTGTAGTTTCGTTCTTACGTTTCATCTATGGCCTTCTCGGAATTTCCATTATGTTTTTTACGAGCAGAGCAACCCACTCCCCCCCTGCCTCCTTCTATCTTTCCCCATATTCTGGTATCCTGAGTGGGGAGATTGCTTCTGTTTTGTCTGTAGAGTTTTGTTTCTGTAACCTGCTTTGATGTCTGGGGGACTTTCAATTGATTTCTTTCTTGGCCATTCCTCAAGGTTTATTCGTTAATCCATCTGCCATGTGTGTTCCAATCCTTCAACTTTTGTTCTAATACTGTAACTGTGCAGTTGCGGGGGGTGTGGAAACCGATTGAATCGGTGTGTTGTGATGGTTGGTTTGCTATTGTCAGTTGACCTTAGGGCGGTGTCGTGGCTCTGGCAGTCCTTTGCAGGTGTTTATGGGGGGTGCGCTTGTCCTTCATTTGATCCATGGGTTATTCTGCCTATCCTTTTTCATTTCCTCCATTTCACCTTTCGTTTTTGTACTCTCTTTCATCTGTCTTCCTTTCGTCTGTGTTTTGTCTCGGGGGGAATTTTTTAAATCGAGGAACAACACTCCGGAACTCCTGCTTGCCTCTCAGCGTGCCTTTCTTCCAGAAGGATCATGCGTCAGGCGTTGATTCTGCCTTTGAAAATTACTTTGAGAGGCCGATTCCTTTTCTTTGTATTCCACCCTATTCTCCGAAAATTTAGACACAGGTTCATTGTCCACTAGCCTATCTCCTTCATGATATCTTCAATCGCCTTTTTTTCTCCTTCTGCTTTTTCTTTCATCATAAGTTTCCCCACATTAGCGCGTATAGCCCATAGACGAAAACGGATTTCTCCCCTTTCCACTTCCCACTGTGACTCCAATTGCATCCTCTGATAGCGTTTAGTTCCTTCCCGTGGGAGTGTTCCTTCTTCAGTCCCTTCCCAGTTTGTTATGCGCCCTATGCTTCTTGGTTTGTCCTCCTGCTCTCTTTGTTCCTGGCCCCCACCAGGTATCTGGTTAAGGTCCTTGAACATCCTGTCCTTGTTACTTCAATGTCTTCCAACCTTTCATTTTTCTAGTGTGCTCCCTGTCTTTGTTTTGGCCCATGAGGGTTTGACAAGGACCTCTGCATTACAGTTTAGCATTCCATGCTTCCTTCAGACCCTGTTGTCTGTGTTTGATGTAGTCATAAGCGAGGATATTCTGTTAATTATTTGTCTCTGTGTGTTTCAGATGTCTCAGCTCATCTTCTAATTTCTCTATCTTGATTTTGCTGCTGTGGCCTGTTTTGCTTAACTTCCTGCATTCTGCTGCTAGCCGCTCTCTCATCTTCCTTTTCCTGATTATCCAGTCTCCTTACCAGTCTTTCCTCCCTTTTTTTTTAGTTCTACCTCCCATGCCTCACCTCACAGATCGTCCTTGAAGCCCCTTGTCCTCATCCTGGTTCTATGTTCTCCGTTGTCACGAACGGGGGGACGGGAGGTTAGGGGTAGAGGGGAATAGCAATATGATGGTTAGGAGGAGAGGGGATGGATGGTTGTGGGAGGGGGAGGCATGGTTATTGGGGGGTAGTAGATAGTTGGGGAGAGGGGGTTAGATGGTTTGAGGGACGAGAGGGGATGGATGGTTATGGGGGAGTTGGAGGATGGTTATTGGCAGGGAGGGAGGTCGTTGGGGGTTAGCCGGTCTTGGGGAGGGGTTAGGTGGTATTGAGGGGTGGGGTTAGGTGGCTAAGGTGAGCGTGGTTAGGGGAAGGGGGAGAGGTGGTCTATGGCGATAGGGGGGTACATGTTTGTGTATTCCTTTTGTTGTGTCAAGTGGTGGAGGGTGTTGTGTGGGTGTATATGTGTGTGTTCGCGCTGTGAATGTGTATGTGCATGTGTGTAGTGTGTAGCTTATTGTGAGTGTGTGCGGCCATATTGTGTGTCGTGTGCTGTGGTAGTGTGTGTGTGGTGTGTGTGCTTCTGTGGTGTTGTGTGTGTGTGGTTGTGTTGTAGTAAGGTGTGGTGTGTGTGTGGCTGTGTGTGTCGTGTGGTGTGTGTGTGTAATGCGTGTCGCGTGTGTGGTGTGTGTGTGTCTGTGGTGTCGTGTGTGCTCGGTGTGCAGTGTAGTGTGTGTGTGTGTGTGTGTGTGTGGGGACTGTGTATGTTAGTGTGTGTGTGTGAGTGTGTGTGTGTCCCGATCCCCCATATCCTCGCTCGTGTGCTGCCCCAGCCCAATGTCGTGTGTGTATGCTGTGGTGTTGTGTGTTTGGTGTGTGGTGTGGGTGGCGTGTCGTTAGGGTTGTGCGTGTGTGTGGTGTAGTGTGTGTGTGCTCCCTGTGTGGTGTGTGTGTAGTCGTGCCCAACTATGTGTGTTGCTCTGCCTGTGGTGTGGGTGGTGCTGTGTGTGTGTGTGTGTGGTGTGTGTGTGTGTGGTAGTGTGTGTGTGTGTGGTGTTGTTTGTGGGTGTGGTGGTGTGTGTGTGTGTGTGTAGTGTGGTGTTGGGTGTGTTATGTTGAGTGGTGTGTGTGTGTGTGTGTCGTGTAGTGTGTGTGTGTGTGTGTGTGTATGTGTTTATGTCAAGTGTGTGTGTGTGTGTGTACTCACCTAGACTCTCCTAAGTTGAGGTTTTGCGGGGGTCGAGCCGAGCTCCTGCCCCGCCTCTTCACTGGATCGCTACTAGGTCACTCTCCCTGAGCCGTGTGCTTTATCATACCTCTGCTTAAAGCTATGTATGGTTCTGCCTCACTACATCGACTTCTCCACTAACTATTCCACTTACTGTACTACTTTGTGGCTGAAGAAATACTTCCTAACATTCCCTATGATTCTATCTCTGTGTCTTCAGAGCTTCCAAAATGTGTCCCCTTGTTAATGTATGTCCAATTTCTGGAACATCTGTCTATGTCCACCTTTCAATTCCCTCTCAGTATTTTGTATGTCTTATCGCACTGTCCCCCTATCTCTCCTGTCCTCCAGTGTACGTCAGGTTGATTTAACTTAACCTCTCCTCGTAGGACATAACTCTTGCTTGGGATAGTCTTGTTGCAAACTTTGCACTTTACTCTAGTTTCTTCAACGTGACTAGGCAAGGTGTGGGTTCCAAAATGTGCCGCATACTCCAATATGGGCTATCGTAAACCGGCTGATACAGGGCCTGTCCATGTTGAAACTCCTTATTTAAGATGTCGGAATGCTGTGTCTGAGGTTTGCTAGAGGCCCATATGCATGCAGCACGTTATTTGGTTGATTGATGCGCTTCAGGCCGATGTGCCTGGATGTTATACTCCCCCAGATCTTTTTCCTTGAGTGAGGTTGTCAGTCTTGACCCCCTAGATGTACTCGTGCGGCCTCTTTGACCTACCCAATCTTTATGATTTGCACTTGTGGGTTGAACTCACGGAGCCAATTGCTGGACCAGGTCTGCAGCCTGTCCAGATCCTTTGTAGTTCTGCTGGTCTTCCGATCGAGTGGAATTCTTATCATCAACTTCCCACGTCATTCTGCAAAACAGGGACACCTTCAGAGTCTTTCCTTCCGTATGTCGTTTCAAAATACCAGAAACAGCCACTGGTATTGAGCCTGACCCTGCGGGACCCGCTGGTCACAGGTGCCCACTTGGACACCTGCCACGTCAGGGACTCGCTTCTGTCTTCCTGACAAGTATTCATGATCCATTGTAGCTGCCTTCCCTGTTACCTGTTTTGGTCCTCCAGTTTTTGCACATATTCTTGTGTGGAACTGTGTCCAAACGGCCTTCTTGCAGTCCAAGAAAATGCAATCCCCACCCCTCTCTCTCTTGTTTATGCTGTACCATGTCATAGAAACTCAGTAGCGTCTGTGACTCAGGATTCTCCAGTCCTGAAACCATGTTGGCTGCTGTTGATAGATCGTACCTTATAGGGATGTTCCACCACTCTGCTCTGATAATCTTCTCCATGATTTTGCCATACTATACATGTCAGTGACACTGAGTCTGTAGTTTAATGCTCATGCTGTCTCCTTTTTTAAAGATTGGGACTACATTGCTGTCTTTCCATGCACTCAGGCAATCTCCCTGTTTCGATAGATGTAATTGTATATTGTGTTAGGGGTAACACCATAGCGCCTCGGACTCCTTCTCAATACACCATGGGAGATGTTATCTGGCCCATTGGCTTTGAGGTATCTAGCTCATCAGAAGCTCTTCACTTTTCCTCGGTTGTGTGCACGTGTCCAGCACTTGGTGGTGGCCCCACCTTCGTCTTTCTGGAGTCCCTTTCTGTCTCCTCTGTGAACACTTCTTTGAATCTCTTGTTGGTTCTTCACATCTTCACGGTCATTTCTTGTTGTCTCTCTCCTTCCTTCCTTAGCCTGATTACCTGGTATATGTCTGTTGTTATTTTTCCTCCTGATGTGGCTGTACAACAGTTTCGGGTCAGATTTGGTTTCGGCTGCTATTTGTCATTTTCATATTGGTCTTTGGCCTCCCTTCTTATTGTGCATATTCGTTTCTGGTTCTACGACTGTTCTCCTTATTCTCCTGGGTCCTTTGCCTTCTATATTTCTTCCATTCCAACACATTGGTTTTTTGCCTCCCTGCACTTTGGTGCGTAAAACGTGGGCTCATCCTGGCTTTTTCATTATTCCTGTTAACCTTGGATACAAAACCTCTCCTTCAGCCTCCTTGTTTTGTTGCTAACATATTCCATCATCTCATTATACGGGCTTCCCTGGCCAGTTATCTGTACCACTGAACCACGTTCAAGGTAGTTTCCTCATTCTGTGTAGTCCCTTTTCTGTAGTTTGGCTTCATTCGTCTGGCCTTCCTGCTTCTCCCTCTCTTGTAGATCTACTGTGTATTCGAAGCTTAAAACCACATGCGTCACTGGCCCCAAAGGGGTCCTTTCATATGTGATGTCCTCGTTATCTGCACTATCAAGGTGTATACTAAGTCCGCCTTGCTGGTTCATCCTCTCCTCTCTTCTCTTGTAGTGTCCCTTACGTGTTGGCACATGAAGTTTTCCAGTACAACTCCATCATCTTAGCCCTCCATGTATCTTGGCCCCCATGTGGGTCCAAGTTCTCCCAATCGATCTCCTTGTGGTTTTTTAAGACACCATGGTCAGGAGCTTTTTGCCCTGCATGCATGAGCTTCTTCTGGCCACTCTAGCAGTGTGTCAACCATCGCTCTATTGCTCTCGTCGTACTCTTGCCTTGGCCTACATGCGGTTCAGTGGTGGGTTATACACATGCTATTACAACCTTGGGACTCCAGAGTGAAGTGTTCCCGTGTGTGTGTGTGTGTGTGTGTGTGTGTGTGTGTGTGTATGTGTGTGGGTATGTGTGTGTGTTGTGTGCGTGTATGTATGTGTGTGTGTATGTGTGTGTGTCGTGTGTGTGTGTTTGTGTGTGTGTTGTGTGTGTGTGTGTGAGTGTCTACCTTGTGTGTGTGTGCTTGTGTGTGAGGGAGGGAGGGAGGGGTTAGGGGGGGGGTAGGTGGGTTGTGTTGAAAGATCCGTGTGTAGTCAAACCCCCCAAAATTTAGTCTCATTTATCTTTCCCAAATTATGCTACTCTCTCCACTTATTGCCCTTTCTGGATTTACGTATTAATTGTTGCTGGTTATTATCATTTTCCTTGTTCACATTGAGAGAGGACCTTCTAGCTTCCTAAGTATTCTTACTGCTAATAACTACCGGTAGTAACACTGCCTGTGTGCGTACTCACCTATTTGTGGTTGCAAGGGTCGTGGTCCACCGCTCCTGGCCCCGCCCTCTTCGCTGATTGCTACTAGGTCCTCTCTCTCCCTGCCCCATGAGCTCTATCATACCTCGCCTTTAAACTATGTATGGTTCCTGCCTCCACTACATCACTTTCTAGGCTATTCCATGGCCTGACTACTCTATGACTGAAGAAATACTTCCTAAGATCCCTTTGATTCATCTGAGTCTTCAACTTCCAATTGTGACCTCTTGTGTCTCTGTGTCCCATCTCTGGAACATCCGTCTTTGTCCACCCTTCCTTTTCCGTCGCAGTATTTTTTTTGTCGTTATCATGTCTCCCTGACCCTCCTGTCTCTAGTGTCGTCAGGACCCGATTTCCCTCAACCTTTCGGTCGTAGGGTCTATTCCCCGTAGCTCTGGGGACTAGTCTTGTTGCAAACCTTTGCACGTTCTCTAATTTTCTTGAGTGCTTGACTAAGGTGGGGATTCCAATATGGTGCTGCATACTCCAGTATGGGCATGACGTAGGACATGGTATACACGAGTCTTAAACGAATCCATACTGAGGTATCGAAAAGATAATCCGTAGCGTTTTTGCCAGGCGCCGTATGCTGCAGCAGTTATTCTGATTGATGTGACGCCTCTGGAGTTATGCTCGGTGTTATACACACCCCAAGATCTTTTTCCTTGAGAGAGGTTTGCAGTCTTTGGCCATCTAAACTATATTGTGTCTGCGGTTCTCTTTGCCCTTCCCAATCTTCATGACTTTGCATTTGGATGGTTAATATTCAAGGCAGCCAGTGCTGGACCAAGGCTTGTTGCCTGTCCAGGTCACTTTTGTAGTGCTGCCTGATCCTCGTCCGATATGATTCTTCTCATTAACTTCGCATCTCTGCAAACAAGGACACTTCTGAGTCTATCCCTTCCGTTATGTCGTTCACATATACCAAGAAACTGCAAAGGTCCTAGGATGACCCTGTGGACCCGCTTGTCACTAGGCGCCCACTCGACACATCGTCGCGTACCGATGACTCGTTGTTGCCTTCCCTGTCTGATATTCTCGATCCATTGCAGTGCCTTTCCTGTTATGTGTGCTGATCCTCCAGCTTTTGCAGTAACCTCTTGTGGAGGAAACGTGTCGAAGGCCTTCTTTGCAGGCAAAAATTGCAGTTCGATCCACCCCTCTTCTCTTGTCTTACTTCTGTCACCTTGTATATAAACTCTAGTAGGTTTGGAAACAGGATTTCCTTCCCTGAAACCGTGCGGTGGTTGTCAATTATTCACTTGTTTCTTTACAGGCTGTCCCACCACTCTCCTCATGATGCGTCTTGTCCATGACTTTGCATACTATACACGTTATGTACAGGTCTATAGTTTAGTGCCTCATGTCGGTCTCCCTTTTTATAAAATTGGCGACCTACTTTTGCCATTTTCCATACCTCAGGGAGTTGCCCGTTTCAATGTGTGTTGAAGATCTTTGGAATGGCTCTACACAATATCTCTGCTCCCTCCTTTTAAGGACATGGAGAGATGTTGTCTGGTCCCACCGCCTTTGAGGTGTCAAGTTCGCATAGCAGCTTCTTCATCTCCTCCTTGGTTATATGTACCTCATCCAGCACTTGCTGGTGTGCCCCCCTGTTCTGATTTCTTGGAGTCCTACTGGTTTCCACTGTAAATACCTCTTTAAATCTTGTGTTGAGTTCCTGACAAACCTCTCGTTCGTTTCTTGTGAATTCCCCATCGGGTCAGTCTTTACTTTTGATGCTATGTCATTTTCATATTGTCTGTGAGCCTCCCTTCTTATCTGTGCATATTCGTTTCTGGCTCTTCGGCTGATGTCTTTATTTTCCTGAGTTCTCTGTCTTCTGTACCTTTTCCATTCTCTAGTACACCTAATTTTTGCCTCCCTACACCTTTGGGTGAACCAAGGACTCGTTCTGTTCTTCCCATTATTTCTGTTTCCCTTGGGAACAAACTTCTCCTCTGCCTCCTTGCATTTTGTTGCTACATAGTCCATCATTTCTTGTACTGGTTTTCCTGTCAGTTCCCTCTCCCACTGAATGTCTTGAAGGAAGTTCCTCATGCCTGAGTAGTTCCCCCTTTTGTAGTTTGGTTTTTCCCAGCCTATTCCTGCTACTCTCTCCACTTGGAGCTCAACTATGTAGTCGAAGCACAGAACCACATGATCACTAGCTCCCAGGGGCCTTTCATACATGATACCCTCGATGTCCGAACTACTCATGGTGAATACAAGGTCCAGTCTTACTGGTTCATCCTCTCCTCTCTCTCTGGTAGTGTCTCTAACATGTTGATGCATGAGGTTTTCCAGTACCGCATCCATCATCTTGGCTCTCCATGTTTCGGGACCCCCATGGGGCTCCAGGTTTTCCCAATCAATCTCCTTGTGATTGAAATCACCCATAACTAGTAACTTTGCTCCCCCCATGTGTGCTCTCCTGGCCACCTCGGCTAGTGTGTCGATCATTGCTCTGTTGCTCTCATCGTATTCTTCTCTTGGCCTCCTGCAGTTCTGTGGTGGGTTGTACATTACTGCAATTATCACCTTATGTCCCTCAGACTGGATTGTTCCTACTACTTAGTCCCTTTCGCCCGTGCCATCCATTCCTTTCATTTTCTCAAAACCCCACTGGTTTTTAATGGGCAGTGCAACTCCTCCTCCCCCTCTCCTCCCTCTGTCTTTCCTGAGGATTTGATATCCGGATGGAAAGATTGAATCTGTTATTCTAGTGAGTTTTGTTTCTGTGAGTGCTATTATGTCTGGGGATGTCTCTTTAATTCTTTCGTGAAACTCCTCATATTTGTTTGTTATTCCATCTGCATTTGTATACCACACCTTCAACTTCTTTTCTAAGACTGTGGTCTGGGAGGTATATTGGGGTTGGGGAAGTGGAAGACCTGGTAAGGAACTATGGGTTGTTGCTGTGGGGGTGGAGTTTGTAATGTAGTGGGTGGGGGCATTGGATGTGGCATGTGTGTGTGTGAGTGTGTGTGTGTGAGTGTGTGTGTGTGTGTGTGAGAGAGAATGTCTTGTGCGGTGTAATGACTGGTCGCAACTTCTTGTGACCTGACACAACCCTCCTGGGACTTGACCCTAGCACTGTCTTACAATGTTGCCCTTAAAAGCTTGTCCCACCTACCTTCTCACACTCGTCAACACTATATTCTCTATGTCTATGCTATTTCTATTCTAATTCTGGTAATAGCTTGCAGGAGTGAGTGACCAGTATCAAACAGTATGCAAGGCCAGCCAGGGCCGTCAACATGCAAACCACAAATAGGCGAATAAACTTGCGCTGCAATGGTGCGGTGACAGTTGCCAGCTGCTGATGACGAAGTCGTCGTATGTAGGCCTTAAATCCCTATTTTGGAGATGCTTCACCCATGATGTTTATAACCATATATTCTCATACATCCCGCTTCCTGATGCGATTTCACTCTTCACTGATGATAGTATACACTTCACATTATATACACTTCACTTTATATGTATAATGGCACACAACTTGTCGTGACGTCACTTCTTCAGGCCTACCGCTGCCAATGTGGCAACAGCGCCTAAGACCCCCATCGGTTTGCACTTTGAAATATTATGATTTCAGCTTTCCTCTCACTTTCTTTAACTAATAACTTTAATTATCACTCGTAGTATTGTTCACTGACGTTCCACTACCACTGATTACTGCTGGCTGTTATTGCACGCCTTACAACGCTAAGGTTCTCGGAGCCTTGTTACCCACGTCTGCACCCCACGGACCCACGCGTATGTGTGTGTGTGTGTGTGTGTGTGTGTGTGTGTGTGTGTGTGTGTGTGTGTACTCACCTAACTGAACTCACCTAATTGTGGTTGCAGGGGTCGAGACCCAGCTTCTGGCCCCGCCTCTTCACTGATCGCTACTAGGTCCTCTCTCTCTCTTTGCTCCCTGAGTTTTGTCATACCTTGTCTTAAAGCTATGTATGGTACCTGCCTCCACTACGTCACTTACTGGGCTATTCCACTGCCTGACGATTCTATGAATGAAGAAATACTTCCTAACATCCCTGTGATTCGTTTGAGTCTTAAGCTTCCAATTGTGACCCCTTGTTTCTGTGTCCCCTCGCTGGAACATCCTGTCTCTGTCCACTTTATCTATTCCACGCAGTATCTTGCATGTCGTTATCATGTCTCCCCCTGACCCTTCTGTCCTCCAGTGTCGTCAGTCCGATTTCCCTCAAACTTTCTATGTAGGACATTCCCCTGAGCTCCTAGACTAACCTTCTTGCAAATCTTTGCAATTTCTCTAATTTCATAACGTGCTTGACCAGGTGTGGATTCCAAACTGGTGCTGCATACTCCAGTATGGGCCTGACGTACACAGTGTACAGCGTTTTGAACGATTCCTTACTAAGGTATCGGAACACTATTCTCAGGTTTGTCTGGCGCCCATATGCTGCAGCAGTTTTATGGTTGATGTGTGCTTCCGGAGGTGTGCTCAGTGTTGTACACTCCCCAAGATCTTTCTCCATGAGTGAGGTTTGCAGTCTTTGTCCACCTAGCCTATACTCTGTGTGTGTACTCACCTAGTTACTCACCTAGTTGTGGTTGCAGGGGTCGAGTCATAGCTCCTGGCCCCGCCTCTTCACGCTTTCCAAACTATTCCACTTCCTGACTACTCTGTGGCTGAAGAAATACTTCCTAACATCCCTGTGATTCATCTGTGTCTTTAGCTTCCAATTGTGTCCCCTTGATGCTGTGTGGTGGGGGGGGGGGTTAATAGAGATAAAACTAGCAATTTTGGTTTAAGGAGGAATGCCCTTCTAGCTGAATAAATCAAGCGAAAATTTGTGTATGCAGTAATTTCGCAAAAATCATTCTGAACCTAATGAAAAAATATATTTCGTTTTGTTTATTATTAAATAATTTTAAATTAATCTAAAATATATTTAGTTGGATTAGGCTAAATTAAAATGAGCTTATTGTAGAAAAGTTAGGTAAGTTCTCTAAGATTTTTTGGTACAAAATTATTAATTTCTATTTTGACATAAATGAAAAAAATATATCTAAGTGTATAAGAGAAAATTTTAAATGAGTTTGCTAAATGACCAGTTTACCTATAATATATATATATATATATATATATATAATATATATATATATATATATATATATATATATATATATATATATATGATAGGTAAAACTGGTCAATTAGCAAACCTCATTTAAAATTTTCTCTTATACATTTAACGATATATTTTTTCATTTAAGTTGGTATAAAAATTTTTTTTTTGTGCCAAAATGCCTTAGAAAACTTACCTAACATTATTATGACAAGCGCAATTTAATTTAGCCTAATCGAATTAATATATTTTAGATAAGTTTACAATAATTTAATAATAAACAAACAGAATGAAATATATTTTTTTGTTAGGTTCAGAATGATTCTTGCGAAATTATTGCATTTACAAGTTTTCGCTTGCCTTATTCGGCAAGAAGTGTGTTGCGATTCAAGCCAAAATTACAAGTTATACTGATTCAACTATCCTCATTTGGCATAACTCTTTGCACCGGGACTAGTCTCGTTCGAAACCTCTGCACGTTTTCCAACTGTTGGACATTCTTGACCACGTGTGCGATCTATACTGGTGCTTCTTACTCCGGTATGGATCTGACGTTCATGATGTTTATTGGTATTTGTCGGTCATTCCTCAAAAACTGATATCCGACTGGAAAGATTGCAACAGGTATCAGCTCCGTGAGCTTTGTCTCTGTGAGTGCTATAATATGTGGAGATAACCCCCCCCCCAACTATTTATTTGTGCCATTCAACACTCTTACATGTTATTCCATCTGCATAAGTGTACCATACTTTCAGATTTTCCATTTCTGTGTTTCTGTTTACGGGTTTCTGAATTCCTGGTCCTTGTACGTGGGCAGGTGTTGATATGTGTGGAGGTTGTAGAAAGGGGTTGTGTGTTTTGTCCTGGAAGGTCTGGCTCATGGATGTAGATGTAGGTGAATAAGAAGGTAGGGGTGAAAAGGGACATTAGGATCTGGGGGGTAAGGATGAGGGGCAATTGTAAGGAGGGTACTTGTGCTGGGGTGGCAGGATGGTGTCATTGGGCATGGAAAGAGAGTTAGGATATGGCATGCTTGTGTAGTTTGTTTGGGTGGGAGTGTGGAAGGGTTTCTGTAAGGGTGCACCTGGTGTTTCTCTGGAAGCTGGCATCCAGTTCTGTCGGTGTATGCTCTCTCTCTCTCTCTCTCTCTCTCTCTCTCTCTCTCTCTCTCTCTCTCTCTCTCTCTCTCTCTCTCTCTCTCTCTCTGGCGTCTTCGTGCCCTCTCAGTTGGCTCCGGTCGTGTTTTGTTCTGTCCCGATCGAGGTACACTCAGCGGCAATTTTTTATGTCTGGCTTAACCACGGTTTCCACTGCAAGCCCTTGTCTCATGCCAGTACTATTGTGAGGAACAATATATTCCATCATGAATCCTCCCTTCAGTCTCCTGCAGCTCGTGGACAATAAGCGACCTCCCTTCCTTCCTCTCTCTCTCTCTTGCATTTCCTAGTTACTCGTTGTTCACCTTACATTTTCATTTGTAATTCACTTCACACCTTCACCTGTAGTTTACATATCACCTTCACCTGTAATTCACATCAAATATTTACTTGTAGTTCACGTCACACTTTTAACTGTAATTAGCCTTCCATATTCACCTGTAATTCACATAACAAACAACCTGTATTTCACTTTACATACTAACATATAGATTCCTTTACATATTCCAGTGAAGTTCACTTTACCTGGAGGATCACTATCAAATATAGTTCATCTGATTCCATTACTTTTAGTTCTGTTTTCATTTTCTTCCTGAAGGTCTCCTTACACTTTCATCTGAATTTCATCTTTAACATTCACCTGTAGTTCACTATACACTTTCATACGTAATTCACCTCTCACATTCACATGTAATTCACCTTTCACATTTAGTTCACCATCTTCATTCACTTATAAATATTAGCAAGTGAAACAAAGACCTTCGCAGCATGACAATTGGCAAATCGAAAGTCTTCAGCAAGAACAATATTAATTTTCCCTATAGTGAGTAAACACAGACAAGAACAACATTAATGTTCGCTATGGTAAGTGAAAAGAACCCAGAAAATCATTCTTTTTGCATTTATATTCAGTATTGTGCTTGAGCACTTACATGAATATCACCTTTGTCTCTATTTATATTAATGTGAAGAGAAACTTAAAAGAGTAAGTTTTCACAAATACACCAGAAACTTGAGCTACACCAGAGTTTTTTGTGAGTTTGTGAGTAGTCTCGCCTAATTAACAGCTGAGAGTATACTTTCGACGACGTATCTTCGTATTTTAGACAAGTATCTCGACATGATATTAGTTGTACAAGAATGGTATACAGTATCGACAAGATTAAAATTAAGACATAAGTGCCATCCAGTGGTTTAATCAATACAAATTCAAGGACATAATTTGAAGACAGTAGAACTATATACAAAAGATGAGGTAATCAGTCCCTCTGCCTTGGAGTTGGTGTGATGAGCACCGTAGTCGTGAACATTCACGACTACGGTGCTCTTTACACCCAGATGTTGCACATGCGTCTTAATTTTCATGATATTAGTTAACTACTAGTTCAAAAGTCATGGAAAATTACAGCTCCAAAATGTGAGTTACTTATGAAACTTATAAAGAGATGAAACAGTTTGTTGCATTTACAAATTTTGTGGAAACCTCTGAGGTGCTCTCGACAATGAGGCATCACCGTTGTTGCGGCTGATGTAAACTTAACTGTATTCCCTCTTTTAGTTTTTAATGGGACGAGGGAGCAGCTGGATACCACCTTCCCATGGATAAGCAGAACAGATTTATGATGGAGCAGACGCTGTCCCTAGCAATGAGTAACCCTCTGAAGCTATCTTCCAAATAAGCCTACGTGCAGAAAAGAATGTTATCTGCCAATAAGTGACAGTCAGTGTCTCTGACCTAAATGATAGGCTATACTGAATTCCTTGGTCTACTCTAAGCTATCAGAGGTTAAATATCTGAAGGTAGAAATATAATACATTAGGCAAAATTATGACTATATAGAAACTGAGCAGAAACTGCTATAACCTACCCAATTTTAGAATTTTACCCCGCTCCTAACGGCCCAGTCAAATATGCTAGTCATCAAATTCACTAGGGATAAAGATGGTCATTCTCATTAGTAAAACAAATACACAGATACTTCTCACGGACGGGATCTGGCTCAGAGACCGGCTATCTCTATCTGCAGTACGCTGGAAGGCCTCTACAGATGCTCTTGATGCAGCTCCGAAATGTATTTTATACTGAGTGGAAGTACTCCACTGTTGACACAGACGGTCAGTCTTTATTCTCAAGAAATCGTATTGGGGGATCAGTGAGCCACCAGCTACCAGGTTGGTTTAAATAATATTCACTTATTTACTACTAATTTCGTTTACAAGGATAGCGACATATTATTGCCATAAAACCATTATAGTATTATTTAAGTGATGATTGAAACCCTCCTGGAATTATTGCAGAGGTCTAAATCCCCTGTAAAGTTTGGGTTTGTAGTCTAATGGTTTTCTAAGTTATGGAAGGGTTACACTATTATACTTGCATGCAAATCTGTGTGCATTGCATACAGATTTCTGCAGATTTTTAAAGGGCATATGTCAGGGAAGAAAAGAAAGAAACCTGGCTAGTGTTCGAATATAATGGAATAAACGTTAAGCTCTTATAAGTTTTAAAGTGTTTATATTAGGAGACTGAGGCTTTGTGAGACGGTGTAAGAAGTATAGTCAATATTTTCCTGTAAGAGTGAATTTAGAAAGGTTATGTCGCATGGGTTGTGTAATGTTTTATATGTTCCGAATATCACATCTATTCCTACATTTCCAATTCTATAATTTTCTCTCGACGGTTATATTTACTTGCAATGAAATTAAAATGAATACCCTATTGTGAGTCACTGTCATAGTAACATCAAAGCAGCAAATGAATTTATGTTAAGGTAACACCAGATGGAAAGGTCATGATCATAGTTACAAGACACCTATAAATGTCATGCTGTCATTTATAATATTAAAGGGATACAATTAACGTCATGTTATACAGAGTAATACAAGATACAAAAATAACTCTTATAAATAGATACGCCTGAAATACGGTATAAATCTTGGTAATAGATGCCGTGGAGTTGGTTTACAAAAAGACTTTAGCAAACACTAGGATATATACATTAGAAAACGTTTCGGTCTTGAGATCTTGATCACTTCTAACGTACAAGAGGTTCAAAGACATTATATATAGGCGAAGAGTGAGGTTTGAGTGACACATGGTGACCTGAAGAATGTTAATGATACTGAACCAGGCAAAGCAGCACCTACCTAACACAGGAGTCACACGATCTCGTCCTCAACCCGTCCTCATCCCAATATGGCATTCTTCAGGTCGCCATATGTTACTCACACCTCACTCTCCACCTGTATATATTGTCCCTTTAACCTCTGTATGTTAGAAGTGATCAACGTGCCAAGACAGAAACGTTTTCTAATAAATATGCCCTAGTGATTTGTTCAAGTGTCTTTCCATACAAGAAATACAAAGATAATGTTGTAAAATCTAGTAACACCAAAACTACCATCTATAACAATCACATTTTCTCACTCAACTAGTCTTTTACCAATAGAGACAATTACTGGTTTATGTTATCTAAAACTGAAGTCTCATGAATCTCACAATTTTTTTCAGTGACACATACGAAAAACCAAAAAGTTTTTTTTTAAATAATGAAGAAAATTAAATTTTTAGTAGTCCAAACAACGAACGTTTCGTTCTATAACTTCACCTTCATGCAATTTTACTTAATAAACTTGTCGTTTGTGATATAACAGCAACTTGAGTGCGTGTAGCAAAAATCTCCTAGTGTGCTCACATTAGCTCTTTATTTTCACATTGGCTTAGGCGGAAAAACTAAATGATTGAAGATTGAGACACTTAGATCACATATGGGAATGTTTTACATGAATGGTATACAAATACCGACAAGATGATAATTGAGACACATGTGCAACATCTGGGAATCTTTATTGTAGACGTTTCGCCATCCAGTGGCTTTATCAATACAAATTCTAGGACATAATTTGAAGACAGTAGAACTATATACAAAAGATGCGATAATCAGTCCCTCAGCCTTGGAGTTGGTGTGATGAGCACCGTAGTCGTGAAGATTTCTGGAGCACAGGCAACAAGGCAAGATAAGAGAGTTTAGATAAGACTCCCAATGGAGTGAACTGGAACGACGGGCCACACGAAGAACAGCGTTGGAGAGGAGTATCTACAGTCGTAGAGAAAGACCCAGGGCTTAACCCAGCAGACAGGCGCTTGTGGGACAGATTTGAGAAACAGGAATAGCAGGGTCTGTTGCATCGATCTTGTGGTAGTTGAAGTCTTGAATCTTGAGTAGTTGGCAGCAGGCTAGGTCGCAGGAGAGGGAACATCAGAGGGCAGCACACAGGTGGAAGTTATAGAAGTAATTGAGGAGGCAGGTTTGCAGTAGAGCCATTTTCAAGCTTTTTGAAGCTGCTCCTGGAGTGGTATAGTCTTGTTACTGAAGGTAAAACGTAGAGGCGTGATGATGTCAAGAACTTGGGTGAGTGTGAAGTGCTGATTCACAGGCATACTTGACTGTTCCAGCACCGAGGCTTTTGTAGCGTTCAGTACAAGTCATGGTGCCAGTATCTGAAGATGAAGTGTAGAAGGTAAGGTTTTCCCATGAGAGTGTACTGGAGTCGTCGCTATCTTCTTCTTGAGTGGATTCATTGGGCGAATCTACAATGGTGCTAGCAGGTGACAGAGTCAACAGGAGCAGTGCAGGGACGCAATGGTGGTGTGACAGCAGGTTGGGAGACGAGAAATGGTGGTCGAGGAAGCATGATCATCGTTGTCGGAGGTGGAAGTGGTTATAGAAGTTACAGGAGCAGTTGCTTGGGAAGGAGACAGGTCTGTAGGTGCAGTGAAGTTCACGATGTTGGTAAGGATCTTGAGGTTGTCGGCTGAAGATGTGGAGTCTGGAAAATTAAAGGCAGGCATATTGTTCAGACGGAATAGTTCGTTAATAGTGGTGTTGAAAGTGCCGGGGTGTGCTGCGTTTGTAAGGAGGCTGACGCTTATATACTAACGTCAGGTAGAATGGGACGGGTAGCAGACGAGGGTATAGTCACGGGTAGGCGGGATTTCTCAGTGGAAGTAGGTCATACCCTAAAGGATTGTTGTAGTAGCCGTGAAGGTCATGTAGATGTCCTCTGAGCCAAGATTCCGTGATGCTGCAGTATCTGGTAAGTTGTACAAGAATGGTATACAATGCTGACAAGATGAAAATTGACACACAATTTACCCATCCCCTTAGGTATGACCTACTTCCATTGGGGAATCCCGCCTACCAGTGACTATGCCCTCGTCTGCTACCCGTCCTATTCCACCTGATGTTAGGACATAAGCGCCATCCTCCTTGCCTGTGCTCCAGAATCTTCACGACTACGGTGCTCTTCACACCAACTCCAAAGCTGAGGGACTGATTACCTCATCTTTTGTATATAGTTATATTGTGTTCAAGTTATGTTCTAGAATTTGTATTGATAAAGCCACTGGATGATGAAACGTCTACAGTAAAGATACAAGATGTTGCACATGTATCTCAATTTTCAGCATATGGGAATCTTTATTTAGAAAACGTATGGCCACATAGTGACTTCATCAGTCCAATACAAAGCAGAAAGGTGTAAAAAGAGGAGGAGTTCGAGGTAATCAGTCCCTCAGCCTGGAATCGATGTGCCCAGTCCACCAGTCTTGTAGAAAGTACAACATATGGCCGGATAATTGGCTTATATACTGCAGTCAGGTGAGCCGATGCAGGAGGTGGGATTACAGTGGAACCATCCACGAGTGTAAGCAGCTCTTCCTCCAAAGGTTGGACAAGTATTGAAAAATTTAAGAATTCGTGAACTGAAAAATTCTTCAATACTTGTCCAACCTTTGGAGGAAGACCTACTTACACTAGTGGATGGTTCCACTGTTATCCCGCCTCCTCCTGCTTCGACTAACCTGACTACAGTACATAACCCACTTCTCCGGCCATATGTTTTACTTTCTACAAGACTGTTGGACTGAACACTTCGATTCCAGGCTGAGGGACTGATTACATCGAACTCCTCCTCTTTTTACACCTTTTTGCTTTGTATTGGACTGATGAAGCCACAGTGTGGCGAAACGTTTTCTAAATAAAGATTCCCATATGTTGCGTAAGTGTCTCAATCTTCAGCTTGTCGGTTTTCAAAACCATTTATCACAAACTATATGATATTCAGGTTCACACGTAACCAAACACTAGAACATGTTAAAAAAACGTCCTGTGACCTTGATCAAGGTCCCATGACGTTTTCTAATAAATATATTCTAGTGTTTGCTTACGTGTCTTTCTAAACCAATTTCTCGGTATCAACTACCATGATATTCAGCAAACATGCATAGAAAAAAAAAATTTTAGGGCTTTTTTTTAATTTTTTTATTACGATATAAACTTTTATCGTCAGATATATCATTTTCCTATTAACCCCAAAACACAATAAATAGAACCCAACTCAGATGATGGGCTTGCGGCCAAAAAAAAAAAAAAAAGTGGCAGCATTTGAAACGTGAGGAATTTTTTTGATCTTATTTTTACAGCTATCACGAGAATCTGTAGAAAATTTCGAAGTTTTGGAAATTATTTCGATCTAATTTCCCTAGACTATAAAGGTTGTATATCAGGTCAGGAACTGACTAATTGAAAAAAATTGTAGGTAAGTGGAACGAACTGCCAAAAAAATCATAGAAAAAATAACTAGCACAGGCCAGAAGACCTACTACAGTGCTCCTTAATACTAAGAGAAAAGTTGGGCAACACGGGTACATAAGCAAGTGAGAGTATGACCTGCCTAGCATGAGCTAATAGACCTAATGCAGTGCTCTTTTTTTGTCAGATCCATTGTTAGAATTTGTGTTAAGTGACTGATTACAGACGGTGATCATGTGTCTTGGCCAAGGTATCTAGTTTAACATCAGATGTTGTGTTTTCTGGAATGGAAGTTCCTTGAGGTTGGTCAGGTATCTTTCTAGCTGGAGGGATTTTCTTGTTCCAGGGGGACGGGATGGGGATTGTTGACAGGTAATCAATTTCTTCGAGGCGGGAGTCGCTGATGCATGTTTTTAGTGTAAAATTGGCTCTACTTTCTGGTCTCCAGTTAGAGAGAGAGAGAGAGAGAGAGAGAGAGAGAGAGTGTGTGTGTGTACTCACCTAGTTGAGGTTGCAGAGGTCGAGTCCAAGCTCCTGGCCCCGCCTCTTCACTGGACGCTACTAGGTCACTCTCCCTGAGCCATGAGCTTTATCGTACCTCTGCTTAAAGCTATGTATGGATCCGGCCTCCACTACATCGCTTCCCAAACTATTCCACTTCCTGACTACTCTGTGGCTGAAGAAATACTTCCTAACATCCCTGTGATTCATCTGTGTCTTCAACTTCCAACTGTGTCCCCTTCTTGCTGTGCCCAATCTCTGGAACATCCTGTCTTTGTCCACCTTGTCAATTCCTCTCAGTATTTTGTAAGTCGTTATCATGTCCCCCCTGTGTGTGTGTGTGTGTGTGCGCGTGTGTGTGTGTGAGTGTGTGTAGTATGCTACGGGGATGGTCATCCTGACCATCTTGTTTCCTCACTTTTCTTGTGTTCTCTCTTTAGTTAATTCCAGCGCCAGTTTGCTGTTGTCTATTATCTATGACGTGACCATAACCATCACATCACGCTGCAACATCACCCACACGTCAGACCTCATAGTTACTCCACGACGTCACGCTTGACGTCATACTATAAAATCATGGCATAGTGGTCTGTGCCTAGACCAACGTAATACATCCCTCAGTGTTACAGGTAACACCAGTTGCCCCTCTGATTCAACAGTCAGTCCTGGTGTTAGATGCGGGAGTTGATCGAGCAGCCTGTTGTGCAATTTTCACAAATCTTTATATGGAGTTCGTAGAGGCTAGAATATGATGCTACGTCATTCCTGAGTAATATGGTATACGACACCTGAGTATCTTCATTACCAATGCGTTTCGCCTTCCTAGTAGGCTTCTTCAGTCGAATGCAGGTACGCAGTGCTGGGTTACAGTGTATGGGATGAGTTATGCTGATGTTCTCATCACTGCATCCATCACAGTTTATCTATTTTGGCTAAGAGATGGTCTGAACGCAGTTGAGTCTTCACTCGTTTTATTTTAGAAGAGGAAAACAACTCTCGTCACTTCCTTGACGTTCTTATATATAAAAAAAAAACACTGTTAGCAATTGGAAAATAGAGTGAAGCAATTTTCAAGACAGGCATTATTGAGAAGTTTTGTCTGTTGAGGAAGCTTCTTCAGTCATTGTCTGAAGAAGCCTGTCGGCATTGCACCATTCATCTCCATTACAAGCAACTCCCTCCAATCTGGAATGTATCGTAAACCTATCAACCAGAATGATCTCATTCATTTCTGGTCTCACCACTCCACCAGAACGAAGGGAGCTGGTTGCTGGGTCTCTCTCTAAGGGTCTTCACATTCTGCAGATCAGAGTTCCTTGAAGATAAGTGCGTCTCCAGATAACCGTGGTCTTCAACACTTATACTTATTCTCGCAAACGTTGTAAGTGGTTTCATCAGAAGGTTGATTAAAATGCTCAGTACTCGAGTCGAAACAGTAACCTTAAAGGTCTTGAAAAGGTTCAAGTTATTTAGAGAAAGCATTGATCACACTGTTTCTATACCATATTGAAGTGAAAAATAACGCTGTTATAGGCCAGGAGGTGAGACTGTTCTTCGAGGGTGTCCTTAAAATACCGTTCTTCAACGAAAGAAAAAGGTTCGACCGTGTTTTATCACAAATACCTTGTCTTGCAGTCACATGAATAAGCTTAAAATGTAAATACGAGATTTTGGTAAAGGCACATATGCAACTAGTTGTGATCTTTAATGTAGAATCGTTTCGCTCTCCAGAGGCTTTCTCAGCATGTAAAAGTCCTAAGAAGCAAGAACGTTGCAACAGATGTTACATTAATGCAAATCTGTTCTTGACCTAACATTTTGGTGGTAGTTCGTCTAGACTGATCTAGGTTTCGTGAAGGACTCCAAAGCAACTACGTCTTCACTCCTGGCACTATATAAAGCCCCATTCTGTCACTTCAACTTCATATTGTTTCAGACACTGAACATGTTTCCAGACTGAGGGACTGACCACCTCAAAACTTTAAGGGTGATGGACTGATTACATCGTCTTCAAGTATCTTCTGCTTCTATCAACCTTTCTGTACTCGATGAGAAGCCTACTTACTGTGTAGGCGAAACGTTTCGAAATAAAGATACCTTAACTGTTGCATTATGTGTCTTACTAACTAATCCTGTCGGTATTTCATACCATTTTAATGTTCATTCTGTCAGACACTTGCAACAAAGGGTATCTTGGTACAGACCACTTCGACAACCTTACTAGTGAGAACGGCTGGGTTTGAGAAGGACCTGCCCTCCCAAAGCAACCTACGTCTCACCTCCTGGCACTATATAAAGGCCCCATTCTGTCACTTCAACTTCATATTGTTTCAGACAACTGAACAATGCTCTTCTCCAGACTGAGGGACTGACCACCTCAAAACTTTAAGGGTGATGGACTGATTACATCGTCTTCAAGTATCTTCTGCTTCTATCAACCTTTCTGTACTCGACTGAAGAAGCCTACTGTGTAGGCGAAACGTTCTGATAAGATACCTACTGTCATAATGGTCTTACTAACAATCTGTCGGTATTTCATACCATTTTAATGTTCATCGCGTCTCCAGATAACCGTGGTCTTCAACACTACATACATCTCTGCCACCTTGATGTGGTATTACAGAAGTGTATTTAAAATGCTCAGTACTCCGAGTCGAAACAAACGTTAAAGGGTACTTGAAAATGTTTCAAAGTTATTTAAGGAAGCTAATTACAACACTGTTACTATCACCATTGTGATAAAATATACGCTGGTGAGACGGCAACGATCTGACCCCGAGTGTCAATGAAAATACGTTCTTGCAACGCAAAGAAAAAAACACCTGTGTTTTCATCACAATTCTGTCCTACATCACATAGATTAGCTTAGATCAATACTAGTTATGTTTGGTAAAAGGGCACAAATGCAACTATTGTGACATTTTAATGTAGCATCGTTTCGCTCTCCAGAAGCTTTCACAAGCTTGATAAAGCTCCTAAAGAGCAGAACGTTGCCACAATGTTACATTAATTGCAAATCTGTTCTTTGACCTAACATTTTGTAGGTAATTCTGTCATTATTACTAATACTAGTTATGCGTGAAGAGAGTAACAGGAAAATGCCTTGAATCTGCCCTCAGACATACTACGATCTTGATCATCAAAATCCAAGGTAATTTCCACTTGGTGGAACCATCCATTCGCGTTCATCTCAGCACGCACCATCCCCTTGACCTGGCAGAACATCAGATCGCACCTCATGTATCCTTCTCACAGTCTCTCTGCGCCTATGCATGTCTATTCTTATCAAGTACTCTGTATTAACTCGAGGAAACTTAAATAATTTCAAACATTTTTTTTATCAATTTGAGCTTTTCATATCTTCTTACTCCCTACTTATACTTCCCTCCCTCTTATTTTTTCTCTTCAGTTATTTTTTTTTTAGTTCATAAACTTATCACAACACCTTGGACAGAGCAATGATTTCCTGACCTGAAATGAACATCCTGAGGTGATAAGACCTGTACTTGGTTTGTTGAACCATTCACTATATAAATATGTTTCCTACTAGCTTTGTGTCCTGAGGAGGGCCTCATCTTGAGATCGAAATATACAGCCAAATTCGATTTCTTGTCACCATAGAGGAAGCTCCAATAATATTAGCAAATCAAACTGAAATGTGAAAAGCAAACTGAGGTTATCGTCATGGAAGTCAATATTAAGTATTCACTGATCATATCCAACTACCAACAGTTTGTTCTGATAGATGTAACTCTCGAAATTATAAACACTATGTCAGTATATCAGAAAAACTGTAAAACTCTCTAGTCATATGTGCAAGAGTTGGGTATCTTCATTTACGAAACGTTTCGACCGATGTTGCAAGCTTATGTTTAATACAGAGGTGACTAATTAGGCTAAATATTAGACACAGAAGAAGCAGTGGAGAGGAAATGATACATTGAGTAGTCCATCAACCTCTTGAAGTAGTAGTTTTGATGTGGTCTGTCCTTCAGGGTTGAGAAACTTTGAACTCTGTAGTCTCACTCAATGTGTCATGCTCATTTACTAGTCTTTACTGAATACCATTATTATAATGACGTTAAATTCGTCTCCTCAACGGAAGCGCTTGTGTCTGTGTGCATGTGTGTACTCACACAGGCAGAGAACGAATCTCAACTACTAGGCCACCTGTTTGTTAGTCGCTACTGGGTCTAATCTCTCCTGACTTCGAGAGCCCTAACATTCATCTTCTTAATGAGTGTGCCTCTACCACTCTACTGCCAAGGTCTTTCCAGTTACTGACTACTCTACTCTACTCTAAGGCTGCAGAAATAATTCCTTGCATTCCTGCCACTCACCCTTGTTCTCAACTTTCTTCTTTGCCCTCGAGTTCCTGGTTCCCATTTAAATTCTCTCTCTCTTTTTTACGTCATTATCATATCACCCTTAATTCTTCTGACATGTCACCGTAAGTCATTAGCTCCCATCATCATAGCTCACACCTTTTATCTCCGGGACTAGTCTCGTTGCAATTTTTCTTTAGAATCTTCCATAAGCACAGTATCATCAGCAAAAAGCAACTGTGCCAATTCCATTTTGAATTTGATTCCCCATAATTTAATCCCACCCATCTCCCGAACACCCTAGCATTTACTTCTTTTACAACCCCATTTTAAATATATTAAACAACCATGGCGACATTACACATTCCTGTCTAAGACCTACTTTTACTGGGAAGTAGTCTCCCTCTCTTCTACACACCCTAACCTGAGCCTCACTATCCTCATAAAAACTCTTCAGCATTTAGTAACTTACCACCTATTCCATATACTTGCAACATCTGCCACATTGCTCCCCTATCCAGTATCATATGCTATTTCTAAATCCATAACTGCAATGAAAACTTCCCTACCTTTATCTAAATACTGTTCACATATATGCTTCAATGTAAACACTTGATCTACACATCCCCTACCCACTCTGAAACCTCCTTGCTCATCCGCAATCCTACATTCTGTCTTACCTCTAATTCTTTCAATTATAACCCTACTTTACACTTTTCCTGATATACTCAGTAAACTTATTCCTCTATAACTTTTAGTCTCTTTTGTCCCCCTTCCATTTATATAAAGGGACTATACGTGCTCTCTGCCAATCCCTAGGTACCTTCCCCTGTTTCACACATTATTAAACAAAAATACCAACCATTCCAACAATATCCCCCCCCTGCGTTTAACATTTCTGTCATGATCTCGTCAGTTCCAGCTGATTTACCCCCTTTCATTCTTCATAATGCCTCACGCACCTCCCCCACACTCACATCCTGTTCTTCTTCACTCCTAAAAGATGGTATACCTCCCTGGCCAGTGCATAAAATTACCGCTTCCCTTTCTTTGTCGACATTTAAAAGTTCCTCAAAATATTCTCGCCATCTACCCAAAACCTCCATCTCCCCATCTTTTACTCTCCATATACTCTAATCTTCTCATAACACTTCTGCTTTGTAAAAACCTCTCATAAGCTAACTTTTTCTCTTTTATCACACCCTTTACTTCATCATCCCACCAATCACTCCTCTTTCCTCTTGCACCCACCCTCCTAAAACCACAAACTTCTGCCCCACATTCTAATACTGCATTTTTAAAACTATTCCAACCCTCTTCAACACCCCCCCTCCATCACTGCTCATACTTGCACCAGCCCACCTTTCTGCCAATAGTTGCTTATAACTCACCCGAACTTCCTCCTTCCTTAGTTTATACACTTTCACCTCCCTCTTGCTTGTTGTTGCCATTTTCCTCTTTTCCCATCTACCTCTTACTCTAACTGTAGCTACAACTAAATAATCCGATATATCAGTTGCCCCTCTATAAATTGTACATCCTGGAGCCTACTCATCAACCTTTTATCCACCAATACATAATCTAACAAACTACTTTCATTACGTGCTATATCATACCTTGTATATTTATTTATCCTGTACTTCATAAAATATGTATTACTTATTACCAAACCTCTTTCTACACATAGCTCAATTAAAGGCTCCCCATTTTCATTTACCCCTGGCACCCCAAATTTACCTATACTCCCTCCACAACATTTTTGCCTACTTTAGCATTGAAATCCCCAACCATCATTACTCTCACACTTGGTTCAAAACTCCCCAAGCATTCACTCAACATTTTTCAAAATCTCTCTCTCTCCTCTATACTTCTCTCTTCTCCAGGTGCATATACGCTTACTATAACCCACTTTTCACATCCAACCTTTGTTTTACTCCACAATAATCTTGAATTAATACATTTATAGTCCCTCTTTTTCCTCCATAACTTATCCTTCAACATTATTGCTACTCCTTAGCTCCAAACCTATTTGAAACCCCTGACCTAATCCCATTTATTCCTCTCCACTGAAACTTCTTCACCCCATCACTTTGTTTCACTTAAGCAAGGACATCCAGCTTCTTCTCATTCATACACATCACAATCAATCTCTTTCATATCATTTGCACAACATCCACGCACATTCAGAATTACCTCCTTGACAATTTCTTATTCATTTTTAGTAATTATTACAGGAAAAGGGGTTACTGCCCATTGTTCCTGGCATTTTAGTTGACTTTTACAACAGCATGCTGTATGGGAAAGATTCTTATTCACTTCCCCATGGAATAAAGGAAAGTAATAAGACCAAAAACTATTAAGATAAAATCAAAGAAAACTCAGATGGTATGTATAATAACATGTACGTGCATTTGTAGTGTGACCTAAGTGTAAGTAGAAGTTAGCAAGACGTAACCTGTAATCTTGAATATTTAGAGACAGACAAAACACCAGCATCCTAACCTCAGTAAAGCAATTACAGGCTTATCGTTTTCGCACTACTTGGCAGGACGGTAGTACCCTCCTGGGTGGTTGCTGTTTGCCAACCTATACCTACAATAATATATATATATATATATATATATATATAATATATATATATATATATATATATATATATATATATATATATATATATATATATATATATATATATATATGTCGTGCCGAATAGGCAGAACTTGCGATCTTGGCTAAATAGCAACGCTCATCTTGCCATAAAGGACAAGTGAAAATTTGTGTATGCAATAATTTCGCCAAAATCATTCTGAACCTAACGAAAAAAATATATTTCACTGTGTTTATTTAGTATTAAATTATTGTAAACAAATCTAAAATATATTTAGTTGGGTTAGGCTAAAATAAATTGCGCTTGTTATAATAAGGTTAGGTAAGTTTTCTAAGTTCCTTTTGGTGCAAAATTATAAATTTTTACATCAACATTAAGGAAAAAATATATCTTTAAACGTATAAGAGTATATTTTAGAAAGGAATTAATTTTAAATGATTTTTTTGCTAATTGACCAGTTTTACGTATTCGGCACGACATATATATATGGGATAAAACATTAAACAGAGAAAAGTTGCCTTTTATGGTGCTGTAAACCTTTACAAATTTGTAATGGCTCCCATTCATTAAATATTAATGTTATTAATATTAATATTAATTTTTTTAATTATTTTTTCTTCTTTTTCTTATATTTATGAGTTTTAAATACACGAGTTTTTCATATTTGCTGTTTTTCAGGGAAGTTTAGTCTATGAAACACTGATACTTAAAATAGTGAATGTTAGGTTTTGGAGCTGTGTGTTGCTTAAAAAAAAATATTTTCTTTGTTAGTCTTAGTTGTGTTGATGTACTGCCTCTTGGAAAGTCTGAGAATGTTAATATTCAGTTTCAAAACTTAAGCTTAAGCTACTGGGCCTCCTGAAAGTGTTGACAACCAGCTCCTGACCCTCCTAGTAGCGTTAAGATGCACCTCTAAAGAATTCAAAACACGTTGATCAGTAGTTTCTCTGCCGGACAACTATTATGCTTTGAGGTGCCTTGAGATTAAAGCGCTGGGATTAGGAAATTTAGGGAATACCTGTCATGCTTCTCGTAGCGACCCAGACACATGGAGTTACCGTGTATCTCCCGTATCATATACAACACAGAGATTATAATAGTTAAGTATTGCAAAAATTTGGAACATGAGGGGTATAAAATGATTTGTCACATGTACCGACACCAGGTTTCATTAACCAAAGGAATATGAATATTATAAGCAATATTATAGTGTAAATTTTACCCTCAACTACTGTGACTCAGGGATGAGGTAAAATGCTTTTGTTAGATTGGGCTGGTGAGCGGCGGTTGGCTTTCCAATGTTTTGTGGCCAAATATCCTGTAACAACAGTGGGATATCATACGTTGTCTCTAGTAACACATTATAAAGTCAAGACAACAGCGCTTCCCCCGGAGTTTGTCT
The DNA here is from genome assembly GCF_026875155.1 of Cherax quadricarinatus. NCBI lineage: Eukaryota > Metazoa > Arthropoda > Malacostraca > Decapoda > Parastacidae > Cherax > Cherax quadricarinatus. The sequence goes on along the minus strand of NC_069406.1, from coordinate 81,902,293 downwards.
GCAACAACGAATATTTATTCTCAGAACTCCACGGCTACTGACCCGTGTTTTTGTTCCGGTCCTTCAGCGCCTGTCTGTGTCTGTCTCTGTTTACCTGTATGTTTCTTCAACTCCCCTCCCCATGTCTGTCTGTGTCCGTCTCTCTCTCTCTCTCTCTCTCTCTCTTCTCTTCTCCTCTCTCTTCTCTCTCTCTCTCTCTCGCTCTCTCGTATTTGCTCCACTTCTCCCGATCTATACTATAACGTCCGTCTTCATATCTCCCACTGAAAACGTAGAAAACTATTTGTTTCGTAAACTACGCTATCTGACAAAGGTAAACCCGTATCCCAAAAGGTCAACCCTTTCTACCTCAATAGACGCAAAACGAATATTAAATATTAAATATCAGCAACGCAGATTAGAAGACAATTATATGAGGCATTCCAAGGAGTCACACGGAAACTAACTGCCAAATTTCACGAATGAGAAAGGCAAGTTAACACTTACACATCCCAAAACTACGTTCAACCTTCAGCTAAGAAAACACTGACTTTGAAAGTATAAAGTCAGCCAAAAGAAGAAATACACAGACAAGTATCCAAACGAAAATTAGCAGTAAGTTCATTGCAGCTCTCCAGTTACATTTTCAAGTTAATGGAGACAACAGTTTTTAGCCGATCGATTTGGCACTCACAGATTACTGCGTGGAAACCAATATTTATTTTTCTTCTTTTCTTCAATAAAATTCATATATTAACAAATTGGTAAATAGCCCAAAAGCTTATCTAAACCTTTATCTTAGTTAATTACTCTCGCAAATAAAGCTTGAAGCTGGTCAGAATTCTCTAGTCAATGCAAAGAAAACCAATTGCTTAATAAAATTTAAAAATTTAAACTTTCACAATGCAAAACCAGACCAAATTATCCTTTGATGAAAGCACACCACCACTAATATCTTCAAGCCGACCAGAAGTTGCATTCTCTAGTTACCGCACAGAATCCAATTATACCAGTTCTATTAGCTACAGTAAGTTAGCAAATTGCCAAATTTGCCCCAGTTCATCCACAACCCAAAACTGTGTCATTCTTTTTTAATAAGATGCATCAACCATTAAATATTTACATTACTGGGAAGAGGCATACTTGATGATGAGGAAATCCTCAATTCTCGCATGAAAGTCATTATTTTAATTTACACAGCAAAATTATTAAAATACAGTAGCAATTAGGGTTTGTATTCCATCGAAAAAGACATTCTCTAGATATTGTATGGACACCTGTGTGTTTAATAGTAGAATGTTTTTTTAAGAAAAGCCCATCATCGCTGAAAATTTGAAGTCAGTCAAAAAAAGCATTCTCCATTTATTGCTAGTAATCCATCGATTCCAAGTTTGATGATTAATGTACGTTAAGAAAGTAGCAATATTGCATCTACAGAGAGTAAACATTTTAGGTGGTATCCTGCCCATAAGATTCCTCAGCTATTAAGGATTGAATTCATTAAACTGAGGCATGCTTAAGTAATTTTTCTGAAGGCCTAAATAATTTAAAAGAAAAGGGAAATTGGCACCAACACATCTGTATATGACGCCATCTTTTTTTTTTTTGCCCAAAGGTTACGACAGTGATGAAGATTATAAGCAGATCAGAAGAGACTTTCCTCATTTTTTCAAAGAAATTAAAATTATTAGGATATCTGCGATGCGAACAGTTGCATAACCGTTTCCTTTGTTATAGTACACAGGTGCTGAAAATTTGAAACCGGTAAAAATGAAGCTTTGCCATGCTATAAACGATAAATTAAGAAAAATATTTAGGCATCCAGAAATACTTAGGTAAGCTTGTTTCGATCCCTGAGCGATGGAATAGAGAAAACCCCATACAAGATAACCCTAAGCCTCTGTACTTCAACAAATGCTTCAACCTTGGAATCTGTATCTGAAATTCTTCAATACGCAGAGATGTTGCAGCTAAGCTCCCAAGATAGCATTTCTTAGCCAATGGGCAGCAAGATGCCAATGAGCTAGCTGCAGACAGGTCATATAAACATTATTTTCCACCTCTTGACTTATTTTCCACAAGCATATTTTGAGTCTTTTGGTAGGACTAATTGGGGATGGTTGCACTTCACTGCCTTCGTTGTTGGCTAGTAATTATTCATATTGGCCTCAGTCCCTCTCTCGTGTCATCATTTTTTTTTTTTTAAACTGAAAACCAGGGAAATAGTCTAATAAGTTCCTCCTATGAGTGAGTAGCATTTTAGTCCTGAAACTATTTTATATTTAGAATTATGACATCATCATTGACGTTATATCTGGATAACTATGCAACTGATATATTATGTATGTGTATATGAATTTTTATAGCCAGTAATATCCATTAAAATAGAACATTACGTACTGGCAACTCTCCTGTATCAGCGTTTGTTTGAGCCACAACGGAGCCTCACATGCTTAGTGACCGATGAGCTCTTCCATATATTCCTATTCCTTACAAAGCTCAAATTTTCTGCGACATCGAGCACGTTTTCTACGTTATTTATGTAGCTACCGAGAGGAATTTCCAATGTGCAGTTAAATGCTTTTTTTTTTTCAATATGATGTTCACAGACTATTATCATCACTGTATGACCCATAAGGGTCATACAGTGCTTCGGGAAACAGAATAAATTAAGGCTTGTTTCAAGGAACTGAAGCACAGGTCAAAAGCACAGGTCAGAGCCCATCACCAACATCAAGGAACCTTCCTTTAAGGAAACCATACCAAGGGCGGGATTTGAACCCGCGGTCAGAGAGTCTCAAAACTCCAGACCGTCGCGGTAGCCACTGGACCAGCTAGCCACAATAAGATTCGCCCAACTAGGTATATTTCTACACCATAGGAAGGTTAGCATAGGCACCACTGTGACCACAAATGCAAGTTTTTACAGACGAATCTCCAGCTAGCGTGGCCGTGACGAACTCTAGCTCAAGTCCCCTCACTGCCGTCAACATGACTCACGAAATCGTAATGACACGATTGCAAACAAACCATACCACTGGCGGGATTTGAACCCGTGGTCAGAGAGTCTCAAAACTCCAGACCGTCGCGTTAGCCACTGGACCGCGGGTTCAAATCCCGCCCGTGGTATGGTTTGTTTGCAATCGTGTCATTACGATTTCGTGAGTCATGTTGACGGCAGTGAGGGAACTTGAGCTAGAGTTCGTCACGGCCACGCTAGCTGGAGATTCATCTGTAAAAACTTGCATTTGTGGTCACAGAGGTGCCTATGCTAACCTTCCTATGGTGTAGAAATATACCTAGTTGGACGAATCTTATTGTGGCTAGCTGGTCTAGTGGCTAACGCGACGGGCTGGAGTTTTGAGACTTCCTTTAAGGGTTCAGAGATTATTGATAATGCTTTGTAAGTTTTTACGAATATTTTAATTATGAAATTTTTAAGCATCTTTTTTATTTTTAAACTCTTTTGCTGGATGTTGTTTCATGTTGAAGTAGATGGGTAATTACTGAATTTTACTAGTTTTGATATTTCCTTTGTCTTCAAAATGGTAAGTAAACATGAACTTTGTGAATAGGCTTTTGTCACTATTATTAGAACACACACACACACACACACACACACACACACACACACACACACACACACACACACACACACACACACACACACACACAAATCCTTTAAGCTAGGATAATGATAAAAGCTTTCAAACACAGGGAAGATACCTGGCTCCTTCAGTTTGTTTTAATTTCAAGCGTAATTGATCTAATGTTGAGTAATTGCTATAGGCTGTAGTTAAATATTTACCAGCTAATATCGAAAACAAATCTAATTCAACTTAGATTCCTAGAGGATTATTAAGCTTTAAAAAATGTTTAAAGCTTGAAGTTATATTTAATTTTAAAATGAAATTATCTTCAATGTACTTACTAACATCATCAAATGATGTTTTTATTTTCAAGAGAAGTTAACCTGTAAGCCAGAGGAAGGACTCAGATGACCACAAGCTAAAGTGGCGGAGCATCATACAACATAGATCGGCGTCCAGGACATTTCTCTGTTTCCTGATTTATCTTGACTATCTTAACATAACGTTATTTTGTTCTGCTTTCCATTTCTGTCACTATTAGGGTTCTCACCATGTAGAGATATTCCTATTTATTAGACGTCAACTGCACACGGACAAAGACTTAGGAGCTACAATTAAAACATTCGAAGAGGTCATTGCGGTCTTGATCTACACCACTGAGTGGCCCAGTAGTTGGAACTCAACCCAGTCAAGCTGAAAATCGCAATGAAGTAGCACTCAGAATATCAATTTAGGCGATCTATTATAAACTTATTAACATTCAACAAGCAATACAAAAGGTAGGTATTCATTATTTTGAAGTTTGATGTTAGTAGTTGCATTGTTTTTTATACTCAGCGGAAAAGTAATATGAAGGACCTGGGTGTGGTAATGTCCGAAGATCTCGCCTTCAAGGGCCACAACAATGCCACTATCACATCTGCTAGGAAACTGATAGGATGGATAATATGAACATTTAAGACAGGATATGCTAAGCCAATGATGATCCTTTTTAAATTACTTGTTCTCTCTAGGCAGGAATACTGCTGTACAATAACATCCCCATTCAAGGAAGGTTAAATTGCAGATCTAGAGAATGTACAACCTTTAGAGCACGTGTAAGTTCCATCAAACACCTTAACCACTGGGAACGCCTGGAAGCACTTGACTTGTACTCACTGGAGTGCAGGCTAGAGATATATATACCATAATCTAAACCTGAAAGATTCTGGAGGGACTGGTTCCTAATCTGCACACAGAAATCACTCCCTCCGAAAACAAAAGACTTGGCAGGCGATGCAACATACCCCCAGTGAAAAGTAGGGGCGTCACTGGTAAACTAAGAGAAAACACAATAAGTGTCCGGGGCCCAAGAGTGTTCAACAGCCTCCCACCAGCCAAAAGGGACATTATCAATAGACTCCTGGTTGTCTTCAAGAAGGAGCTGGACAGATACCTAAAGTCGGTGCCGGATCAGCCGGGCTGTGGTTCGTACAGTGGACTACGTGCGGCCAGCAGTAACAGCCTCGTTGATCAGGCCTGATCCACCAGGAGGACTGGTCGTGCACCGGGCGGCGGGGACATTGATCCCCGGAATTCCCTCCAGGTAGACTCCAGGTAGGTCATGTAAGAAATATATATTTCTTTCATTTTCTGCGTTTTTTTTTAATTTAGTAAATCGGCCTTCAGCTAAGCTGTCGTACTGAAGAAAGATTAGTACTATACCCCAAATTTTATTATAATTAAATTGGCCAAGTGAGACCTATAATGCCCAATAAAAATGAGGAATCTCTCTCTTGAAAATAAAATTACTATCGTTTAAAATTTGAAGCAGATATAAAGAAGCAGTCTTGAGTAATCACTTAAAAACCAAATTCATAATAACTTTGACAAATTGGAATCTATATGGTCTAAATAAGAAGTCATTCTTTCACTAGCATTCACCAAGAGGCTCTGGTGGCCTGGTGGTTAACGCTCTCGCTTCACACGGTGAGGGCCTGGGTTCGATTCCCAGCCAGAGTAGAAACATTGGACGTGTTTCTTTCCACCTGTTGTCTATGTTCCCCATCAGTAAAATGGGTACCTGGGTGTTAGTCGACTGGTGTGGGTCGCATCCTGGGACACTGACCTAAGGAGGCCTGGTCACAGACCGGGCCGCGGGGGCGTTGACCCCCGGAACTCTCTCCAGATAAAGAGTGAGATTTTAAGCGAGCTGGAAATGACATTCTCCAGTTATTCCCTTTTCTTAAATAAAATTGGCAAATTGTCAGACTCACTTGAATAGACATACTCCATTTATCACTCAGAAACCAGTAACTCCAGCAGTCTTTATTACGTTATAAAATTAAAATTGACATGAACCTTTCTCTTATATGCATTATTGTTGTAAGTTTGAAGTCGTCCAAGTCAGGCATTATTAAGATACTGTCTGGAAAAAAAACATAATTTTTTAATTAAAATCGACGATTTGGCCCTAATGCAGTCCAGTAACAATCAAAACTTTCTTCAGTGTAGGATACATTTGCTTTTACAGTTTCAAGCCATTTAAAGGTGGCATTCTCAAGATTTCGAACAAAAGTTGACATTAAAACTTGGCCAATAAAACTGGCAAAGTGGCACCTGCAAAGGTCAATAACAGTCCGAACCTTCCGCTAAATGTTGAACAATCTCCTAGAAAGTTTAAGCCTATAAAAAAAGAGACACGGAAACCGTAGAGAAAAAAAAATGTTTTCGACGACTGCTATAGGTATCTATAAATATCTAATGAAGCTCAATATAGATAAATCTAAAAGTATCTAAGAAGCACAATTTCTTCAGTAGCTCCAACAAATGCTTATAATGAATTTAAAATGTTTGAACAACTAGTGACCTAATAGTCATGGCCATTTATTACTACTGAAAAAAATTCCCAACTATGCCAAGACAAGAATAAGAACACTAACAGTATGTGAGGAAGCATTATGTATTTATTGAAAATTACCTGCAACTATCCTGCCTTTGTATTTAAAATAATTAAACAAGTAATTTATAGATGGTCGTTAATGAAGGTTATATAGGTAAAGGAGTGAATGTCTGTCTTTGGACACTCTGAAAGTTTACTTAAATCTTTATTTATGGGATTAATGTACATGAAGGCTAAATAACCTACGTGTTTTCGATAGACTTTCATCCTTATACACCAACCACCCAGGAAGGCGTTACTGCCTTCCCGAGGTTCCCTCATCAATACTATATGTACTGTTCCACAATTTATGGGGCCGATAAGCTGACGTGAGAAAAATTATCCAGCTGCTCACTCAAAATTTATGTGCTCAAATGAGTTTCAGTGGACGATATATTATTATTATGACCAGCTAAATTTGCTTATGTAGGATAGTTAATCTCAATAATTCAAGACAGGCATTGCTCTTGACAACTGTAGCCACAGACAACTTGCATTAAGCGATTTTTTCACATGGATTTGTTTTACTGCGTCACGATAACACATTCCTAGTGAATGCAAACCCTAGCTTTCCCTTTTCTCTCTTTGTCACTTTACACAGGATTTTACAAGGTTAGACTAAGGCTTTCTAATTTTATTTATAAACTAAGAGCTGTTACCTACATTTAAAAGCCTTTTTATTGTTATGAACCACACAAATAAGGAAGAAGATGAAGTTCGAGCTAAATATGGGCCAGTAATTTCGTTTGACCAACTGACTTTATTTCGCTGATATCGCTATGCAGTACGAACATGTTCCAGACTCGAGTCATCCTGGGAATAAATGATCTCAGATGAAGTGATGTTCTGTACATCACAGAGAGTGATGTACAGAACAGAACAGAGTGAAGTTGCTGCTTACTGCCCGTCTTGTTGTGTAGAATCTCACTTTTCGCTCTCCTCGGGGTGGAGCCAAGTGTGGTACTTTGACAATATTGGCCTTGTACATAACACTAAAGCCACCCACATCCCTCCGGTGTTGATGGCTTTCCTGAAATGACAGATCTATCCAGGCCTGGTCCAGGCGAGAGATTAGTCGTCTTGCTCTGTTATCTATTCTGTCGAGAAGGCGCAGAGGATACGGAGGGCAGGCAGTCCAAGAAAGTGGAGCATACTCAGGGTGTTAGCGAACTTGTACTTCGTACAGAATCTTGCAACCTCTACTGCCGAGCAGACGTGAGATACGGCAAAGTGCTGTAAGCTTTCTGGCCGCCTTGTTTGCAAGATTTACAACGTGGTTTTTCATGGTCAGTTTGGATGAGATGAAGGTCACTGAAGTAGACATTCCATAACAATGGACCAAGCACACTTACCTGTGGAACACTTGCCCCGGTAGGATATCTTGTTGACTCTGTCCCATTGATATCTACTTGTAGAGATCTACTGTGAAGGTAATCACCGAGGAGACAGTGTAAAGCCTGCAGTTCCCAGTGCTTGCAGTTTTGCCAAGTGTACTTGGTGCCATACTCGGTCGAAAGCGCCAGCAATGTCCTGTACTACTAAACAGCTGACTCTGGATTCATCCAGTGACTGGTGCCACTTAGTGGAGAGGTTTAACAACAGATCAGCAGCAGAGTAACTTTTTCTGAAGCCATATAGATGGTCACAAGAATGAGAGTGGTAGTCGGATAAACTCTGCCATCTGCCGTGAGACTGTCTCAAGGATCTTGCCAATGATTGACAGGACTGACACTGGTCTGTAGTTGCTGATTTCCGCTCTGCTCTTCTTTTTGTGAACAGGGACTATATTTGCCTCTTTTCACAGAGAAGGCCATTTTCACTATACTAGGCAGTGCTGACAGATGCGAGTTTAAGGCACTGCTAGCTGGTCTGCACATCTGCCCAGCAATCTTGGATTCAACATGCATGGTCCCACTGCCTTTTCTTGGTCCAGCGATTTAAGAAGATACACCTCAGGGAAGACTGAAGACCTTTCTAGGAGACATCAAGACCCCTTAGATGCCTCCATGAGACATCAGGACACCCCAAAGTTTATTTCCCCTAAAGTTCAGGACCTTAATCTTCCCTAGGCTATGCCTGGACCCAAGTTTCTCTTCTCAGTTGTCATGACGCCCAGTTAATTCCCGGGAAATAGACGTCAGAACCCTTACAGATCTTCCGCAGGAGAGTCGTCAGGACCTCCAATTTTTTTCCCGGGAGGCGTCTGGATTCTTAATTCTCTATAGGACAGGTAAGGATACAAAGAGACTTACGGACATCGAACTCTTCGAGAAGAAACATCAGAATTACAAAATCTTTCCTTGTAGAGGACGAACTATATTGCCCCAGACAACAAGAGCACTTCACTCTTCCATGGGAGTTGTGTTCATGTAATATCACATAACTCCATGCCCCTTCCAAGTCGTTCACTACTGGTAATGAATTCTTTAAATCACATGCAAAGATGAAATATCTTGCTTAACAGTGAGTAATAATGTCACAAAGTATATACATTGGTGGGTCTATGCAGGAGTTCACTGGCAGGGCTGCATCTGCATTTGTTGCCACCTCCCTACATGAGAACGATAGGAACTACGTTGAGTTAGGCATAAGAATTAACAATGGGGCTTCTGTGCTGCAAACTGAATTATTTGCCATCCTAATGACACTAAAGTTAACTTATGACACTGAGCTTAACTATGATTATTACCAAGTCTATGGCATCTAACAACAAGCTCACTGGAGAAGCCAAATGTAGATACTCTAAATTCTGGGAATAGGGAATTAATGTGCAGTTTTTAACACACTAAATTACTCCTTCAGAATGAAGTTGATAAGTTAGAAAAAAAAGTACCCTGAAAGAAAATGTAGACTATATCTTTGGAATGTCTGTGTTTAATATTAGGAATAATATTGGGTGAGAAGTTAATAATGAAACCAAATGTCACAGGAGTGTAGTTAGAGGCCTAATAAGGTCTATCACCCACTATGACAAAATGAACGTAGATAAGTACTTTTATAGGGTAATTTTCAATGTGAACTGACTGACTGATGTTGCTTCTCGTAGTTTGGCAGACACACAGATGATTATTGAACAAAATCCAAAATACTACTTGCGGTCAGCCTCATGGTCACTTCCTTGAACATTATATGCTTAAGTGTCCACTTATTGAGGTATATAGAGACATTACAATAATCTATGATATCTCAAGGTATCTTATTAATGAAAATAAGATAGCAGATATATTAAGTTTCATAAATTTACTTGCAACAAATAAATAAGTCAATTGTACATATAAATACAAATATACTCTTGTTAACCCTATTGGGGTCTAGTTCTTAGGACTTTTGTGTATCCATAAGCTGTTGCCACACAGTCCACACGATGGAAATGTGTTATACAATAACCTAGCCGCTTCGACGACAAAATCCAATCCTTTCCCTGAAAAGAGGAACGTGGAACTCCAGGTCTTTCCCAGAGAACGTAATGACACATCACTGCCCTCCCCCTCCCTCTCCTATTCCCCTTCTTCCCCAAGCTCCCCTTCTCCTCCTCTCATTTCCCTGTCCCCTCCTTCTCTTCCCCTCTGCTTCCCATCCCTTCATCCTCCCTCCCCTCACGTCTTTTCTATAATGCGTCAGAACTCCGGGTCCTCCCAGGAGATGTCAAGAACCCAGGTCTTCCAAAGAAGATGTCAAAACCCCAGAATCTTTCCCTGAGTCTTATTAAATGACAAAAAGATTTTTGTCAATAATTCTATGGACTCCCTTTATCCGTATATCTTTTATTAATGCGAGAAGAACAGGGAAAGCTAAGACGTACTTTTTTCCAGTGTGCTTTGATGTTATTTATTTTGAGACTGTTAAATGCATTTCAGTGTCTAATATTTATTTATCCCATAAATTATGTTCAGCAAATAAAAAATAATTCATGCATGTTTTTAGAAATGATCACTTAAAATTGAATGGAGATTACTTCTCCTCGAATAATGTATTTATTAATTGATTATAATGAATTAGCAAGACCACAAGTTAAATTAACTATTAACAGTGATCTTAAACAATAAAGAATTAAGATACACTTGAATGCTCGTAGAGATGAACTGAAATGCTGTCAAAAAAGCAGCCTTGTAAAGGAGATCAAATACAAAGCTTTTAGATATCATCGAAAATTGATAACACAAACACGAATCTTATTCCATATGCACAAATATTCGGCAACGATAATTAATGATGAGACACACAGGCGGGAATGATAATTTCGAAGGCACTTATAACAATGGAAAAAGCCTTTGTTATTCAAAATTTCACCCACAGTGGGCCTTTATCAAGTGCATAAACTGCTAAATAAAACGCTTTAGATAGATAAAAGGATCCTGAGGTAAGAATAACCATAGGATGTTTGCAAACGTGAAAAAATGGCGTTTTGCTCATTTCTGTTTAATTCATAAAGTTCCACTGTTTAACGTCATATTTTAAATGTCTTTTCTGCTTTAGGTATCTTTGAAATTGTCATTTCTCGGTTTACACAAGTGTCTGCCTACAGTATTCACTGAAATGATGCAACAAAACGTGAATATCCTGTTAAATGCATAACACTGTAAGAAAAGGGAAGAATATATTCTAGTGACGTGAATTTTTTTTCAAATATTATGAATCTACTGAAACGTTTTCAGTATAGCGATAATGACAGTAATTTCACAAGTTAAACTTTTAACGTGGATTGGTTGAGAAACGAAAAACTGAAAATAGAAAAGGGTAAAAAAATAAAAAGTACTTTTTGTGTCCCATTTTCTAAGAAATATTTGTTTATTTTCGGATACCTAAATTGATAGAAAGTAATTCCCATAAAACGAAACAAAAATCCATCCAAAATTCTCGATTCAAAAATTCATCAATAAATATAAACGTTAGTTATAATTGAGAAAACTGACAGATTTGTAGAGCCATCCATTATCCATCTCACTTTAAAAAAATCAAGGTGAAACCTCTTCTGTATAAACAACAACAGAACTGGAACCAAAAGTATCAAATGCTCGAGCGACAAAACGACTGGTGAAAATCTCTGATACCACCAACGGTTGACTCAGCACTGAATTCTTTAGTGTCGCTGCTCTGTAAACTGAGAATATCCTTGAGTTAGCTAATTACTGCATATACATTGTTATGCAGTAATGCTTATAAAACAGCATCAGTATTGACAGTGGATGTGGAAAGTGACTGAAAAAGTAGTCGTAGATGTTGATGTTCCTTTAGTTGAAGTAGTAGCTCTAGCTGTATTAGTAGTACTAATTGTTTTAGTGATAATTAAATTACACTGCACGAGAAAGTGAAGATTTGACACAGATTATTCCTCTTCTGATTTGACAACTGGCTGACAAGTTCAGGGATTGCATCGTTTATCTTACTAATAACAGCATCTGAACTTGCCATTATACTCTCAGTTTATGGCTCCAGCTCTTCATTCATGTTCTTTTAATTTCTTTTATAGCTGATTAATTCGTTCTACTTCTGTCTTTCACTTTTTCTCTAGCACATTTCTGACCCAAAAATGCTCATATTTTCAGTAAGTTTTGCATGAGTCAACAGCCGCCGCCTCCTCCAAACACCCTAATACAGATTGAATCAAAGTTCATCAAGGTTTGCGCCAACATGCATGAAGTTTTTCCACTTGAAAAATAAACAGAGACATACATACAACTGTACCAGCACAATGCTCGTCCATTTGCTGCAACAATCAACGCAATTAAACGACCGAGTTCCTCCAAGTAAGATTAACTTTTTTGTCTCTTGTTCTCTCTCTAACTGTCAAACTTTCCCGCACTCTATCCACCGCTGTCACCAGCGTTGAGCAAGCCTTCGCTAAATTCTCTTAACATTCTCACCGCGACATTTTAATACGCTTCTTACTCAGCTACACTGATGCTGCTTCTGGTTGGGGTATTCCAGGAGAGTTGGCGAGGCCTAAGCTGTACTAAGGCTTCTATTTCTCCTCCAGCCAATGGTTATATTTTCCCAACTAGATTCTCTGTCTATGCCTTATCCTCATTAACACAGTATTGCATTTTAACAGATATTGTTAACACTGCTGCATTCCTATAGTAATTTATGGAAGAGCTACAAATTATTTCTTATAATTAATTGCTTATGCTGTGAAATGAACATAAAATAGACAACAGAAAAAGCAAATTTAGCTAATCAGTATAGTGGCAAAGTATTGGAGAAAATAAAAACGATTTTAATCAAGGCACACATGTCTGAGAATGTCTGCCTGAGGTTTGAGGAAATGAAAGTGATTCTGTAGTCAAAACTAAGGTTGAAAGCTGGTGCACCAGCTCATCAATAGAGGACGAAGAAGGATCCCCACAAAAAGCGGTAAGATGAGAGTATAAGTCCCAATTCGCTCGTCCAAATTGTCAACGGGGGCTACGAAGCGGTCAAGATTATGTAGTAGAAGTAAGAAAAATGGGAAAGTGATCACTGTCGTCCAAATCCGGGAGAACAGACCAAGCGTAATCAAATGCGATTGACAAGGAACAGCTAGAAAGATCAGTGAAAGAGAGAGAGACTGATTGCTAGTCAAAATAGGTGGGAGGACCCGTATTTAAAACATGAAAAAGATGAGAAGTGAGAAGAGTCTCCAACTGATCATCACGAAAGTCACAGTGGGACCCTCCTCGAAGATGACGGTAAGCGTTAATATCACCAAACAAGATGGGCGGCGGCAGAGAAGAGATCAAAAACGCAATATCTGAGAGACGGAATGCACGGGGAGGGGAAAAATATAGAGAGCAAAATGTATACAATCTATGCAGATAAATACGGGCTACAGTATAATGCAGCAGAGAGCGAACAAAGACCTGTTGATATGGTATACTAACGCGCACAAGAATCGCACTCTCATTAAATGATTCATCAGTAAAGGGATCAGAACACATAGCCCAAAACGGGACGAATAACAGCTGAATGAATTTTTTGTTCTTGTAACCCGACACATACTGGGGAAAACTGGGAGAGCAACACCTGGAGCTCTCCCCGATTACACCTGAGGCAACGAATATTCCATCGTAACTGAGTCATTATTCACAAAGACAGGTATGCTAACAATAAGAAGTGATAAAATCTATGGGCTAGCAGGGTCATTGAAGTCAATGTGTGGAGGCAACGGAAAGAGTGTAAGCAAGGAGGAATCGGAATACTGTGAAGGAAAAGACTGCTGCGAGGGTTGTGACAAATAAGAAGGGGAAGAAGGAGACGCGCCGTTATCCATCAAGGGTTATGTCTCTGCAATATAGTTGGAGATAGCATCAAGTTTCTCAGTGGAAAAGGAAGATGCCGATACCATGACTTCAGAGACAGGTGAGGTAGAGCAAATAGAGATCAGGGAGGCTATGGAGGGAACCAAAGAGGTCTGAGAGGGGAGGGGAGTATGAACATGGAGAGATGTGCCGGCGGGGACAGAAGAGTACTGGGGTGGAACAAGAGAGGAAGAAGGCTGGGGAAGAAGTCTGGGGGGGGACAGAAGAAGAAGGGACCACACGAGGGGGGTGAACCTCCACCATCGTGTGAGAGTTAGAAACGGGGTGTGAACTAGGCACCGAGGTTGAAAAGGAAAACTGTTGGGGAAATGTAAGCACCGGAGGAATGCGAAGAGACTTGGGCTTATGAGACAGGTTCATCTTCGCAGATGATAGGTGCGAAAAACAGGCGTGCGAGGCCTTGCAGACTGAGAAACTAGTGGGAAAGAAGAAGGAATACGGAGGAATAGGTAAGGAGGTGGGAGTTTCAGAGGGTAAAACTGCAAAAGAGTTAGACTGGAGTGACTCCAGAAAACGACACCGGAGGAGCTGGTAGGTCTTGGGACCGCCAAGGTTGGAGGTATCACTAACACCAATGTTCAACACATCTATCGAAACAGGGTGATTACCTGAAGTATGGAAGACAGCAAATGTAGTCCCAATTTTTAAAAAAGGAAACAGGCACAAAGCAATAAATTACAGACCAGTGTCACTGACATGTATGGAGAAGATTATCAGGAGAAGAGTGGTGGAGCACCCAGAAAGGAATGAGCGTATCAACGACAGCCAGCACGGTTTCAGGGACAGGAAATCCTGCGTCACAAACATGCTGGGGTTCAATGACAAAGTGACGGCAGTAAGACAAGAGAGAAGGGGGTGGGTAGACTGCATTTTCTTGGACTATAAGATGGCGTTTGACACAGTTCCATACAAGAGATTAGTGCAAAAGCTGGAGGACCAGGCAGGGGAAACAGGGAAGGCACTGCAATGCATCAGGGAATACCTGTCAGTATGACAACAGCAAGTCATGGTACATGGTGAGGTGTCAGAGTGGGTGCCTGTAACGAGCGGGGTGCCACAGGGATCAGTCCTAGGACCAGTGCTGTTTCTGGTATTTGTGAACCATGACGAAAGGAATAAACTCCGAAGTGTCCCTGTTTGCAGATGATGTGAAGTTGGTGAGAAGAATTCAATCGAACGAGGAACAGGCAGAACTACAAAGGGATCTGGACAGGCTGCAGGCCTGGTCCAGCAACTGGTTCCTGGAGTTCAACCCCACCAAGTGCAAAGTCATAAAGATTTAGGATGGGCAAAGAAGACCGCAGACGGAGTACAGACTAGGGGGCCAGAGACTACAATCCTCACCCAAGGAAAAGGATCTTGGGGTGAGTATAACACCGGGCACATCTCCTGAGGCGCACATCAATCAAATAACTGCTGCAGCATAGGAGCTCCTAGCAAACCTATGAACAACATTCTGACATCTCAATAAGGAATCTCTCAGGAGCCTGTACACCTTGTTTGTTATTCCTATATTGGAGTATTCAGCACCAGGTTGGAAAACACGCCTAACCAAGTATGTAGGGAAACTAGAGAAAATGCAAAGGTTTGCAGCAAGACTAGTCCAGGAGCTAAGGTGCATGTCCTTAGAGGAGAGGTTAAGGGAAAACAACCTGACGACACTGGAGGACAGGAGAGATAGGGGGGGGACATGATAACGACATATACTGAGAGGAATCGACAAGTATCACACAAACAGGTCCCGCACAAACCTAACTCAGCCATATATTTGTCAACCATGAAGTTAACTTTTTAGCATGACAAAGAACACACACTATTTTTGTGGAAAATATATATACCGTTAATTAACGTTTGAGACAATATTTTGGACTATAAAATTGTCAAGTTTATACTTTCCAGAACTCAAATTTGAAATATTTTGTACACTATGCTTGATAAGAGATGATTCCAAAACATGTCCTTAAAATGTAGAATTACAGTGATTTCCTTGTCAACAGACCAATCTGTACGATGGCCTGTATCCCTGTGTACCTCTTCCTTACACCTTTCAAGAGTTTCTTGAGTTTCACTGCTCTCGGAGCCCGGCGATGGGCCAGGCTCGTCTGGGGCTTGCCTGGTCAACCTGGCTGCTGCTCCTGCTACTGCTGGAGGCCTGCTGCCCCACATATCCGTCACAGATTGGTTGATCTGGCACCAGGTAAAGACACTTGTCCAGTTTACTCTGAAGGCTTCTACACTTGTTCCAGCCGTGTTTCAGATACCTTCTGGTGTTCCCTTTTTGTCCCCACAGCACCCCTGCTCCTCACTGGGTAAATTTTACACTTCCTCCCATATCTCTCACTCCAGTATGTTGTTATGGCAGTGTGCAGATTTGGGACCAGACCCTGGAGTACTTTCCAGGTATATATTTCTTCTTCTTCTATCCAGTGAGTACATGTTCAAGACTTAAAGGCGTTCCCATTAATTTAGGTGCTTTACTGGCTCAACGTAAGCCGTAAACGATCGCTGCATTTGTTCCAGTTTTAATATTTCTCCTGCTCTGAACGGGTCCGTCAACACTGAGCAATATTCTGAATGAGGGAGCACTAGCGATTTGAAGAGTGTCACCACTGGTATTACTTGCCTTGTTTTGAAAGTTCTCAGTACTCACCCCGTAATCTTCCAGGCTGTCGTGATCTTTGTTTTGTTATGGTTTTTAAAAGAAAGGTCAACTGACATAATTATTCTCAGGTCTTTAACGTGTTCCTTTCGTTCTATTTGGTGGCCCTCTCCAGTGTACATACAAATCATTGGATTCTTGTCCGCATAGACCCCATGATGATACTGGCAGACAGGAGGGCTAGGGAGGTTATGATAACGACGTGCAAAATACAGTGTGGAACTGACATTTTGAACAGGGGCAGAATGTTTCAAAGATGGATACAGGAAATAATGGGCACAACTGGAAGCTCAAAACTCAGATGAGTCGTAGGTATTCTAGGAAGTTTTCTTCAGCCTGGAGAATGAAGCAGTAGAGGTGGGATCCATACATAGTTTTAGGAAGAAGTACGAGAAGGCCCAAGGAGCCGGGAGAGAGTGGACCTAGTGGCTGTCAGTAGCTGTGACTCGACCCCTGGAACCATACAGAGGTGAGTATACGTACACACTCGCACACGCACATGTACACCCCCACCTCCACCACACACACACACAGGCACACAAGCCTCGTGTCTATCGACAAGTGCTTTTGCCATGGTAACTAACATATTTTTAGAAAAGTCTTTAATAAAGGGTGAAATTCAAGTTCCATAGAAGAGAGCAAATATCAAATCAATGTTCAAGAACGACGTGTCTCCGTAACAAAAAAAAAAAAGTATCGTTTATTTGCTGGAATAGATTATATGAAATAAACTTATTGAACATCTCGAGAGTACAGTATTAAATTCCTTTCAGAGCACCAGAACAGTTTTAGAAATACAGCTAAATAAAGCAAAACTGATGACATTCGGAATCAATACCGTAACCTTACCTTAATTCAGTGTAATATTATTGAGCAGAAACGGAGTGTTGACCAATGTTATTTACGATTACTTTCATTAACATTTGATTGACAGGATCAAATAATAGAACCATATTTTTTTTGTAATTAAAAGCCTGAATATCATATATGTAGCATTATGATTGTACTACTAATATATTTTGCCTATTGATATTTTGATAAAAAAGCAACATCTGCCAATTTTTGAATGCCAGGTAGGTTACTTTTTCCGTGAAAGTAATATATCAATGTAATGTTATTTAAAATGCTTCACATAAATAATACCCGGGTTACAAGTTACTTATTTGAACCTGCAAAATGCGTCACGCCTGTCATTGTTATCAGCCCAGCTTCTTATACAATGTATTTCGGTTTGGCTGAAAACGTGAATGTGTGGCACTGACGCAATTACGATAACGCGAATATTTGACAGTCTACATTATTCATATTTATCATGAGGGGTCTGTGTTTTCTGCTTTTGCTTTAAAGCGATTTTATCTTCACAGACAATTTAAAACTTCATGTATTTCTGCCCTGTATGACCATTCACTCTGATACAATTATAAGGCTCTCTGGCGTGTTAGTCATATCAGACGTCTGGTAATGTTAAAAATAAAAATAATTAAAAAAATAATTCAATATCTCTCTCTCTCTCTTTGCAACGCAGTTAAACATACTGGAATTTCTAGATCAAATGTATTTACATTTTTTTCTCAGCACTCAAAAGTTTAAAACAAATCTTGCGTTAAATAACCTCAATAAAGTTCATTATAAATTATTCAATATGAGGAAATGCTTATATATCCATTTAACATTACTTTTAAGCAAGAATTATATTCGAAATTCAATGTGAACATTTATTTGAAGAAAAAAAATATACGTGAGCAGTGACTGACAAACAGCTTAATTAATTAGTCTTTTGTAACCAAAGAACTCCCTAGGCATAAATGAGGACGGTAGCTTAATGAACAACATAATGAATTGGAGCTGACTATATATAGTCTCGAATCTCTCATGTGGGAAAAAACGTGGAATTAAAGCCCAACATTACCTAGTTTCAAATATTTCGCAATATACCCATTCGATTACTCCAACAAAGTAAATCCTGATTTTTACAATATAAAAATATGAATCCTAATTGTGAAATCTTGTCAGAACTGGTGTTCCACAGTGTGAACAGCAGAGTGACTTGGTCAATACGTGTGGAATTCTTTGATCTCTTGCTTACTAAATATTTACTGAGTGACTCAGTGGAATACTGAGTAACTTGATCACTCATTGTGGACCCCAGACTGACTCGATCACTGAGTGTGGACCCCAGACTGACTCGATCACTGAGTGTGGACCCCAGACTGACTCGATCACTGAGTGTGGACCCCAGACTGACTCGATCACTGAGTGTGGACCCAATGACCGACTGACTCGATCACTGAGTTGACCTAGACGACCGATCATGAGTGTGGACCCAGACTGCTCGATCACTGAGTGTGGACCCCAAACTGACTCGATCACTTAGTGTGGACCCCAAACTGACGACCCCAGACTGACTCGATCATGGAGTGTGGACGCCAGACTGACTCGATCATGGAGTGTGGACCCCAGACTGACTCGATCACTGAATGTGGACCCCAGACTGACTCGATCACTGAGTGTGGACCCCAGACTGACACGATCACTGAGTGTGGACCCCAGACTGACATGATCACTAAGTGTGGACCCCAGACTGACTCGATCACTGAGTGTGGACCCCAGACTGACACGATCACTGAGTGTGGACCCCAGACCGACACAATCACTGAGTACGGACCCCAGACTGACTCGATCACTGAGTGTGGACCACAGACTGACTCGATCACTGAGTGTGGACCCCAGACTGACTCGATCACTGAGTGTGGACCCCAGACTATCACTGAGTAAGGACCCCAGACTGACATGATCACTTAGTGTGGACTACAGACTATCACTGAGTGTGGACCCCAGAGTGGCTCGATCACTGAGTGTGGACCCCAGACTGACTCGATCACTGAGTGGGAGCTCCAGATAAACTGCGATCAACTGAGTGTGGATCCCAGACTGACTCGATCACTGAGTGTGGACCCCAGACAGACATGATCACTTTGTGTGGACCCCAGACTATCACTGAGTGTGGACCCGATACTGACTCGATCAATTAGTGTGGACCCCAGACTGACTATCACTGAGTTTGAACCCCAGACTGACATGATCACGGAGTGTGGACCCCAGACTGAGGGGACCCGATCACTGAGTGTGGACCCCAGACTTCACTTGAGTGGGACCCCAGACTGACATCATTGGGTGCGGACCCCAGACTGGACACGATCACTGGAGTGCCCGGCCCCCAACCCCCCTGACCCCGATCACTGAGTGGCCCGACTCAGACACTAGGGGGACCCCGAAAATCACTGAAGACCCCAGCCTTACACGATCACTGTAGACCCCAGCCTTACACGATCACTGAGTGCGGACCCCAGACTGACATGATCACTGAGTGCGGACCCCAGCCTGACACGATCACTGTGTGTGAACCCCACACTGACACGATCCTGAGTGCGGACCCCAGACTGACACGATCACTGACTGTGGCCCCCAGCTGCACGATCACTGAGTGCGGCCCCCAGACTGACACGATCACTGTTGTGAACCCAGACTGACACGATCACTGAGTGCGGACCCCAGACTGACACGATCACTGAGTGTGAAGCCCAGACTGACACGATCACTGACTGTGGACCCCAGCCTGACACGATCACTGGTGTAAACCCCCAGACTGACACGATCACTGAGTGTGAAGCCCAGACTGACACGATCACTGACTGTGGACCCCAGCCTGACACGATCACTGTGTGTGAACCCCAGACTGACACGATCACTGAGTGCGGACCCCAGACTGACACGATCACTGACTGTGGACCGCAGCCTGACACGATCACTGAGTGCGGACCCCAGCCTGACACGATCACTGTGTGTGAACCCCAGACTGACACGATCACTGAGTGCGGACCCCAGACTGACACGATCACTGAGTGTGGACCCCAGACTGACACGATCACTGAGTGTGGACCCCAGACTGACACGATCACTGAGTGTGGACCCCAGACTGACACGATCACTGAGTGTGAAGCCCAGACTGATACGATCACTGACTGTGGACCCCAGCCTGACACGATCACTGTGTGTGAACCCCAGCCTGACACGATCACTGAGTCCGGACCCCAGACTGACACGATCACTGAGTGCGGACCCCAGACTGACACGGTCACTGAGTGCGGACGCCAGCCTGACACGATCACTGTGTGTGAACCCCAGACTGACACGATCACCGAGTGCGGACTCCAGACTGACACGATCACTGAGTGCGGACTCCAGACTGACACGATCACTGAGTGTGGACCCCAGCCTGACACGATCACTGTGTCTGAACCCCAGACTGACACGATCACCGAGTGCGGACTCCAGACTGAACACGATCATAAGAGTGGGGGATCCACCGACCTTGCCCCACAAAATCACTGAGTGTGGACCCCAGCCTGACACGATCACTGTGTGTGAACCCCAGACTGACACGATCACTGACTGTGGACCCCAGCCTGACACGATCACTGAGTGTGAAGCCCAGACTGACACGGTCACTGAGTGCGGACCCCAGACTGACACGGTCACTGAGTGCGGACTCCAGACTGACACAATCACTGTGTGTGGACTCCAGACTGACACGATCACTGAGTGCGGACCCCAGACTGACACGATCACTGAGTGCGGACTCCAGACTGACACGATCACTGAGTGTGAACCCCAGACTGACACGATCACGGGAGTGTGAACCCCAGATGACACGGCACTGAGTGCGGACCCCAGATGACACGGGTCCCCATGAGAGGGGAAACCCAGACTGACACGGTCACTGATGGGGAACCCCAGACTGACACGGTCACTGAGTGGGTGAACGCCAGCCTGACACGGTCACTGAATGCGGACCCCAGCCCGACACGGTCACTGAGTGCGGACCCCAGACTGACACGATCATTGGCTGTGGACCCCAGACTTACGATCACTGAGTGTGTACTTAGGATGACTGCGTCTTTAAATAGCTTGAGGTGATGATATTGAATGTAACTTCAGGGAATCTTCATCACTAAAATTGCATCATACAGACCAGTGAAGCACAAGTGTCATAGCCAGAAAAAAAATCTGAGAAAACAAGGGAAGGCAAAGATTTTCTGAAATTTCCTTGAAGCAACCAGTCGCCATAAATATCAATGACTTTTTGGGAACAATCTGGATATCTCTATCAAATAAAGTTACTCATTTCCTAGATTTGATATTTTTATTTCTTAATTCGTACTGCTCCCAATCCTCATTTCTTCGAAATTTAAATTTGGGTTTTTACCTTCATATTCTATTATTAAAATTTCTCAATAGTTTATGTATAATAATTGTGTGTGTCCCATCATTTAGTTTTCTTTATAAAATTAGGGTCTCTTCATTATCGAACTTCAGTTTATTTTAAAATTTTTTTCAACAGCCCAACTCCGTTTTTGTTTTGACCCAACGTTACATATATTGCCACTTATTCTAATATATTTAACTTTAATTCCAATAACTTATAAGTGACTCGAACAACTGGATGAAATATTTTGTATTTGCTAAAAAGGGCCTGAATAAAAAATTTTGTATTGCACTGACATTTCAATTAATGCTGTAACAAGTTTTTCTTGGTTGTTATTAATTTTATTAAAGTCTCGGCTATCTGTCGATGCGAATATGTTTTATTTGACATATATAAGCTTCTATTCAGGTGATGTAATACGTATATCTCCATAGTAATAATTCCACTGTTAGACACCATTCGACTGATGAAATTATGTCATGCATTATAATCTGTAGACAACGTACAAACATCATAAATTTCAGTTCTGATTGAGTTATTACGATTCAACTTGGCTAAAGTTCTCTGTGTTAAGGTAGTCATACCTAAGCCTCCGAGAATTTAAAGAGCAATTCAATTTATAATTAAAAAAAATCTCTCAACCCAAGAAATATAAATCGACGAACAGTTCCGTAAAGGAATTCAGCATTTATGTAATTATGAATCAATATGCTTTATTATCTTTTCTCAGTTAATCAGTCAAGTTTAAGCTGATAAATTAGACACATGTGCAACTCTTGGGTATCTTTATTAAGGAAACGTTTCGCTACACAGTGGCTTCATCAGTCCATACACAGGAGAAACTTGAAGAATAGGAGGAGAATGAGGTAATCAGTCCCTCAACCTTGAATCGATGTGGTCAGTCCATCAATCTTGAATAGAATACGGCATATTAGCGGAGAAGCAGCTTATAAACCGTAGGCAGGAGAGGTGCAGCAGTTGTAGGTGGTGTCACATTTGCCCAATGTGGAAGTAGGTCGTGCCCAAGGGTTAGGCAAGCGAAGAATTCCCAAGTATTAAGATCCCAAGAAGTTGCAGTGTCTGACAGGATTGTAGATCAATGGTTCACAGAACCGACACGCTGATACCCAAGAGTTGCACGTGTGTCTAATTTATCAACGTGTCGGTTCTGTGAACCATTCATCTACAAGTTTAAGCTGACAATCTAAATATATTTTTGTTTGAAACAAACGGAGTTGAGTTATCTTAATATTTCCAATAAATTATACCTTGGTTTGATATGCAATATTCTATATTTAAACGTATATTAGTATAAAATTAGGAATTGCAACTTTGAAAAACATCAGAGCTAATTAATTAGTCTCTGGTAGCCTAAGACCCTCTAGGCATGGTTAAAAATAAGGTCGGTAGTTTAATGGTAAACGGAATGAGCTAGCATCCCACAGCACGCCTACCTACCTGAAGTCTACCTAGAGTGTGCTCCGGGGGTCAACGCCCCCGTGGCCCAGTCCTTGACCAGGCCTCCTGTGGTTGATCATCCCGTTTCTGGAGAAAAAATGAGATTATAGCCATTATTTCCAAATTTCAATTGTTTTAGCAGATATCCACGTATTTTTGAGCTTGTTTATAAAGATTACCGCACACAAGTACATTTTCCAGTTTGTTTGTAACCATACCATTTTCAACAATTATTACCTATGTGAAACTTGTTGGTCACATCTCGTTTAATTTAGGGGTTCACATACAGTGTGGATTTCTTTATGCCTCGATGAATGAATGTGGACCCTTTTATACCTTGATGACTTAGTGTGGGTTTCTGTTCACCTTGATTACTTAGTGAGGTTTATGTCAGAAGATTATATAACATGGCAAACTTTGGCCAGAAATTAAACCCTATATCTAATAAGACATTTAAGTAGGTTCAGTCTCTTTCTTAAGCAGGTGAAAATTTAATGTCAGTTATTAAATATTATTTTTCACGACGATAATAGAAATTAGAATAATATGGAAGTCTATAAAATATATTGGAGGAATCCAAAGTTATGTTTTTATGCAATATGTCGTAATAACAGAATATCTTGTGCAATGATCTTTTTCATTCATTTCAGTACGGTTCCCAGTGGCCTGGTGGCTAAAGCTCTCGCTTCACACGGCCAAGTTTCGGGTTCGATTCCCGGCTAGGGTAAAAACACTGGGTGTGTTTCTTTACACAGGTTGTCTATATTCCCCATCAGTAAAATGGGTACCTGGGTGTTAGTCGACTGATGTGGGTCGCATCCTGGGACAAAACTGACCAAATTTGCCGAAATGCTTTGTATAACAAGCGGCTTTCTATGTAGTAGTATATCATTAATGTCTGCTAGGCATGTATACCTTGTACATGTACGTGTAGAAAAAATAATATTTATTATTATGATTATTATTATTGCTAGGATGGACGTAAGAAGCGGGATAATGATAATATTTTCCTAAAACTTCGTGCCTAAACTAATGCCCAAACGTCATTACAAAATCTTTGCACAAGCATCATACCCATTTCCGTGTGCAAACCTGTATGCAAATATCTTCCCTGCCGTGTTCCCTTAACTTGAGGCACAGTTTGAATAGTTCTTGTTAGAGAATACATTTTCAGGCAGTTTTTAAGATGTACTCAGTTCCCTCTCTGATTACCATCCCCGAGACTTGAGCGAAGGCTAATGTTGATATTAAAACCAAGTGCTGGAAAGGTGGCTTCACCAGGGCGTGGTTCATAGCAATTAGAGGCTCGAGTCTCAAGATTTTACGACTATTTTGAGAGGCGAAAGAATATACTCACGTCCCAGAGCTCACTTGCAAATGGTTTTATGTGCTGATGGTTGAGCGCGTGGCAGATCCACGCCTTCGTTACCGTTGGCTTCATCTTTACTACAGTGCATGGGACAACAGATTCAGTGCACGTTACACTGGGGGATGACATTTTCTATATAGTACACGAGAGAAGCATAGTCGCTACATACTGCACTGGCAGTATCGTTGCTCCATATTACACTCAGGGGCATCTTCACTACACAGTGCACGGTAAAGTGCATATATGTACACCTCACTCTAGGGAATTACTTTTCAGTTTACATGTATTTACTGAAAAACGAGTTATGTAACAGCACTTGTATCATGACTGGTCAAAGGCCGGGTCGCGATAAGCGAATACCGGATCAAGGCTCCACAGCTCTACGATGACGGTTTAGCGCCTCATGATATACAGAACACTCGAAATGATTGTAATAGTAATTAATTTTAATGATTTGTAATACATTCACGATATATGCATAAATATTATTTTGTATTAACAAATCGGCAGTTTCCCACCAAGATAGATGACCCGAAAAAACAAACGCTATCGCTCCATCACTGTCCTACCAGAGGCGTGCCGATACTACAGATCGAATTAAAAGCATATTTATTTTATGAGTGAGGGAGGGAAGTTCGCTTAATAGACAATGTAAGGAATTTAACTAAAGAAAGCAAGAATATTTTAGACAAGAACGTACACTATTAAAAAAAATAAGATGACAGATGTTAAAATATAATATTGGTTTATAAAATGTACATGTAAATGAATACGACATATGTGTAAGGCTCTATTGGATTGACTTAATCAATCCAATAGAGAGTAAACGGTGGAAGATGAAAGGAGGCAATTTGATTTGGCCAGGCTCTCAGCCTTGAAAGGCGCTCATTTCATTAGTCTAGGTAACCCTGGAGGTCGAAGTACGAGGACTGATAGATTTATGTACTGGAGAGAGGTGAGGAAGATGTAAATAGTGGGTGGAGCTCACTAAGGAAGTACATCATACTAAGAAGTTAAGCAATTAAGAATTATCTGTAGCAAGATTCTAAGAAGTGTCGGTGTATTTTACATCTAGTGGCTGCATTGTGTTCAGCACTACACTAGTTATAACACAGTGTACAGCGCTACACTAGACATAACATGGTGTACAGTATTACACTACTCATTGCATTTTGCACAACACTACACAAGTCACTGCATGATGCACAGCACACAATCATTGTAGGGTGTATTAGACGTCATGGCATAGTGCACTATACACGTCATGGCAAAGTGCACTACACACGTCATGGCATAGTGTACTACACACGTTATGGTATAGTGTATTACACACGTCATGGCATAGTGTACTACACACGTCATGGCAAAGTGTACTACACATAGGTATGTATGTATTACAACGTATGGCATATGGTTCTACACACGTCATGGAATTAAAAACACAAGTCATGCATAGTGTACTACACACGTTATGCATGGTGTACTACACATGTCATGCCATAGTGTAACTACACACATCATGCCATAGGCACTACAACACACTAATAGTCAAGTAATCTACACACATATCATTGTTACTACACACGTCATGAAGATGTAAACACTCATGGAATATCACAGTAATGGAATGGCGTACAGTCACAACAAATCTTAATTATTTTACGGATCTATCTCCACTAATAAAATTTTATACGCATTCATAAAGCATTAGAAGGGTACTCGACTTTTGTTATTCAACCATTAACACAAAAATTTAAATACAGAAGTTTTTCCCCTTTTGGATACATTATCTATACTAACTTTTCCTGGGAAGACATTAACTAGGGCTAATTTTTCGTAGAAGACATTACAAGAGAAAACTTTATAACATTACTAATGGATTCCACCTTCAGTAAGTTCTTATAATAACTTACACAGCTATGTGCAGACTAATCAGGCTATCAGATTGAGTTTCGTCTTTTAGCTGACAGAGCAAGTCAGCCTACCTTGAACAAAGGCTGAAATGAATGATACAGCCTTTACCGCTCCTTCTTAAATTCAGAACAGAGCTTTAAACAAAGCACTGAATGGAGCAAACCTGAACCACACCCATGTGTTGAAACCTAACCGAAAATAAGCGCTAGTTCTATTTACGATCACTGACTTCTGTAATAAGGAGCCTTCAAGAAAACAAAGTGGATACAAATAACAAAAAAAGGCACAATACCGTGACTGGAACGATACACAAATAACCCGCACATAGAAGAGAGGACCTTTCGGTCCGACTTGGACCATTTACAAAGTCACACTAACGAGAAGTGGAGCAGGACGGGTATATATAGGGAGGAAGAGGTACTACTACCACCACTACCTCTTCCTGCCTATATATACCCGTCCTGCCCCACTTCTCGTTAGTGTGACTTTGTAAATGATCCAAGTCGGACCGAAACGTCGTCGTGAGCTCCTCTCTTCTATTTGCGGGTTATTTGTGTAAAGTGGATACAAAAGTTTAAAAAGATATCAAGAAATTATTAGATTTTCCTCTTGTGATTAGAATATTACCTACTGCCTACAGTAGCTGAGAGTGGCTATAATTGAAACTTATGTGACTATATGAATCGCCTCAGGTAACGAAAGATACCCGAGGCAAAGAAAAACACATGACGTAAAGGAGGACACTTGACATACAGAGAGGATACCTGGCGTAATGGAACACACATGGCATAGGGTAGGACACCTGTTGTAATGGAGGGTACTTGACGTAAAAAATCGATTCTTGCAAAACCTGGCCAACTAACACTGGCATTGCCTAGCAAACTTAGGTCAATTACAGCATTTGACGTACTCACAACGCCTGCAACATATGGCCAAATTGACGACGTTTACAACACTTGGTTATCTGATGATACGAGCAGCACCTAACTAAATGGCAACACCTACGTATTACCATGCAAGCTTATTACAATTGGAAAACTTATATATAAATAAGACATGTGTGCAACAGTTAAGTACGTTGCTCGAAACAATTCGCTGAATACAGGGGCCGCAAATATTACGAAAGCAGAAGCAATGTTGATTGACGAGTGCCATATTTCAGGGTTTAAGTTCTTCCATATTATAAAATATGTACAATACCGAAAAGGTGATAAGTAAGATGCATGTGCAACACTAGGCATCTTTAATGACGAAACCTATCACCTGTGCTGCAGGCTTCATCAGTCAAATACAGAAATGACTCATTCCCTTGGAGACATATGCGTTGGTTGAAGACGAAGTGGAGAGAGGCAGCAAGGAATGCGTCTTTCTTACCATTGTATTCCATTTATAATATGACACTTGTTTGACACTGCATCATGATTCTATCTTGGTACAAAGGAAATCTCCAACTCTATTGCTAACAATTGTTTAGCAAGAATAACTTGCACTAGTAGGTCTAGCCCACCTGTTACCTCATCTCCAGGTTACACCTCACCATCCTGTCTCTGGTCTACTACTTTTTGTTTTAGGCTAAGAAATTGATCAAGTTGTACCTATAGTCATGGAGTGATTACATCAAATTTGCCCTCCACCTTGTCTACTTCGTCTTCCACCAGCGCTGTCGCCAGGATTCCTTTCCACTTCATACAAGACTGCAAACGCAGAGTTATGAAAACCTTTAACTCAACCAACAATAGCACCACAGAGAAACCCAGATTCCTCACTCTACTTAGAAAAAAAGCAGCCAGCAACATCAGAGAAACTCTTTCAAGAAGCAACACCCGCATAGCTACCAGTGCTACGACGTCCATCAGAAGCCTCGCTAGGAAGATTCCTTTGATAAACAAAACGGTGAAGCTACCCTTTACACAATACCATGTGAGGAATACAGTACGATCTACGTAGGAGAAACAGGGAGGAATCTTTCTACGCAGGTTCGAGATCAGAAAATGAATGCGACAGAGATGACACCATAAATATTTGTATCAAGCATCTATCGGAAGAGTTACATCTCATAAACTAGAACAAAGCTGATCAACAGAGAATCCAACACTGATAGGCACAACTGTACTTAGGTAGCCATTACTGCTATACATCAAACATCTAACAAGTATATCATCAGAACTACAATTACACATATGATACTACTGCTGTTAGATGACCTGATTCCGTCACCTGATCTTCACCAGTGATGTTTCCAATAATGATGTCCTAAGTGTATGTATATATATATCTTCATCCATATTGTCGGTATTATACAGCATGTGTAACATGCCATAAAGCTGAATCAATCTACAAGCTAAGGGACTGACCACCTCCAACTACTTTTGCTCTCTCCATATTAACCGCTTCTGTATTGAATGATGATACGTTACTGTTGCACGTGTTTACTTATCCACTTATCGGGATTGTATAACATTATTATAATGACCTCAACATATTACCTTTTCAGCTTAGGACACTTTCAACACCTGACCAGGCGACGACACTTACCGCACCCAAGTATGTGGAGACGTGGACGAGCAGGAAACGCCCATCACCCGCTAAGCGTTCATACCTGCTACATATCAGCCAGGGTTGAAACACCAGCCTTCCCTCGCCGCCTGCTCGCAGCCTAAAACAAACAATGTATAACAAAGAAGACATTACCGCAGTAACTACCGGCTATTAACTGGAGTTATTACCCGCCTGAACATGATTATCATCGCGTTGGGAAATTCTAATTATGACCCTTTACAGCAAATTGAACATCTGGGGCACGATAAAGGTCTTGGTAATTGCACTAAAAGCTTTTGACCTCCCATTTCTGTGATTGAATGTTGTATAAGTTGGCTTAAGTTTTAATATGGAGTAGTATAAGATATTTTAGGTTCTATATAGACTTTGCATATGCAAAACAACCACTCTGAAAGAATAGAGAAATTCCAAGCGCTTTCGTGACTACTCACATTATCAAGGAACTCTGAAAGTAAAGCATAAGACTTTGCATAAGGTACATTAGGGTTTTAAATAATTAATGTTTTTATTAAGTACTTTAAAATGTTTTAAATGTATTTGTAAACTGTTTTATGTTCTGCGTGTTATAATTTATTGATATTTTAAGGTGTTACACACATTTGCAATATACATTTGTAATAAATATCTGTGAAAGTTACTTTGCATTCTAGTAACGGATTTTATAAGTTTTGTAGCTTATAGTTAGATGTACATGTTAGATGTACATATTTTAGGTTTGTACAAATAGTTTTAAGTAATTTGCACAAACTTCAAGTACAACGTGTATACCTTAGAAACTCATGGCTACAGGAGAGAAAACTGAGAAGGAAAATGGATATTTCTCTATCAATGAACTACAATTATGGTCTCTGTGATTAACTGATTCAAGACCGGAAACTTGTCTTTCTCATTTCAGAGGACGAAGGATCCTACCCCTCCCTCCCCCCCCCCTGAACCTGAGCATTCCTTATGCTTAATGAACTTCCAAAGGACTTAGTGAATCATATGTGTATGATTTAAAGCTTGGTAACTGAAACCTACAAATTGATTAAAAAACACCTTTCTTTTAAAACCACATATGTATAAAACAAAAGAGAACACTGCTCACTTCCACCACCCTGTATAATATGTTTTAAATATAACGAAATAATGGTTTATGAAGCTTTTGGTTTATGATACTCTTGTGTCCTTGTAATGGTTGTAAATTTAACATTCCTTATCATGTAATCGTCATCATTCTTTGTATTCGTGTCATTAAGACATTAATAATTAGTTATAATTATAACAACTTCAAAGACAATGACCACAATATATTTTTTTATGTGATAATAATTGAGTGAATACTAAAACATTTTAATACTGCATAAATGCAACTCAAATTATGATGTTACACAGAAATATCTAGAGAAATTATGAATGCCTTCAGTAATGCTGTGGGAAATTATGTCATCAAACAGTAATGCTGAGTAAAATTATTTCGTCATACTGAAATGCTGAGAAACCACGGCGGCATACATGGGGAAAAAATTCCGAAGGAATGCAGAATTGCTGAAGGAAATTATATCGGCAATGGGAAATGCTGAGAGAAACTACGAATGATGAATAATATACACATGCGAGAGAAATGTGTGTGATTCAGTACCATTACAGAATTTACTGTGTTTTTAAGTTCAGCATTTGTTTACGCAAGCAGAGGCAACGGGTTCGATCTCGAAGCCAGAAGTCTCGTGATTGAAGCGATAAAAGTAGTCAATTACGTCAAAATATTCCATTGTCATGTTATTCTTATCTCGACATCATCTCGTTATGTCTCGTTTACAGCTGCCAGACTCGAGCTAAATTACCAAAGTGCAGCTGTTGAGGAATTTGGTGTATTGTGAGCTTAAAGATGTGAGCTTTTGTTCTCCTTTCTTCAGAATACAAATAGATCTTAATAGTACTTCTTTCTGATTTTCCTACTTCTTATTTCACTCCATTTTCTTTTTTCCGTTCTATCCTTTCTTGCGTTTTCATTGTTTAGTAGTTCCACTTACTGTATTTTTTTCTCTCATTCCAAATTCTTTCCTTTATTCTTCTCTCACTCTTTTAAGTACCTACGTTCATTTTTTCCTCTCATTATCTTTTTTGCCTCTGTTTTCTACTTTTCCTCCACCACCTCACCTCTTCATCCTTTTTTCCTCTTCCACCTCTTCTTTCTCTTCTTCCTCATCTTCCTCCTGCTTTAAATTATGCTTTCGCTCCCTTATATCCTCATTTTCACTTCTCCTTCTTTTCTTCTCCACTCTGTTCTCTCTCTCTCTCTCATAGTCATCTAAGTCTTCATCTCTCATACGCCTGTATTTCTGTGTCCTACTCTTTCTCGACCTTTTAACTCTTATTTCCGGTCAGACAAATCAATCTACATAAATAATTTACACAGGTATTAGAAAAAAAAAACATATGTGGCATTTAGTATTACTAAATATTGTATCTCAATGTTTACAAACAACAACACAAGTGTGTATACAGAAGCCACACT
This sequence comes from Cherax quadricarinatus, assembly GCF_026875155.1. Taxonomy (NCBI): domain Eukaryota; kingdom Metazoa; phylum Arthropoda; class Malacostraca; order Decapoda; family Parastacidae; genus Cherax; species Cherax quadricarinatus. The sequence goes on along the minus strand of NC_069406.1, from coordinate 81,870,784 downwards.
CACCTGAGGAACATTACAATCATGTGAGGAACATCACAGTCATCTGAGGAAGATTATAGTCACCTTAGGAACATCACAATCTCCAGAGAACCGCAGTTTGCCTGCTGGTGTTACATAATATCTAGATTCAAAATCACTTACCCACTATCAGTACCATTTAAAAAAAATTCTTAGAAGAATTCAGGGTGAAAAACTAAGTCTTAGAAAATTTACACCAATTTTCGAAAAAGAGAGACAAACCAAGTACTCTCTACTATCTTCCCTTTAGCTTCACATCATTTAAGGTAAACAAATGTAAACTTTTAGGAAGAATATTGTTAAATTTAAACATCATAACAATATCGTAATTAACTTTTTGATTTACTTCATTTCGTTTTTATTAATATGAGAGAAGAGGTGGCTAGAGGCTTGCTCCAGGTATTATAGTCGTCTTTTCTGACACACATTGCATGGAAGGAAGAATTCACACCCACTTTCCCCATGGAATTGAAAGGAAACATTACAATAAGAAGTTTTTAGAAATTAGAAGAAAATTTAAATGAGTACGTATACACACACTGCACAAACTGTATACATGGGCAGTCGTGCGTATAGAAAAGAAACCGTGTTTAAAAGAATATGATTTTCAGAATGTGTGTGAAAATTTTTAAATAATCGTAGGTGGGAAATATATGACGGGTCACTGGTCAATATAGTGAAGATTAACCATTAATTAAATAAATAAATTAAAAATATGTGTATCTGGAGGAGGGAGGGGGTAAGCATTAGCCCCATTATCTCTTATTAACAATCCTTCCAGGTTTCCGTCAGGCTCTCCATGGGTAGCAGTTGAAGTCTAGCCATCTTCTTGCCTCTTGTTTTGAGGAGACGGTCGATGTGTTTGAAAGTAATCATGTGTGGAACGTAATATTTTACCACCAGATTTATAGCAGAAAGGAACGAACTAGAGTGAAAAATAGTGGAAATTATAAGTAGCACCACTAGCAAACAACTTCAAGGGTGGCAGAAGAATAACATAATTTGCAATGAAAATAATATTTAAAATAAATAAATGTGATGCTTATGCTTTCCGTCCACCTCTCTTTCTTCTCATCGACACCATGCCTAACCCTTCTAGGGTAGGGTAGGTGCCTGAGCCCGAGCCTTTAGCTCATAAGACTGTCATTCCCATTAACCCCCTTGGGGCGGGGATGGCAGACCAGAGAGGCCTAGCTTGTGGCTAGGCCTGGGGACAGTTGGTCCCAAAGATGAGGAGGTACTTGTGCCTCCTCCCATGGGAGACTTAGGTCTCAGACATTCCCTAAAGAGGGAACCAAGGCCGGGCCACCACTTGGACAAGGCCCGGGCCGGGAGAATACCGGAGAATCTTTAATAATAATAATACCTCTCTTTCTTCTATACATTTCATGCTGTTTTTCGAAATGGCATGGTATGTTTTTCCACCTGTTTCATGCAGGGATGGTCGTTGTGACTGAAGTGTGAGAAGAAAGCTTTTCTGCCCTTAATTTAAACATCTAGATAAAAAAAAGTCCTTAATTAAGGCAGAAGTACTGAATTCTTCTCAGCAGACTGCTTCAGTGTTGACTTTCTGGTCTCTGCTGTCTGTCTTTCCCATGTTGAACGGAATCCACTTGACGTGCACCGCAAATACCTGAGGTGCACCACAACGTTGTGATGTGCACCACAACCTGAGATGTAACATGGTGTCTCTCATAGCCGTCATCGTTAAACATTGTGGCTGCTCACTCGTACATTAATGTCGCACAGCACTTCGTACAGCAGACGTTTAGCGGCGGTTTGTAATTTTATTTGCTAATGAGTGGTTAAATATACATATTCAAAGGAAACGCCTACTTTAAAATTTTTTTACTCATCCAAGGCTAACAAAACCTAACGAAACTTAAAGCCTAATCTATGAAACCCTAATAAAGAGTAATTTAACGGACCTTAACCTAAAAGACGTAGTTTAACGAAATCTATCTTAAAATAAAGAAAATTGTCTTTTGAAGAGTACCGAGAAAGCTCGTAATGTAATATTGGGAAAATATAATCAAGTTTACCTAGTGAAATGAGGATATGTTTGTTTTTCATTTCTGGCTCTGTCGTTAAAGGCCCGTGATAAAAAAATATATCAATCCTTTCACATTGTTCTAGCTCACTGATTATCTATGTTAATTTGCTAGCTCAGTGATGAAATGTGATAATTTGCTAACTCACTGCTGAGCTGTGATAATCCTATCGTGCCTCATGACACTTTTTTGTGACCTTTATTAATAACTTAATTATTTTCTAATTATTTTCTTGTAAGAAATATCAACTGGAATATCAATGCTGATGTTTTAGGAAATATTTATAATAAATGCAATAATAAACGTACACCAAATAATTATAAACTATCAACTAATTCTTAATGGAAATTTATCACGTACGGTTAATTAAGAACAATTCAAGCGTTATTGTATGTACTGACATTATGTTACTGGGTTAGTTAAGTGTTGAACAAGTAATAGACAGAAGCGTGCTGGGGATAGACAGCAATCAGGTATGATTCGAGGAAGGGAAGGATTACTTCATTCTCCTGTATCAAGACCCCATCGCCAGCAATCAAACCACCTCCCTTTGAAGTATTCATATATTGTTTAGAAATAGTAATGCAGTCTTTCGGATGCAGTATCGAGTGTCCGGTTTTTTTTTTTAGTGAAGAAAAATATGCTGGCAGACCCATTGATTTTGTTTAATCTTCTGTTTCTCTCAGAACATTTTATTAATTTTATTAGTTTTTATAAACATTTTATTAATTTTATTAATTTTTTTATTAACATTTTTATTAATTTTATCCTTTTTTCAACGAATATTGAAATTCTCCTTTAACCGGTTACACGAGGATATATGAATCGTCCTGAGTAACATTCCAGCTAAAGTTCATCTAGTGAATAAAAGTCATAGGCTGGAGAACAAACATCTGTTGGGATAACATATAGCTCGGTGAAGGTTGTAAAGCATGACTTTATGAAGCTTCAACAAAGAGCGAAACGTTGCAAAACAAAAGCTGGTTCTACAACCAGCTATTTAGATTCTTAGAATTTTTAATTTGAAAATGTAACGATCTCTGCTAAGAAAGGGTTTAATTAAAGTCCCTCATCCCCTTATATACCAAAGGTAAATATGTGACACAACGACATTTAAGCTATCGATACTACAAAAAATTACATTAGCAATAAATGCTTATTGCATGAATATTGGTCATTTAATTGTTTCCAAGCGTTTGTAATTGTTTTTGTTCAGTATATATCTCGCCGATGTGCGAGACCAACAGGTGTTTGCCACCCAATTGAAAAAAAAAAAGTGATTTTTCTTTTTTGCTGATGCAGTGTTAACAGCAATACCATCACTCACTGTAGTCAAATCATTTTCACTTACACAGTAATTGTATTTATCATCGCTAGAAAAAAATAGCGTCATAGGTGCTTGCAGAGAGAGAAGTTCCATTAAAAGAACATAAAGAACTAATGGGAAATCTTCCAGAGGAACTGCTGCATAACCTGACAAGAAATTATTTTTGTAATGCTGATTGTGTTATAGTAATTTTAAGGATATAATCAGCATTGGAAAATAGTGAAGTTAAACATATCGTACCTAATCTGCAGAATTGCTCAATTAGACCTTACTGCCATAAAAGTGAACTATTTTTATTTTTTTCATTTATGAATTGATATAAGCTTTCTTTAACAAAATTATTTTTTAAGACTTGGACACCTTACTCCCAGTCATTGCACGTCACCCACCTCCCCGTTGAAGTCTCTGTGAGGGCCTGGTTTGGGCCTACATTGCACCGCAGACCAACCGCTGTTAGTGCACACTAGCTTTTGGTTTGGTTTTGGTATCTCATTTGGCCACAGAGCCAGAGAGGTACCCCCCTTCCCGCCGAAGAACTGCCACACATGTACAAGGAAAGATAAACGACACTTCCCTACCGGGGAGCCATTGCCGGGTCACCAAATTGGAGAAGACCCGGACCGGGATCCATACCGGCAAATCAAATGAAATAGAATTACTTTTTAACTAATTCTACTAAGGATATCAAAGTTTATTTCAGTTTAACTATATATAAAAATAATTGAAAACGATGATATACATTATTTTTCTTAAAAGTCAGAAAAATTTTCGCACATTTATTTCACAAACAAATTTTTCAATCTGCGTAAAGGGCAAAAATGACAGTTTTATTTTTATTAGACTAACTCGCCGATTTAGGAGAAGACCAGATGTCCCGGGTTCGATTGCCGGCTGGTCGCAGTAATTTATTTGGACACACACATTAATAATATATATATATATATATATATATATATAATTATAATATATATATATATATAATATATATATATATACATATATATAATATATAAATATATATAATGTCGTGCCGAATAGGCAGAACTTGCGATCTTGGCTTAAATAGCAACGCTCATCTTGCCATATAAGACAAGCGAAAATTTGTGTATGCAATAATTTCGCCAAAATCATCATGAACCTAGCGAAAAAAAAATATTTCATTGTGTTTGTTTTAAAATTTAAAATTTTCTGTAACCGTATCTAAAAAATTTTTTACTTGGGGTTTGGGTAAAAAAAATTGCGCTTGT
>NC_069406.1:81858356-81865641 GCF_026875155.1 Cherax quadricarinatus | reverse complement strand
CCCCCCCCCCCTGCGTGTCTTTTTACCGATGAAAAAAGCAGTTGTTGGCAGGACTGCGTTTGTATGTTACTTCGACTTCCCTTGTGTGTGCGGTTTGGAAGAAGGTCCCAAAAAGTTGTGTGGCAAATACACTCCAGACCCAGCTCCCATTTTGAGGGTTTGCTGGTGTTAGTGTTACGGAACCTCTGAGGTTGCGTGGAAATCGGGAACTATCTTGTCAGTGTCTTCCAAGGGCTTCATCTCTGTCCCTCTGTCCCGCTTCAAGGCTGCCTGGGGTAACACCCTTGGATTTCTCTTCTAATGGGAAGGGCTATATAACGTACCTTCTACCCCTCTTAGAGCTAGAGTTCCATGCTTTCTGCTTGCTGGTCATCGGCAACTGGGCCTGATGATGATCATATCCGTAGGCTAGAGCATTTGCATTCTACTGCCCTTGAGTTCTTTTGCGCCTTTTCAATCTTGTTTGGGGCGCGAGGAGTTCTACCTCAACAATGGAAATCTTCCACTGTACTACCGTTTGTAAACCGGCACTGCGGGGGCTTGATACTCTCATTATCGTCCACTGCTCTGACCAGTGTAGTCTGCAAGGTGATGGAACTATTGGTGAATAAAACATCTGATAGGCTATTGCAAGACCCCACAATAGCCTTTCTCCTTGCCAATATAGCTTTCGCTATGGCCGCTCTACTTTCGACCCTTACTTCACTTAGATACATATGTGCGAAATTACTTTGCTAATAAACCACTCCATCCAAGCAGTCTTTTTTGATCTCGAGAAGGCAATATGACACCATTTTGGAGGTATAACATCTTAGCCCAGGCCCACTTCTTAGGCCTTCGCGGTAATCTACCGACCATCCTAGCTGCTCTCTTATCTGAAAGACATTTTCGTGCCCATGTTGGGGCCTCGATCTCCTCAGACTTTATTCAGGCCGAGGGGTCCCCCAAGGGTGTGTCCTTAGCACTTACCGTTTTTTCCATCGTTTTTCATCGCATATTTGGTCGTCACTTTATCTGGATAACTTCGCTATAGCTTACACAGTCGTGACTGTCGCCGGTTAGCGGCCTCCCTTCAGGATGGGGATTAACCATGTTTTCCATTGGGCAACTTCGCATGGAGTTAAATTTTCTAGTGCCAAAAACCCGTTTCATTACATTCACTATACGTCCTCTTGTCCCAGATATTTCATTGTATTTACATGGTTTAAACGTATCCCAGAAAGTGATTCAGTCAAGTTTCTTGGCCTTCATTTTAGATCGTCGGTTGAATGGAAACCTCACATTTCCTCTTGGAAGGCAGCTTGCCGTGGTTGGTGAATCTCCTTAAAATTCTTGTGCATTTCATTGGGAGCAGATCGCCGGACTCTCTTCCATTTACATTCCACCCTAGTCTTCTCCAAGTTTGAGTTATGGCGACCAAGTCTATTCTGGGGCTTCTACAACTTTCTAAGTTAGTCCCCTTCAAAAATCAGGGTCTACGTTTATGTCTTGGTACCTTCCTTTCACCCCTGTTGAAACCCCTTTATACTGAGGCGAATGTTCCTTCCATAGCCGATCGTCGTGGAAATGCTTTTTTGCCTTCGTTACTTTGTCCGCTCTCATGACCTTCGTGTTCCTCCTATAGGTTGGGTCTCTAATGTTAGTAGTTCGGTGCCTCTGCTTCGACCGTTTTCTTTTTGTCTTCACTCCTGTTTCTCCCCAGTTGCTTCCCTTAAAATGTTATTGTAGCGTCTGCCTTTTCCCTTGCCCTTGGGGGGTTCCGACGGCTCGTGTCAGTTCTCCCCTTATGCCTTGCGCCAAAGCTCTCCTACCTGGGCTGCTTCTTGCTTTTTTTTCTTGATCACTTCGGTCGCATGTGCATTCCATCTCTGTTTTTTACAGATGGTTCTAAATCCTCTGACGGTTGGGTTCGCTGCGGTGATCCCTGACATTGTCGGGGGGTCAATTTGTTAGACTCTGCTAGTGTTTTTACCGCCGAGTTGTATGCCATCCTCTAGTGCTTTCCGTTTTACTTATGTCTCCTTTGGCGTCTGTGATCTATTAGATTTCCTCAACGCTTTACAGGCCATTAAACAATTTGATTCCCTTCATCCATGGTCCTTCGTATTTTAACTTTGGTTGTGTCGTGTGGCTAGCAAAAAAAAAAGACGTCGTTTTTCGTTGGGTCCCTGGACACCTTGTTGTGCAGGGCAGTGAACAGGTGGATGCTGCTGCGCTGTCAGAGGTATGTGATTTCCGGTTTCCTAAAAAAAGGTATTTTTGTTCAGTGATTATTTTTTCAATCATCTCTGCCCGTCTTCCGGCGTTGGCAAAACGGTGGGTCGGACATGTTCCATAACAAATTGCACTTATTAAACTGTTTTTTAGGTTCGTGGCCATCTTCCCTTTCCACCCTTTCCACACTCGGGAGTCTGGGCTTCCTGTCTCCGATCGGCCATACTCCCTTACTCATGGGTATCTCATGGAGCGAAAACCCTATTCCCCTCCGTGGAAGTTTGTCAGGTTCCCAATTTCGCTTCTTACTTTCTTGTGGATTGTCCGGTTTACCAACGACCCGTAGGATTTACCTCTATGGATGCGACGCCCTACCGCTCTTCCTTATCATCCCTTCATGCAGACAGCCCTGCCTTTGACTTACAATAAACTTTACTATACGAACTTTGACACACAGCCCCTTAGTGCCCTTTTTCAACCCTTTTTTTCCCCCTTAATTTGGCCCCCTTTTTCACGACGGGTTTTTGTCCGGCCAAACCCTTTTCCCCGGCAGGGGCGTAGCCCCTTTCATTTTAGCCCCCTTTTTTGATTAAAAAAATTTCCCGGGGGAATTTGGAAACCCTTGTGCCCCTTTCAATTTTTTTCCCTTCCCCCCCCCCCCCACGGACTGTTTTAAAAAAAATCCTCCCCGGGTTTACCCCTTTCTTTCCTTTTTTGATTTAAAAATTTATTAAATTAGGTCCTTTTAATTAAATTTTTTTTCCCCCCCCCCCCCCCCCCCCCCCCCCCCCCCCCCCCCCCCCCCCCCCCCCCCCCCCCCCCCCCCCCCGATAGGAGAGGTTTTAGATTTTGCTAAAATTAAGTGGCTGGGTTTATTGTGCCCCCCATTTTTCCTTTTCTGGGGACGGAAACAAAAGGGAGCATATGGAAAACAAAAGGCCCTAAAACCCCAAAAGGTTAAACAGGAAAATTTTGGGAAATTTTAGGGTATGCATTTCCCACTTATCTGTTATAAGCAAATTTACCACATTTGTTGGTTTGCATTTTTGTGTTATCACCTGTTTAGGGGCGAGCTTTAAAACCCGGGTCAGTCTCTAAAAAACTCCTGACCGTCGCGTTACCCACTAAAAAAAATTTTTTTTTGGCCTTGGAAGCCCCCCCCCCCTTTCTTAGGTTTTGAATTTATTAATTTTAATATAATATATATATATATATATATATACTTTTTTATAATATATATATATATATATATAAAAATTTATATATTATATATATATATATATTTTTTTAATTTTTGGACCCTCAAATTTTTAGCCCTCCCTTTTTGTATGCAAAACTATTTTGTTTAAATCAAAAAAAATGTTTTTTTTTTTTAACATTTCCCAAGGAAACAATGAAAAACCCAAATTTTAAAACCATTCCAGGACACCCAAAAATTTTAAAACAAAAAAATTACATTTTTTAGAAAAAAATATTTTGCATACAGAAAAGGCAGGACTAAATTCGGGGGTTTCCACTGTATTATATATTTATATAAATGTGTCCCCCCCCCCCCCCCGAATGGGTTTAAAAGCTGCAATTTTCGCTTATTTGAATGCAAAATTTAAAACCTAAGGGAAAAAAAGGTATTTCTTGTTTTGGTTTTAAATTTTTAAATTTTTTGTAAATTGTCAAAAAAATTCTTTTTATTTTTGATTATGTTATATTCAGTTGCGCTGTTATAAAAAGGTTAGGCAAGTTTCCTAAGGAAATTTTTTGGTACATAATTGTTAATTTTTCATTATCATATGTTTTTAAAATTTATAAGAAAAAAATTGTAAAAAAGGGACTTTTTTAAAAGATTTTTTGCAAATTCGAAAAATTTTTTACCTACATTTTTTTAGAATTTGCGGAAAACAGGCGAAATTTTCAAAAAGCAGAAATCTCTGGGGTAGGAAAATCGAACCTACCAAAACCTTTGGGGACAAAGTACCAGTGCTTAACCCGGTACCACACTTGGTGTCCACCCAATGCTGGATTTTCAGTTTTTGTGAATATAACGCCTGTTGTGGAAATTTTAAACATTTTTAAAATCTTCTTTTTCTTCTTCTTAACGCGAGCTTTTTGAAGGGTGGCTGCCTTGGAACCCCAAACGTCTAGGTTGGCTGGCGCCAAAAGGGATTGGGCCCGGCGGTTTCTGTGGTTAAGCACTGTTTCCCTTTTCCCTGAAATATATATTTTTATTTTAAAAATAATATATATTTTTTTATTTTTATATTTTTTTTTTTATTTTATTTTATATGTCGTGCCCCCAAAATGTTAAAAAATGGTTAAAAGCAAGAAAATAAATTAAATTTTTTTTCCTTTTTAAATTTTTTTTATACGTTTAAATTTTTTTTTTTCTTTTAAGGTTTAAAAATTTTTTTTTTTTGGAACTAAAAAAAAATTTGAAAAACGGGCCCCCTTTTATATCAAGAGTAATTTTTTTTGCCCAAACCCAATTTGTTTATTTTTTGATTTTTTTACTTGGGTTTTTTTATAGGTGGGCTTGTTTGCGAGGGTTTTTGGGTCACGGGCTGGGGGGGGTGGGGCTTTTTGTTGGGTGTTGTAAAGGTTTTGGGGTGTGTTTGTTTGTTTTTGTGTGTTTGTGTGTGGGAGTGGGGTGTGGTTTTGTTCGTTTGTGGGGTGTGTTGTTTTGGGGGTGTTTTGTGGGGTGTGTGTGTTTTTGTGTGTGGGTGTTTGGTTTGGGGTGGGTTTTTTGGTGTTTTTGTTTGGGGTATTTTGTGTGGGTGTGTGAAGTGTATTTTGTGTAGTGTATTGTTGAGTATGTGTGGGGGTGGTGTGTGGGGGTGTGTGTTTTTGTGTTGTGTTTATGTGGGGGTGGTGTGTGTGTGTGGTGGGTGTTTTGTGTGTGTGGGTGTGTTTTTGTGTTTTGTGTGTGTGTGTGTTTTTGGGGGTGTGTGTGGGGGTGTTTGTGGGTGTTTTTGTGTGGTGGGTGTGGTGTTGGTTGTGTGTTTTGGGGTGTGTGTGTGTATGTGTTTTGGGGGTTTTAGGGGGGTGTGTGTGGGGTGTGTGTGTGTTTTGTGTGTGTTTGGGGTGTGTGTGTGTGTGTTTGTGTGTTTGTGTGACGTGTGTGGTGGTGGTGTGTGTGTGTGTTAAAATTAGTGGTGTGTGTGTGTGTGTGTGTGTAGGGGTTTTGTGTGTGTGTGGTGTTTTGTTTGTGTGTTTGGTGTGTGTGGGGTGTGGGGTTTTTTTTGTGTGTGTGGGTTGTGTGGGGTGGGGGGTTTGTGGGGTTGTTTTTGTTTTTTGTGGGTTTTTTGTTTTTTTGGGGGGTTTTGAGTGGAGTTTTGGGAGTGTGTTAGTGGGGGGGTGGTGTGAGTTTTTTTTTTTATTTTTTTTTTTTGTGTGTGTGGGGGTTTTTGCATTGGGTTTTTTTTGTGTGATTTTTTTAGGGGGTTGTGTGTGTCGTGTTTTTTGTGTGGGGGTTGAGTGGGGGTTTTGTGGGGTGTGGGGGGTTTGTGTGTGGGGGTTTTGGGGTTGTGGGGGGGGGGGGGTTTTGTGTGTGGGGGTTGTGTGTGTGGGGGGGTAGTGTGTGGGGGGGGTGTGTTTTTGTGTGTGTGTGGGGGTGTGTGTGTGTGGGGGTTTTGTTGTGTGTGGGGGGGTGTGTGGGGGGGGGTGTTTTGGTTGGGGGGGTGTTTTGGGGGAGTGTTTGTTGGGTGTGGGTGTGGTGGGGTGTGTGGGGGTGTGGGGAGTAGTTGGTTTTGTTTTGGGGGGGTTTTTGGGGGGGGTGTGTAATGTGGGGGTGTGGGGGGTGGGTGTGTGGGGGTGGGTTTGTGGGGTGTGTGGGGGGGGGGGGGTGTGTGTTTTGGGGGTGTGGGGTGTGTGTGGGGGTGGGGGTGCTGTGTTGGGGGGTGGTGGTGTTTGTGGGTGTGTGGATGTGTGTGGGGTGGGGGTGTTGTGGGTGTGTGTTGTTGGGTGTGGGGTGTGGGTGTGTGGGGTGTGGGTTTTTATGTGGGGGGGTGTGGGTTTGGGGGTGGGTTTTTGTTGGGGGTGTGGGGTGTGGGTGGGTTTTGTGGGGTGGGTGTTTTGGGGGGTTGTGGGGTGGGTGTGTGGGTGTTTTGGGGGTGTGGGTGTGTGGGGTGTGGTGTGTGGGTGGGTGTGGGGGTGTGGGGGGTGTGTGTTTGGGGGTGGTTTGGGGGTGTGGGTGGGTGGGGGGTGTGGGTGTGTGGGTTGGGGTGGGGGTGTTTGGGGGGTTGTGTGTGGGGGTGGGGTGTGGGTTTGGGGGTGGGTGTGGGGTGTGTGGGGGTGGGGGGTGTGGGGGTTGGGTGTGGGTGTGTGTTGGGGGTGGGTGGGGGTGTTGGTCGTGTGTGGGGGTTGGGGGGTGTGTGGGTGTGGGGGTTTGGGGGTGTGTGGGGGTGTGTGGGTGTTTGGGTTTGTGTGTTGTGGGTTGTGTGTTGGGTGTGTGGGGTGTGTGTGGGGGGTGGGTGGTGGGGTGTGTGTTGTGGGTGTGGTTGGGGGTGGGTGTTTGGGGGTGTGTGTGGGGGTTGTGTTGTGTGGGGGTTTTGTTGGGGGTGTCGGTTGGGGGTTTTGTTGTGGGGGTGTGGGGTTGTGTGTTTGGGTGTGTTGGGGTGGGTGTGTTGTGTGGGGGGGGTGTGTGTTGGGGGTTGTGTGGGTTTTGGGGGTTGTGTGGGGGGGTATGTGGTGGGGGTGTGGGTGTGTTTGGGGTTGTGTGTGGGGGTGGGGAATGTGTGTATGGGGGGTGTGTATTTTGGGGGTGTGAATTTCCGGGGGTTTGGGGTGTTGGGGTTTTGTGTGTGTTGTGTGTTGTGGGGGGTGTTGTGGGGGTGTGTGGGGTGGGGGTTTTTGGGGGTGGGGGGGGTGTGTGTGTCTGTGTGTTGTGTGTGTTGGGGTGTGTTGTGTGTTGGGGTTTTTTGTTTTGTGTGGGGGTTTTGGTGCTTTTGTGTGTGTGGGGGTTTTGGGGTTGTGTGGGGGTTTTTGGGGGTGTTGTTGTGTGTGTGGTTTGTGTGTGGGGTGTTGGGGGTGTTGTGTGTGTTGTGTGGGGGTTTTGGGTGTGTGATGTGGGTTGTGTTGT
>NC_069406.1:81838356-81853356 GCF_026875155.1 Cherax quadricarinatus | reverse complement strand
CAAGCTGCCTTCCAAGAGGAAATGTGAGGTTTCCATGTCAACCGACGATCTAACTGAAGGCCAAGAAACTTGACTGAATCACTTTCTGGGATACGTAAGCCATGTAAATACAATGAAATATCTGGGACAAGAGGACGTATAGTGAATGTAATGAAACGGGTTTTTGCACTAGAAAATTTAACTCCATGCGAAGTTGCCCAATGGAAAACATGGTTAATCGCATCCTGAAGGGAGGCCGCTAACCGGCGACAGTCAGCGACTGTGTAAGCTATAGCGAAGTTATCCAGATAAAGTGACGACCAAATATGCGATGAAAAACGATGGAAAAACGGTAGTGCTAAGGACACACCCTTGTGGGACCCCTCGGCCTGAATAAAGTCTGAGGAGATCGAGGCCCCAACATGGGCACGAAAATGTCTTTCAGATAAGAGAGCAGCTAGGATGGTCGGTAGATTACCGCGAAGGCCTAAGAAGTGGGCCTGGGCTAAGATGTTATACCTCCAAGTGGTGTCATATGCCTTCTCGAGATCAAAAAAGACTGCTTGGATGGAGTGTTTATTAGCAAAGTAATTTCGCACATATGTATCTAAGTGAAGTAAGGGGTCGAAAGTAGAGCGGCCATAGCGAAAGCTATATTGGCAAGGAGAAAGGCTATTGTGAGTCTTGCAATAGCCTATCAGATGTCTATTCACCAATAGTTCCATCACCTTGCAGACTACACTGGTCAGAGCAGTGGGACGATAATGAGAGGTATCAAGCCCCCGCAGTGCCTGGTTTACAAAACGGTAGTACAGTGGAAGATTTCCATTGTTGAGGTAGAACTCCTCGCGCCCAAACAAGATTGAAAAGGCGCAAAAGAACTGCAAGGGCAGTAGAATGCAAATGCTCTAGCCTACGGATATGATCATCATCAGGCCCAGTTGCCGATGACCAGCAAGCAGAAAGCATGGACTCTAGCTCTAAGAGAGTAGAAGGTACGTTATATAGCTCCTTCCCATTAGAAGAGAAATCCAAGGGTGATTACTCCCAGGCAGCCTTAGAAGCGGGACAGAGGGACAGAGATGAAGCCCTTGGAAGACACTGACAAGATAGTTCCCGATTTCCACGGCAACCTCAGAGGTTCCGTAACACTAACACCAGCAACCCCTCAAAATGGGAGCTGGGTCTGGAGTGTATTTGCCACACAACTTTGGTACCTTCTTCCAAACCGCACACACAAGGGAAGTCGAAGTAACAGTACAAACGCAGTCCTGCCAACAACTGCGTTTAGCATCGTGTATGACACTGCAGCGACTGCCCTTGCTAGCTTAAAATCCAAAAGACGATTTGCGGTCCAATTATACTGCTAACAGCCCCCACGCAGCACATTTAAAACGCACTGCACAGGCACATGCAGGAGACCAAGTCATGCATGTCTGAGAATGCCTGCCTGAGGTACGAGGAATAGAATGTGATCCTGCAGTCAAAACTACGGTCGAAAACTGGCGCACCAGCTCATCAGTAGAAGACGAAGAAGGATCCTCACAAAAAGCATTAAGATGAGAGTACGAGTTCCAATTTGCTCATCCAAATTGCCAACGGGGGCTACGAGGCAGTCGGGAATATGTAGAACTAAGAATAATAGCAAAGTGATCACTGTCTTACAAATCCGGGAGAACAGACGAAGCGTAATCAAGGGAAATTGACGAGAACCAGATAGAAAGATCGATGCAAGAGAGAGACTGAGTACTAGAGTCAAAACTGGTGGGAGTACCCATATTTAAAACATGAAGAGGATGAGAAGTGAGAAGTCTCTCCAACTGATCACCACGAGTGTCACAGTGGGACCCTCCCCAAAGATGATGGTGAGCGTTAAAATCAACTAACGACAAGACAGGCAGTGGCAGAGAAGGGATCAAGAATGCACGGGAAGAGGAGAGATATAGAGAGCAAATTGTATACCACCTGTGCAAATAAATATGGGCTACAGTATAATGCAGCTGAATACGAAAAAAGACCTGTTGAAATGGTATACCAATGCGCACAAGAAGCGCACTCTCATTAAAAGTTTCATCAGGAAAGGTATCAGAAGAATGCACCAGCACATATCCTGGAACGGAACGGATAGCTGCTGAAAGAACTCTAGGCTCTTGTAACCCGACACATACTGGAAGAACTGAGAGAGCAACACTTGGAGGTCTCCCCGATTACCCGTGAGGCCACGAATATTCAGGGAATTAATGCTACCAAACTGAGTGTAGTAGGCACTTCCACACAGGGCAGCCCACCCGGGAAGTACTACAGAGATCTGGTCACCCTCATAATCCACCATAAAAGAGAATATGTTAATATTTTGTGCTCCAAGCAAACCGGCATAAGCACCACTCAGAACAGTTCTGGGGAAAAATCCGTAGACTTCTGGAGGTTAAAAACACATCCACACAACACCTTACACACTCCTTCACCGATGTAGACGGTGAGGAAGTGACTATCCTGCTCGAGGACCACACAAGACCAAGCTAAGTTGATGGGGGAAGTGTGGGAGAACATTCTCTCACACCACGACAACAGAAGATTTAACAATAACCACTATCAGTGGGTCAACCAATGGCGGGACGAAAACCTGGAAGACTTCCACCCTATACCAACAATTGACACATCTTCTCTCGAAAACGAACACCCTCTAACTAGACCAATTACCCTCAGGGAGTTGTCACAAGTCATTGGCCGAAAGAGAAACACAGCACCTGGCCCATCAGGCATAACAGCAAAACAGTTAAAGTATCTTCCCCGTAACTGCAAGATGTCTCTGGTGAATGTCTTCAACGCCGTTTTGATATCAGGACACTTCCCAATGGCATTTAAGACGGCAAGGATAATATTCATCGCAAATCCCAACAAGGACAACCAGAAACCAGAGAACTACAGGCCCATCTCCTTAGTCGAAGTCACGGGTAAAGTCTTCGAAAAAATCATCTCAAACAGACTGAATTACTACATGGAATTCAACCACCTATTCTCCGGAAAGCAGTTCAGCTTCAGGTCCCACCGCGGTACACATGTTATAAATATCATCATTGATGCTGTGGCCAGCCTTAGGAAGCCCTGATTGCTACTAGGGACGTACACAAGGCCCTCAGCAGCCTGTGGCACGACAGACTCACTTTCAAACTTGCAGACCTCCCAGATCACAACTGGACTTTTCTCAGGCTCGTATACAACTTCCTAAAAGGTAGAAGTATCATTCCCACCTTCCATGGTAAGGCAGCAACACCATTCACACCAACAGCTGGAGTACCACAGGGCTCGTGCCTCAGCCCTATACTCTTCAATATATATGTCAACGACCTCCCCCAACCTGAACACAATGATGCCATCACCCAATTTGCAGACGATGTTATCCACGTAGTCTCATCAACTCCCATCTCTGGTGCAAACAAGAATAGGAGAGCAATAGAGAAAATGAACGAAGAACTCCGGAGAACGGCTAAGTGGGAAAAAAAAAATAGAGAATCAAGACTAATCTAAATAAAGTTCTCATCAGCACCATCGGTTATTTCCCATCAGCAATAGAAAACAAAAGGGGTATTTCCATCATAGGTTCACGTATCGCTATCAGAAATGCAAACACGATCCTGGGTTATGAGATCGACAGATTACTCCACTCCACATACCACATAACCAAAAAAGTGAACCTAGCAAAATTCGCCTCAGCCAACTATTCCGATTCAATATAGGCCCCTCCCACATCAAGAAACACCTGTATAAGATGGTAATCAGACCTCAGCTTGAATATCCTTGCATACCCATGTCTCTAACAGCTAAAACCAACATGCTACAGCTCCAAAGAGTCCAGAACAGAGCCCTCCGCTTTATCACCGACACCAGATTTAGAGGCAGAATGAAGACGGAAGACCTGTACATACAACAGGGAATCGCTTTAATTAATGTCAGGCTTGACAAACTAAAGAAGAGACGACTATATGACATGTAGGAACTCCATGTACCCGACAGAGAGGACCCACCCCAACCATCGAACACTGCTATCTGCACACACCTACCCCCCCCACCCCACAGAACCCAAAGACCCTCCAACATAATCCGACGCTTCATTCACAAGGAGAACTCCCCTTGACCAATAATCCTGAGTGACCTCCCTGAAGAACTAGAAGAATGGATACAACCAGAACCATTCTATGTCCAATAACATGGATAAAGGCTCCCCAATTTTGGGTGACCTACCTCTACCAATCAACACCTTACAACTAACCTTACAACATCTGCAAACATCCTACTGCAGAACACCACCTCAAACTCTGGGTTAGCAACCAATCACCATCAAACGACCTGCAACTACCACCTGCAGCAGCAGCCTTGCGACCGATATCTTGCGGAAAAAAAAGGTAATTGCAAACAGTATGCATCCTTTCAACTTAGTGGCATACCGCTATACACCTAGTATAACGGTGTGCAATTGACGGGCAGGAAGTATACCTAACTTATGAATTCAACTTTTTCATGAACAACACAACATACATACTCACTTTTTTAAATTGCGCCCAAGTGATTAGGTCACTTACCTTTAAAAACCCAACCTCCCCACCCCCCTCCAACCCTTACCCATATTTCCATCCTTACCCATCCTTCTTCCTTCCCCATCTTACCAAAGCTCCTGTCAGAACCTCGTACACGAATATTCCATTGTAAATAAGTCATTGTTCACAAAGACAGGTATGCCAACATTGAGAAGCGATAAAATCTACGGGATAGTAGGATCAGTGAAATTAATGTGGAGGCAACGGAAAGCATGTAAGCAAGGAGGAATCAGAATACTGTGATGGAAAAGATTGCTGCAAGGGTTGTGAAAAATAAGAAGGGGCATAAGGAGGCGCACTGGTGTCCATCGTGGGTTTAATCTCCGCAATATAGTTGGAGAAAGCATCAAGTGTTTCAGGGGACAAAGAAGATGCCGATACCATGGCTTCAGAGACAGGTGAGGTAGAGCAAGTAGAGATCGAAGAGACTATGGAGGGAACCAAAGAGGTCAGAGTGGGAAAGAGAGTACGAACTTGGAGAGATGTGCCAGCGGGGACAAGAGAGTCCTGCAGTGGAACAGGAAAGGAAGGAGGCTGGAAGGGGACTGAGGAGAAAGTCTGAGGAGGAACAGGAGAAGAGGGGGACCACACGAAGGGGGGGGGGTTTAAACATCAACCTTCGTGAGAGTTAGAAAGAGGGTGAGAACTAGGCACCGAGGCCGAAAAGAAGAACTGCTGGGGAATTGTAATCACCGAAGGAATGCGAAGAGACTTGGGCTTATGAGACAGGTTCAGCTTTCAGCTTCGCAAAGATGATGCACCCCTTGAGGGGTCCATTTACCTAGCATGTCGAAAATTCATCCTCCATAATTAAAAACAAATAGTAAGTGTAGCAGTAGTAGAGCATAAGAAAAACAACAAAGGAGGAGTGGAGCAGTCCTACCTGCCAGCTCTATTTAGCACTAGTAGTAGTGCAATGAGTTATTTACATATCAAGGTGTCAGTGATCAAAGCAGTTCAACAGTAACACACAATTGTTTCTCCTTCCCTTTAAAACTCCCTCTTCATAAAAGTTTCTTTTTGACAAACTACTGTAATACTTATCGTGGTATGCTAGTTAATATGTCTCCTAACACTGATGCCTATGGTGTCCTCCCCAATATTTTAACAAAACTGACTGCTGTCTTACAGCATGTCGACATTACTAAATCTTTTCTCTTCCATGTTAGAGATCATAAAAACCATATTCTGGTCCTCTGGAAGTCACAGATGCAGTCTAGCCGATTTAGTTGTAGATGTCAGTCTTGATCAGTGCATTTTCAAATTCTCTGATCTTCGTCACTCTCGTGACTTAGCTTGATCTCGGCCTACTCCTCTACATTCCTCTAGTCTTCTGCATTTCTTTTATAATTCCTGTCATCTTTCTCTTCTTTTATTTTACTTTCCTATCTAATACCAGAATGCCTCCTGCAGTGCTTCTCTGTCTCTTGGCAACAGGTGCTAAGGGTGTTAGGCTACTTTCATCTCCTGCTCCTTGTGATGTAACTTACTCTCATTACTGTTCCACTACTTCTACTTTTACTATTACATATTGTTTCCCTACTACTACCAAATTGCAAATTTCACCTCAAGTTCTTATATCTTAATGGTAGTAGCAGTAGTAATAATTACTATTTTTAACACTATTACATTACTACTATCTCTAATACTGCTAATAATACTCTAATACTAAATATTCTACCAATATCAGAAATTCCTTCCTCTACCCGAACCGTCTTCTGGATTTCTCTTCACTTTCTTTAGCTATTATTTAGGAATGGTCTAAGACGGACAAAAACTTAGTCGTAAGTTCTCTCTCTTAAGTTCGTGTTATTTTTTCAGTTCTTTCCACAAAATTGTGACTTGTATTCTTCTCATTCGTGGTCTACATAGCTTATCGGTAGTATTCTTTACTAGCCATGGAAAGATTTTTTTTGATCTCGTTGCCTTGTACTTTTACATATATGGATTGCAACAGTACCGCATAAGCACGGTCCCAATCCGCAAATACTTCTCTGATTTGAGTTGCTGACATATTTGTCAGTTGTCTCTTTGTACTCGCCTATTTGTTCTCTCTTATTTGCGGCTGAGGGTGTTGAGTTTTATCTCCTGTCACAGCCTCTTAACTTGCGACATTATTATACGTATGGGGAAGCGCAAAACCCGTAGAATTATACATCGAATGTGGGGGGGGGGGGGGGAATGGAAGGTATTCAGGCTCAATCGAGAAAACTGGAGCACAGATTCAATTCCCTAGATCAAGAGCCCCTCACCTGCGTCAAGGAACCTCCCTTGAGGCTTGGCACAATTACTAGGTTTACTCCTACTTCGGTGGCTCTGTCATACCTATTCTTATTACAAAGTTTGGCGCCTGATTCCACTACTACTTCGACATTCTACTTCCTGACCACCCTGATACTGAAGAAATACGTCCTGACACCCCTATTACTCATCTTAGCCTTACCTTCCAGCTGCGGTCTCTTGTTTTGGTTTTTAGCCACTCGACCAGTTTATACCTGTCATTTCTATTAAATCATGAGTATTTTCTACTTCATTAAGTCTCGCTTGATATTTCTGTTCCGTAATATCACCAGTTTCAGTTACTGTGGCGTCTTCTCATAACTCATTACCCTTAGCTCTGCGATTAGTATCGTTGCGTACCTCTGGCCTTTCTTGCATTTCCATGATAGATTTCTTCAGGCGAGGGTTCCATACTTATGCTGCGTACTTCATGACAGGCCCGACATTACTCGGATACAGGGCCATGAACTATGTGTTAAGATTTCCGAAAGCTACGCGAACGGATTTGTCAAGTGACCACAGGCTGCGGAAGTCATTTGGTTGATGCGTGAGTTTGTCGATATGATGCGTGAGTTTAGCAATATGATGCGTGAGTTTGGCGATATGATGCCCGAGTTTGGCGATATGATGCGTGAGTTTGGCGATATGATGCGTGAGTTTGGCGATATGATGCCCGAGTTTGGCGATATGATGCCCGAGTTTGGCGATATGATGCCCGAGTTTGGCGATATGATGCCCGAGTTTGGAGATATGATGCGTGAGTTTGGCGATATGATGCCCGAGTTTGGCGATATGATGCCTGAGTTTGGCGATATGATGCCTGAGTTTGGTGATATGCCCGGCAGTATGCGCTTCCCTAGGTCTTTCTCCTTAAGTGCCTCCAGAGTGTAAACTGCTTTCCACTTTCTTACCCACTTTCTGAATTTTCATTGCTGCCAATGTCGCGCAATTAAATTCCAGTAGCCATATACCTGACCAATCAGTCTGTCCGACGTTCATTTGTAGACTTAACTTCTCCTCATCGGTTTTTATTCTCCTCAATTTTATATCTGAGAGAAGGGATACACCTCTTACATGATTCATGCGGAACTCTCACTCTTTTTCACTTTCCGATTCAGGCATCTCTACACAGGCAATAACTGTTTCCCACAAGGTACTCTTTGATCCACTGTCATGCATTCCCAACTACTCTTGCATGTTCAATTCTTTTTTCCAGTGAGAGAGAGTGCGTGCGTTTCATTAAAGGATAGATCCTCTTTCTTTTTCCCCTTGAATTTAATGGCAGATGCTAAGTTTCCGAGCTACATACGGAATATTAAGGAATGTAATACAAATACCTGAGCACAAAAATTCCTAAAACTGTATATGTTAGGAAGTTGTCAGATTAACTCGGTAATCACTGCCTGCAGGCAGCTTTACATGTAGCTAAAATCTCGGCGATTCACTGTATTTTTATTACATTAGCATGGAAATGATTCTGTTCCATTATGCACCAAGTGGCCTCTCCTGACACTATGTACGTTTGTGTGTGTGGTGTTCTGTGTGTGTGTGTGTGTGTTGTGTGTGTGTCGTGATGGTGTGTGTGTGGTGTGTGTGTGTGTGTAAGAATGCGTGTGTGAATGTTTAAGAATATGTGCGTGATGTGTGTGTGTGTGTGTGTGTGTAGTGTGTGTTGTGTGTGTGTGTGTGGTGTGTGTGTGTGTGTGTACGTAATTACTCACCTAATTGTGGTTCAGAGGTGTGTGTGTGTGTGTGTAAGAATGTAGAATGTGTGTGAGAATGTTGTGTGAATGTGTATGTGTTTTACTGTTATGCAGGGTTTCTGTATGACATTGTTTGTTATGCAGGGTCTGCCTGACATTGTAATTGTTGTTACGCAGGGTTCTGCCATGACATTGTATGTTGTTATGCAGGTTTCTGCATGAATAATTATACCTAATTGTGGTTGCAGGGGTCGAGGACTCAGCTCCTGGCCCCGTCTCTTCACTGATCGCTACTGGGTCCACCCTCTCCCTGCTCCATGAGCTTTATCATACCTCGTCTTAAAACTATGTATAGTTCCTGCCTCCACTACATCGCTTGCCAGACTGTTCCACTTCCTAACAGCTCTATGACTGAAGAATCTTGTAGAATGATGGACTGAACACATCGACTCCAGGTTGAGGGACTGATTACCTCATTCTCCTCCTCTCCTTACGCCTTCCTCTTTGTTTTGGACTGATGAAGCCACTGTGTGGCGAAACGTTTCCTGAATAAAGATTTCCATATGCTGCATAAGTGTCTCAATCTTCATGAAAAACTGTACACAAGTGCAGTATAATGTGATCCTTTGTTGACTACGTTCCACCCATACAGTGAGCTTTTTATAAACAAGAAACATAGTGTCGTGAAGAGTCAGGTGGGAAATGCTGAGAACAGGTTATGAAAGCCCTTCATGGGAGGGACAAGTAGGGTTATTGCTGTGAAGGATAACGATGTAGTAGTTTCTTGTCAAGAGGTTCAGCTGTATTGTAAAAGCTGATTTTTCTGGTTGAAAATAGTGGATATACAGGCGAGTGATGCTTCCAAGACCCTGCGACACTGAGTGTATTCTTCCCTGGCGATGAGTCTTGCGTCTCTTTTGTTGATTAAATTGTTGTGGAAGTTTCGGTGTAAAATACAGACATTGCTCAAATCGTCCATTCTGCTGGCGAATTGTTGCTCTGAAATACGTGTTCGGAGGTCTCTGGATGTCTCGCCCCACGTACAGTTGGTTGCAATCGTTTTAAGGGATTACGTATACCCCTGCAGAGGATTGAACTTTGTGGTGTCCCTTACTGGTGATGTGTTCGATAGTGGTGGATATGGAGGTAGATACTTGGAATGCGGTACTGGAAAAGAAATTGGTGACGTATTTGGTAGGGAGTACGATGTATTCTCTCGGCAGCATCTTGTCTGGGTGAGTTGAAGATCTTATATGCTCGGCTTCTGCAGTTTTTAATAAAATGATGAGAATAGTTTAGTTTGAAAAATACTTATTCCATGATAGAGCATTCTGTCCTCAAAGAATTCACTATTACAGATTAGGAGGGCACGAAGATGATGATTAATGGCATCATGGTCAGATTATTAGTGGAGAAGATCGTGTTGGTTGGTCGGTTCTCGGTAAATGTTTAACTATTACTCCAGGCGTAAACTGGATTAAAGGCTTCAAAACTCTTCTGTCACCTGGCTCCATTATTTTGACGACATTCTCATCATAACTCCCAGACGCTTCAACGTTCCTGCTCCCTACAAGCTCAACCAGGTCGATCCCGTAATCCAGTTTACGATGGAAGTCAAGACACACTTCCTTTCTTTGATGTTCTCTCTGCAAAACTAATGATCCACGTTTTGAAGTCCACCGAAAACTGATCAACCAACACTATCTTCTCCACTTTTACTCTCATCACGACACCAAAAACGGAGGCAGAGGAGAACGTCACACATCCAGGCGTGTCGTTCCCATCTGGTATACAATACAGACAAGATGAAAACTGAGACACACGTGCAACATTAGAATGGCGAAAGGTCTACAATAAAGATACCCAGAAGTTGCACATGTGTCTCAGTTTTCATCTTGTCAGTATTGTTTAACAGTCTTTTAGAACTTGTCAGACACTGCAACATCATGGAATCTTGGTTCAGAGAACATCAATATAACCTCCATCACGGCTACTAAAACAACTACTACTTCAACTTACCCATCCCTTTGGGTATGACCTACTTCCACTGGGGAATCCCGCCTACCAGTGACTATGCCCTCGTCTCACCTCCACCTAACGTTAGTATACAAGCGCCAGCCTCCTTGCCTGTGCTCCATAATCTTCACGACTACGGTGCTCTTCACACCAACTCCAAGGCTGAGGGACTGATTACCTCATCTTTTGTATATAGTTCCGTCTTCAAATTATGTCCTAGAATCCGTATTGATAAAGCCACTGGATGGTAAAACGTCTACGTAAAAGATACCCAGATATTGCATGTGTGTCTCAGTTTTCATCTTGTCGGTATTGTATACCTTTCTTGTACAATTCAATTCAATTCAATTCAAAGTTTATTCTCTATAAGGATTACAATGCTGAGTTTACAGAAATTTGGTTATTGTTTGGTTTACATGTAGTAAAATTGTGATTACAGAGTGTACCACTAGAACGCTTAGCATGGCTAGGCATTTCGGGCATACTTAGTTTTAGTGTTTTGAGTATTCGCATATTTCCACCACTTATATCAGATACAAGTACGTACAATGTTTACAAGATATTCAATAAACTTGGCAGATACCATTCAGTGAGTAATGTAATGACAGAAAGAGTAAGCGTGTCCCCATAACTTGACTCATATAGATACAGAACTCATTGTTTATCAGCTAGAAACTGGTGATAGACTTACCTCCAGGTGTGGGTGTAGGTATCAGGACAAATAATCTCTAATTCAACCCCTAACCCTGACTGAATGACGTTTATAACTGTTAGTCCATCCTCAGAATAGTTGGGACGATGATACCTCTAGTGGCAATAAGCAACAGGTTGTTTATGGTGAGAATACAGGATATGTGATTGTGTAACGCACTCCAATGTAAGTCACATAAGTACTCCGTGCATGTCACACCCCGTATCCCCAGAGTACTGTTACAGCTGGCGTCTATCAACAGTTAAGCAGCATGCTACAAAGGCACAGCTAACGAAAATAAATAATCGAACTGCCTGTGGCATGGGCAACATACACTGCAATTTGTTCGACGTTCATCACACCCATTAACACGCCATCTCAACCAGCGAACTGGCAATTCAGAATGTAGCCGTTCTGGGGTCCCACTGCGTTATTCATTATCCAGATTAACCAACCAAGAGCGTGAGAGCTGGCCCTCCCAGCCGAGGGGGACATCGTGCTTGACAACCCAGCTGCGGATCAGACACTTATTCATGCTGGTTTCGTCCACTCATACTCTTATATTTTGAAGTGTTAACTTACTGTTAATATAACAAGATTCTGAAGTATGATCTTAGGTGTCACATGGAGCCCATTCCTACTACAAGCTACCATAGAAGCCCATCTAAGAATGTCGACAATACCCATCAAGGAATATACGGATAATCAGATTTATATTGACAATTTCAGGGTATGGTAGAGAAGAGAATTACTGAAAATACAGAGAATCTAAACAATTTTTGCAATAGCGTGAATGTAATAGCAATTCCTTTTCCTTAAAGCAAATTATTTGCAAGGATTCTGGACAGGATGTACCTACAAGAGCCAATATTCTAGGTATGGACTCAATCACCTATAGGGATACGCTCAGCATAAAAAGTTTACTCATTTTCCTGCATTTATTTCGAGTTTTTTTTTATTTTTCTCTTCTATTTAATTCGTTTTTTCTTGTTTTCTCCTCCCTTAGTCTGTTTCCTCGCTTCTTTTTTCCTATCCTTATCTTGCATTCTTCCACATCCCTTCTTTAATCGAACCTATTCGCTGATTAATTCATGGGGAAGGGGTAAACCCCAAGGCATCATGCAGTGGGTAATGGGAGGTAATCAGGACTGATCAAAGTAAACTGTGGGTAGTTCAAATTTCTTTGATCCAGAGCCCTTGGCTAGCATCAAGGCAAGTCCCTCTCAGTGATCTCAAGGATCCCTCCTGTTTGGGTGGTGGGCAGACCTGCCTCTACCCGCCACAGACATGCTAAGTGTCACTTCTCTAATATTTTTCCTCTCATTTCTCTTCTTTCTTCTCCACACCAAACACTGTGCTGACCAAGAGTATACTCTAATCAGAAGTTTGGAGACAATTTGACCCTCTAGGGAATAAGCCAAATCATCATCAGAGGGAAGATATTAAAACCAGAAAACTTTAGTAGGGATAAGATGAAGTCCTACGTAAGTGATCTGATGGGCAATGGGAGGCTACAGAGTGATTTTTCTCAGTTGCATGCCATACTAGTGCCTAAAAGTGCCTCTAAAGCAAGCAGGAACTACGTGTTGAACATCTTTTGTGGCACCTCTACAAAGGCTTACAGTGCAGTGACACATCTCAGTGTTGCTACAGAAGTCACGAAGTTACTTCCAAAGCACGGGCAAAACCACAAAAATGAGAATGCTACCATAATAATAACTGATGGCATTGTGAGTGGGCACGATGTTCGGCCAATCTGTTTTTGAGGTGTTAATGAAATAATTTCGTATAAATCGGATTCGCATCTGGTCTAAAAATGACGTAGCCCTCCAGTGGTTCAGAAACTGTAGTATCAAGAATGTGTACATCAAGAATCATGGAATAAAATGAATCGCAGAATCGGTGGGGATCGAACTCGTGGCAAGCAAGTCCTAAAACTCGCAGGTCAGTACACAATCGTGTTATGACGATTTCGTGAAGCGTGAAGTAAAATGCATTGCGGTTTCATGTTCCCGAGTGGCTCGCTGAAGAAATTGTTGGCCCAAGGAAAAACCATTTATTGTTCGAAATCCTTTAGTAACTATTGGAGAAACTGATACAACCAAGAACGAGATTCCACAGATGGCTACAAACATGAGTAAACATTCAACGCTGAAAAGCTTATTTGGTGCCGTATGTCTAGTTTTCCAATTGTCTCCAGAAGATTATTAAATAAGCAGCGTACTCAGAAGATTGCCTGTCCCCGCGAGCCTAGATAGTTAAAAAAAAAAATATTTTCGGGAGACCTGTATTAAGATATTTGGTCCATACCTGAATAATGAAAATGAAATAAGATATGGAGGTAGAATCCAGAGCACACATGTAAATAAGGAAGAGAAGCACCCTTTCTTGACACAAAAAATGGTTCGCTCATTTCATAGTGCAAAGGAATAATATGCACAGTTCTGACTGGAGTAATGCAGAATATATTATATCACATTGTAGAGTCATTATGGATTCCTCCGGGAAGGCATTGAGACCAACAGCTCCTCAGTCAGTGTATGTCGAAGGGTTCACGCAAGATATATAATATATATTCTGGATCCCCGTCGTATGCCAGTTAAGCACGTTAAACATTCAGAATCATTTGAAGTGACAGGAGTCAGATACATCGGCCCAATTATATTTACCAAAACATATGATACAAGTATCAGTATAGATGACATGTCTCTTTTCTAGTGCCACTACACGGTCAAAATACCTCAAATTATTCTAATCACGGGGGAGCGCCAAACCTATAGGATTATATAGCGCAAATGAGGGGGGGGGGTTGGAAGGTCTTCAGGTTCAATTCAGGGAATCGGAGCACAGATTCAATTTCCAAGATCAAGAGCCCTTCACCAGGGTCAAGGAACCTTCCCTGAGGGAAAGATATCTGTAAGTGGCTATAGGCAAGGCACTGTAAACAGTTGCAGGAATCTTCATGAATTTCATGAAGTGGTTCCAACATTGCAGCCAGCTTAGTTTACCTCGGTGACATCTTTAGCAATACTGAAGTGATCCAGATGTAAAGTCAACGCCACTGAGTGAAGATTTATTATGCCGAGATCCCAGTGGAATGGTGGCTTCTACGAGCGTATGGTCGGAACTATGAAAAGGTACTTGTGTTAAGTCCTCTATGGTCGGTAAATTAATTTAGAAGAATTTAGGACCAATTTAGAAAATAGGGCCAATAATAGCCCTGTTGCGTGCATGAGTTACCTGATCTCCGACGCAATAATCCTTACACTCTCACATTTAATTTACGGAAGGCGTTTTGAACCATTTCCATTAATTGAAATACTGGAAGTGTGTGATAGGGATTACAATAGCCCTAATGTGTTGAATGAAATTCACGAAGTTAAATTAAATAACAGAGACATGATCGTGGATGCGAAAGAAGTGAATATTAAATTTGCAGCAACGTTATTATTGCACACACGATACGAAAAATCAGTGATTGCTTCGAACTATATTGTGCTCATTGACGACAGTCACAGGACAAAGTAGCTTTTGCCAAGGTCAACGAACTCTCTTCAGATAAATATGGGACGGTCAGAACAGAAGTTCTTGAAGAATGCGAAGAGGCGATCAGTTCACTGGTACCGTTGACAATAAATGTGGCTCAAGGAAGAAGCTTCTCGATATAATAACCCATATGAATTACGTCCACAATCCTAACGATTCCTATAGGTAGAGTAACTTTCAGGATGGACCG
>NC_069406.1:81773356-81833356 GCF_026875155.1 Cherax quadricarinatus | reverse complement strand
AATTATTTACAGGTGTAAAAATATAACGACATTTTACTGAATATGCAGCCTGTAAGTTAAGAAACATATGCAACATCTGGATATCGTTATTGTAGACGTTTCGCCATCCAGTGGCTCTATCAATACAGATTCTAGGACATAATTAGAAGACATTAGAACTATATACAACTATATACAATCAGTCCCTCAGTTCTACTGTCTTCTAATTATGTCCTAGAATCTGTATTGATAAAGCCACAGGATGGCGAAACGTCTACAATAAAGATATCCAGATGTTGCACATGTGTCTTAACTTTCAGACTGCATATTCAGTAAAATGTAATATTTTTACACCTGTAAATAATTCTTTCAGTTTCCCGGTCAGATTTTTCCACCTGAGTATTGTTAAAAGTGAAAGTATGTTCAAAACTGTAGTTAATTCAATTTAATTACTATGGACTGCACTTTGGTCAGTTAAAGCTGCAGTTGACCTACTGTTGACATATGTCTGTTATACCGTAAGCAGTCAGATTAAACATCGCACCACAACGTTCATCGTGTAAAACATGATCAACTAACACCTGCAGACAGTTTACTTGTAGATATTTTACGCGAGCTACTCCCCCCTCCTTCCTTGCGCCCCTTTATATTAGTCACTGACTGTTATGTGTAAGAGCTACACTGACTTACCTCAGGAACGTCCAGGGCAGCACACTGAAATGAGAACAAAATACACATGAACTATGTTCATCACATGGAATATTCATATCACAGCCTAACACAATATATAAATGTTTCCGTCCATAAACTAAGAATCATTCTCTCACCGCCACATCTATGAAATTCAACACAAACACGCAGATTTATTTACTTTGCACGAACTATGTCGTTACAGACGGAGCATGTTTTTAGAGGCGGAAATATGCTACTTCCCGTGAATCTAAAGCCTGTTTGAATTTATTATAGTATAATGCAACTCTCCCAACAACTTAAGGTAATATTATTATAATAAAAAAAAAAAGTTAAACCACAAGGGTTATACAGCTACTTTAGGAAATAGGACTGAGGGCAACACACATTCATCACGAAGTCTGTTGGTGGCTATGGAAACACTTTGATTTTTCTTTAAATCTTCTAAACTCATCTTTCATACCAACACCACTTTTTCCTACGATCAAGTGGTTTATTGAATAAATAGGCTAAATTATTCCATTTAAATACTATATAGTTTATGAGATATTATTATAATCATGGGGGAGCGCTAAACCCATAGGACTATGCAGCGCATGTGGGGGGGGGGAGACGGAAGGTATTCAGGTTCAATTCAGGGAACTGGAGCTCAGCTCCAATTCCCTAGATCAAGAACCCCTCACCAGCATCAAGAAACCTCCCTTAAGGGGTTTATAAGATATTTTACGTAATAATGAATCATATAAGAAAAATATTCCTTAGTGTTTTACCTTTCGATTCAGCAAAGGTGTTCTGGTTCTGAAGTCTTGCTGAAACACGTTGAAGACAAATTGCAGTGTACCTACATTTTTCATAAGTACATCATATTACTCGCCAAACATTATTTTCTCAGATAATAAATTGTAAAACATAATACCATGTACACATGTTGATTAGTCTTTTATCCATACAAAACATTTTCTAAAGCAGAATGGACCAGTCACGTTTCTCATCGTTTGTGTGTTAAGAGTATGGTGGTGAAAAAGGTATTGTGCAGCCTTGAATGACCCTGGTGTAGTCGACAGACTTGAAACACCTTTAACCAAAGAATCTTAAGTAATCTTTCGCATCGTATATATGAATAACTTGGTAATTACTCGTTCAACACTGGAATGGGGCCTGTCATATTTACACTTATTCTGCACTACGTTTTATTTAATGTTTCCTTCAGACCATGTTGATGTATTTTCAACGTCACTATTATATCACTTTCACTGTAGTTTAGATATCACTTCGTAAAATAACACTAATATTCTCTCATCAAAAGCAATGCTTCTTACTTTAACGGACACTGCATTTACATTTACCAGGTGTCTCCTAAAACACTTCTCATAACTTTAAATTAGTAATTTACTGCGTTCACCAAGCTTTAAAAAGGTTTATACATCACTATTTGCATCATTCACTTCAAAAATACTCTAACGCATGAACTAAGAATCGGTTTCTCACAATCACGTCCAACATGACACTGAACACTCTCCCTGGTGGGCGCAGGCAACATGCTGATTTGTTTACCTTGCTGAAACTATGTCGTTACCGACCGAGCAAGTTATTAGACGTGTGGAATTGAATATTTCTCGCGAATTTTGAACCTGCTTGAATTTGTTTTTAACATTTTATTTAAAATGCTACATAGAGATAACATACAATGGTTCTTTTAATCATACATAATCGTGAAAAGATTATGGGTGCATAAGACTAACAGTGAATTTCGAAGAAAGCGACACACCCGCACTACAGTCAACCTACACAAACATAATGACAATGAATGCAGTCCCCTAACAGTATACACACTGCACAAAATACACCGATACAAAGTACCCGTTACAAAACACACCCAAAAATACACCAAAAAACTCTGAGACGTAAACTTGGCATACACATGCAAAGTAATGCGCACACACACAGGTAAAATTGGATATCATACAAAGTTCAACGATATACGATTGTCATTGATGAACAGCTTAATACACAAGATAATATATGAATTAATGTACGTACACAAACATACATATGCTTATATCCATATACGATCATGCATGCACACATACATGTGCATTTGCAAAGAAATGTCGAAAGCAAAGGGGGCATTGATTATTATATTATATATATATATATATATATATATTATATATATATATATATATATATATATATATATATATATTATATAAATATGCAAAACAACCACTCTGAAAGAATAGAGGAATTTCTCTATTCTTTCAGAGTGGTTGTTTTGCATATTTTGAAATCACCTGTTTACTGTGATCTTATTGCATATATATATATATATATATATATATATATATATATATATATATATATATATATATATATATATATATATATATATTGGCTTAAATAGCAACGCTTTTCTTGCCATATAAGACAAGCGAAAATTTGTGTATGCAATAATTTTGTGAAAATCATTCTGAACCTAACGAGAAAAATATATTTCATGGTGTGTGTTTATTAAATTATTGTAAACTTATATATATCTACTTGTATTATGTTAAATTAAACTGCGCTTGTTATAATAAGGCTAGGTTAAGTTTTCTAAGGTTCTTGTGGTAAAAAATTATTAATTTTATCATTAACATAAATGAAAAAAATATATCTTTAAACGTATAAAAGAAAATTTTAGAAAGGATATAATTTTTAATGAGTTCTTGCTAATTGAACAATTTTTACCTATTCGGCACGTCATTGGAAAACCGCAAAATTACCTACCATGCAAAGATTTATTCCTGCTCATCGTTGTATTAAACGTTGTTTCTAGGATACGACTCCTGTTACGCAGATTAACTCCCGTTTCTCGAAACACCAACATTGTGTGAATATAATCTGCAACTATATTATACGCTGCAGCTTTTTCCGCGACGTTAGTTAACTCTTCCAAGTCCAAGCTCAACACTCTTAACACTGACACCTCATTTCTTCCAGTCACTAAAATTAACATTCGAGCGAGTTATGTCTGCAACCCTACATAACGCCCACAAAAGTATGTGGAATGAAATGTCAGCGTCCACACAGGCTCCACAGGTTTCTTCTGCAACAACCTTCGGATACAACAGCAACGCTCTAACCTTGGGAATGCCAAATACAAACTTATTCATGACTTCGCGTTTCCTCAGAGGGATGTACAATCTAACAATCCTCTCCCCCTTCCTACAAATGCGCCCCCAGTTATTAACATCACTGGAATACTTACATCACTTTTCAAAAGCGTCGTACAGAACCCTGATCTTAATCTTTCCGGCTTCACTACTGGCATTATTATCATCAATACCCGCAAACTGTCTCTCAGATCTATTCTCCTGAAAGTATTATTTAGCACTCCATTCACCTATCCTTTAAGGGTCCAGCATACATCACTTATCTCTTTACACAGTCACACAGTCAAACAAGACACGCTTTTGTAGATCATATAGGGCCAAAACCTTCCCTTCTCACCAGCAATGTCACTGCTTCTCGTCTCATCGATTCACACTTAGAAGACCACAAAATCTGAAAAACCTACCTTGGATCCTATGCATCACATCTCTAGTTAACTGGATGACATTTAGCGACTTAACCAACAGGACTATATAAACAAGAATTCACAGTAATGAATTGTTAAGTGACAATGCCGAGCATTTTTGTAAGCGATTAAATGTTACATTGCACCCTCTTAGAATTAACTATCCTCATCACCATCTATCGCTTGTATACAGCATCCCACAATTTTTAACGACCCCTCCACCTGGGTGATGATTATGCTACACCAATCCCACGACCCACTCCCCAAAACACAAGATTTTAGATTTATCAACCTTCACGATGATTTCTGACGCCTTTTCAAACAACCTTAAGAGCTTCAAGTCTCGTATTCTCATTCACCAATACATACCCCAAAATCCCTGGAAAAAAGTCTTCCTTTTACTCTCATCCCCATATCACAAACTCTGTCCCTTACCAGCCTATTTGAACGGGTCACGCACTCACTCGAAGATCATCTGAGACAACCGATAACCCTGCCGTAAACCTCTATACATGGGTAGAACTTCCACTCCTTCCCCTAAACTACCATTAACCTGGACTCTAACCACCGCTTCACAATATTGCGTATCCACTACCCTCATAATTTCATCTGCAAACCCCTGCCGATGGAGGATACTACTCTTAGTTTCTCCAGAGAATCATATGCACCTTTCAGGTCAATGGCGATTACAGCGCCCTTCGTCTCTTTTTCCTGCACTGGCCGGGTAACACGGATCTTTCCGGAATACCATCGAGACATGTTAGAAGCTGAACACTGCCAAAATGTCCAAAAAATATAAATCCTCTCAAGCACATAAAAAGTGGCCAATATGTTGGAAACTGAATCTGAAGCACTTACTCCTCAAGCAAAGCTAATGACCCAGAGCTTGTAATACAGACTAACATTCATAGAAACATTTATACATAAAATCTGCATATAAGGTTAAATGTATATGTAATGTGTTTGTATTTTATTATTATTATTATTATTTGTAAATATTACTCTTTGGCACAATTTACTGTTTTAACCTCGAGTCATAAAAATTATATATTGCTTTCCACAGCTAGGATCTCAATATTATATTTTATGACATGCTGGAGTGCATTTCTGATGACGCAGTTTATGTATGTGTTAGGACGCTAACTAGCTAGAAACCTGGAGGGGGTATGGCCCCCTTACCTATGATAAGAGTGTGAATCATCACCTGTGTTGTCTCCCTCTTATTTCCTGTAGTACTTTTGAGTGTAGGTGAGCGACATTTTTGTTGTTTCGCTCACCCACACCATATCTTTGAGCATTCTGGAAGGTTGCCTCGTCTCATGGGTCCCTGTCCTGCTTCCAGTAATGTAGCTTCACTCGAGCGCTAGGCAGACGTGCTGATGTAGCCTCTCATCTGATTTTTCTTTTCACTGAATGTTTATTCATGGTTTTGTATGTCTTCATACAACTCTGGTGGTGAGTCTGCTTGAGTAGAGGTACTCTTATGAAATTATTTCACTGCTGTTGTTATTTAGGATGATGTATTTACACGAGATTTGATTGTGTACTAACGCAGTCGGAGTATATGGGAATTACCTTGCCCGGCATGGTTATTAGGACTTTGTTGTTGTATTATGACCTTTGAATCCACCTTAGGGTATTTGATGGTTGCCATTACTCTTACATCTGTGCTAACGTGTGTCAAGGTATTTGCTACCATTTAAACACTGTACGAATCTTCGATAGGGAATTTCATGAATCATAATATTAACGATATATAATACCGACAAGAGAAAGAATTAAATGCAAGTGCAACAACTGTGAATCTTTATTAAGTAGAGGTATCGTTAACCAGTGGCTTTATCAATACAATAGAGGGACATAAACAGAAGACTGAAGAAACAGAAAATGAGTTAATTAGTCCCTTAGCCTAGCAGCAGGTGGTACTGAACACCTGCTGCGAGGTTGAGGGACTAATAAAGCCACTGATTCACTAAACGTCTACATAATAATAATACCCAATTGTTGTACGTATGTCTAATTCTTTATATTTAATGTATCTTTAATGTTTGATTTATGGCTCATTCATTTCTATATTATATTCTGCGCTTAACATGAGTTACTTATTTCCTGGACTTATTTGTCTTTTTGAATCTAAAAATATTCAGGTTCACCTTATTTTGCATAAAACTTTAAGGAATCGATTGAACACTATTGCAGCCATGTTGCAACCTGCATACATGTCGGTCACTGCAAATCGTAAAGTGCAGAAGGACCCCGTGCATTCGCTCATAATATAAACAGTAATAAAGCTATATCTCTATTACCGGAGGTTTCGAGAACTGACTCCTCCCTCTTATGCTAGGGGCCCCAGATATAGCCTTTGCCCGAATAAACAATATAAGGTTATATCTTCCACCATTTTCACTGATTCTCCTCCTAACTAGAGGAATAGTAGAAAGAAGAGTAGGAGAGGATGAACTGTTTACCCCCCATATCCCCTCTGGCCGCAACTATTACCCATGCAGGAGCCTCAGTGGACCTTGGAATCTTCTCCCTTCACCTAGCTGGGATCTCCGCCATCCTATAAGCAGTAAATTTTATAACCACTGCAATTAATATACGAACGAGGGGAATTAACTAGAGACCTAATGCTCCTGTTCATATGGTCAGTTTTCATTACTGCCTTCCTTCTATTCTTATCTCTCCCAGTCCCAGCAGGACAATTGCTATACCTCTAAAAAACCGAAGTCTAAATACAATTTTCTTCGATCCCTCAGGAGGTGAAGTATAACTTATCTTAATTTAAAATTTTTTAATGAATTTATTAGTATATGGGTTATGTCGGGAAGTTTTTATTAGATTTAATAAAATTTATTTTTGATTTGGTAAAGAAGAGGAATTCGGCAAAGAATATTTCCTCCTGTATGATAAATTTATACAGTCTGGCTTGCCCACGGGGGGAGTAAAAGGCCACGGTATTTTGACCGTGCGAAGGCAGCATAATCATAAGTCTTTTAACTGAAGGCTACAATGAATAGTTGGACGAGATTATTTCTTCGTGAGAAGGCTTAAATAGATTACAGGGACGATAAGACCCTATAAAGTTTGTACATGAAATTAATTAAAAATAATTAGGATTAAGTAAAGTTTACTATTAAAAAGATGTTTAACTGGGGCGATGAGGATATACGTTATTTAATTTTTTTTTAAATTCAAAGACTTTGGCGGTATTTTAGTCTTGTTACCGGGGATCAACGCCCCCGAGGCCCGGTCCATGACCAGGCCTCCCGGTGGATCAGGGCCTGATCAACCAGGCTGTTACTGCTGGCTCACACAGTCCAACGTACGAGCCACAGCCCGGCTGATCCGGCACTGACTTTAGGTATCTGTCCAGCTCTCTCATGAAGGCAGCCAGGGGTTTATTGGTAATTTCCGTAATGCTTGATGAGAGGCTGTTGAACAGTCTTGGGCCCCGGACAATTATGGTGTTTTCTCTTAGTGTACCAATGGCGCCCCTACTTTTAATTGGGGGTATTTTGCATCGCCCCCAGTCTTTTACTTTCGTAGGGAGTGATTTCTGTGTGCAGATTCGGGACCATTCCTTCCAGGATTTTCCAAGTGTAGATTATGATACATCTCTCTCTCTCCTGCGTTCCAACGAGTACAAGTCAAGTGCTTCCAAGCGTTCCCAATAGTTATGGTGCTTGACAGAACTTATACGTGCAGTAAAGAATCTCTCTACACTCTCTAGATCTGCAATTTCACCTGCTTTGAATGGCGATGTTAATGTACAGCAGTATTCCAGCCTAGAGAGAACAAATGATTTGAAAAGGATTTATCATTTTCTTGGCATCTCTCGTTTTGAACGTTCTCATTATCAATCTTATCATTTTCTTTGCACTTGTGATTGTGGCACTGTTGTGATCCTTGAAAGTGAGATCATCAGACATTACTATCCCAGGTCCCTTACATAATTTTTCCGCTCTATTGTATGGCCAGAGTTTGTAGTATACTCTGTTCTAGTTATTATCTCCTCCAGTTTTTCATAACGGAGTAGTTGGATTTGTCCTCATTGAACATCATATTGTTTTCCGTTGCCCACTGGAAACCTTTGTTAATATCTTCTTGGAGGTTAACCGCGTCCTCAGCAGATGACACTCTCATGCAGATCCTAGTATCATCCGTAAAAGGATGATACGGTGCTGTGGTGTATATCTCTGTCTATGTCTGATATGAGGATGAGGAATAAGATGGGGGCGAGTACTGTGCCTTGTGGAACAGAGCTCTTCACTATGGCAGCCTCCGATTTAACTCTGTTGACCACTACTCTTTGTGTTCGATTTGTTAGGAAGTTGAAGATCCATCTTCACCACTTTCCCAGTTATTCCTATAGCACGTATTTTGCGCGCTATTACACCATGATCGCTTTTGTCAAACGCTTTTGCAAAGTCTGTGTATGTTACATCTGCATTCTGATTTTCTTCCAGTGCATCCAAGGCCATATCATAGTGATCCAGTAGTTGTGAGAGGCAGGAGCGACCTGCCCTGAACCCATGTTGCCCTGGATTGTACAGATTTTGAGAATCCAGGTGATTTGCAATCCTGCTTCTTAGCACTCTTTCAAAGATTTTTATGATGTGGGGCGTCAGAGCTATTGGTCTATAGTTCTGAGCTAATGCTTTGCTGCCACCTTTATGGAGTGGGGCTATATCCGTTGTTTTAAGTGAGTGTGGAATTTCACCCATGTCTAAGCTCTTCCTCCATAGTGTACTTTGGGCACGTGAGAGAGGTTTCTTGCAGTTCTTAATGAATACAGAGTTCCACGAGTCTGGGTCCGGGGCTGAGTGCATGAGCATGTTGCCAATGGCTTTTTTGAAGTCTATCGGAGTTAGGGTAATGTCGGAAATCTGGCATACATTTATGGAGTTATGAGGCTCATTCATAAAGAAATCATTTGGGTCGTCGATCCTCAGACTGATTAGTGGCTCACTAAACACAGAGTCGTACTGGGATTTCAGAATTTCACTCATTTCCTTGTTGTCATCTGTGTAAGTCCCATTCTGTCTGAGTAAGGGCCCGGTACTAGATGTGGTATTTGCCTTGCTTTTGGCATATGAAAAGAAATATTTCGAATTTCTTTCAATTTCACTAATAGCTTTAAGCTCCTCCTGTCTCTCCTGGTTCCTGTAAGAGTCATTTAACTTAAGTTCGATAGTTTCCACTTCACTGGTCAGCGCCTCCTTTCGTGTATCAGATATTCTAGCACTCCTGAGGAGCTCAGTGACTCTTCGTCTTCTGTAGAGGGAGCGTCTTTCTCTCCCCAGTTTACTCCTGCTCCTGTTTCATAAACTGCACTACACACAGTATCTTACTTGTTTGTGTTTAACAGGTTGTATACCGTCATTAGATAAGTTTTATTGAATGACGTATTGAAATATAATAAGTTAAGTATTTTAGACGAAGGTGCAGATAATAAGGAATAGGTTACAATAAAGTTTATTTAAGACGGATTAATAAGCGAAGTAATATTATAAAGGAGGATTTAACTGTAACAGAAATTTAATTAATGTAATATACTGTAAGAACTAAAATGTGTAAATATTGTTTCCATTTAAGCTGGAGTAAGTCGTAACATATTAAGTGTACTGGAAAGTAAACCTAGAATTGATTTACATTGGCAGAGTGTATGCATTAAATTTAGAATTTAATTACAGAGGCGTAATCTGTAAGTAAAAGTCAAAAGGAACAGAGCTGAAACCAGTCACATAAGGCTAACATATAAGCTGTAAAGCAGGGCATTATATAGATATTTATGTTTAATATTAGAGTGGAGATATAAATATTTTAAGAATGGGGAAGCTTACATAACTTGGCCATGCACCAATATTGGTTGCTGGATGTTGCCATGGTAACGGAACGGTAACGGTAACGGGTAACGGGAAGGGGAACCGTAACGGGAGCATAAGATCTAAAATCTTTGAAAAATTAATCCATAAGCGTATCTATTTCTACCTCATCTCCCACAACATACTCAACCCCTGTCAATTTGGGTTCAGGCCTAATAAAAATACTAATGATGCTATTATCCACATGCTAGAATATATTTATACAGCAATAGAGAAAAAAGAAGTCCCACTGGGGATCTTCATTGACTTATGTAAAGCTTTCGATAGTTGACCATGACTTGCTCCACATAAAATTGTTGCACTATGGTATAAGAGGGCACTCCCTCAACTACCTGAAGTTATACCTCAGCAACAGAAGCCAATATGTGTACACAAATGGGGTAAACTCTTCCGCACAGCCACTTACAGTTGGTGTCCCACAGGGAAGTGTCCTAGGCCCTCTTCTCTTTCTCATATACATAAATGACCTACCAAATGCATCGCAACTACTCAAACCCACAATATTTGCAGATGACACTACATACGTTTACTCTCACCCGAGCCCAGTCATGCTAGCCAATACTGTAAATACCGAATTACAGAAAATATCAACCTGGATGAGGACCAACAAACTTACTCTAAACATTCACAAAACCTACTACATTCAGTTTGGTAACAGAGCTGCAGATGTGTCTCTTAACATAATGATAAATAAATCACCTATCACAAAACTCACAGAGGGAAAATTCCTAGGAATCCACCTTGATAATAGACTCAAATTTCAAACACATACAACAAATTTCCAAAAAAAATTCCAAGACCGTAGGCACACTATCGAAGATACGGTACTATGTTCTACAGTCAGCCCTCCTGGCCCTATATCACTCACTTATTTACCCCTATCTCACCTATGGAATTTGTGCATGGGGCTCAACAACAATAAACCATCTCACACCACTAATCACCCAACAAAAGGCTGCAGGCAGAATAACAAATTCCCACTACAGACAGCACACTTCACCAATATTCAAAACTCTTAACCTACTCACAATACAAAACATCCATACTTATTACTGCACCTACTACATACATAGAACACTTAACTCTGACATAAACCCTCCCCTCAAACGTCTCCTTACCAACCTCAACAGAACACATGACCATAACACGATGTTCCTCGTGTCCATCTCACGCTATGCAAAAACTCTATGCACATAAAAGGCCCTAAAATCTGGAATTCATTACCTGTGTATATAAAAGAAACACTGTTTATAAATTCAAGTCTCTTCTCAAAAATCACTTACTCACCCACAACTAAATAAATACTGAATAATTGTATCTCTTAAATTGTATCTCATATATGTATCTCATTATTGTATTATTGTATCATTATTGTTTTTGTAATACTCATTTGTGCTTAATTGTTATCTGTTTACAATAATGTTTTACCACTGAATAGTACTTCATTGCTTAGTTAATCTTAAGTTAATTTTAAGCCTACCCGTAATGCTATGCATTCAAGTGGCTTGGCATGCTGCATTTAACTGTATTCTTTTGTAGCTTCACTGTATCATGTTCAAATTAATAAATAAATAAAATAAATAAATTTTCAGGGAGTGTTAGTCTCACAGCAATAACTCACAAAGGAAGAATCTGTCTAATCTTTATGAAACCTAGAATAGTTGTTCTTCTAGATCAGAGAATGTGCTAGTGATCAGCTGCATAAAAAATTTAAACAGAATTGTAAATCAGGCTTAATTTTCTGACTTTTTAAGTGATTGTAAAATAAAATTATCATATAAAAAGCTAAAAGAATTTGTATAAAAAGTTATATTGTACGATTTTTAATTAGTATGTCCTTCCATGTAAATTTTCAGCTTTGTAATTAAACAAAGAAAATGTAAAAGAATCAGTTTATTTGGAAAAATAAAATGAATAGAGACATTTAATGGTTTACAAGGATTTCACAAATAAAAACTATTGTAAAAAATAAACAATTACTGTTAGTCACATGTGATCAGTGAAAAAGGTTAAAAATATTTGCAATGAAGCATTCGTGACATCTGCCAAAAATGTAAAAATCAAAAAACAATAAACTAAAAATAACATAATTTCTAGTTAAGCCATACCAAATTGGGCAGAAGATTATATATTTAAACCGAGCATCGTGTAGCATTGTGACAAAAATCTAAAATGAATCATGAAGCGTGAACTGCCGGATTTGAAGAATTGATATTAAAGTAACCTCCAACAAGCATGAATAAAATTGCTAAAAAACAACGTTTAAAGCTTTAAGTAATTACTTGTAGGGAAAGACTGTACATGTATTTCTATTAAGACATCTACGTGCAATATTAGTGTGTTTATCCGAAGAGATGTCTTCCTCGAGGGGCCGGGCCGAGGTTTGGCAGACGGTAACTCGACGCAGCCACCAGCCTTGAGACGCTGCACCCAGTTCCTTACTGAACGCTCACACACACTAACATTCTCTACTATTTCTTACGTCTGGTGCCCAGCTTTGTGAAGCCCTATCATTTGAGCTATAGTTTCAGGTGCTAAAGATTTCATTTTACCCATAATCAAACATGTATAGCCCCAAAACCAAAGGGAACACTGGACAAAATTTGGGGCAGATGAGAGACAATAGTGTAACACTTCCTCTCACCATGGCAGCCACGTGAGCAATGAGAAGTAACTGTGAAGTATGGCAGTAGACCGTGACATCATGCTAATGCTGTTACCCAGAAGGATGCATTGACGAAAAAATATCCCCTTGTATGGTAGGCCTTTGATTTTCGTCACGGTATTATGCCGGGGCGCTCACCCGGTATAATGCCGTGACGAACGCTGCATCTTAAAGGGACTTTTTGAATAGCTGAAATATTAAAATTATGAATGAAAACTAGTTTCTCAATTTTCTTATTTAAATAAAGAGAACTTTTTTAATTTTTACATTTAGAAATTGATATGAAGGAATGAGAGGAGTGTAATGATATGGACTAACAACGACAGGAGTGACCCGTAATAGGTTGGAGCCACTTAATTTGACATTTTTGTCATTTGTTTTTTCAAATATAGTGCACTTCCATGTCTCTTTATAATGTCTTTTTACAGTATATCAAACAAGTCTACGAGGAAGGGATTTCACGTTCCAAACAAGAATATCTCTATTTTGGGAATTAAATTATCCTTGATTGGTGGTATAGTCGATACTCTTTAATCCTAATAAACCAACCAGAGAAATGTGTACTGTGATGACAGACCCTCAGCACATGGTTCCTACACAAACATGAATAATATAAGACACCCACTGACAACGTGTTGACGACTCTTCCTGAAGCGGCTAAAGATTACACTCAGCCTGTCACATGTATTTGTAAGATGGTGGAAGCTGTTGAAGCTATTAGTGATGTGAACTCGAGGATACGATGCACTAAAAGTTACTTGCAATTATCAGACATTGTAAAAACATTCAGTTATACTTTAATTATTTTTAGAGAAATATACTTAAATATTTTTATTATTTTTTATCCACACGGTTCCTGTCTAGAAGCACGCATGCACCACAATTCAAATAATCCTCTAAACAGCGACATCGTTTATCATACAGGTAAGTGTTTTCTCTGAATTCCTTAATACATATTACTTTACTCATATTCCAATTACATTTCAAATCCCAAAAAATGCTTGCCTCTAATCTAAAACGCTCCCATATGCATTCTGGATGCTCTTGAAATTCATACATCCTCTTGCCAATCCTTCATGGGACGACACCTATCCCTCCCTCTTTCCTCCCGTGATTTATACACCCTTTTTCTTAAGCTCTTTTGCTTTGATGTAAGAGTATCATTGTAAGTCTGCTGTATATTTATTCAACATATAATTAGCAGATCAATCACTGATATATGGACAACTTTGCTAACCTCTAAAATTAAAATTTTGCATAACTGATCCTTAGCAAACCTCCGTGATTATTTTTTTTTTTGCTCGCACCGGTCATTTCCTTCAACCAACAGGCAGCTGCTGCTGCCCTGTCCCGCACTACTTGCAGCTTCCCTACTCATTTTCATAGCTTGTGGTTACTAGCTCTCTTTCCCGGACACAGCATGTTAATAATCCCATTATTGATGGTTTATGTTCAGGATAATAGAATTACCCAGCTCAGCTTCCGGGCTAGTGGAGATTTTGCCTAGGTAAATGGAAAAGGGATAAGTGGATCGCCCTTAGGTGAAGAGTAAAAGAGTTGTGAAAAAAAAGTAAAAAATCAAGGAAAATGAAGAGGGCCCATTTTTTTTTAACTACTTTTAATACGCACTACACTGGAAGAGCCCCAACTGTGGAGAATGATAATAGTCATGAGGAGTGGGGTGACTGGAAGAAAAATATACAATACTTTATTGGAAAAGGGGAGAGACAGAAGCCAATTGAAGGCACTGGTTACACCCAACTTCTACTGCAAGATGATACTCCTACTTCTAGAGACTACTAGTACTACTTTTCGATACTACGCTGCAGGTGTACGTGAACACAATGATATCCCTAATAGCGGGATATCATTTCGGTCTTTCCGGTCTTTCCTCACCATATACATACTGGTCACTGTAACCTGTTACCACATTTTCTGACAAAAAATAAAGTGGGCTGAGTCAACAGTCTTCACTGATAGAATTATGTTCAGCAGGTAGTTCCTGAAAGCCCTGGCAACTCCTCCCACTAGGGGATATTTTAAGTTGAGTCCTGTATTTGTGCTTACAATATTTGGCCGTAGTTTACTCAGTTCTGGTATAATTCTGTTTACGAATAATAATAATAATAGCTTAGCATACGTTCGTCCTGAATATTCTATCAGGCAGTTTCATTTTATTGTTTCAAGTTATTAACAAATTCTTCACCTGAAATCGTTCCTCATGTTGATGACATTGAAACCATTTAATATTTTTAAGGTGCTTTAAATAAAACTTCGTAGTCTCCGTTTACTAAGAGATGAAAGGTAGGATGTTTAGTGAGTGATGGTGTGAGTTCGGTAGCTCTACTGTGT
Organism: Cherax quadricarinatus; assembly: GCF_026875155.1. Classification (NCBI taxonomy): domain Eukaryota; kingdom Metazoa; phylum Arthropoda; class Malacostraca; order Decapoda; family Parastacidae; genus Cherax; species Cherax quadricarinatus. Next base: position 81,818,223 of record NC_069406.1, on the reverse strand, counting down.
ACTCCATCCAATTTGGAGTCCAAAACTAGACTGAGGTCTATCAAGTGCATTAGAGTCAATATGGTGTCTGGTGTTTTGTGCTCTAAGTTTCTCGCCATGAAACCAAGCATTCTGTTGGTTTTGCAGCTCGCAGAGAGGCATTGCTTGGTACTTTAGAGGTCGTTACTCATGATTAAGATCCTTGTCTTCACTTGTTTCGGTAATCTTGCTGACAAACATTATGTATTCTTCTGAGTTTCTCTTTGTGGGTTATTATTGAGCATTATGTATTCATGTTTGCCTATATCTTTCATATTACTAAAAGACCAGAAATGGTAAGCGTATAGAAAGTGAGATCTGACGAGGTTCTTGCGTTCAAAAGATTTGTTTTTGCTATAAAGTTATGTATCCTGTTCGCTTGATACGTGCAGCAAAATGCTGTATACAGTATTTCAGATCATTGTTAAAGACTAATAGAAAGGTATTCTATTCCTATGTCTTTCTGAGTAGGTTTCTGTATGAGATATACGTATATTTTATATTACTACATTAAAGGCATTTACGGATTTGGAAAAGGTGTTTGATAGCGTGGATAGGGGAGCAATGTTTCAGATGTTGCAGGTGTATGGAATAGGAGGTAGGTTACTGAAAACAGTGAAGAGTTTTTCCGAGGATAGTGAGGCTCGGGTTAGAGTATGTAGGTGAGAGGGGATTATTTCCCAGTATAAGTAGGTCTTAGACAGTGATGTCACCATGGTTATTCAATATATTTATAGATGGAGTTGTAAGAGAAGGGAATGTTCGGGTGTTGGCAAGAAGTGTGGGGTTAAAAGATATGGAATCTAACAGAATGTGGGAGTTGCCACAGTTGCTCTTTGCTGATGACACTGTGCTTTTTGGAGATTTTGAAGGAAGTTGCAGAGGTTGGTGGATGAACTTGGTAGGGTATGTAAAAAATGGGAATTAAAAGTGAATATAGGAAAGTGTAAGGTGATGAGAATGACAAAAAAAATAGGTAACGAAAGATTGAATATCAGATTGGAGGGAAAGCATATGGAGGAGGTGAATACTTTCAGTTATTTGGGAGTGGACCTGTCAGCAGATGGGTCTATGAAAGATGAGAAAAATCCTAGAATTGACGAGGGGAAAAAGGTGAGTGGTGCACTGAGGAGTCTGTGGAGACAAAGAACTTTATCCATGGAACCAAAGAGGGGAATGTATGAGAGTATAGTTTTACCAACGCTCTTATATGGGTGTGAAGCATGGGTGATGAATGTTGCAACGAGGAGAAGGCTGGATGCAGTGGAGATGTCATGTCTGAGGGTAACGTGTGATGTGAATATAAAGTAGAGAATCCGACGTTCGGAGATTTGGAGGTGCGGGATTATGAAAATCTGTTATCCGGAGGGCTGAGGAGAGGTTATTAGGGTGTTTGGACATGTAGAGAGGATGAAATGAAATAGAATGATTTCGAGAGTGTATATATCTGTAGTGGACGGAAGGCGGGGTAGGGGTCGGCCTGGGAAATGTTTGAGGGAAGGGGTAAAGGAGGTTTTGTGTGCGAGGGGCTTGGACTTCCAGCAGGCATGCAGCAAATAGAGACAAATGGTTTTTAGAACTTGATGTGCTTTTGGAGTGTGAGCAAGGTAACATTTATGAAGGGATTCAGGGAAACCGGCAGGCCGGACTTGAGTCCTGGAGATGGGAAGTACAGTGCCAGCACTCTGAAGGAGGGCTGTTAATGTTGCAGTTTTATAACTGTAGTGTAAACACGCCTCTGGCAAGACAGTGATGGAGTGAATGATGATGAAAGATGTTCTTTTTCGGGCCACCCTGCCTTGGTGGGAAACGCCGATGTGCTAATAATAACATTCTAGAAACATTTCCTTGTATTTAACTACAATGAAAATCATACCAATATAACTGCTTGGACACGTGTCTTTGTAACAGCCAATTCTGCATGTACCAGCGTTTCTAGATCATTTACGTATTTTTAAAGAGACGAGTCTGCCTGATACCGACACTTGAATGATCCACAAATGTTCCATTTCTCCACTCAGATACTTTGTCATTTAAAACTATTCGCTCTTTAATGTCAGTGAGCCAATCACGGATTCGGTATCGGAGACTATTCCCTTCATTTCACGAAATTGTATTCTGGAAGTCGAAGTACACGAAATATATGTTGGGTCATTGTTGTCCATATTTTTGTAAATGTCACTGAAAAACTCCAATAATTATGGCTTCCATTGGTTTACCACAATTGACGTCAAACTGACAGGGTAGTAATTGAGAGGAGATGAACTCTCTCTCTCTTTTTGAACACTGAAATAACATTAGTTAGCTTCCAGTTACGTAGCATTTTGGCCTTTCTCATCTGATTTGTTGAATGTAACCATTGGTGGAAATGTTTGATGCAGAGATTTTTTAACATTCCAGCTGATATTTCGCCAAGAGGATCTACTAACGTTAAACTTTTCTATACCACGGGCGGGGTTAGAACCCACAATCAGAAAATCATAAAACTATGGAGTTTTATGACTTTCTGATCACTAGTTCTAACCCCGTCCGTGGTATGGTTCGTTAGCAATCGTGTCATTACGATATCGTGACTCAAGTTAAACTTTTCTAGGTACTTTAATGCAGTTGTGTCCCAGTTATTTTGGTATCTTCTCGGATATGAAGATCGAACTGAAAGCGACATTGAGAAGATAGGTCTGTACTTGTCATTATATTTTCACTATTAGATTTTGAATTTTTCTTGTTTAAATAATTGTAATTTTTACTTGAATATTTGCGGAGAATTTTTTTTCTGTCACCGTTGTCATTTTTAATAAGTTTTCACTCTTTGTGTAGAAGTACATAAGTACCACTGTCCTCTGGGTGTCCTGTTATTATTAGGTATTTCTTACAGGTTTTGCTTTTATTACCTATACTATATATTAACTGTTAGGTCACTCATGGTAGTTTTGTCTTATTTTCCCACAGTATTTTATACGAAAAATTAGAAAAAAAAGAACATTGCACATTGACTTGTAAACAGTCCAAGTCGGACTCTCTTCTATGTGCGGGTTGTGTATGGAAAATTAGTTTTCTCAATAGAATTAATTCTGCATTGCAATGTATTCAACCCTTCCTCTTCCCTGGTCACATTCTAAAAGTTTAATCCGGTTTATATTGTTAGTTTCTCTTTAAATTAATGGCATTTAATACGGGTAAGTTGTTATATAAGACGCAACAGTTCCAAACTAGGGACCAGTTGACTTCGATAAATTACGTAGCAGTGTTCCTAGTGATTATAAATAAGACACATACGCGACATCTGATTATCTTTATTTTGAAGATGAATCGCTAACCTGTGGATTTTTACCTTCATTGCAAAGATTATATGCCAGAGAAAGTGAAAGATGAAGAAATCAGTCCCTCAGCTCTGATAGGTATTTAGTCCCTGAGCCTTGAGATACTGGTTACTTCATCTTTCTCTGTCGACAGTAAATAATTTCTGTGATGAATGAAAAAGAAACCTGTTGCCGAAACGTCTTCAAAATATTGATATCAAGGTGTTGCACATGAGTCTTAGCCATCATTATTAAAGTCATCACATAATTCATCAAAGTCAGCTGCTCTGTAGTTCATCATTGATGAAGCACTAGATCGGATATGACGACAGATACATATTATACATGTGTATGTCTAATGAATTTTGAGGTTTCTGTCCGCAGTAATTAAGTCAATGATATTTTATCCTTCATGTAAGAAACAAAATCACTTATGATAAGATATTGTTCTCCTAGGTAAACTTGCTTATTTCGTATCTGATTACATTAGAACATCAGAACATAACTTGATGGATAAAACACATAGGTAACAGTTGGATATCTTTACTACCCAGACGTTTCGCCTGAGCAGCAGGTTTCTTTAGAGGCAAAATTTAAAGTGGAAACAGTGGATGAATTGAAAAATAAATTTGAAGTGTTCAGTTCTTCAGCTTTGAAGGAGTCATGCAAAAGTTTTTATTTATTTTTCCTTTAAGAAACAATGTTGAGGTGTTTAGTCACTTCAAATGCCGTGGAGTCATGTCGACAATGTACATTAATAATGACATCAACTTCTCAAATTATGTGCCAGTCATGATAACTAACACTTATCTGACGCATAATATGGAGACCAGAACTAAACTACGTGAACACACAGGACTTTCATTAACTATATTTCTTGATATGAAGCCAAAACTTCTATTAACACTGTTGTAACATACACATCGTGATGAGCTAACTTCAAATTTTTGCTAACCAAAACTTCTATTTCTCGCATTCATCTTTCTTGCTAAACAAGGGACCTTATACTAATCCCTTAAAACACCACTAGTAATAGGTTCCAATATTTCTCTACGCAAACTCTATGTTGCAGGTTATATTTAGGGTCTTCCATGCCATATGATGTACGTGATTATTTCGATGACACAAACATTGTTTATGTAATTTAGTCAATTCAAATGTTGTGGGTCTTGTCGGCATTGTACACTAAATAGGATGTCACTGACAACATTGTGTCATGAGTCCTACAAACATGCTGGTATTCCCGAGTTCTGGTGTCAAAACTCCGCAATGTTTTTTCCCATGTATTTTTAATCACAATCTTCATATGGAATAGTTTATACATCAGCATAGATTCGAATTGGTCCCGTGTGTCAGGGTTTGGTAATGTCACGAATCGTTTTTGACGTGACAGCTGCTTCTTTAGTAATATTATGTACTCTTGAGTGCGTAGGGGAGTAGATCTGCACTGTTCCATGTCTGAATATATACCTTGGGGTAGACTGGATTCTGGGGTCGGCAGTCTGAGATAAATTGTGACAAATTGTAGTGCGGGTTAGATGTTACTTATGGCGTCACATTCAAACTCTATAGCTCTCAAAAAGAAGCCAGTTAAATATTTAAGACCACTTTTTATAAGTGGGTTTACGAAGAAAGGTAAGACATACAGAAAAAGAAATGTGTTACCTGTTTCTTTTTCGATAGCAAACTATATGGAAAGTTCAACAGAATTTAGCCGGTTCTTGAGGTTTGTAAGGATTAATCATTTTTGTAAATTATCGAGGATGTTGTCTATGTGTCATAGACAGTGACAGTTGATGGTATGATGTCAGAGAGCCTTTTTGCCTCCAGGGACTTCCTGTAGAGGTTGAAAGTACGATATTCATAGGCAATACCATTGCAATGCCAAACGTCTGTTGGTAAAAATGTTGAAATAAAAGTGGATGAAACGAATACCGAGTTTGGTGAGATCTGTGAAACTTGGACGTGGTTAGGGAAGATCTTTGTCTGTTCTTCATTTCGTCTGGAGTATGTATATGGCTTGGTCTGTGGAGAGATGACGTCGAAATTGGAGAGTTTCTTGTTTCATTTGTATTTCTAACCTGTAGAGTAAGACGTAGGAATATTGCTGACGATTCCTAGCAGTTTAGACATGTGCTTGGCTGAAGAACCTACTAGGCTATGTGGAGCACTGCTTATATTGAGTGTTACTGGCATCAGAGGAAAGTCAGGTTTGTAGGTTTTAGAGAAAACAGCATTCTGGCTGATCTAAGTTTTGGAAGAACGAGTTACATAATAATACTAATAATACTAATACTAATAATAATAATAATAATAATAATAATAATAATAATAATAATAATAATAATTAAGCGCAAAACACGAGAGGATCATAAAACGATGCAGGGAGGGATGTGTGAAAGGAGGAATGTGCAAAAGGGATGATGTAGCGATGGGTAAGAAAATACCTGGGCAGACCTTAGTGGTAGTAAGGGAGAGCGCATGAGATGTAAAATCGCAGTTGGTGCAAAAAGTTTGTGTTAAAAAGTCAAGGAGAGAGAGTCTGCAGGATAAAGAAGCATAGTTCCATTCCCTGTTTAGGCTTCTCAGCTGAGTTTTGTGTAATTTGACCATGTGTGTGTTATGACTATCTGGGAGTTCCTTCAACCTCCTTATGAATGTTGTGTTCAGTATTACTATTTCTCCACTGGGTGAGTTTCTCAGAAGTGATCTTGATATCTGTGCCTTGGGTGAGTTTCTCAGCAGTGATCTCGATATCTGTGCCCTGGTTGAGTTTCTCAGAAGTGATCTGGATGTCTGCGTCCAGGGAGAGTTTTTCCACCACTCAACGAAGAGTTTCTGTATGCAATATTCCAGGAATTAAGAAAGTACACATTGTCAATATGATGGTTGAGAGTTAGAGAGAGAGAGAGAGAGACAGACAGACAGAGAGTGATCGTCAATATGGCTTCAGGAAAGGTTACTCTGGCACCAGTCACTGGATGAATCCAAAGTCAGCTGTGTGGTAGCACTGGACATTGCTGGTGCTTTCGACCGGGTGTGGCACCAGGGCCTCTTGGCAAAACTTCAAGCATTGAGAATTGCAGGCTCTACGCTATGTCTCCTCAGTGATTACTTTCATGGTAGATCTCTAAGGGTAGTTCTCAATGGAACGGAATCAGCAAGACATCCTATTGGGGCTGGGACTGGTGCTGGGACCATTGTTATGGAATGTCTACTTTAACGACCTTCTTCATCTCATCCCAGAATCCCATGCATATGCAGACGACTGTACACTGACATTCACTTATCCAAGAGAAGAAATGCCAGCTGCTCTAAGCTACATCAATCACCAGCTAAGAGCTATATCAGCTTGGGGAAATAGATGGCCAGTAGTATTTGCACCTGAAAAAACGCAAATGATGATGATCTCTGGGCACCATGATGGTAATGCTGGTGCAGTAGTAAGGGTGAATGGGAGGGTGTTGGCACCTTGGGAAGAATTTGATATCCTTGGGATGAAATTGGACTCCAAACTAACCATGAAGAACCATGTTGTAAATCTTGCAAACAAGGCAGCCAGGAAGCTAACAGCACTTCGCCGTATCTCGCATCTGCTTGACAGTAGGGGTTGCAAGATTCTGTACGAGGCACAAGTACGCTCACACCTTGAGTATGCTCCACTTTCTTGGTTTGCCTCCCCCCCCCCTCTTATCTGCCACTGCTTGACAGAGTAGAGAACAGAGCAAGACGTCTCATCTCTCGCCTGGACCCATCCTGGATAGATCTGTCATTTCAGCAGAGCCTTCAACACAGGAGGGATGTGGGTGGCCTTAGTGTTATGTACAAGGCCAATATCGTCGAAGTACCACACTTGGATCCACTTCGAGGAAAGCATGAAACAAGCTTTTATGCCACAAGACGGGCAGAAAGCAGCAACTTCACTCAGGCTGTACCCTTCTCCAGAACATTACTCCATCTGAGATCATATATACCCAGGATGACTCGAGTATGGAACACATTCGTACAGCATAATGATGTCACGAGATAAAGTCAGCTGATCAAATGAAAATGCTGGCCCACAGATGGCTCCAACTTTATCCTGTTCCCTACTTGTATGTCTCATAACAATAAAAATGCTTTCAAATGAGCTGATGTAGGTAACAGCTCTTAGCTTGCCATTAAAGTTAGGAATCCTTAACCTGTAAATAGCTTGTCAATAAAGTTAGGGATCCTTAACCTTGTCAAACCCTGTGTAAAAAAAAAAAAGAGAAGAGAGAAAGAGAGAGAGAGGGAGGGAGGGAGGCCGACCAAACAATACACTAAAGGAAAAAAAATAGCTGAAAAAAAGAAAAAAAAAAAGCAGACTGAAATGTAAGTATAGAGTTAAATGCACACAAGACAATCAATGTCCGCCAGGCACCAACATATCCTCCTTATAGCATCCAACAGAAAAAGAATACTAGGCAAGCACCCTGCTTCTTTATTCTCCAGCGTGGCTCAGCAGCAATAAACTGGGCAAGAAAGTAACGTCACTAGAATAAGAAGGAATCACAAGTAACAGCTAACGCAAGGCTGCAGCTGCAAGCAGCTGTAAACTGAGCCCAACTTTTATGCTGAACTGGTGCGTGCTTCTCTGAAACTCTCGCTCTCCTCTAAGATTTCCTCGTAATACCGAAGAGAAAATGTTCTTAAAAGGAGGACAATGTAAGCTCGAGTGAGTGGTATTTGCTCTCACTCTCTTCCTTTCTCTCTTTCTTTAATTTACACAAAAGTTTTATAGGGTTAGGTTATGACTTTTATTTTCACGCTAAGAGATATCACCTACCTCGGGTCATTTGAAAGCTTTTAATTGTCATGAGACATACAAATAGGGAATAGTAAGAAGTTGGAGCCATCTGTGGGCCAGCGAATTCATTTGGTCAGCTGACTGTTTCATCGATGTCATTTTACTGTACGAGCATGTTCATTCCAGGAATAAATGATCTTAGGGAAAGTGATATTTATGAGAAGGGTGCAACCAGTGTGTGGTTGCTGTTCGTTGCCCGTCTTGTGTAGAAACTCTTCTCGCTGACCACGAAGTGGAGCAAAGTGTCGTTAGTACCTTAACGCTGGCCTTGTACATCACATTAAAGCCACCCACGTCCCTCTGGTCTTGAAGGCTCTGCTGAAATAACAGATGTCCAGACAGGATCCAGTCGTCTTGCTCTGTTCTCTGTTCTATAATGAGTTGTAGGTGAAACAGGAAGGCTGGTAATTCAAGCACGAAAGTGGGTCAAATTCAAGGTGTGAACACTGGTGCCTCGTATAGTCTTGCAGCCTCTGCAGTCGACCAGATGTGAGATACATCTAAGTGGCGACTTCGTTTGCGAGATTTACTGCGTGGTTCTTTATTGTTCATTAGGAATCGAATTTTACCCAGAGGATATCAACTTTACCCTGGGTTCCAATACTCTTCCATTCATTGTTCCAATGCTCCAGCATTGACATCACGGTGCTTAGAGACAATCATCATTTGTCCTTTCTCAGAAGCTGACAGATCTAAGACTTGTTGCTTCGTTGGGTAGCCGATCTGTTCTCTCTGTGGTTGCCGACGAAGTTGTACTAGAATTTCCAGATTTGGTGTTATGTCTATTTCCCTATGCAATCCTAGTGCTGACAGATTCCCACCAGTTTTTACTGATGCATTAATCTCACTGTGAGAGTTCCAAGCCTTGTCAATAGTGTCAGCATCAGTTGAGCAACCTATGTCACTTGATGTAGACCTATCAAATCAGGAAACGGGTGGTGTTTGAAACCATGACAGACAAGTCCTAAATACACAAGTCAGTGAATTCAAGCCTCATCCATACCGTGACTAGTTTGCAATCTTGATATTACGACTTCGTGAATCTTGATGTAGGCCTGTTCTGGTTATCTACTATAGTTTGAAGCCAATCTAATGAATGTTGGAGTTCAAGAAGGGATCCTTCCCCTTTCCCTCCCCATAAGCTCTCTCTCTCTCTCACACATATCTTTCTATTTTTCTATGTATTTGTGTCTGTACAGCTTTCCGTAGATATTTGTATTTTTTTTTCTCTCGCTCAGCAATTTAAAACATCTTTTAAATTTTAAATCCCAGCATTAAAAAATATTTAAAGCTTAGTTGTGGCATTCACCAGGTCACTTAATATCTGATTTTTATGTGCCCTTATTATGCTCTGTAAATTTTAGAAACATAATTGTGAACGTGAACGAGAGAGAATTCTTTTATTTGTGATCTCCTCTTGTTAGAGACAAGAGGGAACGTTTGCTTCCCTTATGCATTTCACGACAGTAATTAATTTGTACAACATTATTGATGGTATACAGCTGTGGCTTTTATCCGTTTTTGGCAGTCACCCAAAAGCCTGTCGAGAATCTCCATAGCGTCCCATGGAGTGAAAAAAAATTCTTGGTTCCGAAATAATGTTTGATCAAAACAAAAAGTAAATGGCGATATTTTATTCATGTGACTATTAAACAGAAATCACATAAAATTACGTAAGAAATATAACACCCATTCAATTGGTATATCTGAGTATCGCGGAGACGTGTCAGTAATTAATGAGCTTCCTGGCCCTGCAGGGTTTTAACGACCTCGTTAAATGGGGTGATTTAGATGACAGACTGCATCTTATGTCATGCTCTGGACGGAGACGGCTTCTGTACTTTGTCTTTGTGACGGTGAGTGCTGAAAATCCTGCCTCACACAAGAAAGTTGTAACAAAGGGAAGGAGCACTGTCAGGGCTTCACCTCCAAGAATCTAGAACGAACTCTGTGATTCCTTTTGTCTTTTTAAATCTTAACGAAGTGTTTTGTCAATCTGAATCTCTGTGAGCTGCTCCTGTAGTTTGCTGATGTTTGAAATATTGTCAGATAAGTCCTCAGGTACAAACACACCAGGTGTGTATGAATGAGTAATTTGACAAATGTATCGGTTAAATTGTATATGCAGCTTCACTTCCACAAGTTTTGCGCAACATCTCGAGGTTTGCTGGTTTTACCAGTTCTTCATTACTCTTACACACCTCCAAACTACGAGGTATGAAGCAAGTTTTGCTGGTCACACGGAGTAAACAGCTGTGAGGTTAGTGCTGCTGGTCACACGGAGTAAACAGCTGTGATGCTAGTGTTGCTGGTCACACGGAGTACACAGCTGTGTTGCTAGTGTTGCTAGTCACACGGAGTAAACAGCTGTGATGATAGGAGCATCCATTCGATTCCGTTGCTTTTCTCTCTTCTTTCAAAGAAATTCCGCTAGTTATCTAAGCTAGTGGTTTAATAAACCTGGTGTAGTGGATGAGCTATATTCTAATCATATTCACATGGAATTGCAAAACCAGTATGGATAAACATGGTGGAGAATGAACAACAATGTCTGATATAGGGTATGAGGAGGTAATTCAAATTTTGGAAAAAAAAAACTTTTCCCAGAAAGACGGTATACCCTTAAAGGTATTCGATAATACATTCTAAACCTGATAATGAAACTCAGGTGTCCAAGTATCTTACTGTAAACCTATATTGTTCCTTGTATTACTCTCTGAAAATTAATTCTGGGAAGTGATAAGAGAGCCACGAAGCGCTGGAGATAAGTCATCTCTGGCCTTCCGGGTGGATATCCATAACGCTTAACTGCATATTTGCAAAAATACCAAAATACCACTGGAAATATTATACTGACATAGTATGTTTACACAGACATAGTATGTTTACACAGATTAACAGACACATTCAGAAACTCATACACACGCACGCGCGCGTACACACACACACACACACACAACACACACACACACACACACCAGTTTGGAACCCACATCTAGCCAAGCACGTAAAGAAACTAGAGAAAGTGCAAAGGTTTGGAACAAGACTAAGGGTATGTCCTACGAGGAGAGGTTAAGGGAAATCGACCTGACGACACTGGAGGACAGGAGAGATAGGGGGGACATGGCAGCGACATATAAAATACTGAGAGGAATTGACAAGGTGGACAGAGACAGAATGTTCCAGAGATGGGACACAGCAACAAGGGGACACAGTTGGAAGTTGAAGACTAGGATGAATCACAGAGATTTTAGGAAGTATTTCTTCAGTCACAGAGTAGTCAGGAAGTGGAATAGTTTGAGAAACGATGTAGTGGAGGCAGGATCCATTCATAGCTTTAAGAAGAGGTATAATAAAGCTCACGGTGCAGGGAGAGTGACCCAGTAGCGGCCAGTGAAGAGGCGGTGTCAGGAGCTGTGACTCAACCCCTGCAACCCCAACTAGGTGAGTACACACACACACACACACACACACACACACACACACACACACACATAGTTAGGAAGTGGAATAGTCTGGCAAGCGATGTAGTGGAGGCAGGAACTATACAGTTTTAAGACGAGGTATGATGAAGCTCATGGAGCAGGGGGAGAGAGGACCTAGTAGCGGTCGGTGAAGAGGCGGGGCCAGGAGCTGAGTCTCGACCCCTGCAACCACAATTAGGTGAGTACAATTAGGCGAGTACGTACACACACACACACACACACACACACACACACACACACACACACACACACACACACACACACACACACACGCACTCACACTGCCAGAAGCCACGTCGCAGCCTCCAGCCCAGTAGTAGTATTAAAAGAAAAGCAATGAGCCGGGGAAGGGTATAAACTGAAATTTCATTCAGAGCCGTAAAGGAGCTTCTCTTTGTCCTCTCTTGCCTTTACAGGCACATCAAAGGAGGAGAAAAACGTCTTTTGACCCAATATGGTCCACATTAGGAGAGATGTAACTGAAAGTAACAGAAGATGCCTAACTAAAATTTAAATCTTACTAAAAGTATTTTGGTCGCTGAGAGATCCGAATTTTTTTTTTTTTTCATCTCATAATTCCAGTAGTCTACACGCTAACTCACGCTAGAGGCCTATTAGCTTTACATCAAAACCTCAGGTGGCAGAAAAGCTGCAGTTGAATTCTCTCAAGAGAACTAGGGGATAAAACTGAACTTTTCTTGTTTCCCAGTGGCTGGATGTCTGAAAACTGTAGTTCAAGAGTCCCTCAAGAAAGCAAAAGCTCAAAATATCCAGGAGCTGAAGATCAATACCCTCTTGAGATAAATTCGCTGTTGATCAGCATTCTCATTAGAGTCAGAATCTGTAGCTCAACCTTATCACTGTGAAAACCAATTACTTCTTTATTGAATTAAATTTTGTTATAGAGTTTATTGCTTAAGACGGTAGTTACCACGTCGAGTGAAGCGAAGTCAGCGAGTCAGTATTGGTTTTCATGAGAAGAGTTTCAGTTTATTCACCCATATTAAGAAGATGCACAGGCATAGAACTTAAAACTATAGAATTTTTATTGAACTTGATTTTATTAATTTCTTGCACGTTAAAAATTAATCTCTTCCAATGAGCTAATGGAAATTACCTAAGGAATCAGTGTTAAGCTCTGCTTTGCACAGTAAAATGCTGTTATTATTATTATTATTATAATCAAAACAGTGCTGCAGGACAGATTTAGTAAAAGCGGTGAGGAGTGCTAATGGCAGTATAATCATAGATTATGTAATAAATCTGAAGCTGTCAAAAAGTCAAAGAGGGATCTGTGTCAAAGGTGGGGCCGTCAGCGAGGAGGGAAGATAAAGTAAGGTGATGACGTCGAAGGTAAATTCTGTGTGCTCGCTGATAGACTGGACAGTCCAACAGAATACGGCAAACAAACTGGAACCTGCCAATTTGCAGGTATAAACTAGTATTTTTATAATTGATGACAACGTAAAAGACGGTAATTAAGAGTCATACTGATATGAAATCTGCCTTCAGCACTATACCAATATACGTTCAATTTAACTTTGCACTACAAGATAAGTGTAGGAGCTTATATCCTAAATTATATCAAATTCATTTATTTGATTTTGACTACCTAGACAACATTGTCATTTTTATCAGTACGTTGTTGTGATTTTTGTGTAACAGAATGGAATATTTAAAAAAGAAAAGAACAGTGTGTGTGTGTGTGTGTGTGTGTGTGTGTGTGTGTGTGTGTGTGATCTACCCTCTACCCCATCTCCCCTGCACCTCACTCTTAACTTCCATCTCCCCTACCATCTGTGCCTAATTTCCCAACTCTCCCTATACTTCATCTCCCTTACCCTTTACCTCAATTGTGTGTGTACTCACCTATTTGTACTCACCTATTTGTGGTTGCAGGAGTCAAGTCATAGCTCCTGGCCCCGCCTCTTCGCTGATTGCTACTAGGCCCTCTCTCTCCCTGCCCCATGAGCTTTATCATACCTCGCCTTAAAACTATGTGTGGTTCCCGCCTCCACTACTTCACTTTCTAGGCTATTCCACGGCCTGACTACTCTATGACTGAAGAAATACTTCCTAACATCCCTTTGATTCATCTGAGTCTTCAACTTCCAATTGTGACCTCTTGTGTCTGTGTCCCTTCTCTGGAACATCCCGTCTTTGTCCGCCTTTCTATTCCGCGCAGTATTTTATATGTCGTTATCATGTCTCCCCTGACCCTCCTGTCCTCCAGTGTCGTCAGGCCGATTTCCCTCAACCTTCTTCGTAGGACAATCCCCGGAGCTCTGGGACTAGTCTTGTTGCAAACCTTTGCACTTTCTCTAATTTCTTGACGTGCTTGACTAGGTGTGGATTCCAAACTGGTACTCCAGTATGGGCCTGACATAAATGGTATACAGAGTCTTGAACGAATCCTTACAGAGGTATCGGAACGCTATCCTTAGGTTTGCCAGGCGCCCGTATGCTGCAGCAGTTATCTGATTGATGTGCGCCTCAGGAGATATGCTCGGTGTTATACTCACCCCCAGATCTTTTTCCTTGAGTGAGGTTTGCAGTCTTTGGCCATCTAAACTATATTGTGTCTGAGGTCTTCTTTGCCCTTCCCCAATCTTCATGACTTTGCATTTGGCAGGGTTAAACTCAAGGAGCCAGTTGCTGGACCAGGCTTGTAGCCTGTCCAGGTCTCTTTGTAGTCCTGCCTGATCCTCATCCGATTTTATCTCATTAACTTCACATCATCTGCAAACAAGGACACTTCTGAGTCTATCCCTTCCGTTATGTTGTTCACATATACCAAGAACAGCACAGGTCCTAGGACTGGCCCCTGTGGAACCCCGCTTGCCACAGGCGCCCACTCTGACACCTCCTCACGTACCATGACTCGTTGTTGCCTCCCTGTCAGGTATTCTCTGATCCATTGCAGTGCCTTTCTTGTTATGTGTGCCTGATCCTCTAGCTTTTGCAGTAACCTCTTGTGAGGAACTGTGTCGAAGGCCTTCTTGCAGTCCACCCCTCTCTCTCTTGTCTTACTTCTGTCACCTTGTCATAAAACTCTAGTAGGTTTGTGACACAGGATTTTCCCTCCCTGAAACCGTGCTGGTTGTCAATTATACACTTGTTTCTTTCCAGGTGCTCCACCACTCTCCTCCTGATGATCTTGTCCATGACCCTGCATACTATACACGCTAGTGATACAGGTCTGTAGTTTAGTGCCTCATGTCTCACTTTTTAAAAATTGGGACTACATTTGCCATCTTCCATACCTCAGGGAGTTGCCCAGTTTCAAATGATGTGTTGAAGATCTTTGTTAATGGCACACACAGTATCTCTGCTCCCTCTTTAAGGACCCACGGAGAGATGTTGTCTGGTCCCACCGCCTTTGAGGTGTCAAGTTCGCATAGCAGCTTCTTCACCTCCTCCTTGGTTATAGGTACCTCATCCAGCACTTGCTGGTGTACCCCCCTGTTCTGATTTCCTGGAGTCCTACTGGTTTCCACTGTAGATACACCTTCCTGTATTCCGGCATGTCCCTTAATCGTGCTTTCTCCTGCAGGATCCTGTTCCGAGTCGATTCTGCCTTGAAGGTCACTTTCACTGGCCGGGTTCTTTTTTTTTACAAACCCACCTATTCTCCGAAAATTTTCCAGCTGGGTCATGCCATCTTCTCCTATTGCTTTTATGATGCTTTCTATTGCTCTTTTTTCCCTTGTTTTCTTGCTTCATATGTTTCCCCTTCAGCTTCCTGGAGCCCATGCACAAAGACTGACCTCCCCCTTTCATTCTCCCACTGCATATCCTTGTGTATCCCCTCATTCAATTTGATTTCCTCCATTGCAGCTTTCCTTTCTTCAGTTTCACTAGCTAATGTATTTGAGCTCAGTGGCCTGTCATTTTCCCTTCTCGGCTTTCCCTGGGCTCTGCTGTGGTCTGTTAGGGCCTCCGCATATAGCTTAGCTCTTTCATTTACTACAGTCTCCTCTGATAGAGCTTCTACATGCAGTTGAGCTCCTTCTTTCCCTACAGTCCCCTTATTTGTGACTGAGGAAGCAGTCTCTGATGTCAATCCCAAATGTTCTTTAGGATGTTTCAGATTTTTCAGTTCCTCTTCTAAACTCTGCATCCTAGCCTCTGCTGCTTTGACTTGCACCTCCCACTTCCTACTTTCCATATCTATCCTCTCTTCCATTCTCATGCTAAGTTCTTCTAGTTTCTTTTCCCATTCATGTTCCCTTTTTATGAGCTCTGCTGCCAATCTTCCTTTGCAGCTTCCTCCTCTTGTCCCTTGGGGTTTCTTCCTGGTCTCTGGCAACCCATTTTTTGTTTTATCCTGATTGCCTCAGAGTGGGAAACCTATGTAATTCTGTGTGTTAGGTTAGTAGTGTGTATGTCAGAGTGTGGGGGGGAGGTAGAGGAGGAACTGTGGCTATGTGGGAGAGGAGTGGGGAGGGGGTTTAGGGGGAATATGGGGAAGGAGGGAGAAGCAAGTGGGTGAGTGGGAGAGGGAGAGGGGGAACGAGGGAGAGGTGGGGAAGGGGAGGGTGAAAGAGGGAGGGGTGGGATCAGGGGAAGGAGTGAGATGTCAGTGGGAAGGGGGAGTGGAGTGTATGTGTGAGTCTGGATATGTGTGTGTGTGTGTGTGTGTATGTGTGTGTGTGTGTGTGTATGTGTGTGTGTATGTGTGTGTGTGTGTGTGTGTGTGTGTGTGTGTGTGTGTGTGTGTGTTTGTGTGGTCTCAGTGGTCATTGACTGACCACAACTTCTTGTGACCTGACCCCCACCCTCCTGGGACTTGGCCCGCACCTACTTACAGTGTTGCCCTTGATGCTTGTCCTGCCACCTAGCTTATAGTAACTTGCCTTGTTCAATGGATTACCAATTGCTATTCCTTATTGAGTACTTGAGTGCCTATTCTTTATAGTGCTATGAGAGACCATTCACAATCAGCTTGGCAGTTAATTGGAACCTGGAACCCCACACCCATACAACCACTCAGTAGGTGATTAAAGTACTTGCAATGCAGCTGTAGCAGCCAGTAGATTGTGCAGCTCAATGTGACGTCCTGGCGTAGATCCACCTCAATTTCTTCTCGTTAATAATGTACCCTATTCGCTGTATTTATCTCACTGGTCACACGATTGTTTCACTGTATTGTCTTTCTTGGGTGACACGTGACAACGTCGCCTGAGCACATACACTAGCCTGCCCGCTCTGACTGCACACCACGTTTTACTTTCTATATCACTTACGAAAATGCGGCTCTCCCTACACTTATGTGGCTCAGGCAGATTATAAATCCTTCAAGGAATTGTTCACTATCCTAGCACACTTAGCTACCCTTCAGATCACTTGGGTAGCCCTCGAAAACACTTATATTCGCGGAGCACGGAAGGCGTGACCGGTACACGCACTGGCGAGACGTGTGTGTGCATGTGTGTGTGTGTGTGTGTGTGTGTGTATGTGTGTGTGTGTGTGTGTGTCCATATATGTGTATGTACTCACCTATTTGTGGCTGCAGGTGTCGGTTCATAGGTCCTGGCCCTGACTCTATAATGATCGCTACTAGGTCACTCTCTTCCTGCTCCATGAGCTTCGTCTTAAAACTATGTACAATGGTTCCTGCCTCCACTACGTCACTTTCCAGACTATTCCACTGCTTGACAGCTCTCTGACTGAAGAAATACTTCCTAACATCTCACTAATTAATCTGAGTCTTCAACTTCCAATTGTGACCCTTTGTTTCTGTGTTTCATCTCTGGAACATCCTGTCCTTGTCCACCTTATCAATTCCTCGCAAGATTTCATTTGTCATTATCATGCCTCCCCTAACCTTCGTATCCTCCAGTGTCGCCAGGTCGATTTTCCTTAACCTTTCCTCGTAGGACATTCCCCTTGGCTCTGGGACTAGTCTTATTGCAAACCTTTACACTTTCCTTAATTCACTGACGTGCTTGACCAGGTGTGGGTTCCAAACTGGTGTTGCATACTCCAATATGGGCCTGATGTACATGTTGTACAGAGTCTTGAACGATTCCTTACTGATGTATGAAAACCCCAGGCGCCCATATGCTGCAGCAGTTGATGTGCACCTCGAGGAAATGTGCTCGGTATTATACTTACTCCAAGATCCTTTTCTTGAGTGAGGTTTGCAATCTTTGGCCACCTTGCCTATACTCTGTCTGCGGTCTTCTTTGCCCTTCCCCGATCTTCATGACTTTGCATTTGGCGGGGTTAAATTTCAGGAGCCAGTTGCTGGACCAGGCTTCTAGCCTGTCCAGGTCTCTTTATAGTCCTCCTCGATCCTCATCCGATTTAATTTTCCTCATAAACTTTACATTATCTGCAAACAGGGACACTTCTGTGTTTATCCCTTCCGTCATGTCATTCACATACACCAAAAACAGCACTGGACCTAGGATTGACCCCTGTGGAACTCCGCTGGTCACAAGGTGCCCACTCTGACACCTATTGTACAATGACTCGTTGTTGCCTCCCTGTCACATATTCTTTGATCCGTTGCAGTGCTTTTCCTGTTATGTATGCCTGATCCTCTAGCTTTTGCACAAACTTCTTGTGGGGAACTGTGTCTAAGGCCTTCTTGCAATCCAAGAAGATGCACTCTACCCACCCCTCTCTCTCGTGTCTTATTTCCGTTATCTTGTCATAAAACTCCAGTAGATTTCTGAGACAGGGTTTCCCTTTCCTGAAACCGTGTTGGTTGTCGTTTACAAGTTTGTTCCTTTCTACGTGCTCCACCACTCTTCTGATAATCTCCTCTATGACTTTGCATACTATACACGTCAGTGACACTGGTCTGTAGTTTAATGCAGCTTGTCTGTCCCTTTTTTAAATTGGGACTACATTTGCCATTTTGTATACCTCAGGTAGTTGCCCAGTTTCAATGGATGTGTTGAAGATTTTTGTTAGTGGCACACATAGCGTCTGTGCTCCCTGTCTAAGGGCCCACGGAGAGATGTTGTCCGGTCCCACCGCCTTTGAGGTATCAAGTTCACATAGCAGCTTCACATCCTCAGTTATGTGTATTTCATCCAGCAATTCTTGGTGTAACCCTTATTGATGTACCCTTCTATTCTGAGTTCATAGAGTACTTCCTGTCTCCACTGTGAATACTTCTTAAATTTCATGTTGAGCTCCTCACACACTTCTCTTGTGTGAGTGCGTGTGTATGTGTTTGAGAGAGAGAGAGAGAGAGAGAGAGAGAGAGAGAGAGAGAGAGAGAGAGAGAGAGAGAGAGAGAGAGAGAGAGAGAGAGAGAATCTCTTTCAAGCTCGGTTCAACACTAGTGAAGCTCTAATTAGTATTTTCAGCAAGTATCTGGTGATAAAGCAATAGGTCGGATAATATGTTTGAATGGTTTTCTCGACTCTTAATATGACGAACGTAATTGTGGATGGCATATGCGCTGGTTATCCATTATCGTTAAAAACAGATGCCAACATTAAGAGAGTGAAGAAGGCTATTCACGAAAATCATAATCAGAGTTATCCAGTAGACTGAAAGTGCTGTGGGAATTTCTTGTGTGTTGTGTCAAAACATTTTGAAAAAACATTTAACATGATGCACTGGCTGTTAAATTCATGCTTCACTTGCTGATTCAAGACAAAAGTATCACAGTTCTCTGGTCAAAATCAGAATGGCAATCATTCCTCCACCGTCCCTACTTCCCATCTCTAGTCCCCTGTGACTTTTTCTGTACCCAAAAATATAAATGGAACTCAAGGGATAGCGTTTTAACGCCGTGAAGATTCAAGCAGCCTCACAGGTTACACTGGTCGCTGCTAGGTAAGAAGATTTCCAGGAATGTTTCGAGAACTGGCAGAGGCTCTGGGATCATTACATATCCTTCCAAGGAGAGTACGTCGATGGAGACAACCTCAAGTACCGTGATTAAGCAAGCCTATAAATTTTTTTCGCGGCAGTCCAGAAACTTTTGATAGCGCTCTGCATATGAACATAAGTTAGTTTATGATAAACATTGAACCTAAATATTCTTCATATTAAACAAAGTGTATTTATTTCCATATTTTAAAGAGCTCTTTGGATTAGTAGCCCTGAGCTTTATGAAGTGCAAAAAATCTATTAAATTTCTTCCAGCTTACAATGTTCACGAATGTTCATTGATTAAACTTAACATAAGCTAAACAAATTTACAAGACAGTATCCGGGAAATGGTATACTGGAATATTTTTCTAGGTTCCATTAACAACTGAAATACCTCTAGTTTATTTTATGCTTTCCAGGCAATTTTTTATCAGATTTTAGTGTACAGGATGATAATTAAAGCAAAATTAAAATTAAATATTTATCATAGGTATATTAATGATATAATATTAATACAATTTAAAGGCATTTTAAACAAGTTTTTGGTTGGCCACTTTCAAAAACTCTGAATGAAAAATTTACCATGGCGTTCAATAAATATTTAAGTATTAGATTTTATCAAACATAAAGGAATAAAAAAAAAGCTAATTTCCTTTAACATTTATAAGCCTAAAACAAAAGCAACCAAATAATATATGAAACATCTATAACCATTTAAATATTTACATCGGAGGCAATAAAAAATTAACGCGATTTTCAATTTGTTTCTAAATTAGATACATTAATATTAATGGACCTGTAAAGAATATAATATTAAGGTGAGACATAATCAACGGAATGACAATGTTTGGTTTATTTCTCCAAAATTCAAGTGCAAATTACCTAATAATATTATTGAATCCTATATCATAAATAAATGCACTGGTTGACGTAGGTTAAGATGCTCAAAGTGACTGACAGTCGAGAAAAATTTCACTCTGACAGAAGAATTCAATGTTAACACTGACAGTAGCAGACCCAACCTCTAGTGACTATGCCATTAGATAGGAACAATGTGGCACTGACACTGACAGCATACTTTCTGTCTAATACCGAAATGAAAATGACAGTACCATTCCACATTGTACATATTTTGGTTTTCAATATTAACGTAAAGAAACCTTATTTGTTATAAAAAAAAACGACTATTCACTTTGTTTACTCCCTCCCATCCTCTTTTTTTTTCTTTCGTTCCTCCAATACACAGAAGAATAAAAATCCTAGTCATAATACGATAAAAAATCTCTCTATACATCAAATTCAAGAGTAGTGCTACAATGAGGTATTGTTCATTCGTGAATTTTTTTCACCGCTGCTAATTAAGGACTGATGCCCCTGGCTACCTGGAACTTCATTATCACGGCCGTGAACGGAACTCAATTAGTACTTCTCTTTAAAAAAAAAATAATTTTGCATTAAGTTTTTCGGTGTGAGAGAGGCGGATAAGGTTACTGTGGCAAGGGACAGCAAGAAGCTCTTAGTGACTATGTTGGTTAAAACTGTACAAGATGAAGAATCTATTAAGTGAATGGAGAGGAAGATAAGCAGCACACTGAGTTGATGGTCGCGTGTGGTGGTAGTAGTGGTGGTAGTAGTGGTGGTGGTAGTAGTGGTGGTGATGGTGGTACTGTTTGGTGCTTTTGGGGTTGGTGTTAGTGGTATTGATGCTGCTTGTTGCCGTTGTTTTTCATGTTATTGTTGTTTTGGTGGTGGTGGTGACTGTAATAGTGGTGATGGTGGTTATGGGTGTGGTGGTGGCAGTTATGATGGTGGCGGTTGTGTTGGTGGTAATGGTGATAGTGGTCGTAGTGTTGGTGGTGGTGTTCGCGCTTGTGTTGTTGATGTTGTTAGTGGTGGTGGTGGTGGTAGTGGCATTAGTGGTGATGATGGTAGTTGGGAGGTCCTGTTATTGGTGACTCTAGTGGTGCTGGTGATTTTGTTAAAGTTTTTATTTTTTGTTTTCCTTGCTCATGGTGATGGAGTTGTTGTGGTTCTGTTGTAGTAGTAGTAATAGTAGTAGTAGTAGTACTAGTAGTAGTAGTAGAAATTGTTGTTGTTGCTATTAGTTTGGTGGTGGTGGCTACGACAGGCGCCGAGCATGTCATAACAGTTGGCATGCATGACACGAATCCTCAATAATCGGCTTAAATCACGATAGCTTATTGCTGGTGCTTTTGAAGGCCCCCGGTCTCATACAGGGTAACTACCACTGAGAGTGAGAGAGAACCCCGGCATTACCCTTTTGACAAGCCAGTGCCACAAGCAGAAACCTTAGACAGTAGGGTTAGCGGCCTACCAGACCTACGAACCCTTGACTCGACTTATTATTATGAAGAACCTGGTAATTCTTAATACATAGGATATTATTTTTAGATGCTACTTTCCCTTGTCCCACTATATATCCCTGAATGGTAATTAAGGAGCTTCAAAACATTGATTTGCTAAGATTTTCTATTAAGACATTTCCTAAATCGACTACTAAGTCATCTCAGTATAATTGCGTTCCTGTAACCTATTAAAAGCGCAATGAGCATGCTGAAATGGTTTACAGTGTACTGGTAATGATCCCTGCTAACAACCCTTATGTAAGTAAAATTTAGAGACCAATTTAGCTTTACCGATGGAGTACACTACATCGTCCACGTGTGGAATCGGGTAGGCATCAGGCACCGTAACCTGATTCACTTACCTGAGTCCATACACATCAGGACTCTCCTATCTAGTTTCTTCTTGAGGAAACAGGGCAAACCCCAGCTGAATTTAAGATTCCTCAAGCAACCCATACTCTAGTAGAAAATTTATTTTCAGTTGTAGTAGTTTTAGCTTCTGTGAGGAGACAGATATGTTGATTTACCTGTGCTCATATCCACGTCATAAAAGTCAAGGTTACGTACCTCAGGAACATCAGAAAAGATATGTGGATAAGTTTCGCAGTTGGGCTACATTATCAAGCATTTGTATCACAGTTATTTCAGATATTAGTGGATATGGATGCTCCAACAGTTTTGAGTGATGTCTTACTTCTGTTACACTGACTTCTTGTAATGCGTCAGTCTTGACTCTATGGTCAGTGTGAACTGAAGTTGTGGTCATTATAGGAGAGTAAGATTTATGAAGGCTTTTTGATCTCATTTTAGTGGGAGAAACTACCTCTAACCCCGAAGAAATCAAGAGCACCACCACATAATTTAGATCAGAGTTCTTCTCTATAATTTGCAGTGTCAAAAAAGCGCACCTTCAGGATAATACCAGGTAATGGTTCCTGAAACTTCATTTTACCTCCTATTTTATAACAATTGAGTTTAAATGCTTTGTCATATATCTCCTACATATAGTCCCGTGCCTTTGATTATATGTCTTTGATTATTGGTCGAACTAGGTCGATCCTTACCAAGTTATCAGAGGCATTACTTTTAATGCCACCTTCAATCCAGCCCTCTTTAAGGACCTAGAAAGGTCGTTTCATATTGTGTCCAAACATCATCTCGAAATGGTTGTAACTGGAGGACTCAAACAGTTTTTCTCGGTGCGACGAGCAGAAAATGTGAGGTCTCATCCAAATCTGTATGAATATATAGGCAATTTCCACCATTGCTTTTAGACTTGATGGTTTCACTGAACCTGTCAAGTGCACTTTGTTATTGGGGTTGACAAGCCACCGATAAAAAAAATACTTTATGCCATGAGGCCTCAAAACCTTCACGAGAGGCCAAGGCTTTATAATTAGATCCTTGGTCACTCCGAATAGACATCGGGACTCCTACTTACGAAATAAACATTACAAAGGCTTTAATGAGGAGCTACGGTATTAATTTTGCACATAGGCACTGCCTCAGGATAGTGGTATTATCTAAAATAGTAGAGCTAAACTTATTGTCTGACTTGATAGGTATTAGACATAGAAGGCTTTCCTGCAGTGTTGGTAATACCTATATTTCCCACCATGCAAGAGTTATCAGCAAACTTAAGGTCCTAGTGTCGATTTTTTAGCCACTACTAACCTCTCTACATTATACCCTCCCTTAAACTCCATACCCATAGAAGACTTTTTCATAAGTATTCTAGGCCTGGCAAAGTAACAGGAAGGGAAATTCTTGAATTCGGTTTTAGACACTCCCAAATTTAAGGCAGAAGACAGGGCAATATCCATCTGTTGCTCTTCCTTGATGGTCACTCTATCGAGCATGAGAGCAGGAGCATCTGACAGTGCTGCCACCCAGGAAAAGAGTTGACCATGAGAGTTTCACACGAATTGCGAGCCCCTTGCCAGCTACCATCTCAAAGCAAATAATCCAACGCAATGTCAGTCCCCCCCAAGGTAAGATCAGCATTGCCATGGCATGTTACAGTCATTACTGGAAGAGTTCCTGTACAGAGCACTCATAATACACTATATGATTATGACAGCCTGAGGGGCCATCATTACCTTCAAATATCATTTGAGGTATTTAGCCTGGTCAAAAATCCTTTACAGAAGGACAGAGCTTGGAAGTACTCTGTACTTTAACAAAGAGCAATAAACTAAGGTATCCCTGAAGAAAGAAAGATAGAAACAGTCGCAGTTGGATCTGACTCTTGTAATGAGACTTCTCCTGCCCATTAGAAAGAAACCATTTATTCCCGTACCTCATCCTGGAAAACGGGAGTGTGTGCTACTGGAGAAATGCTGCATATGGGATTCTGATTATTGGATTTACCTGTATTACTAGATTTACTACCTGAAGACTGCCTCTTGAATTTGAAATAGTGACAGCAAGCCCAGTCTTGTGATTAGTATCTGCAGTCCACAAACCCTGAGATTTTTTCTTTGCTGGTGCTTGCTTGTGACGGTTTCTTGTAGGCATGTTGTTCACCCTCAGAATCAATCTCTACAGCACCTGAGAAGTTTTTTCCTCAGTGCCCATTATATCCAAAGAACTGTGGGGAGGGAGAATCAGAATAATGCTCACTCTCAAATAAATATCGATTTGTTTCTGCCATTTTTGCAGATTCATTTACTGATGTTAAAACATGTCTTTAAGGAATACTTGAACATGTGGGCTAGCAACCTCTAGGAAGTTAGCTAACAAAACCATCTGCACCACATCACTAAAGTTAGCAGCATTGTACTATTTAGTAAAGATTTTAGACTGTTCACTAGAATATCTACATAAAACTGAATGTTCAACTGAAACTCACTTCTATAATTCTCCGGTATATTCTGATATGTACTGAGGGAATTTCACTTCACAATGCTCTAATTCGCAAAAATCTCATAGCATAATGTAGAGGCATATTCTTATGACTTTCCGAGCAATGTTGCATGAACAAGTGCCGTCCATCCCTCAATCAGCGAATGCAAAGTTCCAGCCTCATTCTCAGACGGTTTGAAGAATTGCTGGGGCTCGGCTTCAGAGAAACCTGGTACAGATCTTCCGACTTAATGCGACTTACCTCCATCCGAACATACAACCGAAAAAAACACTTCAACTTAGAAAAACAAAAATATATATGCACGTAAATATAGAAATTATCCTTGGTCATACGACCACCAACGCTAGCGGCTGCGTGTATATAATAGTGTACGTTAAAATTATAAAAAGACTAAGAAGGTAAAAAACAGTGTTGAAATAATGAATAACAAGAAAATTGATAGGTCTAGCCTAGGCTACACTCCATACAGCATTTTTATTTGTGCTGCCTATGAATGATACCTACAAGGAACATCAGTTTGTGAGTAGTGAAACTTAAGGTAATATATCAGGTTGATAATAAAATCGAGGTAATTATGACAGAAATTTACTAGGTTAAAAGAATGTTGTACAGGTATACGACTTCTACATGCCATGCTAACAAAATTCCCACATCCGTCCATTTCGATATCCGACCAGTCAGTTGGAGTGGAATACGGATGTAAGTCGGGGAGGATCTGTGATAATGATATGCTCATATCAGGTACGATGGCATTGTTTCCTCTCCTCTCCTTTCCTCTAAATCACATTCATCCTTGGAAAGAACACGTTCTCCAGTAGTCTGTTCTAGAATAAGTTTGGCTAATTCGAGAGCCAACAAAGTAGATGAACATTGAGCTAAACTTGGCCTGTCCCCACTTGCCTCTCTTACATGTGGGTTATCTAGGAAACACTCAGTGATATGATCCCTACCATAACGAGAAAGGACAGAGTAGGGAGATTAGACTAACACGCTCTCCCTGTACATTAGTCACACCAAAAATGAGAAGTCATTGTTAATGATTCCTACCGTAGTTTGTTGTGAATTAATTCACGAATCTGTGCAGTAGTTATGTGGCGACGAGATTCAATGCAACTAGAAGAGCACTGTACCAGCAATGTCAAAGAGATAATCTTGGCAGAGTATTATTTATTGTATATGTCGTCACCAAACGCCAATTTCGTGTTGGTGGCATTAGCCAACCAACAATTAAACAACGTATTCAGTGCCAAGGAAAAACACAAAACATCTACAATGCATGACTGCAGTAATGTAAGGTTGCAAAAGAAAGACAACCAGTAACAAAAAGCAGCGACAAAACACATAATGTTCCCAGACAGTCTCCCATATTAAGAATACAGATATTATTCCAAGGTCTGTTGTACCACTCAATAAAGCAGTCTAGATTATTGAATAAAGTATTCGCCAAATGTTTACTTGCTAAGTACTCATATATTTCCACCACCAATTATATTTACAATATTCGCGATGTATCATAGATATGAGTAGGTTAGGGAGAGCAAGAATTAATGCTTTCACTAGCCTCATCTTATTCACCCATACAGAGGACAGAACTTTTGTGTGTTAATTAGCTGAAGAGATTGAGGAACTGACCTCCAGGGCTGTCTCTAGTTACATAGTGAATTATCCTGGAGCTCACTCACACTATGATTGGTTGACTTGCACAAATGGTATTTACCCTGGTATGTGAATAGGGGTCCCATGCATTCGCACTGGTAATAACCCATCCTGATTTAGATTGGTTGTTTATGAAATTCAAGATTTGTGGTTTTGTGTGTGAAGCCCGTTCAATAAAAATGATTCACTAGGAGCATGCCACAGTGATGGTGAGAATGGCTGTTGTTATTGTGGTGGTGGTGAGAACCCCTGCAAAACAGAGAGTACAGTGGTAGTCGTGAGATATCCCTTGCACCACGATGTGTACAATGGTGGTAGGGAAATAACTCCATCACATTAGGAACAGTGTTGGTGAAATAAACCCTTGCACCATACTGAGTACAGTGGTGGTGAGACTACCCTTCTTCCACAGTGAGTGCAGTGATGGTGGTGGTGGTGGAACAGCCTTTGTAGCACAGTGGTGTACCTTTGATGGGTTTCGAGAATTTTTCTACTTTTGCAGCAAAGCCCTGGGCTAGGCTTGTCTAGTCAACCAGGCTGTTGCTGCTGGCACCCCACATATCCGTCACAGCCTGGTTGACACAGCACATGGAAGAGGAAAATAATATCCTCTTGATTTCTACACTTGTTCCAGCATTGTTTCCTTTATCTTCTGGCTAATGCTGTAGTCCCCGAAGTGTCCGAGCACCCCTGGAAAAGTTCCTCACACTGACTTTTCATTCATTGCTCTGTGGCTTCGTAACCTATAGGAATTGCAAGCCCAATCTGTCTTTGTCTCTGCATGATGGCTGCAATACAATTCACTGTTCTCATTGCTGCCTGTGTACCAAGTCAAAGCAGGGAGCTGCCTAACGCAATGGGCCTGATTCCTTCATCCTTCGTTTCTTTAGTACATGCTTGCACCCAAAAAGGGAGGCCTAACGATCTCAGGAACATCACTGCCGAGACAGATGTTGGCAAATTTTGTGAGTTCTGACAGGAGACACTGTGGCATCTCCAACAACTGGGCTAAGTATTCTTGGACTGTCAATAGTTCTACTATTGTGGTGTTATCATGAGGATAATTGCCATTGTTAGGAGCTCTAGGCATCTAAACAGGTTCTTGCCTTTTTGGATTTCAGATGTAGTGGATTCTCTGAGACCTATTGTTTCATTGCTGGTGATTTATTTTGAGTGCTCCTGTAGTATTCCCATCTTATCATTTTGCTGATTTGTGCTTTCATTTTCAGGGTTTCGCTGGGGTTCGACTTTCATTTCTCAAACAGGTGTTGCTACATGGTGAGGCAGAAGGGCAATATCATCCCTGGGTACTTTGTTTATAGTCCCAATGACAGATGTTGATAGGGACTTGTCCCTCCTGAATGGAATACGTAACTGGGTATTGACAAATAAGAGAAGGTTGTACCATGCTCTGGTAACTATTGTAGTATCATTTACTTTTACTAAAAGTCAATTAGTTTGACAGTAGCCTGAGTGGGAGCTGCTTTGAAGATGTGCTACCGAGTTCTGGCAGGTGTTAATTTGATTTTGATTGCTTCTTTGAGATCATTTGTTGAAGTTAAGCCTGAGGTGATGCTTGTATGTGTGCTTGCTGGGAGGAACCTTTAGTCATTTTTCTCTAAGGAAAGAACTATCGTGACTAAACAACGACCAGAGTTGCAACAGTGTTTGCAGCTTAATCCAGTTCATTGTTGATAATCCACTTTCCTTTGATTATCCGACTTGTGCCACGCTTTTCCCCGCGTCGCCTTGACGTCGTTGGCTTGCAGAAACCTGGTTATTATTCTCTGTTTCATCCGTTGATAGTTGGAAGTATGAAGCAAGGTAGGGGAGAGATGAGACAAATGGTAGTATTTGGTAGTGTCCTGGTGACACCTGGAGTAAGTTTTGTCTTTTTTGTGGACCAGGTGGCGTTGTGGATAATCGCTTTCCTGTCAGAGGCCTGGAGCCATCACTTAAACCTTGAGAACAGGGCTTGGATAATGCAGGCCTGCCAGTAATAGGAGGCAGAAACTGTAGTGATTCAGGCTTGACCCAAAAGAATAAAAAATAAATCGTCTTCACTTACGTGTATGGAGAGGGCAAAGAGGAAGGCTAACTGTGGGTCTGTTGAAGAAGTGAGGGGGAGGAAAGACTAACTAAATTCACTATAAACTAGACGAGAATCGAAAGCGATGCTGCATGTGGTCGAAGCCTATTCCTTTCAGATGGGCAGTATTGGAGAGTACAAATAGGCAACAACATTATCTGCAATATTAACAGGAGACATAATTTGTCAGTTTATTTTACCCTTATTTCCTCAGCAACAACTGCACTAGTGATAGATCTAGCTCGTGTCTCTTCAGTACATTAAAAGGGGACAACACTATAAACTCCTGTTCAAGTTTCATTAGTCACCAGAAATAGCAGATTCACAGCAACGTCACTGCTACCACCATGCAACACAAATTCAGTCTTATTCAGAAACTAACTGGTTGACTTGTAGAGCAAGCAGATGATGATTAAAATTAAGACATGTATTTTATCAATAATCTCTTTACTGGACTCCTAACAAGCCTCGAAAGCGAGACAATTTGCTTTGAACTAAGATTTGTAACAGCGGTGTGCAAAAACAATATAGAACTCGCCTTCCTTACCAGAAATTACTGTAACTAGAATTGAACTGTCCAAAAAGGATTTTATATAAGGTATTACAACTCTGTGTGGAAACCTGGCGCCCAGTTCTATTTCACTGCTATCTTGTTGCACCCGACATACTTGCTATCCTTACCAAGGATTTTTACATCACCGTCACAACTTCCAAGTAGGGAGGCAGATTAGTGATTTTCAAAACCCAATGTATATTACATGTTACTTTCGGTTACTCAATAGAAAGTATACTAGCCAATATTTACGTGTAATCCGACAATGACGTAATTATAAAACACAACTGGGTGCTTTATGTCTGACATCGTCGAGCGTATTGTAAAGTCTTCAGTATGGAGTTGAAGGACAGGTTGCCTGACAACGGATGGGACAACGAATGAAAATAGATTGCTACAACTTTTATTAAGGAATACAATTAGATAGGAAAACCAAGAATTGCATGGAAATATTATTTATTTACATTCTTACCTATATTTAACGCCAGTGAAATGTTACAATATCTGGGTCAGGAGCTATACAAGTTATGCAGTTAATTAGTCAAACAAAACATCTAGCGTGAGCACTCGCGACCTACACTACAAATTGACACATTAACGAACAACCAGGCTGACACACTATTTGCACATGAACTGTTAGGTCCCAGCACACACTTGCAAATTATCTTATCTCTGGTCTCGCCCTTTTGACGGAGGGAGGGATGCCTCCCTGTCTAGCTCTAGCGAATAGAGGGAACCCAGGAAGAAGGTTAGGGATAGTTCCTTGCCATTTCGTGAAGGCATAGGGACTCACAGATCACAGGTGGCAAGGTAGGTATTCCGTGCCATCTGGTGAGGGAAGATGAACATCCATAGAACAGGGTAGGGGCTGCTCCCTGCCTGTCCCTCGTATGAGTAGAGGGGTACCTAGAAGGCAGATTAGAGTAGGAAATGAGTTTTAGCTGCCACCTCTTGAGAGCAGAGCGTCATATAGAAGACAGAATAAGAGCTACCTCCATGGTTGTGGTCGTGAGGACAGAGACTGACCATGAAGACAGGAGAAGTTTCAGCTACCAACTCGTGATAGCAATTGGAACTCTGAAGGAGCTGCCACCTGCCTGACTTTTCGTGAAGACACAGATGCACACAGTAGAGAGCATAATGACTCCATCCTGTCTGATCCTTGTGAAGGTAGAGGAGCACACACAAGGCATGGTAAGGGTGTTCCCTCCCACCAATTAGCAAACATTTGATGGGATACATTTCTGCAGGCAAACTGCTGGTTTCATAGTCAACATCGTAATACTTAACAAGGTAACTTAACTATGTACTATTTATTCAAAATTATAAGAGGTGGGATGGCAAGGCTGAGGCGAATGATGGAGGCTAACAGCTGAGTGAGAGAGAGAGAGAGAGAGAGAGAGAGAGAGAGAGAGAGAGAGAGAGAGAGAGAGAGAGAGAGAGAGAGAGAGAGAGACAGACAGACTGAGACAGAGACAAAGGCAGAGAAAGACAGAAACACAGACAGCAAGACAGAGTCTTCCTCTGTACAAGCATTAAAAAAGTCAGTTATCTTAAACAATTCATTACTTTCCGAGGCAGAAGGTGCGCCAATTTTTTTACAAGCAATTTTCATTTAAAGAGAGTGCCCCACTTAAGTGCAAAGTGCATTAACTATACTAAACTATATGAATCGGATGAGTACATTGCAAGTACCAGATTCAACTTAACTTTATACTTTGAAGGTTGTGGTTATGTTTCATGGAACCGGAAGTCAGTTGAAGAATTTTTGCAAGGTGACCGGTTGACCATAGCTCATCCAAGTTAAAAGACTGGTTAAGCTAAGTATAATAAGTAATGGTGGTGGTGGTAGTAATAGTAGTGGTGGTAGTAGTAGTAACAGTAGTAGTAGTAGTAGTAACAGTAGTAGTAGTAGTAGTAGTAACAGTAGTAGTAGTAGTAGTAACAGTAGTAGTAGTAGTAGTAGTAACAGTAGTAGTAGTAGTAACAGTAATAGTAGTAGTAGTAACAGTAGTAGTAGTAACAGTAATAATAGCAGCAGTAGTAGTAGCTGTAGTAGTAGTTGTAATAATAGCAGTAGTAGTAGTTGTAGTAACAGTAGTAGCAATAGTAGTTGTAGCAGTAGTAGTAGTAGTAGTATTGGTTGTGGTACGAGTAACAGTAGTATGCGTCTTATTTATCTACTTGAAGTAGAAGTTCTTGTATCCAGAAAGCAAAGTGCCGATAAATATTAGGTAATACAGAGTAATCTTAGAGCAGAGCAGGAACAACACAGACAAGGTTTCCTCTAAGGAGTGTTTGATAAGCACTCCTTTAGCAATAGCTTGTCTTAGTGAAGTTATCCTCTGATCTGCCTTTATGTTATCCATAGTAGCTTTAGTGTTAATGGCTGTAGTATATGTGTTAGACTAGGTATCTATATAAGTGTTGAACCTGTACTGAGAGGAGAGGTGACCAACAAGGTACAGTTTGAGTCTAGTTAGCTCCATGTGACGAGCAACCAACGATGCTTCTCTGTAGCAGGTGAAAATGAAGCTGGAGGAAGTTAAGTGAGATACGGCGACTGACTGGGGATAAACAGAATTAGCAAGCCTGGGGACAACGGAGAAAGCCGATCAGTGGCGGAAAGGAAATGAACCGACCTTCTATAATAATGGATGTTGTTGAGCTGGAAATGTCTATCGCCTATGATGTGCACCAAGAAGAAATGAGAATGAGCAACTAAGCCCCGGAGACCAACAGGAAGACTCAACTGTGAATAGTATGAATAATAATATATAATAGTATCTTTGTTTCTAAAAGTACATGTACATGGCGCACAGGCCTAATAGACATCAATGATATACTACTATATAGAAAGCTGCTTGATATCCAGATCACATCGGGCAAATTAAGTCAGTTTTGTCCCAGGATGCGACCCACACCAGTCAACCAACTCTCAGGTACCCATTTTGCTGATGGGGAACATAGACAACAGGTGTAAAGAAACACGCCTAATGTTTCTACCCTCGCCGGGAATCAAACCCGGACTTTCGCCGAATGAAGCGACAGCTTTAGCCACCAGGCCACGGGGCACCGTGAGTGTAAGGAATACATGAAAAAATACAAAGGTAATTATATTTTTTTTATTACGGGTTTCGCAAGTAAGATACACAAATCGTGTGTTTAGCGACAGGGACAGGCAGATAGAATTCGTGTTTGCCTTCATGGTGCCAGAATAAGGGACTCAGTGGACAAGATGAGTGGGGTCCTGGTTGGAAGCGGGAATGAACTCATCATTTTCTGGAGTTTTGGATTATGTTATGTCAGAAAGGCAGCTAGGAGTTACCGAAAAGGTTGAAGAAGGCAAAAGATATCATTCAGGAAATGGAAGGTACACCTGTCATGTAAGGTATTTTTTCCAAGGATGAGGGTCGGTAACAAGCAGCTATCCATGGTCATTAGGGGTAAATAGACTCGTTATATGCTGTAAATTTTCCAAGGAAAAGTTTGACAAAAGGGATACATTTTATGATGAAAGTTGCATTAGTCTGGGTAATCATAATGTTTTTGAAACTTTAGATAGGTCTGACGCAAATACGATGAAGTTATAGTAAGTTAAAATTTAGGAGCGACGTGTGAAGGGAAAGGATTGTGTTACTGAATATAAAAGAAAGAAAACACAAAGTAGCTTGTCTGATGAGACTTATGACTAAATTTTCTAAATTTATTATTTTAGCAGCCGTAGCTCTAGGAATATAAAAGTACGAACTAAGAAGGTCTGAAACTTAGTCTGTATAGTAACAAATTTTTGAAGGAAATTAAAATTTTATTTTAGTCCTACAATACCCATCCCAGAACTTCTAAATCAACGCAGGAAGACTTCGTCGGGACGAAATTGTAAAGGCTAAAGACAAGAAACGGTAATTCTCCTAGGAATTTTAATTTCAACTAAACTGGCTGGAAATCTCTGACGAGGAAACTAGAGTCAAACGATTTCCTTGAGCAATATATGACATTACAAACGAGGCAAGAAAACCTGCTTGGCTTGGAAAAGAGGTAGTAAGGATAAATCAGGTAAAGTCTCAGATTTTCGTTCTGTAGTATATAATGTGCTGACCTGGGCAACACAGGTAACTATCAATAATACCGTTTTCCAAATACTATACCTGCTGTGCGGCTAACGCATATTCCCTATATAGAAATAAGATCGAGCAGAAGTTATTAGAAATGGATGAATTGGAGACTAAAGCATCTTTCAGGAGAGAAGACTGAAATTCATAAGCTTGTCAGTAGAAGAGAGGGTCACCTTATTATCTAATATATATTCATTGTTGAAAGAGAGGAGCATAAAAGGGGATAAGAATAACTAAACGAGACTCTGAAATCAGAGTGGCAAAGAAATCAAAGTCAAATCCGAAAGGTTCTTTTTCAGATATTCTGAAAAAAAAAATAGTAAAGAAAAGTTGGGTCCACTTAAAATTAACTCTGGGCCATCTTACTGATAATGACAAAAGATAAGTACTCTAGTTGTAAGATATTTTCTCGGATGACAAATAGGCAACAAAGAGTTTGCATTATTAATATGATTAAATCAGAATGGTTACCAGTGACAAGTGACCTTCCACAAAGATTGACTTTTGACCCGTTATTGTTCTAAATTTACTTATAAGACCTCGACGACACAAAAATAGGCCTAATAATAGATTCAGAGGAAGACATAATTAATCTTGAGGACATAGCAAAGACTGTAGGAAGTAGGAAATCCTTCCTAAGAGCGTAGCAGGAACAACAAAGGTTTGGAAATCAAATTTACCTCGTAAGGAAAACAAAATAAAGAGTTCGGGTTCACACAAAGGAGAAGATAAATAAGACATGTGTCTCATTTATCTTTCTTCGGTATTATATACCAGTAAAATAATGAAAGAGCATTCATATTTTATGGTATTCGAAGATTCCACTTGGAAGAGTCACAACAGGAGACATAAACAACCCAGTTGTAAATCTCTTCTCACACCTTCACTGTATATATGCGCTGTTTGTTTGTCACTGAGAGAATGAATTGAGTCCATGATGGATGAACGGTTACTCAATAAAACGCCACCAGTCTCACATTGTGTCTTATTTACAGTTTCTGTAACTGTCAGTCTCTGTCTGTCTGTCTGTCTGTCTGTCTGTCTCTCTCTGTCTGTCTCTCTCTCTCTCTCTTCTTATCCCTGTTTTTACACATCCATTTTCTCTATATTTTGCTTCTCGAACTTTTTTCTCTCCGTCTCTTTATTATATGTCGTCGCCATTCAATTTGCAGTTAGTAAGAGATTTTCGCAATTTCAGCTTAACGATGCCATTGAGGCAACAAATTCGGGTGCTTCTTAAGACTTACCCAGGAACCCTCTTAGCGCGCGTTCTACACTCCTACACAATATTAATACATTATTTCTGCACGGGCAATTATCACACATTTTATAAAGGGGAGATCCTGCGTAGATTTAACTTCACAAAACTATGTTGTGTATTTTCTCAGAGTTGTAAAGAAGACTGTATGATTTCTTATATATATATATATATATATATATATATATATATATATATATATATATATATATATATATATATATATATATATATATATTACACATATACATATATAATATATACATATATATATATACATATATATATATATATATATATATATATATATATATATATATATATATATATATATATATATATATATATATTATCATACAGTCTTCTTTACAACGAAACAAGTGGCTTTGAATCATTTACCAAACTGCGGCAGACCAGGGTTCGACCCCACGACACATTGTCCCGCCTCAAGAGACAACACAATGTACATGTTACCTTATCCATTCAGCCATTGATCCTTCAAAGATCACGCACCCAGCATAGCTAGGTGTTGTTCGTGACCCGAGGACACTCGTGGCAGTGGAATGCTCTAGGATTAATTCCAGCCTCCTCCTGTTTGAGTACCCGCCTCCACAAGCAGCCCACATAGCACTGAAACCACGAAACAAGTGGTTTTGAATCATTTGCCAAACTGCGGCACACCAAGGTTTAGTAAATGATTCAAAGCTATGTTATGTGTTCAAGCATTCAATAGAAGTATGATAATAGGGATAGCTCAGTAACGGTCCCAGATTTTCACTTTGCAGTTTACAATGGGCTTAGAGAAAACCTGTCATCTGTGGACTGGGGTAACGAAGACAGCTATTATTAGGAGAGCTTTCTAAACACTATGCATGATGCCCAACTTACGTTTATTCCCTTTAAAGAAATTAGATCGAATAGAAATGACCCTAAATGGATGAATAATAGGCTCAAATATCTTTCAGGGCAGAAGAAAGGAATTTATAGGCACATCAAAAGAGGCGAGAGTCATCATATGAATCAATATATTGACAATAAGTGGGACGTTAAAAAGGGAAAAGAAAAGCAAAACGGGACTACGAAATTAAAGTTGATAGGGATTTTTCCAGTTTTTTTCCAGGTTTATAGAACAAAAGTCAGAGAAAAGATAGGTCCCTAAAAATAATTCTGGGAATCTTACTGACAAGGAGAATGAAATGTGCTCTATTTTAAATAATTATTTTCTCTTGGTTTTCATACAGGAAGACAAAAACTATCCCAGTAATAAACTTTTATAGTGGGCCTGAAGAAGATAAACTATGTAATATCACAGTCACTAGAGGCATGGTTATGAACTAAGTAGACCGACTGAAACAAAATAAATCCCGGAGCCCTGATGAGCTTTTTTCAAAAGTTCTTAAGGAGTGCAAAATGAAACTCTGCGAACCATTAA
This sequence comes from Cherax quadricarinatus, assembly GCF_026875155.1. NCBI lineage: Eukaryota > Metazoa > Arthropoda > Malacostraca > Decapoda > Parastacidae > Cherax > Cherax quadricarinatus. The sequence continues at coordinate 81,782,419 of NC_069406.1, read as the reverse complement.
CTAATAATTTTAATATATCTCTTCAAACAGGTGTAGTGTCTGATATGTGGAAGCTGGCCAATGTAATTCCTATTTATAAAGCAGGGGACAAGTGTTACCGTCAAATTACCGCCCAGTAAGCCTAATCTCAATTGTAGGCAAATTGCTAGAGTCAGTTACAGCTGATAACATGAGCCATCTTGATGGGAATAATTTGATTAATGATACTCAACATGGATTCACGAGAGGGGCCTTTCCTGCCTAACTAATTTACTTTCTTCAGTAAAGCTTTTGAGGCCGTTGATCACGATAAAGAATTACATATTGTTTATTTAGATTTTAGTAAGGCTTTTGATAGAGTACCACACAAGAGACTGTTAAAGAGGTGGCAGCTCATGGCACTGGGGGAAAAGTGCTGTCATGGATCGAGTCATGGCTCACTAATAGAAAGCAGAATGTGCATAAATTGTGGGGTTAAATATGAGTTGGGATCTCTAACAAGTGGCGTTCCACAGGGACCAGTTGTAGGCGCATTGTTGTTTATAATATATATCAATGACCTTGACGGAGGAATTACTAGTGATATGAGCAAATTTGCTGATGGTACGAAGATAGGTAGGATAATCGATTCAGACGAATATATCACGGAACTTCAGGAGGATTTAGACAAACCCAGTTCGTGGTCAGAAAAGTAGCAGATGCAGTTCAGCGTAGATAAATGCAAAGTTCTAAAGCTCAGGAATGTTAATAACCATAGCACCTATCAGCTTAATAATGTTGAACTTAGCCGGAATGTTCATAACCCTAGCACCTATCAGCTTAATGTTGAACTTAGCCGGAATGTTCATAACCCTAGCACCTATCAGCTTAATAATGTTGAACTTAGCCGGAATGTTAATAACCCTAGCACCTATCAGCTTAATAATGTTGAACTTAGCCGGAATGTTAATAACCCTAGCACCTATCAGCTTAATAATGTTGAACTTAGCCGTATAGAATGCGAAGAGGACCCTCACCTATTTTGATGAGCCTATAAATTCTTTTCTTCTGCCCTGAAAGATATTTGAGCCTATTATTCATCAATTTAGGGTTATTTCTATTTTATTTTATTTATACGGAATAAATGTGCTTTGGGTAGCATGTATAATGTTTAGAAAGCTCTCATACTGATAGCCCTCCTCGTTACCTCAGTCCACAGATGAGAGTTGTTCTCTAAGCCCATTGTAATCTGCTAAGCGAAAATCTGAGATTGTTAATGAGTTATCCCTACTACCATACTTCCATTCAATGCTAAAGATAATTGATTTGTGGTCGCTTGCGCCAAGTTCCTCTGAAATTTCTAAATTAGTAACAAAGGTTTCCTTGTTTGCCAGAACCAAGTCAAGCAGGTTATTTCCCCTTGTAGGTTCTGTAACAAAACTAATTTAAAACAATCCTGGACTACCTCTAGGAAGTCGTTAGACTCTAAATTCCCAGTCAAGAAATTTCAGTCAATATTACTAAATTTAAAGTCCACTAGAATTAATACGTTATCGTACCTTGTGACCCTAACAATTTCCTCCCACAGTAGTCTTCCTTGGTCCCTATCCAAGTTTGAGGACGGTATATCACGCCTAAATTAAATTTTCGTGCCCCTCTGAAAATTCTACTCAGACTCAGTATGTGTTTAAGACTTTATACTGGTTTTTATTCAACCGTTTAAACAATCCCCGACATAGAGTGCCACCCCAACCCCCTCTCAGATATTTCTGTCTACTTGGAACACTTCAAAACCCTGAATGTGATATTCAGCAGGCATATCCCGATTTTTCATATTAAACCACGTCTCAGTTATTGCAAAAACATCAGTGTTAACCACACTTGCAACTGATCTCAATTCCTCCGTCTTATTTTTCGCACTACGGCTATTAGTAAAATATATGTTTAGAAAACCTCCCTTCACTTTTCTCTTCCTGCTGATTTCTGTTCCTCCACTATCCCTGTTACTGTCCTTATCGCCTATTGGCACTGGCTTTCCAGTATTCACAAATAACTACCTCATTCTGCTTATAAGTGATTTCCTTAAAACTCGCACTAACGCTACACTGAGAATTTATATTTAAGATTTTTTTTATAAGTCTCGTATATAGAGTGACATGAGCCACATTATTTGCCTGTGTATCCCTTCCTCACGAGTTGCGGCAGAGGGTAATTTAATCAAGGCTGATTTGGTGGTTTATAATGTGCACCTCAAAGACATTTTGATGTTAATCTCACTCATTCAGAGGATTGAGTTTTATATCATCGCTTCTCCTGAATGTTCTCACCTCCTCGATTACCTGTTGCTTTTTCCCCCGCCTCTTTGCTGGGCTTCCTCTCTCCTGGATATGAATGCCATACATTACTTATTCTTGAAATTATTTTTGGATACTGCCTCTACCTTTTCGCTGTGTAGGAAGAGGAGCTTAAAAAAGAGAAAGAGGGTCGGCGAGAGACAGATACAGAGAGAACATTAAGGTTTATAGTGTCAATGGGAGGGAGAGAGCGAGAGATGTTGGCAGTGATTGCTGGGTATAGTGCTAGTGACTACATGCAATGTACAAGGTAAATGTTGTCTGGGTAGAGGGGGAAGGGTGGCAACAGGAAGAGATCACGGTGAACGAAGGGTTGCGACAGAAAGTAGGGAAATGGGAGGGGTGGTGCGAGGAAGGGAAAGGGTGTCAATGGGTCTTGAATCTCTTGGAACAACAATACCCCTGAGAGAGAGGGTGACTCAGCCTCCCTCCACCCAAAATATGCAGAGATGACTACATACGGAGGAGTGGCATTACTCTCGCTCCTGCACCAAACACAGAGCTAAAGAAGAAATAAGCGTGGTAACTCCCCCCACACTTAATAAAAGTAAAGAAAGTAGGCTGATAATTCTCATATTCCCAAGCACCCCAACACTCACTCTCACACAGAGGCAAAAATAGATGGTGGTTAAAGCTAATCCCTTCTTAACATCCCCAATACAAAGAGAGCTAAAGAAGGAAGGAAGGTTATCAAACAAATCCCCCCATTCCATTCACACAAAGCTAAAGAAGGGTGATAACACTTTCCTTGTCTCCAACACACACACAAAGTAAACGAAAGAAGAGAGGTGGTAACACCTCCCTCTACACACTCACAGAAATGAAGAAGGGTGATAACACTCCCACTCTCTCCATACGACACATACACACAACTAAAGAGGGAAATAGGTTAACAACCCAAGGATATGAAAAACGACACACACGCTAAATGGTTATTGAGAAGAGAACACAGGCGGAGTGATATCGAAGGTGTAGGCTGCGAGAAAGGAAAAGACCAGGCAACGAAGAAATGAAAAGTGGAATCAGAGAGAGGAGAAAAGAACAATTAAAGGAAAGAAATTGTGTTTGAATGATGCACGAGGGAGAGGCTTTTGAAAAATAATTATTTAGGAAAAACCTGAGAAATAGTGAGAGAATGTTTGAGAGAATGAGAGAGAATTAGAGAGAGAGAGGGAGAGAGAGAGGAGAGAAGAGAGAGAGAGAGAGAGAGAGAGAGAGAGAGAGAGAGAGAGAGAGCGTGAGAGAGCATCTGCTTGACAGTAGGGGTTGCAAGAATCTGTTTTGTTTTTTATTCGCCGGTATTCTCCCGGCCCGGGTCTTTTCCAAGTAGTGGTGACCCGGCCTTGGCTCCCTATCTGGGGAGTGTCTCGAGACTTAAGTCTCCCATGGGAGGAAGGACAAGTACCTCATCATCTTTGGGACCAAGTGTCCCCAGGCTTAGCCACATTCCCCGCCCTCACGGGGCTCGTAGGGAGAAGCTAGGCCTCTGGTCTGCCATCTACCCCGCCTCAAAGGGGCTCGTGGGGATGGCAGTCTTATGAGCTGCAGATGGTAGCAAGCTCAGGCCTCTCTAGTCCAAGAATCTGTATGAGGCACAAGTACGCTCACACACTGAGTATGCTCCACTTTCTTGGTTTGCTTGCCCCCCTCTCATCTGCGACTGCTTGACAGAGTATAGAACAGAGCAAGAAGTCTCATCTCTAGTCTGGACCCATCTTGGATAGATATGTCATTTTAGCAGAACCTTCAACACAGGAGGGATGTGGGCGGCTTTACTGTTATATACAAGGCCAACATTGTCAAAGTACCACATTTGGCTCCACTTCGGGGACAGCGTGAAGCAAGCTTCTATACCACAAGACGGGCAGAAAGCAGCAACTTCACTCTGGCTGTACCCTTCTCCAGAAAATCACTTGATGTGAGATAATTTACCCCCAGGATGGCTCTTGTCTGGTACACATTCGTACATATTATGGTGTCAAGGAGATAAAGTCAGTTGATCAAATGAAAATGCTGGCCAACAGATGGTTACAACTTCATCCTGTTCCCTACTTGTATGTTTCATAACAATAAAAATGCTTTCAAATGAGCTGATGTAGGTAACAGCTCTTAGCTTGTCAGCAAAGGTAGGAATCCCTTTAAATCGTTAAATTAAGCTAGGGATCTTAACCTAACCTTGTTAAATCCAGTATATATATATATATATATATATATATATATATATATATATATTATATATATATATATATATATATATATATATATATATATATGTCGTGCCGAATATGTAAAACTGGTCAATTAGCAAGAACTCATTTAAAATTAAGTCCTTTCTGAATTTTTCTCTTATACGTTTAAAGATATATTTTTTTTTCATTAATGTTAATGTAAAAAAAATTTAATTTTGCACCAAAAGAATCTTAGAAAACTTACCTAACCTTATTATAACAAGAGCAATTTATTTTAGCCTAACCCAACTAAATATATTTTAAATACGTTTACAATAATTTAGTACTAAACAAACACAATCAAATATATTTTTTTCTTTAGGTTCAGAATGATTTTGGCGAAATTATTGCATACACAAATTTTCACTTGTCCTATATGGTAAGATGAGCGTTGCTATTTAAGCCAAGATCGCAAGTTCTGCCTATTCGGCACGACCATTATATATTATATATATATATATATATATATATATATATATATATATATATATATATATATATATATATATATATATATATATATGTCGTCCCGAATATGTGAAACTGGTCAATTAGCAAGAACTCATTTAAAATTAAGTCCTTTCTAAAATTTTCTGTTATACATTTAAAGACATATTTTTTCATTAATGTTAATGTAAAAATTTTTAATTTTGCTCCAAAAGAATCTTAGAAAACTTACCTAACCTTATTTTAACAAGAACAATTTATTTTTAGCCTAACCCAAAACTAAATATATTTTAGATTTGTTTACAATAATTTAATACTAAACAAACACAGTGAAATATATTTTTTTCGTTAGGTTCAGATTGATTTTGGGCGAAATTATTGCATACAGAAATTTTCGCTTGTCCTATATGGCAAGATGAGCGTTGCTATTTAAGCCAAGATCACAAGTTCTGCCTATTCGGCACGACTTTTATATATATATATATATATATATATATATATATATATATATATATATATATATATATAAAATATTATATATAATATTCTAAAAATATTTAAATAAATTTCAACTATTATGGTATATGTAGCAATTTATCTGGAAAAAAATAGGCTAGGTTAGGTTAGATGAGGTTTCTCAGGTTTGGTGCTAAAATAATTTTTAGATCATTGCTTAAATAGGTGAATTAGTACTTACCAAGTAGAATATTGAAAACCAGGTCATTCTATCTTCTGCATATAACAACTGTCCAGAATTCTTTCTCCAAGCTGAAGGGATAGAACGAATCCAAATTATCATAAAGACTCCACAATTTCTCACAAGGAACGCAGAAGTTTGCAATCTAAATAATACTAAACTTTGCGTCAAGAAACAAGGGACAGGCAATAATTAAGACAGGTGACAACAGTAATATACCTCTCACAAAAGAAAACTGAAAGCAACTGAAAAAAACAGAGGACAGAAATTTACAAGCACTCAGGGAAGCGAAGAATCAAGTTACCTAGCAAGAATATCTGACGCCGGCATAACCTACCATCGATATGAATAATTTTAGGGGGGTAGCGCTTAAAAAATGCACCTCTGCAAACAATAGTAACCCACATGCAAACAATCTACACCATAGTCATTCACCCTTCCTTCAGGATTTTATTATACAAGTGAACTTTTCCCCTCACAATCGCTGGTGATTAGTCTAATTGCTCCTCCAGTATTTCCCTTCACTATTTTCTTGTTGATTTATGCGTCTATTCTGGGGATATCATGGAAGGTTTGGTGGCAGGCAAAACCTTGAAAATATTTTCCAGGTGCACCAGCAGCCCTGGTGGAGAGACTGGTGTGTGAGTTCGAATCCTCTGCTGGTTGAGATACTGATATGACAACAATGTGACTTGTTTCCACGGATTGCATATGCTGTATATATTTTTGCAAAATTCGTGTACTATCAGTAAAGAGAATGAAACAACAAGGACCATCCTTGATGTTGGATCGTTAGTGAAGGAGCAGAGACGCTGTGCGTGCCCCTAACCAATCTTCAATACATCCCTTGAAACTGGGCAACTACCTGAGATATGGAAGACGGCAAATGTAGTCCCCATTTTTAAGAAAGGAGGCAGAAACGAGGCACTAAACTACAGACCATTGTCTCTGACGAGTATAGTATGCAAAGTCATGGAGAAGATTATCAGGAGGAGAGTGGTAGAGCACATGGAACGGAACAGGATTATAAATGACAATCAGCATGGGTTCATGGAAGGCAAATCCTGTGTCACAAACCTTCTAGAGTTTTATGATAAGGTAACATAAATAAGACACGAGAGAGAGGGGTGGGTGGATTGCATTTTCCTCGACTGCAGGATGGCCTTCGACACAGTTACTCACAAGAGATTAGTGCAGAAGCTGGAGGATGAGGCACATATAACAGGGAGGGCACTGCAATGGATCAGAGAATACCTGACAGGGAGGCAACAACGAGTCATGGGACGTGGAGAGGTATTACAGTGGGCGCCAGTGACGAGCGGGGTCCCATAGGGGTCAGTTCTAAGACCAGTGTTATTTTTGATATATGTGAATGACATGATGGAAGGGATAGACTCTGAAGCGTCCCTATTCGCAGATGATGTGAAGTTGATGAGAAGAATTAAATCGGATGATGATCAGGCAGGACTTCAAAGAGACCTGGACAGACTGGACACTTGGTCCAGAAACTGGCTTCTCGAATTCAACCCTGCCAAATGCAAAGTCATGAAGATTGTGGAAGGGCAAAGAAGACCGCAGAGTATAGGCTAGGTGGACAAAGACTGCAAACTTCACTCAGGAAGAAAGATCTTGGGGTGACAATAACACCGAGCACGTCTCCGGAGGCACACATCAACCAGATAACTGCTGCAGCATATGGGCGCATAGCAAACCTGAGAATAGCGTTCCGATACCTTAATAAGGAAACGTTCAAGACACTGTACATTGTATACGTTAGGCCCATACTGGAGTATGCAGCACCAGTTTGGAACCCACACCTCGTCAAGCACGTCAAGAAGTTAGGGAAAGTACAAAGGTTTGCAACAAGGCTAGTTCCAGAGCTCAGGGGAATGTCCTACGATGAAAGGTTGAGGGAAATCGGACTGACGACACTGGAGGACATCAGGGTCAGGGGAGACATGATAGCGACATAAAAGATACTGCGTGGAATAGTTAAGGTGGACAGAGACAGGATGTTCCAGAGAGGGGACAAAGAAACAAGGGGTCACAGTTGGAAGTTGAAGACTAAGATGAGTCAAAGGGATGTTAGGAAGTATTTCTTCAGCCATAGAATTGTCAGGAAGTGGAAGAGTCTGGCAAGTGATGTAGTGGAGGTAGGAACCATACATAGTTTTATGACGAGGTATGATATAGCTCATGGAGCAGGAAGAGAGAGGACCCAGTAGCGGTTAGTGAAGAGACGGGGCAAGGAGCTGAGTCTCGACCCCTGCAACCACAAATAGGTGAGTACACACACACACACACACACACACATATATATATATATATATATATATATATATGGTTGTAGGTAGTAGGTTGGTAGACAGCAACCACCCAGGGAAGTACTACCGTCCTGCCAGATGACTGTGAAACAAAAACCTGTAACTGTTTTGCATGATGGTAGGATTGCTGGTTTCTTTTTCTGTCTCATAAACACGCTAAGATAACAGGATATCTTGCTACTCCTACTTACACTTTGGTCACACTTCACAGACACGCACATGCATATATATATATACATACATCTAGGTTTTTCTCCTTTTTCTAAATAGCTCTTGTTCTTTTTTTATTTCTTCTATTGTCCATGGGGAAGTGGAAAAGAATCTTTCCTCCGTAAGCCATGCGTGTCGTATGAGGCGACTAACATGCCGGAGCAATGGGCTAGTAACCCCTTCTCCTGTATACAATTACTAAAAAAGAGAAGAAGAAAAACTTTATAAAACTGGGTTGCTTAAATGTGCGTGGATGTAGTGCGGATGACAAGAAACAGATGATGCTGATGTTATGAATGAAAAGAAGTTGGATGTCCTGGCCCTAAGCGAAACAAAGCTGAAGGGGGTAGGAGAGTTTCAGTGGGGGGAATAAATGGATTAAATCTGGAGTATCTGAGAGAGTTAGAGCAAAGGAAGGGGTAGCAGTAATGTTAAATGATCAGTTATGGAAGGAGAAAAGAGAATATGAATGTGTAAATTCAAGAATTATGTGGATTAAAGTAAAGGTTGGATGCGAGAAGTGGGTCATAATAAGCGTGTATGCACCTGGAGAAGAGAGGAATGCAGAGGAGAGAGAGAGATTTGGGAGATGTTAAGTGAATGTATAGGAGCATTTGAACCAAGTGAGAGAGTATTTTGGTGGGGACTTGAATGCTAAAGTAGGAGAAACTTTTAGAGAGGGTGTGGTAGGTAAGTTTTGGGGTGCCCGGTGTAAATGATAATGGAGCCTTTGATTGAATTTGTATAGAAAGGGGTTTATTATAGGTAATACATATTTTAAGAAAAAAAAGGAAAATAAGTAACACGTTGATTGGGCGAAATGACATAGTTTTTTGGATTATTTT
>NC_069406.1:81739097-81772856 GCF_026875155.1 Cherax quadricarinatus | reverse complement strand
TTAAATACAAGTTAGCAGTTAATTAGCAAAACAAAACATCTAGCGTGAGCACTCGCGCCCTACACTAAAAAATTGACACATTAACGAACAACCAGGCTGACACACTATTTGCACATGAACTGTTAGGTCCCAGCACACACTTGCAAATTATCTCTGGTCTCGCCCTTTTGACGGAGGGAGGGATGCCTCCCTGTCTAGCTCTAGCGAATAGGGGGAACCCGGGAAGAAGGTTAGGGATAGTTCCTTGCCATTTCGTAAAGGCATAGGGACTCACAGATCACAGGTGGCAAGGTAGGTATTCCGTGCCATCTGGTGAGGGAAGATGAACATCCATAGAACAGGGTAGGGGCTGCTCCCTGCCTGTCCCTCGTATGAGTAGAGGGGTACCTAGAAGGCAGATTAGAGTAGGAAATGAGTTTTAGCTGCCACCTCTTGAGAGCAGAGCGTCATATAGAAGACAGAATAAGAGCTACCTCCATAGAGCTTCCTCCATATGCTGCATAAGTGTCTCAATCTTCTACCTCCATGGTTGTGGTCGTGAGGACAGAGACTGACCATGAAGACAGGAGAAGTTTCAGCTACCAACTCGTGATAGCAATTGGAACTCTAAAGGAGTGCCACCTGCCGACTTTTCGTGAAGACACAGATGCACACAGTAGAGAGCATAATGACTCCATCCTGTCTGATCCTTGTGAAGGTAGAGGAGCACACACAAGGCATGGTAAGGGGTTTCCCCCCACCAATTAGCAAACATTTGATGGGATACATTTCTGCAGGCAAACTGCTGGTTTCATAGTCAACATCGTAATACTTAAAAAGGTAACTTAACTATGTACTATTTATTCAAAATTATAAGAGGTGGGATGGCAAGGCTGAGGCGAATGATGGAGGCTAACAGCTGAGTGAGAGAGAGAGAGAGAGAGAGAGAGAGAGAGAGAGAGAGACAGACTGAGACAGAGACAAAGGCAGAGAAAGACAGAAACACAGACAGCAACAGAGTCTTCCTCTGTACAAGCTTTAAAAAAAGTCAGTTATCTTAAACAATTCATTACTTTCCGAGGCAGAAGGTGCGCCAATTTTTTTACAAGCAATTTTCATTTAAAGAGAGTGCCCCACTTAAGTGCAAAGTGCATTAACTATACTAAACTATATGAATCGGATGAGTACATTGCAAGTACCAGATTCAATTTAACTTTATACCCTTTTAAGGTTGTGGTTATGTTTCATGGAACCGGAAGTCGTATTGAAGAATTTTTGCAAGGTGACCGGTTGACCCCTAGTCATCCAAGTTAAAAGACTGGTTAAGCTAAGTATAATAAGTAATGGTGGTGGTGGTAGTAATTAGTAGTGGTGGTAGTAGTAGTAGTAACAGTAGTAGTAGTAGTAACAGTAGTAGTAGTAGTAGTAACAGTAGTAGTAGTAGTAGTAGTAGTAACAGTAGTAGTAGTAGTAACAGTAATAGTAGTAGTATTTAACAGTGTAGTAGTAACAGTAATAATAGCAGCAGTAGTAGTAGTTTAGCTGAGTAGTAGTTGTAATAATAGCATTTATAGTATTTTGTAGTAACAGTAGCAATAGTTGTAGCAGTAGTAGTAGTAGTAGTATTGGTTGTGGTACGAGTAACAGTAGTAGCATCTTATTTATCTACTTGAAGTAGAAGTTCTTGCATCCAGAAAGCAAAGTGCCGATAAATATTGGGTAATACAGAGTAATCTTAGAGCAGAGCAGGAACAACACAGAAAAGGTTTCCTCTAAGGAGTGTTTGATAAGCACTCCTTTTAGCAATAGCTTGTCTTAGTAAAGTTATCCTCTGATCTACCTTTATGTTATCCATAGTAGCTTTAGTGTTAATTTGGCTGTAGTATATGTTTAGACTAGGTAATCTATATAAGTGTTGAACCTGTACTGAGAGGAAGGTGACCAACAAGGTACGTTTGAGTCTAGGTTAGCTCCATGTGACGAGCAACCAACGATGCTTCTCTGTAGCAGGTGAAAATGAAGCTGGAGGAAGTTAAGTGGGGATACGGCGACTGACGGGGATAAACAGAATTAGCAAGCCTGGGGACAACGGGGAAAGCCGATCAGTGGCGGAAAGGAAATGAACCGACCTTCTATAATAATGGATGTTGTTGAGCTGGAAATGTCTATCGCCTATGAAAGTGCACAAGAAGAAATGAGAATGAGCAACTAAGCCCCGGAGACCAACAGGAAGACTCAACCGTGAATGTATGAATAATAAATATAATAGTATCTTTGTTTCTAAAAGTACATGTACATGGCGCCCCAGGCCTAATAGACATCAATGATATATTACTATATAAAAGCTGCTTGATAAACCCCGATCATATCGGGCAAATTAAGTCAGTTTGTCCCAGGGGTGCGACCAACACCAGTCAACCAACACTCAGGGACCCCTTTTGCTGATGGGGAACATAGACAACAGGTGTAAAGAAACACGCCTAATGTTTCTACCCTCGCCGGGAATCAAAACCCCGGGCTTTCGCCGAATGAAGCGACAGCTTTAGCCACCAGGCCACGGGGACCGTGAGTGTAAGGAATACATGAAAAAATACAAAGGTAATTTTTATTTTTTTATTACGGGTTTCGCAAGTAAGATACACAAATCGTGTGTTTAGCGACAGGGACAGGCAGATAGAATTCGTGGGTTTTCCTTCATGGTCCAGAATAAGGCTCAGTGGACAAGATGAGTGGGGTCCTGGTTGGAAGCGGAAAAACACATATTTGGGATTTTTGGATTTGTTATGTCAGAAAGGCACTAGGAGTTCCCAAAAAGGTTAAAAGAAGGCAAAAGATATCATTGGAAATGGAAGGTACAACAGACACAACAAAAAGGGCTCGTCGACTCATTTTTAGTTCCCACAGATGGGGATATAATAGAGCAAATAATGTACTTGGGGGCCCAAAACAGCGGGGGGAAATTTTCAACTCTGTCTCGTGTTTTGAATGAATTTTAAAAAGGCTAATGGGATCACCCCCATCATTATCCCTAAAAATGGGAAGGCCATTATGACCCACCTTTCAAAAACAAGAAGTATGTACCATACCCTCACTAATAAAAACCAAAAGTCATCCCTGGCCCGGGGATCGCCCCCCTCGCAAACCAGGTTGTAAAACCTTTAAACCCCCAAAAAGGCAACACCTGAACATAACAATGCCCCGAAAGGGGTCCCACTCCCCGCTATTGTAGCTAAACCCGTTAAAAGGAACTTTCCCAAGGTAACCACCTTGCCTATCTTTATTCCATTGGAGCCTACACGTCTCCCTTAACTCTCCAAGCCTTCTGTTTCCTAAAAACTGATAAGCTACCTCGTTTCATATGATGACTCTAACGACTCTAACGACTCTAACGATTTTTTGATTTAATGGTCGTTAATATTCTCCCCTCTAGTGAAGAAAAAGATGAGGCTTTGTTAATACAAAAGCTTCCACGAAAAAGTTTCCTTCTCCTTTTAAAGAGTCCAGCAAGGATGTACAGATACAACCTAACATTACTTCAGGCGTTCAGACGGTTTTGTACGGCGAAGAAAAAGCAATAATGGGGATTACAATTTTCCCAAATTAATGTTCAACATTTTTCAATAACCTTTACCTTCTTGAGGTTGAACTAATAACTACAATCCCGATGTTAACTTTTGAACAGAAGCTGCAAGAGTTGATAAACATTTTAAAATTTACGTGGATCTGTATGTTGAAAAATCGAGAGGACAGTTTGGGTGTAGCCATTTTGGTTTAAAAATTTGGGAAAATTTACTTTTAAAAAAATATTCAGTGGATGAAGAAAAACATTCTTGAAATAGAAAAAACAACGTCGCATGGACAATAGTAATAGGAACTGGATTTTTTTCCCCCCCGAGAAGCCATATATAGAGTCAATTCCTTACATAGGAATTAAGCAGAAATATTCCAACAATATAGCGGATTTTTTAATGCTCATCACCCTGCCCTCTTAAAACGTGGAGGGGTTTTCCCACGGGGTGTCTTAAAAAGGAAAAAACTCTTTAATATCAACAGAAAAAAAACTTGTCTTTTAAAGGCCCATTTTCAAATCGTACATTGGACCTCACCCAGGAACCCAATATTGTACTGACAAACAGAGACTGTGACATTTTCACTGCGTAATCTCCTGGTGGAAATGTAGGATCTGACCATATCCCTGTTATAAACAACTAAAAAACTTCTCCATTTAAATACCTGAAATCCTAAACCCCTTTAACACCCTAGATTGACCCCTTCGGGGCATATCGGGGAAGATGAAATTGTGTTTTTGGGAAAAAAAATTACCTTCCATGCAATTAAATGAGCAATCGGGTCCCTGCCCAATCGAATAATTAAAGCTACCAATGCAAATTGCCAATTAGCTTCCCGGATATACCAACAATAAAAACCTATGGGGAAATTAAGACACTTTAAAGAAATTATCAAGCGAATGTCGAAGGCATCTTCAAACGCGACAACCCCCCAGCAGCTCACTGACCGATTAAGGCACGAATTAATTAAAAATTAGTCAACAAAAACGAGACTATGGAAATTCCTATTTCTTCAAGTAATCAATTAACGTGAACCTGCAAAATTTTGGATAAGATCCGACAATTTTTTAGGGGCAACCCAAAAGGCTCAAAACTACCTATTCATCCCCTATGATGAGGATGTAAAGATGTTGAAATTAAACTTGACGACCCACAGGCCAGGCTAATTTGATGGGTTTTATGGGGAAAATTCTCTCTCACAATAATATCGTCTTTTAATAATAATCATTATCAGTTAGTAAATGAATGGGAGATGAAACTTGGTGTCTACAACACTCCTACCATCGAACTTAACTCTTGAAGATACCCACCGCTACAGACTTTACATTATTAAGATAAGTAGGTTTTTGGGAAAAGAATGAGAAATAGACCCCCTGGCCTCTTGGAAAAAAATGAAAAAATAAATACTACCTAGAAATTGCAAACAGCCCTTGGTAAATATTTATGCCATTTTGGCCTAGGAATTTTCCATTGTTTTTTAAGACTGCTAGAATGACTTTCTTGCTAACCCCAATAAAGAATCCACCAACCCGGGGAACTATAGACTATTCTTTACTTGAAGTCACTGAAAGTTTGGGAAAAAGTCATTTCCAACGATTGAATTACTTAGGATTTAATCATTTTTACTGAAAAAAATTTTGGCTTTAGAACACATAGAGGTACCAATCAGCAATAAATGTTTTTTGCACTGTAGCAAGCAAAACAGCAGGGCAATCTTGCCTTAATTTGCCACCAGAGATGTTCAAAAGTTTTTGATAGTTATGGCATGGGCCTTTATAAAAACTCATTGACCTACCGAACCTAACTGGATTTTTCTAGAGTAATTTATAATTTCTTACTCAAAGAAAATCTTTCCCCCACCTTTATGGCAATCGACGAACCTTTTTCCCGGGGCTGGTGTCCACAGGTTTTGTCTCAGTCCATTCTGTTTAACTTTTAGTGAATGCCTTCCCAACAGAGTTAATGACACAATTGTGACAATTTTGGGGCAATGATTTTATTCATGTCGTTCATCAACCCCAGAAACAGGAAAATACAAGTATGGGGGTCATAGAAAAAATAATATTGAACTTCGTCGAACATTAATTGGGAAAAAAAATGGAAAATTTTTACGACAATCCTGGACAAGGTCCTTGTTAACCATGGATGTTTTCATCAACCATTGAAATAAAGGGGTATCCTCAATACACCTGTACCAAGAAAACCCAAAAAAGTCTTGGATTGAAATAAGGCCTCACTCAACATTTGTAAAAAAAAGATAAAAGCCAAGGGGGGTCTTTGCAATTTTTATTCAATCAAGCCCCAACATGTCAAAAAACCTTTTAAAAAGTAATAAGCCTTTTCTTGAATATTGCCCAATACAAAAACAAAAGAAAAATGCTATTTTACAAACCAAATGCCTTCTTTTATTACCAAACCCAAAAAGGGGGGAACAATTTAAAAAAGAGATTTACATCCAAAGAACATCCATAAATGTACGCCCTTACCCCTAAAAAAGAAACAACTTTATAAATGCAAAAAAATATAAATGCCAAGAAGAGAAACCTATACAAGGATAAATCCCACCGAACCCTTCTATTAACTAAAAAATGCCCCCAAAAGAGGGCGGTTTTTTAAAAGATGATTTAAAACCCATGTTTTAGCAACTTATGAGAAAAGATTGGAACTACCCAGAACCCATGTTACTGAAAAACCATCCCCCAATTAGGGGAATTTTAAAATAATTTTAAGGGTTTTAAAACGATGCATTGCATTTTGGCAAAAAGAAGTATTGCACACTTAAAACGGCGAAAAAAACCTTTTCCTTTTCTTAATTCGTTTCAACGCAAAAAAAAAAAAAAAAAAAAAAAAAAAAAAAAAAAAAAAAAAAAAAAAAAAAAAAAAAAAGAATTTAAATTTTAAAAAACCAATTCAGATCGACAAACAAAAAATTTTTGTGCTCGAGGGGTTATAAAAACCTCTTAAAAAAATAATCTTTTCGTTTTCAAATCCACTTTTTAAAATTACACCAAAGGGGTGGGCCCCTTACCTTTAAAAATCCTCCCCATCCCCCCCCCTCCAACCCTCTTCCAAATTTTCCATCCTTCCCATCCCTTCTTCTTCCCCATCTTCCCAAACTCTGGTCTTAGAAGCGAAGAAAACCCCTGTCTTTGGGGTATTTTTTTCCAAGGTGAGGGTCGGTAACAAGCAGCAAATCCGGGTCTTAGGGGTAATAGATCTTTATATCGAAAATTTTCCAAAGGGAAAAATTTGAAAAAGGGGATAAAATTTTTGATGAAAGTTGCTTTAGTTGGGTAATCAAAATGTTTTAAAAACTTTAGATAGGTCGACGCAAATACGATGAATTTTAGTAATTAAAAAATTTAGGAGCGACGGGAAGGGAAAGGTTTGTGTTACCGAATATAAAAGAAAAAAACACAAAGTAGTTGTCTGGTGAGACGTATGCCCAAATTTTCAAAATTTATTTTTTTTAGCAGCCGTAGCTCTAGGAATATAAAAGTACGAATAAGAAGCCTGAAACTTAGTCTGTAATTAAAAAATTTTTTAAAGGGAAATTAAAATTTTTTTTAGGCTACAATACCCATCCCAAACTTCTAAAAACGCGGGGAAGATTTGTGGGGAAAAAATTTGTAAAGGCTAAAGACAAAAACTAATTTCCTAGGAATTTTAATTTCAATAAAAATTGGCGGAAATCTCTGACGAGGAAACTGAGTCAAAAGAATTTTTCCCTTAGCAATAATGACATTGCAACGAGGCAAAAAAATTCTGCTTGGTTGGAAAAAAGGGGAGTAGGAAAAATCAGTAAAGTCTTAGATTTTCGTTCTTAGTATATAATGGGGACCTGGCAACACAGGTAATATCAATAAACCATTTTCCAAATAAAACCCGCTGTGCGGCTAACCATATTCCCCATATAGAAATAAAATCGAGCAGAAATTATTAAAAAAGGATGAAATTTGGGGACTAAGCATTTTTTCAGGGAGAAAACTGAAATTCTAAGTTGTCGTAGAAAAAGGGGTCACTTATTATCTAATAAATTCATTGTTGAAAAAAGGAGCATAAAAGGGGAAAGAAAAAAAAAACGGGACTCTGAAAACAAATGGCAAAGAAATCAAAGTCAAAAACCCCAAAGGGTTTTTTTTCAGATATTCTGAAAAAAAAAAATAGTAAAAAAAAAGTTGGGTCCACTAAAATAACCTGGGCCCTCTTATGTAATGACAAAAAATAAGTACCCAAATTGTAAGATATTTTTCGGATGACAAAAGGGAACAAAAAAGTTTGCATTATTAATTGTTAAATCAGGAAAGGTTTCCAGGACAAGTGACCCTTTCCCCAAAGATTACTTTTTTACCCGTTTTTGTTCTAAAATTTACTTAAAGGCCTCGAAAAACACAAAAATAGGCCTAATAATAGATTCAGAGGAAGACTAATTAAAACTTGAAGACAAGCAAAGACTGTAGGAAGTAGGGAAAACTTCCTAAGAGCGTAGCAGGAACAAAAAAAGTTTGGAAAACAAATTACCCCGTAAGGAAAAAAAAAAAAAAGATTCGGGGTTCACACAAAGGAGAAGAAAAATAAGACATGTGTCTCATTTATCTTTCTTTTGGTATTATATACCAGTAAAATAATGAAAGAGCATTCATTTTTATGTATTCGAAGATTCCACTTGGAAAAGTCACCAGGAGACATAAACAAACCCGTTGTAAATCTCTTCTCAACCTTCACTGTATATATGCGCTGTTTGTTTGTCATGAGAGAATGAATTGAGCCAGAGGGTGAACGGTTACCAATAAAACGCCACGTTCACATTGTGTCTTATTTACAGTTTCTGTAACGTCAGTCTCTTCGTCTGTCTGTCTCTCTCTGTCTCTCTGTCCTCCCCCTTCTCTCCTCTCTCTTTAAACCCTGTTTTTTCACATCCATTTTCTCTATATTTTGCTTTTTTCGAACTTTTTTCTCTCCGTTTCTTTTTTATATGTCTCCCCCTTCAATTTGCATTAGTAAAAAGATTTTCGCAATTTTTACTTAACGAGCCCCTTGAGGCAACAAAAGGGTGCTTCTTAAGATTTCCCCGGAAAACCCCCCCCTTTGCGCCGTTCACACTCCTACACAAATTAATACATTATTCTGCACGGGGTTATACACATTTTATAAAGGGGAGATCCTGGTAGATTTAAATTCACAAAAAATAGTTGGTATTTTTTCAAGTTTTAAAAAAGACTGTATGATTTTTTATATTATATAATATATAAAATATAAAATATATATATTTTATATATATATATTATATATTAAATATTATATATAATTTTTCAACATCTTTTTTCAACGAAAACAAGGTTTTTTTAATCATTTACCAAATGCGGCAGGCCCCGGTTTCGACCCACGAACTTGCCCCCTCAAGAGACAACACAATGTAATGTTTTCTTAACCTTCCCATTGATCCTACAAAAATCACGCACCCAGCATGCTAGGGTTTTTTTCTGACCCCCGGGGGATCGTGGCAGTGGGAAAGCTCTGGATTAATTCCCCTTTCCCGTTTGAGTCCCGCCCCCCACAAGCAGCCACTAGACTGAAACCACGAAACAAGTGGTTTTGAATCATTGCCAAACGCGGCCCAAACCCAAAGGTTTGTAAATGATTCAAAGCTATGTTATGTTTCAAGCATTCAATAGAAGTAGATAAAGGGTAGCTCAGTAACGGGGCCCGATTTTCACTTTGCGTTTACAATGGGCTTAGAGAAAAACCCGTCATTGTGGGCTGGGGGGAACGAAAACAGTATTTTAGGGGCTTTTTAAACACTATGCATATGCCCAAATTACGTTTTTTTTCCCTTTTAAAAATTTGATCGAATAGAAAGACCTAAATGGTTTAATAAAAGCCAAAAAATTTTCAGGGGAAAGAAAGGAATTTATAGGACATCAAAAGAGGGGGAAGGGATCTTGAATCAAAAAATTTTACAAAAATGGCGTTAAAAAGGGGGAAAAAAAAAGCAAAAAGGGATACGAAATTAAAGTTGATTTGGGATTTTTCCCGTTTTTTTTCCCGGGTTTATAGAAAAAAAGACCGAGAAAGTAGGGCCCTAAAAAATAACTGGGAATCTTACTGACAAGGAAATGAAATGTGCTCTATTTTAAATAATTATTTTTTCTTGGTTTCATACAGGGAAAACAAAAAAATATCCCCCGTAATAAACTTTTTTAGTGGGCCTGAAGAAAATAAAAAATTGAATATCACGTCATAAGGATGGTTATGAACTAAGAGCCGATGAAACAAAATAAAACCCGGGGGGCCCTGTGAGTTTTTTCAAAAGTTTTTAAGGAGTGCAAAATGAAACTTGCGAAACCCTTAACTAAGAATTTTAATATATCTCTTTTAAAAGGTGTAGTTTGATATGTGGGGAAACTGGCCAATGTAATTCCTATTATAAAACAGGGGGGAAAATTTACCCTAAATCCGCCAGTAATCCAATTTAATTGTAGGAAAATTTCTAAGTCAGTTACAGCTGATAAAATGGCCATCTTTATGGGAAAAAATTTGATTTAAAGATTCAACTGGATTTACGAGAGGGGCCTTTCCTGCCCAATAAATTTTTTTTCTTAGTAAAGCTTTTGAGGCGTTTTATCCGATAAAAATTAATATTTTATTAGATTTTAAAGGTTTTGATAGAGTACCACACAAAATGTTAAAGAGGTGGTAGCTCATGGCACTGGGGGAAAGTGCTGTCCTGGATCGGTCATGGCTCACCATAGAAAGCAGAATGTGATAAATTTGGGGTTAAATCTGAGTTGGGATCTCTAACAAGTGGGGGTTCCCAGGGACCGGGTTGTAGGCGCATTGTTGTTTATAATTATATCAAAGCCCCTTTACGGGGGAATTTTGTGATATGAGCAAAATTTTCTGATGGGACGAAAAAGGGGAGGATAATCGATTCGACGAATATACACGGAACTTCGGAGGATTTAACAAACCCAGTTCGTGGTCAAAAAGGCCCCAACATTCAGCGTAGATAAAAGCAAAGCTAACGGAATGTTCTAACCCCAGCCCCCACACAAAAGTTGAAACTTTACCAATTTCTAACCCTTCCCTATCACTTTAATGTTGAAAATTAGCCGGGAAAGTTCATAAACCCTACACCTATCAATTTTTTAATTGAACTTAGGGTGGTTCATAACCCTAGCCCATCATTAATAAAAATTTTTTTAATTACGGAATTTTATAACCCTAGCACCTATCAGCTTAAAAATTTGAACTTAGCCGGTGTTCATAAACCCCCAGCACCTTCAGCTTTAAAATGTTGAACTTTTGCCGGAATGTTCATAACCTAGCAACCTATCGCTTTAAAAATGTTTTAAATTAGCCGGGGAAAGTTCATAAACCCAGCACCCATCGCTTAAAAAGTTGAACTTAGCCGGGAAAGCATAACCCTAGCACCCATCACTAATAATTTTTGAAAATTAGCCGGGAAAGTTCATAACCCCAGCACCTATCAGCTTAATAATGTTGAACTTAGCCGGGAATGTTTATAACCCCAGCACCCTTTAGCTTAAAATGTTGAACTTAGCCGGAATGTTCATAACCCTAGCACCTTCGCTTAATAATGTTAAAATTAGCCGGAAAGTTTTATAACCCCAGACCCATCAGCTTAATAAGTTAACTTAGCCAATGTTCTAACCCTACACCCACAGCTTAATAATGTTTAACTTAGCCGGAATGTTCAAACCCCGCAACTATCAGTTATATGTTGAAATTGCCGGATGTTCATAACCCTGCACTTCAGCTTAATAATGTTGAACTTAGCCGGGAAAGTTATAACCCTACACCTTAGCTTTTAATGTTGAACTTGCCCAATGTTATAACCCTCCCTATCAGCTTAAAAATGTTGAACTTAGCCCGGGAATTTCAAAAACCCAGCACCTATCAGCTTAAAATGTTAAACTTAGCGGAATGTTCATAACCCTAGCACCTATAGTTAAAGTTGAACTTAGCCGATGTTCATAACCCTAGCACCTATCAGCTTAATAATGTTGAACTTAGCCGGAATGTTCATAACCCTAGCACCTATCAGCTTAATAATGTTGAACTTAGCCGGAATGTTCATAACCCTAGCACCTATCAGCTTAATAATGTTGAACTTAGCCGGAATGTTCATAACCCTAGCACCTTTTCGCTTAATAATGTTGAACTTACCCGGAATGTTATAACCCTAGCACCTATCAGCTTAATAATGTTGAACTAGCCGGAATGTTCATAACCTAGCACCTATCAGCTTAATAATGTTGAACTTAGCCGTATAGGAATGCGAAGAGGACCTCACCTATTTTGATGAGCCTATAAATTCTTTTCTTCTGCCCTGAAAGATATTTGAGCCTATTATTCATCAATTTAGGGTTATTTCTATTTTATTTTCTTTATACGGAATAAATGTGGTTTGGGTAGCATGTATAATGTTTAGAAAGCTCTCATACTGATAGCCCTCCTCGTTACCTCAGTCCACAGATGAGAGTTGTTCTCTAAGCCCATTGTAATCTGCTAAGCGAAAATCTGAGATTGTTAATGAGTTATCCCTACTACCATACTTCCATTCAATGCTAAAGATAATTGATTTGTGGTCGCTTGGGCCAAGTTCCTCTGAAATTTCTAAATTAGTAACAAAGGTTTCCTTGTTTGCCAGAACCAAGTCAAGCAGGTTATTTTCCCTTGTAGGTTCTGTAACAAACTAATTTAAAACAATCCTGGACTACCTCTAGGAAGTCGTTAGACTCTAAATTCCCAGTCAAGAAATTTCAGTCAATATTACTAAATTTAAAGTCCACTAGAATTAATACGTTATCGTACCTTGTGACCCTAACAATTTCCTCCCACAGTAGTCTTCCTTGGTCCCTATCCAAGTTTGAGGACGGTATATCACGCCTAAATTAAATTTTCGTGCCCCTCTGAAAATTCTACTCAGACTCAGTATGTGTTTAAGACTTTATACTGGTTTTTATTCAACCGTTTAAACAATCCCCGACATAGAGTGCCACCCCAACCCCCTCTCAGATATTTCTGTCTACTTGGAACACTTCAAAACCCTGAATGTGATATTCAGCAGGCATATCCCGATTTTTCATATTAAACCACGTCTCAGTTATTGCAAAAACATCAGTGTTAACCACACTTGAAACTGATCTAAATTTCCCTCCGTCTTATTTTTCGCACTACGGCTATTAGTAAAAATATATGTTTAGAAAACCTCCCTTCACTTTTCTTTCCTGCTGATTTTGTTCCTCCACTATCCCTGTTACTGTTCTTATCGCCTATTGGCACTGGCTTTCCAGTATTCACAAATAACTACCTCATTCTGTTATAAGTGATTTCCTTAAAACTCGCACTAACGCTACACTGAGAATTTATATTTAAGTTTTTTTTTATAAGTCTCGTAATAGAGTGATATGAGTCACATTATTGCCTGTGTATCCCTTCCTCACGATTGGGGCAGAGGGTAATTTAATCAAGGTGATTTGGTGGTTTTAATGTGCCCCTCAAAGACTTTTGATGTTAATCTCACTCATTCAGAGGTTTGATTTTTTATATCATCGCTTCTCCTGAATGTTCTCACCTCCTCGTTTAAACCTGTTGCTTTTTCCCCCGCCTCTTTGCTGGGCTTCCTCTCTCCGGGAAATATGAATGCCTACTTACTTATTCTTGAAATTATTTTTTGGATTCTGCCTTTTACCTTTCGTGTGTAGGAAGAGGAGGTTTAAAAAAGAGAAAGAGGGTCGGCGAGAGACAGATACAGAGAGAACATTAAAGGTTTATAGTGTCAATGGGAGGGAGAGAGCGAGAGATGTTGGCAGTGATTGCTGGGTATAGTGCTAGTGGACTACATGCAATGTACAAGGTAAATGTTGTCTGGGTTAGAGGGGGAAGGGTGGCAACGGAAGAGTTCACGGTGAACGAAGGGTTGCGACAGAAAGTAGGGAATGGGAGGGGTGGTGCGAGGAAGGGAAAGGGTGTCAATGGGTCTTGAATCTCTTGGAAAAAAAAATACCCTGAGAGAGAGGGTGACTCAGCCCCCCTCCCCCAAAATATGCAGAGATGACTACATCGGAGGAGTGGCATACTCTCGCTCCTGCCACCAAAACACAGAGCTAAAAAAGAAAATAGCGTGGTAACTCCCCCCACACTTAATAAAAGTAAAGAAAGTAGGCCGATAATTCTCATATTCCCAAGCACCCCAACACTCACTCTCACACAGAGGCAAAAATAGATGGTGGTTAAAGCTAATCCCTTTTTAAACCCTCCCCAATACAAAGAGAGTAAAGAAGGAAGGAAGGTTATCAAACAAATCCCCCCATTCCATTCACACAAAGCTAAAGAAGGGTGATAACACTTTCCTTGTCTCCAACACACACACAAAGTAAACGAAAGAAGAGAGGTGGTAACACCCCCCTCTACACACTCACAGAAATGAAGAAGGGTTGATAACTCCCACTCTCTCCATACGACACATACACACAACTAAAGAGGGAAATAGGTTAACAACCCAAGGATATTGAAAAACGGCACACACGCTAAATGGTTATTGAGAAGAGAACACAGGCGGAGTGATATCGAAGGTGTAGGCTGCGAGAAAGGAAAAGACCAGGCAACGAAGAAATGAAAAGTGGAATCAGAGAGAGGAGAAAAGAACAATTAAAGGAAAGAAAATTTTGTTTGAATGATGCACGAGGAGAGGCTTTTGAAAAATAATTATTTAGGAAAACCCGAGAAATAGTGAGAGAATGTTTGAGAGAATGAGAGAGAATGAGAGAGAGAGGAGAGAGAGGAGGAGAGAGAGAGAGAGAGAGAGAGAGAGAGAGAGAGAGAAGAGAGAGAGAGAGAGAGAGAGAGAAGAGAGGGAGAGAGAGAGAGAGAGAGAGAGAGCATCTGCTTGACAGTAGGGGTTGCAAGAATCTGTTTTTTGTTTTTTATTCGCCGGTATTCTCCCGGCCCGGGTCTTTTCCAAGTAGTGGTGACCCGGCCTTGGCTCCCTATCTGGGGAGTGTCTCGAGACTTAAGGTGACCAGGCCTTGGCTCCCTATCTGGGGAGTGTTTCGAGACTTAAGGTGACCCGGCCTTGGCTCCCTATCTGGGGAGTGTCTCGAGACTTAAGGTGACCCGGCCTTGGCTCCCTATCTGGAGAGTGTCTCGAGACTTAAGTCTCCCATGGGAGGAAGGACAAGTACCTCCTCATCCTTGGGACCAAGTGTCCCCAGGCCTAGCCACATTCCCCGCCCTCACGGGGCTCGTAGGGAGAAGCTAGGCCTCTGGTCTGCCATCTACCCCGCCTCAAAGGGGCTCGTGGGGATGGCAGTCTTATGAGCTGCAGATGGTAGCAAGCTCAGGCCTCTCTAGTCCAAGAATCTTTATGAGGCACAAGTACGCTCACAAAACTGAGTATGCTCCACTTTCTTGGTTTGCTTGCCCCCTCTCATCTGCGGGCTGCTTGACAGAGTATAGAACAGAGCAAGAAGTCTCATTTTCTAGTCTGGACCATCTTGGAAGATATGTCATTTTAGCAGAACCTTCAACACAGGAGGGATGTGGGCGGCTTTACTGTTATATACAAGGCCAACATTGTCAAAGTACCACATTTGGCTCCACTTCGGGGACAGCGTGAAGCAAGCTTCTATACCACAAGACGGGCAGAAAGCAGCAACTTCACTCTGGCTGTACCCTTCTCCAGAAAATCACTTGATGTGAGATAATTTATCCCCAGGATGGCTCTTGTCTGGTACACATTCGTACATATTATGGTGTCAAGGAGATAAAGTCAGTTGATCAAATGAAAATGCTGGCCAACAGATGGTTACAACTTCATCCTGTTCCCTACTTGTATGTTTCATAACAATAAAAATGCTTTCAAATGAGCTGATGTAGGTAACAGCTCTTAGCTTGTCAGCAAAGGTAGGAATCCTTAACTCGTAAATTAAGCTAGGGATCTTAACCTAACCTTGTTAAATCCAGTATATTATATTATATATTATATATATATATATATATATATATATATATATATATTATATATATATATATATATATATATATTATATATATATATATATATATATATATATTGTCGTGCCGAATATGTAAAACTGGTCAATTAGCAAGAACTCATTTAAAATTAAGTCCTTTCTGAATTTTTATCTTATACGTTTAAAGATATATTTTTTTTTTAATAATGTTAATGTAAAAAAAAATTTAATTTTGCACCAAAAGAATCTTAGAAAACTTACCTAACCTTATTATAACAAGAGCAATTTATTTTTAGCCTAACCCAACTAAATATATTTTAAATACGTGTACAATAATTTAGTACTAAACAAACACAATCAAATATATTTTTTTCTTTAGGTTCAGAATGATTTTGGCGAAATTATTGCATACACAAATTTTCACTTGTCCTATATGGCAAGATGAGCGTTGCTATTTAAGCCAAGATCGCAAGTTCTGCCTATTCGGCACGACATTATATATATGTCGTGCCGAATATGTGAAACTGGTCAATTAGCAAGAACTCATTTAAAATTAAGTCGATAAATTAGACACATGTGCAACTCTTGGGTATCTTTATTGAGGAAACGTTTCGCCACACAGTGGCTTCATCAGTCCATACAAAGGAGAATCTTGAAGAATAGGAGGAGAATGAGGTAATCAGTCCCTCAACCTTGAGTCGATGTGGTCAGTCCATCAATCTTGAATAGAATACGGCATACGTGCTGAGAAGGAGCTTATAAACCGTTGGCAGGAGAGGTGCAGCAGTCAGAGGCAGTGTAACACTTGTTCAATGTTGAAGTAGGTCGTGCCCAAGAATTAGGCAAGCGAAGAATTCCCAAGTATTAAGATCCCAAGAAGATGCGGTGTCTGACAGGTTTGTAGATGAATGGTTCAGAGAACCGACATGTTGATAACTTAGACACTTGTGCAATTTTTGGGTATCTTTATTGAGGAAACTTTTTTCGCCACACAGTGGCTTCATCAGTCCAAAAAGGAAAATCTTAAAGAATAGGAGGGAATGGGGGTAATCGTCCTCAACCTTGGGTCGATGTGGTCAGCCCATCAATCTTAAATTAAAATACGGCATACGTGCTGAGAAGGAGTTTTTAAAAACCCTTTGGCGGGAAAGGGGGTTGAAAGCAGCCCAGAGGCAGTTTTAACACTTGTTCAATGTTGAAGTGGCCCGTCCCCAAGAATTAGGCAAGCAAAGGGAATTCCCAAGTTTAAGACCCCAAGAAGATGCGGGTCGGGCAAGGTTTGTAGATGAATGGTTCGGGAAAAACCGACATTTTGAAAAAATTAGACACATGTGCAACTCTTGGGTATTTTTTTGGGGAAAAAGTTTCGCCCCAGTGGCTTCTTCGTCCCTTTAAAAAGGGAAAGAATTTTGGAAAAATTGGGAAGGGAATGAGGAAATTCGCCCTCAACCTTGAGTCGTGTGGTCAGTCCTTTCAATCTTGAATGAATACGGCATACGTGCGGGAGAAGGAGCTTATAAACCGTTGGTTTTAAAACCTCAAGGTTGAGGGACTGATTACCTCATTCCCCTCCTATTTTTTCCAAGATTCCCCTTTTGTATGGATAAATAAAGCCACTGTGTGGCGAAGGGTTTCCTCAAAAAAGGGAACCCCAAAGATTTTGCACAGTTTTCAAATTTTAAATCAACTTTGCCCCGGTTCCCCTGAACCATTCATCAAAAACCTTTGTCGACCCCGCATCTTCTTGGGTTTTAATATTTTGGGGGAATTCTTCGTTTCCCCCTTTTTAATTTTTGGGGCCCACGCCCCTACTTCAACATTGAACAAGTGTTACACTGCCTTTGGAATGCTGAAACCTCTCCTCCCAAAGGGTTTTAAATAAGCCCCTTCCCTAAAGCCCCCGGATCCCGTTTTCTTTTTCAAGATTGAGGGAAACTGACCACTTCGACTCAAGGTTGGGGGGATGATTACCTCTTTCTCTCCTATTCTTAAAGTTTTCCTCCTTTGTATGGACTGATGAAGCCACTGTGTGGCGAAACGTTTCCTCAATAAAGATACCCAAGAGTTGCACATGTGTCTAATTTATCAACATGTCGGTTCTCTGAACCATTCATCTAAAATTAAGTCCTTTCTAAAATTTTCTGTTATACATTTAAAGACATATTTTTTCATTAATGTTAATGTAAAAATTTTTAATTTTGCTCCAAAAGAATCTTAGAAAACTTACCTAACCTTATTTTAACAAGAACAATTTATTTTAGCCTAACCCAACTAAATATATTTTAGATTTGTTTACAATAATTTAATACTAAACAAACACAGTGAAATATATTTTTTTCGTTAGGTTCAGAATGATTTTGGCGAAATTATTGCATACAGAAATTTTCGCTTGTCCTATATGGCAAGATGAGCGTTGCTATTTAAGCCAAGATCGCAAGTTCTGCCTATTCGGCAAGACATATATATATATATATATATATATATATATATATATATATATATATATATATATATATATATATATATATATATATTATATATATATATGAGCGTGTTTGATAGGAGTGAATGGAGACAAATGGTTTTTAATACTTGACGTGCTGTTGGAGTGTGAGCAAAGTAACATTTATGAAGGGATTCAGGGAAACCGGCAGGCCGGACTTGAGTCCTGGAGATGGGAAGTACAGTGCCTGCACTCTGAAGGAGGGGTGTTAATGTTGCAGTTTAAAAACTGTAGTGTAAAGCACCCTTCTGGCAAGACAGTGATGGAGTGAATGATGGTGAAAGTTTTTCTTTTTCGGGCCACCCTGCCTTGGTGGGAATCGGCCGGTGTGATAATAAAAAATAATAAAAAATATATATATATATATATATATATATATAATATATATATATATATATATATATATATATATATATATATATATATATATATATTCTAGAAATATTTAAATAAATTTCAACTATTATGGTATATGTAGCAGTTTATCTGGAAAAAAATATGCTAGGTTAGGTTAGATGAGGTTTCTCAGGTTTGGTGCTAAAATGATTTTTAGATCATTGCTTAAATAGGTGAATCAGTACTTACCAAGTAGAATATTGAAAACCAGGTCATTCTATCTTCTGCACATTACAACTATCCAGAATTCTTTCTCCAAGCTGAAGGGATAGAACGAATCCAAATTATCATAAAGACTCCACAATTTCTCACAAAGAACGCAGAAGTTTGCAATCTAAATAATACTAAACTTTGCGTCAAGAAACAAGGGACAGGCAATAATTAAGACAGGTGACAACAGTAATATACCTTTGACAAAAGAAAACTGACAGCAACTGAAAAAAACAGAGGACAGAAATTTACAAGCACTCAGGGAAGCGAAGAATCAAGTTACCTAGCAAGAATATCTGACGCCGGCATAACCTACCATCGATATGAATAAATTTAGCGGGGTAGCGCTTAAAAAATGCACCTCTGCAAACAATAGTAACCCACATGCAAACAATCTACACCATAGTCATTCACCCTTCCTTCAGGATTTTATTATACAAGTGAACTTTTCCCCTCACAATCGCTGGTGATTAGTCTAATTGCTCCTCCAGTATTTCCCTTCACTATTTTCTTGTTGATTTATGCGTCTATTCTGGGGATATCATGGAAGGTTTGGTGGCAGGCAAAACCTTGAAAATATTTTCCAGGTGCACCAGCAGCCCTGGTGGAGAGACTGGTGTGTGAGTTCGAATCCTCTGCTGGTTGAGATACTGATATGACAACAATGTGACTTGTTTCCACGGATTGCATATGCTGTATATATTTCGCAAAATTCGTGTACTATCAGTAAAGAGAATGAAACAACAAGGACCATCCTTGATGTTGGATCGTTAGTGAAGGAGCAGAGACGCTGTGCGTGCCCCTAACCACAATCTTCAATACATCCCTTGAAACTGGGCAACTACCTGAGATATGGAAGACGGCAAATATAGTCCCCATTTTTAAGAAAGGAGGCAGAAACGAGGCACTAAACTACAGACCATTGTCTCTGACGAGTATAGTATGCAAAGTCATGGAGAAGATTATCAGGAGGAGAGTGGTAGAGCACATGGAACGGAACAGGATTATAAATGACAATCAGCATGGATTCATGGAAGGCAAATCCTGTGTCACAAACCTTCTAGAGTTTTATGATAAGGTAACATAAATAAGACACGAGAGAGAGGGGTGGGTGGATTGCATTTTCCTCGACTGCAGGAAGGCCTTCGACACAGTTACTCACAAGAGATTAGTGCAGAAGCTGGAGGATCAGGCACGTATAACAGGGAGGGCACTGAAATGGATCAGAGAATACCTGACAGGGAGGCAACAATGAGTCATGGGACGTGAAGAGGTATCACAGTGGGCGCCAGTGACGAGCGGGGGTCCCACAGGGGTCAGTTCTAAGACCAGTGCTATTTTTGATATATGTGAATGACATGATGGAAGGGATAGACTCTGAAGCGTCCCTATTCGCAGATGATGTGAAGTTCATGAGAAGAATTAAATCGGATGATGATCAGGCAGGACTTCAAAGAGACCTGGACAGACTGGACACTTGGTCCAGAAACTGGCTTCTCGAATTCAACCCTGCCAAATGCAAAGTCATGAAGATTGTGGAAGGCAAAGAAGACCGCAGAGTATAGGCTAGGTGGACAAAGACTGCAAACTTCACTCAGGAAGAAAGATCTTGGGGTGACCATAACACCGAGCACGTCTCCGGAGGCACACATCAACCAGATAACTGCTGCAGCATATGGGCGCATAGCAAACCTGAGAATAGCGTTCCGATACCTTAATAAGGAAACGTTCAAGACACTGTACATTGTATACGTTAGGCCCATACTGGAGTATGCAGCACCAGTTTGGAACCGACACCTCGTCAAGCACGTCAAGAAGTTAGGGAAAGTACAAAGGTTTGCAACAAGGCTAGTTCCAGAGCTCAGGGGAATGTCCTACGATGAAAGGTTGAGGGAAATCTGACTGACGACACTGGAGGACATCAGGGTCAGGGGAGACATGATAGCGACATAAAAGATACTGCGTGGAATAGTTAAGGTGGACAGAGACAGGATGTTCCAGAGAGGGGGACAATAAACAAGGGGTCACAGTTGGAAGTTGAAGACTCAGATGAGTCAAAGGGATGTTAGGAAGTATTTCTTCAGCCATAGAATTGTCAGGAAGTGGAAGAGTCTGGCAAGTGATGTAGTGGAGGTAGGAACTATACATAGTTTTAGGACGAGGTATGATATAGCTCATGGAGCAGGGGGAGAGAGGACCCAGTAGCGGTCGCTGAAGAGGCGGGGCAAGGAGCTGAGTCTCGACCCCTGCAACCACAAATAGGTGAGTACATATATTATATATATAATATATATATATATTTATATATATATATATATATATATATATATGTGTGTGTGTGTGTGTATGTGTGTGTATGTGTGTGTGTGTGTGTGTGTGTGTGTGTGTGTGTGTGTGTGTGTGTGTGTGTGTGTTTGTGTGTGTGTGTGTGTGTGTGTGTGTGTGTGTGTGTGTGTGTGTGTGTGTGTCGTGCCGAATAGGTAAAACTTGCGATTTTGGCTTAAATAGCAACGCTCTTCTTGCCGAATAAAGCAAGCGAAAATTTGTGTATGCAATAATTTCGCAAAAATAATTCTGAATCTAACGAAAAAAATATATTTCATTGTATTTGTTTATTATTAAATTACTGTGAAACTTACCTAAAATATATTTAGTTGGGTTAGGCTAAAATATTTTGCGGTTTTTATAATAAAGTTAGGTAAGTTTTTTAAGGTTCTTTTGGTACAAAATTTTTAATTTTTAAATTAACATAAATGAAAAAAATATATCTTTTAGCGTATAAGAGAAAATTTTAGAAAGGACTTAATTTTAAATGAGTTCTTGCTAAATGACCAATTATACACCTAGAGCTCGCCAAAATTCCGAGACGCCATCAATGCTCCCTGGAGAGATGGTAAAATATCGAGGACTAGATTCCCGGCCAGTCGCAGAATTGTTAATTGTATAAAACCACTAGCTGGTGGATTCATTAATATGTGTACTACTCGTGGAAACTGGTATTACGAACGAATTCGAGGAGAATGTAATTAGTCCTGCAAATTTCACGGTCACGTATGTGCTCCCATCAAGTGTGCCATGTTCTGTGATACTGGACACCTAATCTTTGAAGCACTGATGGCAGTGTATTTTTAAATGTTATCGTAACTCATAAATGAGCTAGATTTAGAATCAAAATAAGATATAACCTCCAAGAATTAAAACAATTCAATGATTCGATAAAAATTGACATCGATGAGAATGTACACGGTCACAATTATTAGTGTGCGGCTCTCCTGTAACAAATATACAAAATATATACTATGTCTGTCTAAATTCTGAAATGATTTACTAAGCTCCTCCTTCTACTGGGTGTCCCAGACGTCTCCATATATAGGGAAAGTCAGCAATTTTACCAAAATAGTCTCTTCATGATTACCATTTCTTTGTAGACACATGCAACCTGTAAGAATGATTTCTATACAATACACTTTTGACAAAGGTATTCTTAAAGAGTATCTGAAAAAAAATTGCTACGTATGGAGACTTTTGGACACCCTATAGTACCGCAACAATTTTTTCTGCAACTTATATGATAAACACTGAGATGCACTGAAGCGCCTTAGAAGTAAGAAGTAATCAAGACACTACACTCATCCTAGACAGGAAATATTAAATATGAATAATTATGCAATAATAAGATTGATAAATTCAAATTGTCCACCTGATAATTCTTTCTCCGTTCTCACGTTTTACGAGGTACCGATTTATTCATACTAACTGCAGTGGAATATTTGCCGAGACCTTCTGGAGAAGCATCTCTGATCTCTCCTTTGCATGACATGATTTATTTCCTATCCTGAATGACTGAGAGGAAGGTATGGCCCATCATGTGATGCTCTTCAACATTGACGATGATGATGATGATGGATTGTACGTGCTAGTGTGCCATCACGAAGCAAAGTTAGGAGAGTATTAATTGTTTCACCTTGTACGGAACAACTCATTGGTTTTGATGCATGGATCGAAACAGTATCACGCCCGCAAGCAAGCACGCAAGCGCACACACATACACACACACACACACACACACACACAAACACACACACACACACACACACACACACACACAAACACACACACACACACACACACACACACACACACACACACACATACACCAACAACAACATGGGATATACCAACAAGTGCTGGATGAGATACACACAACCAAGGAGGAGGTGAAGAAGCTGCTAAACGAACAATAACCGAACATCTCTCCGTGTGTCCTTAGAGATGGAGCAGAGACGCTGTGTGTGCCACTAACAACACATCCATTGGAATTGGGCAAATTCTTGAGGTATGGAAGACGGCAAATTTAGTCCCCATTTTTAAGAAAGGAGACAGACACGAGGCACTAAACTACAGACCAGTGTCACTGACGTGTATAGCATGGAAAATCATGGAGAACATTATCAGGAGGAGAGTGGTGGAGCATCTAGAACTGAATAAGCTTGTAAACTGCAACCAGCACGGATTCAGGGAAGGAAAAATCCTGTGTCACAAATATACAAGAGTTTTAAGACAAGGTAACGGAAGTAAGGCACGAGAGGGGTGGGTAGATTGCATTTTGTTGAACAGCATGAAGGCCTACGACACAGTTTCTCAAAAGAGATTACTGCAAAATCTAGAGGATCAGCACACATAACAGGAAAGGCACTGCAGTGGATCAGAGAATGCCTGACAGGGAGGCAACAAGGAATCATGGTACGTAACGAGATGTCAGAGTGGGCGCCTGTGACGAGAGGGGTTCCACAGCGGTCAGTCCTAGAACCAGTGCTATTTTTGGTATATGTGAGTGACATGACGGAAGAGATAGACTCAGAAGTGTCCCTGTTGCACATGATGTGAAACTAATGAGGAG
Organism: Cherax quadricarinatus; assembly: GCF_026875155.1. NCBI lineage: Eukaryota > Metazoa > Arthropoda > Malacostraca > Decapoda > Parastacidae > Cherax > Cherax quadricarinatus. The sequence goes on along the minus strand of NC_069406.1, from coordinate 81,749,297 downwards.
AATTAAATCGGATGAAGATCAGACAAAACTAAGAAGAGTCCTGGACAGGCTGGCTCCTCGAATTTAACCCCGCCAAATGTAAAGTCATGAAAACCGGGGAAGTGCAAAGAAGACCGCAGACAGAGTACAGGGAAGGTGCCCAAAGACTGTAAACCTCACTTAAAGAAAAGGATCTTTTATAATACCCAGCACATCTCCTGAGATGCACATCAACCAGATAACTGCTGCAGCGTATGGGCGCCTGGCAAACCTGAGAATAGCGTTCCGATACTGAAGTAAGGAATCGTTCAAGAGACTGTAAACCGTGTACGTCAGGCCCATACTAGAGTATGCAACAATAGTTTGGAATCCACACCTGGTCAAGCACGTAAAAAAATTAGACACAGTACAAAGGTTTGCAACAAGATTAGTTCCAGAGCTAAGGGGAATGTCCTACGAAGAAAAGTTAAGGAAAATGACCTGATGACACTGGAGGACAGGAGGGTCAAGGAAGACATGATAACAACATACAAAATACTGCGAGGAACTAACAAGGTGGACAGAGACAGGATATTCCAGACATGGGACACAGAAACAAGGGGTTACAATTGGAAATTGAAGACTCAGATGAGCCAAAGGGATGTTAGGAAGTATTTCTTAATCATAGAGTTGCCAGGAAGTGGAATAGTCTTGCAACTGACGTAGTGGAGGCAGGAACCATACATGGTTTTAAGACGAGGTATGCTAAAGCTCATGGAGCAGGGAGACAGAAGACCTATTAGCGACCAGTGAACAGAAGGGGCCAGAAGCTATAACTCGGTCCCTGCAACCACATATGAGTACATATAGGTGAGTACACACATGGAGCAGGAAGAGTGACCAAGTAGCGACCAGTGAAGAGGCAGGTTGCAGGAGCTGTGATTCGACCCCTGAAACCACAACTAGGCGAGTACAACTAGGTGATTACACACACACACACACACACACACACACACACACGCTACCCCCCCACACACACAACCACACACAATCACACAAGTTTAACTTACAGGATTATTATCAAATATAAATTGGGAGAATGGTTTCACCAGTAACTTAGTGAATTTGTTCAGTCAAACTTATCAGTTTCTTGAACTTCTCTTCAATGTGATAGATGTGGCTCTTATTTAATGCAAGGGCTTTAATTTTAGTTATTGATCTCGAGTGCAGAATTTTTTCCTAAAAGACCCCAGCACGAAATTTTGTCTAAATGATACACAAAACAGAGACCTGTGTTTTATGACCAGTGTCACTCATTTTATTAATGGCATATTGACAAGTAGGTGTGATCACTCGTTCACCTGCTGTCAGAATTAATAAATTAGACACATGTGCAACATTTGGGTATATATATTGTGGAAACGATTCGCCACACAATGGCTTCATCAGTCCAATGCAAAGAAAGCAGTGAGCATCAGAAGGAAATTGGGGTAATCGGTCCCTCAGAAGGGAGTTGATGTAGTCAGTTCACCAATCTTATTGGTTCTCTGAACTATTCATGTACATTGACTAGAATTGCATCAATGATAAGAGTTTCATGAATATTCCCAGCAGCCGAGACATTCACAGTATCTAAATTTCTCTTGCATGTTGTCAGGGAGTGAGTGCACATCCAGAGTGAGTGTTGTCAGGGAGTGCACATCCAGAGTGAATGTTGTCAGGGAGTAAGTGCACATCCAGAGTGAATGTTGTCAGGGAGTAAGTGCACATCCAGAGCGAATGTTGTCAGGGAGTGCACATCCAGAGTAAATGTTGTCAGGGAGTGCACATCCAGAGTGAATGTTGTCAGAGAGTGCACATCCAGAGTGACTGTTGTCAGGGAGTGCATATCCAGAGTGAATGTTGTCAGGGAGTAAGTGCACATCCAGAGTGAATGTTGTCAGGGAGTGCACATCCAGAGTGAATGTTGTCAGGGAGTGCACATCCAGAGTGAATGTTGTCAGGGAGTAAGTGCACATCCAGAGTGAATGTTGTCAGAGAGTGCACATCCAGAGTGAATGTTGTCAGGGAGTGCACATCCAGAGTGAATGTTGTCAGGTAGTGCACATCCAGAGTGAATGTTGTCAGAGAGTGCACATCCAGAGTGAATGTTGTCAGAGAGTGCACATCCAGAGTGAATGTTGTCAGGGAGTGCACATCCAGAGTGAATGTTGTCAGGGATGCACATCCAGAGTGAATGTTGTCAGGGAGTGCACATCCAGAGTGAATGTTGTCAGGGAGTGCACATCCAGAGTGAATGTTGTCAGGTAGTGCACATCCAGAGTGAATGTTGTCAGAGAGTGCACATCCAGAGTGAATGTTGTCAGAGAGTGCACATCCAGAGTGAATGTTGTCAGAGAGTGCACATCCAGAGTGAATGTTGTCAGGGAGTGCACATCCAGAGTGAATGTTGTCAGGGAGTAAGTGCACATCCAGAGTGAATGTTGTCAGGGAGTGCACATCCAGAGTGAATGTTGTCAGGAAGTGCACATCCAGAGTGAATGTTGTCAGGGAGTGCACATCCAGAGTGAATGTTGTCTGGGAGTAAGTGCACATCCAGAGTGAATGTCATCAGGGAGTGCACATCCAGAGTGAATGTTGTCAGGGAGTGCACACCCAGAGTGAATGTTGTCAGGGAGTAAGTGCACATCCAGAGTGAATGTTCTCAGGGAGTAAGTGCACATCCAGAGTGAATGTTGTCAGGGAGTGAGTGCACCTCCAGAGTGAATGTTGTCAGGGAGTGCACATCCATAGAGAATGTTGTCAGGGAGTGCACATCCAGAGTGAATGTTGTCAGGGAGTGCACATCCAGAGTGAATGTTGTCAGGGAGTGCACATTCAGAGTGAATGTTGTCAGGGAGTAAGTGCACATCCAGAGTGAATGTTGTCAGGGAGTGAGTGCACAACCAGAGTGAATGTTCTCAGGGAGTGCAAATCCAGAGTGAATGTTGTCAGGGAGTAAGTGCACATCCAGAGTGAATGTTGTCAGGGAGTGCACATCCAGAGTGAATGTTGTCAGGGAGTAAGTGCACATCCAGAGTGAATGTTGTCAGGGAGTGCACATCAAGAGTGACTGTTGTCAGGGAGTGCATATCCAGAGTGAATGTTGTCAGGGAGTAAGTGCACATCCAGAGTGAATGTTGTCAGGGAGTGCACATCCAGAGTGAATGTTGTCAGGGAGTGCACATCCAGAGTGAATGTTGTCAGGGAGTAAGTGCACATCCTGAGTGAATGTTGTCAGAGAATGCACATCCAGAGTGAATGTTGTCAGGGAGTGCACATCCAGAGTGAATGTTGTCAGGGAGTGCACATCCAGAGTGAATGTTGTCAGAGAGTGCACATCCAGAGTGAATGTTGTCAGAGAGTGCACATCCAGAGTGAATGTTGTCAGGGAGTGCACATCCAGAGTGAATGTTGTCAGGGAGTAAGTGCACATCCAGAGTGAATGTTGTCAGGGAGTGCACATCCAGAGTGAATGTTGTCAGGAAGTGCACATCCAGAGTGAATGTTATCAGGGAGTGCACATCCAGAGTGAATGTTGTCTGGGAGTAAGTGCACATCCAGAGTGAATGTTATCAGGGAGTGCACATCCAGAGTGAATGTTGTCAGGGAGTGCACATCCAGAGTGAATGTTGTCAGGGAGTAAGTGCGCATCCAGAGTGAATGTTGTCAGGGAGTAAGTGCACATCCAGAGTGAATGTTGTCAGGGAGTGAGTGCACCTCCAGAGTGAATGTTGTCAGGGAGTGCACATCCAGAGAGAATGTTGTCAGGGAGTGCACATCCAGAGTGAATGTTGTCAGGGAGTGCACATCCAGAGTGAATGTTGTCAGGGAGTGCACATCCAGAGTGAATGTTGTCAGGGAGTAAGTGCACATCCAGAGTGAATGTTGTCAGGGAGTGAGTGCACAACCAGAGTGAATGTTCTCAGGGAGTGCAAATCCAGAGTGAATGTTGTCAGGGAGTGAGTGCACATCCAGACTGAATGTTGTCTTGGAGTGAGTTCACATCCAGAGTGAATGTTGTCAGGGAGTGCACATCTAGAGTGAATGTTGTCGAGGAGTGCACATCCAGAGTTAATGTTGTCTGGGAGAGAGTGCACATCCAGAGTGAATGTTGTCAGGGAGAGAGTGTACATCCAGAGTGAATATTGTTAGGGAGAGAGTATACATCCAGAGTGAATGTTGTTAGGGAGAGAGTGGACATCCAGAGTGAATGTTGTCAGGGAGAGAGTGCACATCCAGAGTTAATGTTGTCTGGGAGAGAGTGGACATCCAGAGTGAATTTTGTCAGGGAGAGAGTACACATCCAGAGTTAATGTTGTCTGGGAGAGAGTGCACATCCAGAGTGAACGTTGTCAGGGAGAGATTGCACATCCAGAGATAATGTTGTCTGGGAGAGAGTGCACATCCAGAGTGAATGTTGTTAGGGAGAGAGTGGACATCCAGAGTGAATGTTGTCAGGGAGAGAGTGGACATCCAGAGTGAATGTTGTCAGGGAGAGAGTGCACATCCAGAGTTAATGTTGTCTGGGAGAGAGTGCACATCCAGAGTTAATGTTGTCAGGGAGAGAGTGCACATCCAAAGTTAATGTTGTCAGGGAGAGAGTGTACATCCAGAGTGAATGTTGTCAGGGAGAGAATGCACATCCAGAGTTAATGTTGTCTGGGAGAGAGTGCACATCCAGAGTTAATGTTGTCTGGGAGAGAGTGCACATCCAGAGTTAATGTTGTCTGGGAGAGAGTGCACATCCAGAGTTAATGTTGTCTGGGAGAGAGTGCACATCCAAAGTTAATGTTGTCTGGGAGAGAGTGCACATCCAGAGTTAATGTTGTCTGGGAGAGAGTGCACATCCAGAGTGGATGTTGTCAGGGAGAGAGTGCACATCCAGAGTGAACGTTGTCAGGGAGAGAGTGCACATCCAGAGTGAACGTTGTCAGGGAGAGAGTGCACATCCAGAGTGAATGTTGTCAGGGAGAGAGTGCACATCCAGAGTGAATGTTGTCAGGGAGAGAGTGCACATCCAGAGTGAATGTTGTCAGGGAGAGAGTACACATCCAGAGTGAATGTTGTCTGGGAGAGAGTGTACATCCAGAGTGAATGTTGTCTGGGAGAGAGTGCACATCCAGAGTGAATGTTGTCAGGGAGAGAGTGCACATCCAGAGTGAATGTTGTCTGGGAGAGAGTGCACATCCAGAGTGAATGTTGTCAGGGAGAGAGTGCACATCCAGAGTGAATGGGTTATACATGCATTTTGCATGTTCCTCTTTTACGTATATGTCTGGGAAGTTAGACCTAATTTCGTTACGTAGGGAAAACAGACATTCTCAATAGGCATACTGAGGTCAGAATATTCTTTTTTCTAGTCCTCGCGAACTGTAATTATATTCTCAACATGAAAAACTTTCCTGCCATCACATTTTATTCCCAGAATCCCGGTTTTATGGTGACTGACCTATCAGTCACATCATTCTATGTGGTGGAAAAAAATAACTTGTTATGGTACGCTAATTTTAACTGGTAATCTCTGTCAGATTCGACTTGACTGTAGTTTTACGACCCTCTGATCGCGAGTTCTAACCCCGCCCGTGGTATGGTTTCTCTATCAGATGTTTTTACAAAAAAACTGAGACTGCTTTGCCATCTCGAGACACGAATCCAGCTGTCATTCAGAATAAGCGTCGCTGATGCAGCGCTGACGACTAACCTACACATTTATTATTGACATTTTTTTCATTAATATGCTGTTATTTTTTTATTAACACATCGGCCGTTTCTAACCGAGGCAGTGTGACTCGAGAAAGAAGAAACACTTTCATCATCATTCACTTCATCAGTGTTGTACCAGATGCGTGCCTACAGTACAGTTTAAAAAGCTGCAATATATCAGAACCCCTACTTCAGATCGCCGGCACTGTACTTCCCACCTTCAAAACTCAAGTCCGGTAACCGGTTTCCCCGAATCCCTTCATGAATGTTACTTTGCTCACACTTCAACAGCATGCCAAGTCATAAAAAACCATTTGTCTCTACTCGCTCCTAACACGCTAACATATGTTTGATGCAAGTCCAATCCCCACGCACACAAAACCCCCTTTTTACTTCCTCACCTTTCCCCAAGGGACGCCCCCTACCCACCCTTCCTTCAACTGCAATTTTATCCCTTTCTAAGTCATTCTATTTTTTTTCCCCAGCCCCTAATTCCAAAACCATTTCAACATCCCTTCCTCTGCTCTCGGGTTTTACTTTTGAAACCTCCCTCTTCAATGCCCAAGCCGGAAATGAGTTAATCTATGAAAAAATATTATACAGTAAAAGAATAAATTTAAAACAGATCAATTATAACAAAACACGGCAAATTAAAACTTTTGGCGTACCTAAAAAAATCACATCTGTATACCTACGGTGAGCGAACACAAGTTTAGGACAACAGATCTAAACTGTCCAAAAAATAAAGGGGTTTTGGGTTGTGCGGCCCAATGAGGTCAAAATTTTATCTCAAAATGAACCTGGCTTGAGCGGGGATGCCCGTGCGAGGGGGACCCGGTACCTCGACCAGTCCATTTTCAAAAGGGGAGAAAATTATATGTTTTTACATCCTGAAAAGGTGGGCGCAAGACTCCGGGTTCATTGAAGCAGCCGTTGGGGGGAGACACCCTTACCGACTCCTCCAGAGATCAGTCCCCAAAGAGAAAAAGCATCCCACTGGGACAAACCGATCATGGAAAAAAAACGCCAACCAGTGCTCACCAACGTTTTGGAAAGGACAAACTCGTTTTCGTAGCGAGCAGGCACCCATTCTGAGCTTTCTTCTAGCTGTTCCCAATTCCTCCCTGGGCATTCCTCGACCCACGGGCCATTCGGTTGGGTTGCTCTTTGTAGCCACCCCCTTTCCACCGAACATTGGTTTTTTGCGGCGGGCGCGGTGATGAATTCGGACTTCATGGTCTCGACGGTAAAAGACATCTAAAGGAAGCCTCGCAAAACCCTTCCCCAGTTCAAGGGGAACCCCCAAAGTGCAGGGGCTGACGAAAGTAAAAAGCGTCCTGACAGAGCCACTATCTATCCTTTAAGTGGTAAACACATTCCCTGGGCTACACCTGGGCCACATTGTCAGACACTACTTCCCATACTCAGTGCTAAAAGGGGTGGAGCGCCACCATGGGGACCCAGAAGCCCGCAAATATAAACCCTCCCTTGCTTAACTTCACCCCAATGGGGTCGGGAGCCCCTTGGGCAAGGGCATGTGTTTAAAATTCCCAAAAAGCGGGGTGAAAATCATCATAAAAATAAGGATAACTGGGGGCCAAAATTTTCTCTTTCAGGTCGTACTGCGGTCCAAAAGGGAAATGCCTGCACTTTCTGGGACGTGGGCCACCGCCGGGGATTGGACAAATATTCGATATTTGCTTGAGATGTTATCTGTTTTTGGGAAAAGGGAAAACTATAATTATATTATATATTTTATTTTTATATATAATATAAAATTAATTTATTATAATTTTTATATATAATTATATATTATGCTCCCAAAATAGGGAAAAAAACGGGTCAATTGAAAAGAACTCATTTAAAATTAAGTCCTTTCTAAAATTTTCTCTTATACGTTTAAAGTATATTTTTTTCATTAATTTTGATATAAAAATTTTAATTTTCAAAAAAGGAATTTAAAAACTTACCTAACCTTATTTAAAAAGCGCAATTTTTTTTAGCCTAACCCAACTAAATTTTTTAATTTTTTTACAATAAAATTTTAAAACTAAAAAAACACGTGAAAAAATATTTTTTCGTTAGGTTTAGAATGATTTTTTTGAAATTAAAATTTCATACACAAAATTTTTTCTTGTTATATGGCAAGATGAGGTTGCTTTTAACCAAGATCGCAATTTGCCTATTCGGGCCCACATAAAAATTTTATAATATATATATATTATTTAATTTATTTATATATAAAAATTTTAGTATATATATTAATTAAAAAATTTTTCAAAAATATATATTTTGTGTGTATAAATGTATGTGGTTTCAGGGGCGCCTCATTCGCGGGCCTCCCCTCCCTCGCTGGTCGTACTACTCCATTCTTCCTGGGGTGGACCGTTTGTACTTTTTTCCTAGATTTGCCCCTACACTTCACTCTCCAAACATCCACTTCCGACACTCAAGGCTGAAAAGATACTTATACTTTTTCTATTTCTGAATTTTCAACTTCCAGCTGGTCCTCGGATTTCCCGTTTTTCCCTTTCTCAAGCAAAACTGTCCCCATTCACCGTATCAATTACTCCATATTTTGTACGTTATCATATTACCCCCATTTTCTGTCCTCCCAAAATATTTAGGTTGAGCTCCCCAATCCTCCCCATAGGACATACCTTTTTGCTCCGGGGGCTGTCTCCTTAAAACCTATGCACTTCTCTAGTTTTTTACTTACTTACCAGGTGTGGGCCCCAATTTTGTTGTATCCCAGTATTGGCCCCATCGTACACGATATAGTGTCGTGAATGCTCCTTTACTTAGATATTATGAACTATTCCTCGATTTGCCTGATTTTGAATTTGTCTCAGGGTGAGTTTACTCCCCGAAATGTATCCCCTTTCTGTCTTCTTTGCCTTTCCCCCCCAAATTTATAAAACTTGTATGCCCCTCATTGTTTACCCCTTAATACGAAGGGCACTCGTACCTGTCCCTTCCGTCCGTCGTTCATGTATCAAGAGGCAGCACCCCCTAGTACTGATTTTTGTGGAACCCCTCTCGTCACATCAACCCCCTGTCCCCCTTCCCGACAATCACGGTTGTATTTCTTGTCAGGTATGTCTTGATATTTTTTTGTGCTTTACGCTTTCGCCTGTTTTCCCGTTTTCTACCTTTCTTCTGTGGTACTGTGTCTTAAACTTTCATACAGTCCCAAAAAAATACAATCCACCCCTTTCCCTTTTATCCCCGTCTTTCTTTTGTTACCTTGTCATAGAAAACCTGGGGTTTCGTACAGGATTTTTATCTTAAAAGTCGTGTTCAAAGAGGATGTAGCCCGTTATTTGACTATGAATTCAGGACATTGTCTGTAGTTTTTGCGGTACCCCATCTCTCTTTTTTCTAAAAATGGGGATACATTTGCTGTCTTGCACCTAAAGGATCCCCCATGCGATAGACTTGTTTTAAGTTTTTGGAGGGCACGATAGTCATCGTTCCCTTTCTCAGGAAAACGTCGGTATTATCTTTTAAATGCATTCAAAATTTTAAAATCACAAAGTAGTTTCTTCCCTCCCCAGTTTTTCGATTGTTGTAAAGGTCGTTGGTGCCCCCCCCCATTTTGGTCCTTGGTAACCTTTCTATTCCTTTTGAAATACCCTAAAAAATCTTGTGACCCCACAGATTCCTGGTCATTCTTTTTGAGCCATATGTTTCTTTTTCGCCCGTTGCCCGGTTTTTACGCTGTCTTCCTCAATGTGCTTATGACAAAGTTTTTGGGTTTGGGTGCTACGTATGTCATTCGAAAATGGTCGTTGAGCCCCCCTCCTTAAATGTTTCGGGGTCTTCGGCTCAATTCCTCTTTCCCGGTTCTTTGTCCTATATTTCTTCATTTCTAGCATGATTAGCCTGCCCCCCTACCTCTGGGAAACCAGGATCATTCTGTTGTTCTCATTGTCTTTGCTCCTATATCGAATTTTTCCTCTGACTCCCGCACTTTCCCCGGGCACATTCCTTATTATTTACTGTTTTCCTTTAGTTATCTTTCCCCCCTGGGCCCCATATAGGATTTTCTCATGCCTGTGTAGTTTCCCTTCTGAAATTTGGGTTTTTCAGTTCTCCCGTGCCGCCTCTCTCTTCCCTGTTACTCTCACGCACTGTAGCCTCCAAGCATACTATGAGGTGAATGTGGTGTTGGTGTGTGTTATCGCATTTCACCTGCTTTCGGGGCGTGTGGTTAAGTTTTTTGTGGGGGAATTGAGAAATGTAGTTGGCTTTTTTGGTGCGGGAGTTTTACTGTGTGAAATGGGTATTCATGGGGATTATAAATAATCATGGGGAGCACTAAAAACCCCTTTGGATTTTCAGCAGTTCAGGGAGAGTATAGAGAAGGCAGGATATTTTTTGCCCAAAGGACGTTTCTGTTAGGGAGATTTTTTCCTAAGTGTTTGTATGTACAGTTCGGCCCGGTATTTTTCATGGGTAAATGTTTCGGGCATGGGAAAAAAGAATCGCATCCAT
>NC_069406.1:81716499-81738597 GCF_026875155.1 Cherax quadricarinatus | reverse complement strand
GAATAATGGAGGAACACTACAGAAGTCTACTCATATACTTATCCAATCTCTCTTCCAAGCTACCCAAGTTATTAGACTCTATAACCTCACCCGGTTGATCATCAGATGCAGCATTCTCCACCTGACTCAGCATTCTGAACCTGACTATAAATACTCTCGTACCTTCCACCCCAGGTAGATCTGTTTGTGACTTGAAAAAGCCCACTGTGTGGGCGAAACGTTGTCAATAAAGGATCACATTATACTGCATGTGTGTTTATATATCCATTGTGTCGGTCTTTTATACCATTTATTTCCATCCAGGCTTCTTCAGTTAAATACAGAGGCAGCAGGTGTAGCAGTAAAGTGAAGGTGATGTTCACTCAGTTCTTGCCAGCAGGGAATCAATCACTAATTAAAAATTATGGGGTTAATGATGAGTGTGGGGAAAGTGATCACAAATCACTCAGTTTTAATATATCATGGAATTATACTCTAATAATGATAATCAAGTCTCTGTCCCTGACTTCCGCTTGGCTGATTTCGTAGGACTGAGAAATTACCTGGGTGGGCTGAACTGGAATGATCTGACTATGGGTCAAGTAGGTGGTGATGGTTGCCGATATGACGTTTTCCAGAGCATAGTTCTAGTTGCTCAGACAACTTATGTTCTGAATATGGAAATCAGATCAAAACAAAAATGATCCTGAATGGATAAATAATACATTAAAACATCTCACTGGTCAAAAAAGAGGTATATATAGCCGAATCAAAAGAGGAGAGGGGTAGTTAAGAAATCGATGTATTCAGTTAAAGAGAGAAATAAAAAAGGAAATAAGAAAATAAAAAAGAGATTATGGGGTTAAAGGCCCAAGGCAATCAAAGACTAACCCAAAAGGATTTTTTCAGGTATACAGAAGTAAGATTAGAGACCAGATAGGCCCACTCAAGAGTCACTTGGGTCAGCTCACCGACAGTGAATGTGTAGAATTTTTAACATATACTTCCTCTCAGCTTTTATGCAGGAAGATACTAGCGATATTCCAGAAATAATAAATATTGTAGAACAGGACGATAATAAACTATGTACTATTAGGGTCACAGGTGACATGGTCCTTAGGCAAATAGATAAATTAAAACCTAACACATACCCAGGCCCTGATGAACTGTATGCAAGGGTTCTAAAGGAATGTAAAGAGGAACTTAGTGAACCTTCGGCTAATATTTCCGACATATCACTACAAATTGGCATGGTGCCTGATAAGTGGAAAATGTTGAATGTGATGCCTGTTTTCAAAGCAGGTGACAGGTCCTTAGCTTCGAACTATAGACCAATAAGCCTAACCTCAAAATGGTATACAATACCGACAGGTTGTTAGGTAAGACACATATGCAACAGTTAGACATCTTTATTCCGAAACGTTTCGCCTACACAGTAGGCTTCTTCAGTCGAATACAGAAAGTAGGCAGGAACAGTAGAGATGTGAAGACGATGTAATCAGTCCATCACCCTGTCCTTCCGACAGTATTTAAGTCTCCGCACTGTCGCTTGATCTTCAGATAGTTCCTGACTATGGAACTGAACTTCTCCAGGCCGAGGGACTGACAACCTCAAATTCTACGACTTTAAGGGTGATGGACTGATTACATCGTCTTCACATCTCTACTGCTCCTGCCTACTTTCTGTATTCGACTGAAGAAGCCTACTGTGTAGGCGAAACGTTTCGGAATAAAGATGTCTAACTGTTGCATATGTGTCTTACCTAGCAACCTGTCGGTATTGTATACCATTTTGATGTTCATCTTGTCAGACACTGCAACACGTGGCATCTTGGTACAGAAAACACCTTGGACAAGCTTTTCAAGTGAGAAGGGTTGGACCTGAGAGGGACATGACCTCTCAGTTGCCTCTCACTACTACTACTACTACTACTACTACTACTACTACTACTACTACCCTGCACCTCTCCTTCCGACAGTATTTAAGTCTCCGCACTGTCGCTTGATCTTCAGATAGTTCCTCACTATGGAACTGAACTTCTCCAGGCCGAGGGACTGACAACCTCAAATTCTACGACTTTAAGGGTGATGGACTGATTACATCGTCTTCACATCTCTACTGCTCCTGCCTACTTTCTGTATTCGACTGAAGAAGCCTACTGTGTAGGCGAAACGTTTCGGAATAAAGATGTCTAACTGTTGCATATGTGTCTTACCTAACAACCTGTCGGTATTGTGTACCATTTTGATGTTCATCTTGTCAGACACTGCAACACGTGGCATCTTGGTACAGAAAACACCTTGGACAAGCTTTTCAAGTGAGAAGGGCTCGACCTGAGAGGGACATGACCTCTCAGTTGCTTCTCACTACTACTACTACTACTACTACTACTACTACTACCCTGCACCTCTCCTTCCGACAGTATTTAAGTCTCCGCACTGTCGCTTGATCTTCAGATAGTTCCTGACTATGGAACTGAACTTCTCCAGGCCGAGGGACTGACAACCTCAAATTCTACGACTTTAAGGGTGATGGACTGATTACATCGTCTTCACATCTCTACTGCTCCTGCCTACTTTCTGTATTCGACTGAAGAAGCCTACTGTGTAGGCGAAACGTTTCGGAATAAAGATGTCTAACTGTTGCATATGTGTCTTACCTAACAACCTGTCGGTATTGTATACCATTTTGATGTTCATCTTGTCAGACACTGCAACACGTGGCATCTTGGTACAGAAAACACCTTGGACAAGCTTTTCAAGTGAGAAGGTTTCGACCTGAGAGGGACATGACCTCTCAGTTGCCTCTCACTACTACTACTACTACTACTACTACTACTACTACTACTACTATCCTGCACCTCTCCTTCCGACAGTATTTAAGTCTCCGCACTGTCGCTTGATCTTCAGATAGTTCCTGACTATGGAACTGAACTTCTCCAGGCCGAGGGACTGACAACCTCAAATTCTACGACTTTAAGGGTGATGGACTGATTACATCGTCTTCACATCTCTACTGCTCCTGCCTACTTTCTGTATTCGACTGATGAAGCCTACTGTGTAGGCGAAACGTTTCGGAATAAAGATGTCTAGATGAACATCAAAATGGTATACAATACCGACAGGTTGTTAGGTAAGACACATGCAACAGTTAGACAACTTTATTCCGAAACGTTTCGCCTACACAGTAGGCTTCTTCAGTCGAATACAGAAAGTAGGCAGGAACAGTAGAGATGTGAAGACGATGTAATCAGTCCATCACCCTTAAAGTCGTAGAATTTGAGGTTGTCAGTCCCTCGGCCTGGGGTAGTTCAGTTCCATAGTCAGGAACTATCTGAAGATCAAGCGACAGTGCGGAGACTTAAATACTGTCGGAAGGAGAGGTGCAGGGGTAGTAGTAGTAGTAGTAGTAGTAGTAGTGAGAGGCAAGTGAGAGGTCATGTCCCTCTCAGATCCAACCCTTCTCACTTGAAAAGCTTGTCCAAGGTGTTTTCTGTACCAAGATGCCACGTGTTGCAGTGTCTGACAAGATGAACATCAAAATGGTATACAATACCGACAGGTTGTTAGGTAAGACACATATGCAACAGTTAGACAACTTTATTCCGTGAAAGTTAAGACACATGTGCAACATCTGGATCTCTTTATTGTAGTAGACGTTTCGCCATCCAGTGGCTTTATCAATACAGATTCTAGGACATAATAGGAAGACAGTAGAACTATATACAAAAGATGAGGTAATCAGTCCCTCGGCCTTGGAGTTAGTGTTCACAGCATCGTGGTGGAGGAGAGTCTGGAGCAAAGGCAAGAAGACTGGCGCTTTTTATAGGCGTCAGTGAATGGGACGGGCAGCAGACGAGGTCAGTCACTGGTAAGCGGGATTCCCCAGTGGAAGTAGGTCCTTCCAAAGAGATGGTTAGTTGCAGCAGCCGTGAAGAAGGTCTTGTAGATGTCCTCTGAACCAAGATCCATGATGTTGCAGTGTCTGACAGTTGTGCAAAGAAAGGTATAAATACCGACAATATGAAAGTTAAGACACATGTGCAACATCTGGATCTCTTTATTGTAGTAGACGTTTCGCCATCCAGTGGCTTTATCAATACAGATTCTAGGACATAATAGGAAGACAGTAGAACTATATACAAAAGATGAGGTAATCAGTCCCCGGCCTTGGAGTTAGTGTTCACAGCATCGTGGTGGAGGAGAGTCTGGAGCAAAGGCAAGAAGACTGGCGCTTTTTATAGGCGTCAGTGAATGGGACGGGCAGCAGACGAGGTCAGTCACTGGTAAGCGGGATTCCCCAGTGGAAGTAGGTCCTTCCCAAAGAGATGGGTTAGTTGCAGCAGCCGTGAAGAAGGTCTTGTAGATGTCCTCTGAACCAAGATTCCATGATGTTGCAGTGTCTGACAAGTTGTGCAAAGAAAGGTATAAATACCGACAATATGAAAGTTAAGACACATGTGCAACATCTGGATCTCTTTATTGTAGTAGACGTTTCGCCATCCAGTGGCTTTATCAATACAGATTCTAGGACATAATAGGAAGACAGTAGAACTATATACAAAAGATGAGGTAATCAGTCCCTCGGCCTTGGAGTTAGTGTTCACAGCATCGTGGTGGAGGAGAGTCTGGAGCAAAGGCAAGAAGACTGGCGCTTTTTATAGGCGTCAGTGAATGGGACGGGCAGCAGACGAGGTCAGTCACTGGTAAGCGGGATTCCCCAGTGGAAGTAGGTCCTTCCCAAAGAGATGGTTAGTTGCAGCAGCCGTGAAGAAGGTCTTGTAGATGTCCTCTGAACCAAGATTCCATGATGTTGCAGTGTCTGACAAGTTGTGCAAAGAAAGGTATAAAATACCGACAATATGAAAGTTAAGACACATGTGCAACATCTGGATCTCTTTATTGTAGTAGACGTTTCGCCATCCAGTGGCTTTATCAATACAGATTCTAGGACATAATAGGAAGACAGTAGAACATATACATAAAAAGATGAGGTAATCAGTCCCTCGGCCTTGGAGTTAGTGTTCACAGCATCGTGGTGGAGGAGAGTCTGGAGCAAAGGCAAGAAGACTGGCGCTTTTTTTAAGGCGTCAGTGAATGGGACGGGCAGCAGACGAGGTCAGTCACTGGTAAGCGGGATTCCCGTGGAAGTAGGTCCTTCCAAAGAGATGGGTTAGTTGCAGCAGCCGTGAAGAAGGTCTTGTAGATGTCCTCTGAACCAAGATTCCATGATGTTGCAGTGTCTGACAAGTTGTGCAAAGAAAGGTATAAATACCGACAATATGAAGTTAAGACACATGTGCAACATCTGGATCTCTTTATTGTAGTAGACGATTTCGCCATCCAGTGGCTTTATCAATACAGATTCTAGGACATAATAGGAAGACAGTAGAACTATATACAAAAGATGAGGTAATCAGTCCCTCGGCCTTGGAGTTAGTGTCACAGCATCGTGGTGGAGGAGAGTCTGGAGCAAAGGCAAGAAGACTGGCGCTTTTTATAGGCGTCAGTGAATGGGACGGGCAGCAGACGAGGTCAGTCACTGGTAAGCGGATTCCCCAGTGGAAGTAGGTCCTATCCCAAAGAGATGGGTTAGTTGCAGCAGCCGTGAAGAAGGTCTTGTAGATGTCCTCTGAACCAAGATTCCATGATGTTGCAGTGTCTGACAAGTTGTGCAAAGAAAGGTATAAAATACCGACAAATGAAAGTTAAGACACAATGTGCAACATTGGACTCTTTATTGTAGTAGACGTTTCGCCATCCAGTGGCTTATCAATACAGATTCTAGGACATAATAGGAAGACAGTAGAAACTATATACAAAGATGAGGTAATCAGTCCCTCGGCCTTGGAGTTAGTGTTCACAGCATCGTGGTGGAGGAGAGTCTGGACAAAGGCAAGAAGACTGGCGCTTTTTATAGGCGTCAGTGAATGGACGGGCAGCAGACGAGGTCAGTCACTGGTAAGCGGGATTCCCCAGTGGAAGTAGTCCTTCCCAAAGAGATGGGTTAGTTGCAGCAGCCGTGAAGAAGGTCTGTAGATGTCCTCTGAACCAAGATTCATGATGTTGCAGTGTCTGACAAGTTGTGCAAAGAAAGGTATAAAATCACGACAATAATGAAAGTTAAGACACATGTGCACATCTGGATCTCTTTATTGTAGTAGACGTTTCGCCATCAGAGCTTTATCAATACAGATTCTAGGACATATAGGAAGACAGTAGAACTAATCAAAGATGAGGTAATCAGTCCCTCGGCCTGGAGTTAGTGTTCACAGCATCGTGTGGAGGAGAGTCTGGAGCAAGGCAAGAAGACTGGCGCTTTTTATAGGCGTCATTGAATGACGCCTATAAAAAGCGCCAGTCTTTCTGCCTTTGCTCCAGACTCTCCTCCACCACGATGCTGTGAACACTAACTCCAAGGCCGAGGGACTGATTACCTCATCTTTTGTATATAGTTCTACTGTCTTCCTAATATGTCCTAGAATCTGTATTGATAAAGCCACTGGATGGCGAAACGTCTACTACAATAAAAGAGATCCAGACGTTGCACATGTGTCTTAACTTTCATATTGTCGGTATTTTATACCTTTTCTTTGCACAACATGTCAGACACTGCAACATCATGGAATCTTGGTTCAGAGACATCTACAAGACCTTCTTCACGGCTGCTGCAACTAACCCATCTCTTTGGGAAGGACCTACTTCCACTGGGGAATCCCGCTTACCATGACTGACCTCGTCTGCTGCCCGTCCCATTCACTGACGCCTAAAAAAGCGCCAGTCTTCTTGCCTTTGCTCCAGACTCTCCCCACCACGATGCTGTGAAAACTAACTCCAAGGCCCAGGGACTGATTACCTATTTTTTTATAGTTCTACTGTCTTCCATTTGTCCTGAAACTGTATTGTAAAGCCCTGGATGGCGAAAATTTTTTTTCAAAAAAAGATCCCGAT
The DNA here is from genome assembly GCF_026875155.1 of Cherax quadricarinatus. NCBI lineage: Eukaryota > Metazoa > Arthropoda > Malacostraca > Decapoda > Parastacidae > Cherax > Cherax quadricarinatus. The sequence goes on along the minus strand of NC_069406.1, from coordinate 81,731,667 downwards.
GTTGCACATGTGTCTTAACTTTCATATTTCGGAATTTTTTTACCTTTTTTTGCACAACTTGTCAGACACTGCAAAAATCATGGATCTTGGTTCAGGGCATCTACAAGACCTTTTTCACGGCCTTTCGCAATAACCCCTCTTTGGGAAGGACCTACTTCCCCTGGGGGAAAAACCCGCTTACCAGTGATGACCTCGTCTGCTGCCCGTCCCATTCACGACGCCTATAAAAGCGCCCGTCTTCTTGTTTGCCCAGCTCTCCTCCACCCCGATGCTGTGAAAACTAACTCCAAGGCCGGGGCTGATTACCCATCTTTTGTATATGTTTACTGTCTTCCTATTATGTCCCAGATCTGTATTTAAAAACCCCGGATGGCGGGAAAAGTCTATAAATAAAGAGACCCGATGTTCACATGTGTTTAACTTTCATATTTTCGGGTTTTTTTTTCCTTTCTTTCCAATTGTCAGACAATGCAAATCTGGGGAAACTTGGTTTAGAGGGCTCACAAGCCTTTTTTTTACGGGTCTGCAACTAAAAACCCTCTCTTGGGGAAGGACCCACTTTCCCCTGGGGGAACCCCCTTACCGTGATGACCTCGTCTGCTGCCCGTCCATTCACTGACGCCTAAAAAAAGCGCCAGTCTTCTTCCCTTTTGCTCCGACTCTCCTCCACCACGTCTGTGAAACAAACCCCAAGGCCGAGGGACTGATTTACCTCATTTTGTATATATTCTACGTCTTCCTATTATTCCTAAAATCTGTATTGATAAAGCCACGGATGGGGGAAACGTTACACAATAAAAGAGATCCGGTTGCACAGTGTCTTAACTTTCATATTGTCGGTATTTTATACCTTTTTTTGCACAACTTGTCGACACTGAACATCATGGAATCTTGGTTCAGAGGACATCTACAAGCCTTCTTCACGGCTGCTGCAACAAACCCCAATTTTTTTGGGAAGGCCCACTTCCAGGGGGAATCCCGTCCCATGATGCCCCGTCTGCTGCCCGTCCCATTCATGACGCCTATAAAAAGGCCATCTTCTTGCCTTTGCCCCAGATCTCCTCCACCACATGCTGTAAACACAAAACCCCAAAGGGCCGGGGACTATTACCTAATTTTTGATATAGTTCTACGTCTTCCTATTATGTCCTAGAATCTGTATTGATAAAGCCACTGGATGGCGAAACGTCTACTACAATAAAGAGATCCAGATGTTGCACATGTGTCTTAACTTTCATATTGTCGGTATTTTATACCTTTCTTTGCACAACTTTATTCCGAAACGTTTCTGTATTCGACTGAAGAAGCCTACTGTGTAGGCGAAACGTTTCGGAATAAAGTTGTCTAACTGTTGCATATGTGTCTTACCTAACAACCTGTCGGTATTGTATACCATTTTGATGTTCATCTTGTCAGACACTGCAACACGTGGCATCTTGGTACAGAAAACACCTTGGACAAGCTTTTCAAGTGAGAAGGGTTGGATCTGAGAGGGACATGACCTCTCAGTTGCCTCTCACTACTACTACTACTACTACTACTACTACCCTGCACCTCTCCTTCCGACAGTATTTAAGTCTCCGCACTGTCGCTTGATCTTCAGATAGTTCCTGACTATGGAACTGAACTTCTCCAGGCCGAGGGACTGACAACCTCAAATTCTACGACTTTAAGGGTGATGGACTGATTACATCGTCTTCACATCTCTACTGTTCCTCCTACTTTCTGTATTCGACTGAAGAAGCCTACTGTGTAGGCGAAACGTTTCGGAATAAAGTTGTCTAACTGTTGCATATGTCTTTTACCAAACAAGCCTAACCTCCATAGTGGGAAAATTTTTAATCAAGATGGCTATGAATTGCCGAGGCAATTCATAGCCATCTTGATAGGCGCAAATTGATTAATGAATCTCAACACGGTTTTACAAAGGGGCGTTCCTGTCTTACGAATTTATTAACTTTTTTTCACTAAGGTATTTGAGGAGGTAGATCATGGTAATGAATATGATATTGTGTATATGGACTTTAGTAAGGCTTTTGATAGAGTTCCACATCAGAGGCTATTGAGGAAAATTAAGGAATATGGAATAGGAAAAAAAAATCCTGGTCAGAGCCGTGGTTGACAGATAGGCAGCAGAGACTGCATAAATGGGAAGAAATCAGAGTGGGGAAGCGTCACGAGCGGTGTTCCACAGGGGTCAGTGTTGGGCCCCTTGTTGTTCACAATTTACATAAGAACATAACATAAGAGCATAAGAATGGAGGAACACTGCAGAAGGCCTACTGGCCCATGCGAGGCAGGTCCTTATCAAAACGACTACTACCTAAAGCTTCCCTGGAAATAACTCCCGTACCCAATGACACCAATCAAACCCAGCCCTTCCCACTCATATATTTGTCCAGTCTCTTCTTAAAGCTACCGAAGGACCTAGCCTCTATCGCCCCACTGGGAAGACTGTTCCACGCATCTACAACTCTGTTAGAAAACAAGTACTTACCTATGTCCTTTCTAAATCTAAATTTATCCAACTTAAATCCATTGTTCCTGGTTCTTACCTGGTTTGACACCCTCAGTACTTTATTAATGTCTCCCTTGTTTATCCCCGTCATCCACTTATACACTTCACTGATATCTCCCCTCATTCTACGTCTCTCCAGAGAGTGGAGATTTAAGGCTTTGAGTCTATCTTCATACGGGAGGTTCCTTACACAGTAAATCATTTTAGTCATTCTTCTCTGTATGTTCTCTAATGAGTCTATGTCCATCCTGTAGTAAGGGGACCAAAACTGAGCAGCATAATCCAAATGAGGCCTCACTAGTGATGTATAGAGCTGTAAAATAACTTTTGGACTTCTGTTACTTATTGTAATAAAGTTGGTAGAATTACCGACAATATGTAAAGTAAAAGGACACAAGTGCAACTAATGTGACATTTATTGTGGAGCGAAACGTTGCCACAATAAATGTCACATTAGTTGCACTTGTGTTCTGTTACTTATACTTCTTGAGATAAATCCAAGTAATCTGTTGGCCTTGTTGCGCACACTAAGGCACTGCTGTCTTGGCTTTAGATTTCTGCTTACCATGACTCCCAAGTCTTTTTCACATTCTGTATGACCAAGCTCTACTTCACCTAGATTATAGCTTCGAGGGTTATTTTCATTACCAAGGGCAAGTACCTTACACTTATCCACATTGAACTTCATCTGCCATTTTTCAGACCAAGACATTAATTTGTCCAAATCGTCCTGGAGTTCATTGATATCCTCCTCAGAGTGAATTATATGGCCTATCTTTGTATCATCAGCAAATTTACTCATATCACTCGTAATCCCTTCATCAAGGTCATTAATGTAAATTATGAACAAGAGAGGCCTAAAACTGATCCTTGTGGAACGCCACTAGTGACTAATCCCCATTCAGATTTCACTCCATTAATGGTAACTCTCTGCTTTCTATTGGTAAGCCATGCCTCAATCCATGCTAGAACTTTACCTCCTATACCATGAGCTGCCACTTTTCTTAAGAGTCTCTTGTGAGATACTCTATCGAAGGCTTTACTAAAATCCAAATAAACAATATCATATTCCTTATCACTGTCAACTGCCTCAAATGTTCTATTGAAGAAAGTCAGTAAGTTTGTCAGGCAGGAACGACCTCTCGAGAATCCATGCTGAGATTCATTTATCAAGTTATGCTCTTCAAGGTGACTTCTGATAATGTCAGCTATAATTGATTCAAATAACTTGCCCACTATGGATGTCAGGCTTATTGGACGGTAATTTGAAGGAGTGGACTTATCCCCTGATTTGAATATAGGAACCACATTAGCCATCTTCCACAACTCTGGCACAACACCGGTAAGGATGGACGCATTGAATACACTCGTTAATGGCTGACTAAGCTCCATCTTGCATTCCTTAAGTAACCTGGAAAACAACTCATCGGGTCCCGGGGACTTATTTTGTTTCAGTTTGTCTATCTGTTTAATAACCATGTCCCTCGTGACAGTAATATTAGTTAACTTAAATTCATCAGGAACTAAATAATTGTTAATTACTTGAATCTCATTTACATCTTCCTGTGTAAAAACTGACAAAAAATAGTCATTAAATAAGGAACACATTTCCAGTTCATTATCCGTCAGCTGTCCATTCCCAGTTTTCAGAGGTCCTACTTTTTCCTTCACCTTCGTCCTATACACTTGAAAGAACCCCTTTGGATTAGTCTTTGATTCATTAGCAACTCTAATTTCATAGTCACGTTTAGCCTTTCTAATCGCCTTTTTTACTTCTCTTTTAAGCTGAACATATTGGTCAGTAAGGTTAACCTCTCCTCTTCTGATGCGGCTATAAATTCCCCTTTTCTCCTCTAATAGATGCTTTAGCCTCCTGTTAACCCATTTAGGATCGTTATTATTAGACCTAATTTCTCTCTGGGGAATGTATATACTCTGGGCACTGTGTACATTATTAAGAAAATAATCATAAAAGCAGATCCCTTCATATTCATAAGTATGATTATCGCCAATAAAATCATTAGCTAGATAACCCCAATCAAGATTAGACAGATGTTCCCTAAGTCCATTATAATCGGCAGAACGAAAATCAGGGATTTTTACTGTATTATCATTATTCTTGCATTCCCAATTAATGCTAAAAGTGATGGATTTGTGATCACTTGCGCCAAGCTCTTACATTATATTACACCTAGAATTAGTTTTTCTTGACCCTCCACGAACTCTACCCAAACAGACTCTGTTACTTGTAGGTCTGTACCAAGATACCCTTGTGTTGCAGTGTCTGACAGGTTGAACCTGTCAGACACTGCAACACAAGGGTATCTTGGTACAGACCTACAATCAACTTTTACAACTAATGTTCAACCTGTCAGACACTGCAACACAAGGGTATCTTGGTACAGACCTACAATCAGACTCTGTTACTGCTCCATCTATTTTTATACCTGTTTTTATGCAACAATTAATATTTTCTCGAACATACAATGCAACTCCTCCCCCCTTCCCATTACATCTATCCACATTGAACAACTTAAATCCCTGAATATTACACTCAGCAGTCATATCCCGACTCTTTAAATCATACCACGTTTCAGTTAATGCAATGATATCAAAGTTCCCAGCACATGCTACCAAACGTAGTTCATTAATTTTATTTCTTGCACTTCGGACTGTTAGCATAAAATACATCATATGTTTTTTCTTCTGCACATTTTTCCTATTCATCTTTGTTTTTACACAATTTCTGAAATTATCATTACCCAGAGTTACTCCATGACAGTTACTATTAAGATTCTTAATATCAGAGCATAAGTCTATTTTATCCATACTCATTATTTATCATTTCTAAAACCCATACCTCTAACTAATCCTAGTTTAAAGTCCTAACAACCCCCTCAACTGAGTTAGCAAGAAACCCCACACCTGCCCTGGATAAGTGAACCCCATCCCTGGCATACATGTCATTTCGGCCATAGAAGTTGTCCCAGTTGTCAATGAATGGTACTGCATTATCCTTACAGTGTTATCCAGCCAACAATTAATACCAATTGCTCTGGACAACCATTCATTACCAACACCTCTTCCTGGCAAAATGCCACATATAACAGGGCGCCCCCCCTTCTTCCTAATTATGTCTATAGCTGTCCTGAACTTTCTAACTAAATCCTCAAACGACATAGATGAGGGAATAAATAGCGACATAAGCAAGGTTGTCGATGACACCAAAATAGGCCGTCCAATTCATTCTGACGAGGACATTAGAGCACTCCAGGAAGATTTGAATAGACTGATCTAGTGGGTGGAGGTGTGGTAGATGCAGTTTAATATAGACAAATACAAAGTTCTAAACATTAAGCAGAAATATAACCATGCCACATATAAACTAAATATGTAGATCTTAATATTACTGATTCCAAAAAGTATTTGGGAGTTCTGGTTAGCAGTAATCTAAAACCAAAACAACAGTGCATAAGTGTTCGCAATAAAGCGAGCAGAATCCTTGGCTTCATAAGAACATAAGAATGGAGGAACACTGCAGAAGGCCTACTGGCCCATGCGAGGCAGGTCCTTATCAAAACGACTACTACCTAAAGCTTCCCAAGAAATAACTCCCGTACCCAATGACACATAAGAACATAAGAACATAAGAAAGGAGGAACACATAAAGGAGGAAGCATAAATAACAGGAGTCCTCAGGTTGTTCTTCAACTTTATATATCCTTGATTAGGCCTCATTAACGTTATGCTGCTCAGTTTTAGTTACAGTATTATAGAATGGATATAAATGCAAGGAGGAAATAACATCTTCTAGGAGTGAGGAAGAGCCAGTTGTGAGTGTGGAGAAAGTTCGTGAGGCAGTTGGTAGAATGAAAGGGGGTAAGGCAACTGGGATTGATGGGATAAAGATAGAAATGTTAAAAGCAGGTGGGGATATAGTTTTGGAGTGGTTGGTGCTATTATTTAATAAATGTATGGAAGAGGGTAAGGTACCTAGGGATTGGCAGAGAGCATGCATAGTTCCTTTGTATAAAGGCAAAGGGGATAAAACAGAGTTTGAGTGGAACAAACTCCCGAGTACCGTCATAGACGCTAAGATGTTGTCTAGTTTTTAAGATAGGTAAGATAAATACATGAGTGGGTGCGGGTGGGTGTGAGTTGGACGTGACTAGCTTGTGCTAATAGGTCTGATGCCGTGCTCCTTCCTTAAGTAGATGTGACCTGACCTGACTAGATGAACATCAAAATGGTATACAATACCGACAGGTTGTTAGGAAAGACACATATGCAACAGTTAGACAACTTTATTCCGAAACGTTTCGCCTACACAGTAGGCTTCTTCAGTCGAATACAGAAAGTAGGCAGGAACAGTAGAGATGTGAAGACGATGTAATCAGTCCATCACCCTTAAAGTCGTAGAATTTGAGGTTGTCAGTCCCTCGGCCTGGAGAAGTACAGTTCCATAGTCAGGAACTATCTGAAGATCAAGCGACAGTGCGGAGACTTAAATACTGTCGGAAGGAGAGGTGCAGGGTAGTAGTAGTAGTAGTAGTAGTAGTAGTAGTAGTAGTAGTAGTAGTAGTAGTGAGAGGCAACTGAGAGGTCATGTCCCTCTCAGATCCAACCCTTCTCACTTGAAAAAGCTTGTCCAAGGTGTTTTCTGTACCAAGATGCCACGTGTTGCAGTGTCTGACAAGATGAACATCAAAATGGTATACAATACCGACAGGTTGTTAGGAAAGACACATATGCAACAGTTAGACAACTTTATTCCGAAACGTTTCGCCTACACAGTAGGCTTCTTCAGTCGAATACAAAAAGTAGGCAGGAACAGTAGAGATGTGAAGACGATGTAATCAGTCCATCACCCTTAAAGTCGCAGAATTTGAGGTTGTCAGTCCCTCGGCCTGGAGAAGTACAGTTCCATAGTCAGGAACTATCTGAAGATCAAGCGACAGTGCGGAGACTTAAATACTGTCGGAAGGAGAGGTGCAGGGTAGTAGTAGTAGTAGTAGTAGTAGTAGTAGTAGTAGTAGTAGTAGTAGTAGTGAGAGGCAACTGAGAGGTCATGTCCCTCTCAGATCCAACCCTTCTCACTTGAAAAGCTTGTCCAAGGTGTTTTCTGTACCAAGATGCCACGTGTTGCAGTGTCTGACAAGATGAACATCAAAATGGTATACAATACCGACAGGTTGTTAGGAAAGACACATATGCAACAGTTAGACAACTTTATTCCGAAACGTTTCGCCTACACAGTAGGCTTCTTCAGTCGAATACAGAAAGTAGGCAGGAACAGTAGAGATGTGAAGACGATGTAATCAGTCCATCACCTTAAAGTCGTAGAATTTGAGGTTGTCAGTCCCTCGGCCTGGAGAAGTACAGTTCCATAGTCAGGAACAAATGAAGATAAAGCGACAGTGCGGAGACTTAAATACTGTCGGAAGGAAGGTGCAGGTAGTAGTTTTGTAGTAGAAAGTAGTAGTAGTAGTAGTAGTAGTTAGTATTTGTAGGAGAGGCAACTGAGAGGTCATGTCCCTCTCAGACCCAAAACTTTCACTTGAAAAGCTTGTCCAAGGTGTTTTCTGTCCCAAAGATGCCACGTTTGCAAGTGTCTAACAAGATGAACATCAAAATGGTATACAATACCGGACAGGTTGTTAGGAAAGAAAACATATCAAACGTTAGACAACTTTATTCCGAAACGTTTCGCCTACACAGTAGGCTTCTTCAGTCGAATACAGAAAGAAAGGCAGGAACAGTAGAGATGTAAGACGATGTAATCAGTCCATCCCCCTTAAAGTTTCGTTAGAATTTGAGGTTGTCAGTCCCTCGGCCTGGAGAAGTACAGTTCCATAGTCAGGAACTTTTCTGAAGATCAAGCGACAGTGCGGAGACTTAAATACTGTCGGAAGGAGAGGTGCAGGGTAGAGTGTAGTAGTAGTAGTAGTAGTTGTAGTAGTAGTATAGTATAGTGAGAGGCAACTGAGAGGTCTTTGTCCCTCTCAGATCCAACCCTTCTCACTTGAAAAGCTTTTTCCAAGGTGTTTTCTGTACCAAATGCCACGTGTTGCAGTGTCTGACAAGGATGAACATCAAAATGGTATACAAAAAAGACAGGTTGTTAGGAAAGACACATATGAAACATTTTAGACAACTTTATTCCGAAACGTTTCGCCTACACAGTAGGCTTCTTCAGTCGAATACAGAAAGTAGCAGGAACAGTAAGAGATGTGAAGACGATGTAATCAGTCCATCACCCTTAAAGTCTGTGAAGACGATGAAATCAGCCCATCACCCTTAAAGTCGTAGAATTTGGGGTTTTGTCAGCCCCTCGGCTGGAGAAGTACAGTTCCATAGTCAGGAACTATCTGAGATCAAGCGACAGTGCGGAGACTTAAATACTGTCGGAAGGAGAGGTGCAGGGTGTAGTAGTAGTAGTAGTAGTAGTAGTAGTGGTATAGTAGTGAGAGGCAACTGAGAGGTCTGTCCCTCTCAGATCCAACCCTTCTCACTTGAAAAGCTTGTTCAAGGTGTTTTCTGTACCAAGATGCCACGTGTTGCAGTGTCTGACAAGGTGAACATCAAAATGGTATACAATAAAGACAGGTTGTTAGGAAAGACACATATGCAACAGTTAGACAACTTTATTCCGAAACGTTTCGCCTACACAGTAGGCTTCTTCAGTCGAATACAGAAAGTAGGCAGGAACAGTAGAGATGTGAAGACGATGAAATCAGTCCATCACCCTTAAAGTCGTAGAATTTGAGGTTGTCAGTCCCTCGGCCTGGAGAAGTACAGTTCCATAGTCAGGAACTATCTGAAGATCAAGCGACAGTGCGGAGACTTAAATACTGTGGAAGGAAGAGGTGCGGGGGTAGTAGTAGTAGTAGTAGTAGTAGTAGTAGTAGTAGTAGTAGTAGTAGTGAGAGGCAACTGAGGGGTCATGTCCCTCTCAGATCCAACCCTTCTCACTTGAAAAGCTTGTCCAAGGTGTTTTCTGTACCAAGATGCCACGTGTTGCAGTGTCTGACAAGATGAACATCAAAATGGTATACAATACCGACAGGTTGTTGGGAAAGACACATATGCAACAGTTAGACAACTTTATTCCAAAAACGTTTCGCCTACACGTAGGTTCTTCAGTCGAATACAGAAAGTAGGCAGGAACAGTAGAGATGTGAAGACGATGTAATCAGTCCATCACCCTTAAAGTCGCAGAATTTGAGGTTTGTCAGTCCCTCGGCCTGGAGAAGTACATTTCCCATAGTCAGAAACTATCTGAAGATCAAGCGACAGTGCGGAGACTTAAATACTGTCGGAAGGAGAGGTGCAGGGTAGTAGTAGTAGTAGTAGTAGTAGTAGTAGTAGTAGTATTTAGTAGTAGTAGTAAGTAGTAGTAGTAGTAGTAGTAGTAGTAGTAGTGAGAGGCAACTGAGAGGTCATGTCCCTCTCAGATCCAACCCTTCTCACTTGAAAAGCTTGTCCAAGGTGTTTTCTGTACCAAGATGCCACGTGTTGCAGTGTCTGAAAAGATGAACATAAAAATGGTATACAATACCGACGGGTTTTGTTAGGAAAGACACATATGCAACAGTTAGACAACTTTTCCGAAAGTTTCGCCTACACAGTAGGCTTTTTCAGTCGAATACAGAAAGTAGGCAGGAACAGTAGAGATGTGAAGACGATGTAATCAGTCCATCCACCCTTAAAGTCGTAGAATTTGAGGTTGTCAGTCCCTCGGCCTGGAGAAGTACAGTTCCATAGTCAGGAACTATCTGAAGACAAGCGACAGTGCGGGACTTAAATACTGTCGGAAGGACAGGTGCAGGGTAGTAGTAGTAGTAGTAGTATATTTAATTTGTAGTAGTAGTAGTAGTAGTTAGTAGTGAGAGGCAACTGAGAGGTCATGTCCCTCTCAGATCCAACCTTCTCACTTGAAAAGCTTGTCCAAGGTGTTTTCTGTCCCAAAGATCCCACGTTGTTGCAGTGTCTGACAAGATGAACATCAAAATGGTATACAATACCGACAGGTTGTTAGGAAAGACACATATGCAAAAGTTAGAAAATTTTAAATCCGAACGTTTCGCCTAACAGTAGGCTTCTTCAGTCGAAACAGAATGTAGGCAGGAACAGTAGAGATGTGAAGACGATGTAATCAGTCCATCACCCTTAAAGTGTGGGAATTTGGGGTTTGTCAGTCCCTCGGCCTGGAGAAGTACAGTTTCATAGTCAGGAACTATCTGAAGATCAAGCGACAGTGCGGAGATTTAAAATACTGTCGGAAGGAGAGGTGCGGGGTAGTAGTAGTAGTAGTAGTAGGTAGTAGAGTAGTAGTAGTGAGAGGCAACTGAGAGGTCATGTCCCTCTCAGATCCAACCCTTCTCACTTGAAAAGCTTGCCCAAAGGGTTTGTTTTCTGTTACCAAGATGCCACGTGTTGGCAGTGTCTGACAAGATGAACATCAAAATGGTATACAAAAACCGACCAGGTTGTTAGGAAAGACACATATGAAAACAGTTAGACAACTTTATTCCGAAACGTTTCCCCTACACAGTAGGCTTCTTCAGTCGAATACAGAAAGTAGGCAGGAACAGTAGAGAGGAAGACGATGTAACAGTCCATCCCCTTTAAAAGTCGTAGAATTTGAGGTTGTCAGTCCCTCGGCCTGGAGAAGTACAGTTCCATAGTCAGGAACTATCTGAAGATCAAGCGACAGTGCGGAGACTTAAATACTGTGGGAAAGGGAGGGGGTGCAGGGTTTAGTAGTAGTAGTAGTAGTAGTAGTAGTGTAGTAGTAGTAGTTAGTAGTAGTAGTAGTAGTAGTAGTAGTAGTAGTGAGAGGCAACTGAGAGGTCATGTCCCTCTCAGATCCAACCCTTCTCACTTGAAAAGCTTGTCATAAGAACATAAGAACATAAGAACATAAGAAAGGAGGAACACTGCAGCAGGCCTGTTGGCCCATACTAGGCAGGTCCTTTACAATTCATCCTACTAACAAACATTTGACCTACCCAATTTTCAATGCTACCCAAGAAATAAGCTCTGATGTGCAAGTCCCACTCAAATCCAACCCATCCCACTCATGTATTTATCCAACCTAAATTTGAAACTACCCAAAGTCCTAGCCTCAATAACCCAACTAGGTAGACTGTTCCACTCATCTACTACCCTATTTCCAACCAATACTTTCCTATGTCCTTTCTAAATCTAAACTTATCTAATTTAAATCCATTACTGGCTAATTTAAATCCATTACTGTCTAATTTAAATCCATTAAATCCAAGGTGTTTTCTGTACCAAGATGCCACGTGTTGCAGTGTCTGACAAGATGAACATCAAAATGGTATACAATACCGACGGGTTTGTTAGGAAAGACACATATGCAACAGTTAGACAACTTTATTCCGAAACGTTTCGCCTACACATAGGCTTCCTCAGTCGAATACAAAAAGTAGGCAGGAACAGTGAGATGTGAAGACGATGTAATCATTTCCATCCCCCTTAAAGTCGAAAATTTGAGGTTGTCAGTCCCTCGGCCTGGAGAAGTACTTTCCCCATAGTCAGGAACTATCTGAAGATCAAGCGACAGTGCGGAGACTTAAATACTGTCGGAAGGAGAGGTGCAGGGTAGTAGTAGTAGTAGTAGTAGTAGTAGTAGTAGTAGTGAGAGGCAACTGAGAGGTCATGCCCCTCTCGATCCAACCCTTCCTCACTTGAAAAGCTTGTCCAAGGTGTTTTCTGTACCAAGATGCCACGTGTTGCAGTGTCTGACAAGATGAACATCAAAATGGTATACAATACCGACAGGTTGTTAGGAAAGACACATATGCAACAGTTAGACAACTTTATTCCGAAACGTTTCGCCTACACAGTAGGCTTCTTCAGTCGAATACAGAAAGTAGGCAGGAACAGTAGAGATGTGAAGACGATGTAATCAGTCCATCACCCTTAAAGTCGTAGAATTTGAGGTTGTCAGTCCCTCGGCCTGGAGAAGTACAGTTCCATAGTCAGGAACTATCTGAAGATCAAGCGACAGTGCGGAGACTTAAATACTGTCGGAAGGAGAGGTGCAGGGTTTCGGAATAAAGTTGTCTAACTGTTGCATATGTGTCTTTCCTAACAACCTGTCGGTATTGTATACCATTTTGATGTTCATCTTGTCAGACACTGCAACACGTGGCATCTTGGTACAGAAAACACCTGGACAAGCTTTTCAAGTGAGAAGGGTTGGATCTGAGAGGGACATGACCTCTCAGTTGCCTCTCACTACTACTACTACTACTACTACTACTACTACTACTACTAATACTACTACTACTACTACCCTGCACCTCTCCTTCCGACAGTATTTAAGTCTCCGCACTGTCGCTTGATCTTCAGATAGTTCCTGACTATGGAACTGTACTTCTCCAGGCCGAGGGACTGACAACCTCAAATTCTACGACTTTAGGGGTGATGGACTGATTACATCGTCTTCACATCTCTACTGTTCCTGCCTACTTTCTGTATTCGACTGAAGAAGCCTACTGTGTAGGCGAAACGTTTCGGAATAAAGTTGTCTAACTGTTGCATATGTGTCTTTCTAACAACCTGTCGGTATTGTATACCATTTTGATGTTCATCTTGTCAGACACTGCAACACGTGGCATCTTGGTACAGAAAACACCTTGGACAAGCTTTTCAAGTGAGAAGGGTTGGATCTGAGAGGGACATGACCTCTCAGTTGCCTCTCACACTATCTACTACTACTACTACTACTAACTACTACCCTGCACCTCTCCTTCCGACAGTTTTTTAAGTCTCCGCACTGTCGCTTGATCTTCAGATAGTTCCTGACTATGGAACTGTACTTCTCCAGGCCGAGGGACTGACAACCTCAAATTCTGCGACTTTAAGGGTGATGGACTGATTACATCGTCTTCACATCTCTACTGTTCCTGCCTACTTTCTGTATTCGACTGAAGAAGCCTACTGTGTAGGCGAAACGTTTCGGAATAAAGTTGTCTAACTGTTGCATATGTGTCTTTCCTAACAACCTGTCGGTATTGTATACCATTTTGATGTTCATCTTGTCAGACACCTGCAACACGTGGCATCTTGGTACAGAAAACACCTTGGACAAGCTTTTCAAGTGAGAAGGGTTGGATCTGAGAGGGACATGACCTCTCAGTTGCCTCTCACTACTACTACTACTACTACTACTACTACTACTACTACTACTACCCTGCACCTCTCCTTCCGACAGTATTTAAGTCTCCGCACTGTCGCTTGATCTTCAGATAGTTCCTGACTATGGAACTGTACTTCTCCAGGCCGAGGGACTGACAACCTCAAATTCTACGACTTTAAGGGTGATGGACTGATTACATCGTCTTCACATCTCTACTGTTCCTGCCTACATTCTGTATTCGACTGAAGAAGCCTACTGTGTAGGCGAAACGTTTCGGAATAAAGTTGTCTAACTGTTGCATATGTGTCTTTCCTAACAACCTGTCGGTATTGTATACCATTTTGATGTTCATCTTGTCAGACACTGCAACACGTGGCATCTTGGTACAGAAAACACCTTGGACAAGCTTTTCAAGTGAGAAGGTTTGGATCTGAGAGGGACATGACCTCTCAGTTGCCTCTCACTACTACTACTACTACTACTACTACTACTACTACTACCCTGCACCTCTCCTTCCGACAGTATTTAAGTCTCCGCACTGTCGCTTGATCTTCAGATAGTTCCTGACTATGGAACTGTACTTCTCCAGGCCGAGGGACTGACAACCTCAAATTCTACGACTTTAAGGGTGATGGACTGATTACATCGTCTTCACATCTCTACTGTTCCTGCCTACTTTCTGTATTCGACTGAAGAAGCCTACTGTTTAGGCGAAACGTTTCGGAATAAAGTTGTCTAACTGTTGCATATGTGTCTTTCCTAACTGACCTGACTAGGTTGGGTCAATTACTTAACCCAGTAGGAGACTTGGACTTGCCTCGCATGGGCCAGTAGGCCTTCTGCAGTGTTCCTTCTTTCTTAAGTTCTTAAGATGTAATCAGTCCATCAAACCTGGAGAAAAAGTGTTAGATGTGGTCAGTTCCTCAGCCTGGAGAAAAGTTCAGCTCCATGACTGAAGAAGCCTGCTGTGAAAGCGAAACGTTTCATAAACACAGATACCCAACTGTTGCTCGTGTATCTTCATCTTCAAGACGGGTATAGCATTAATTATCTTTAAATAAAAGGGTTTTCATCATGTGTAGCAGAGTGCCTGGTAGTGGACAGTGACTGGCAGGTGTGCCTGGTAGTGGACAGTGACTGGCAGGTGTGCCTGGTAGTGGACAGTGACTGGCAGGTGTGCCTGGTAGTAGACAGTGACTGGCAGGTGTGCCTGGTAGTGGACAGTGACTGGCAGGTGTGCCTGGTAGTGGACAGTGGCTGGCAGGTGTGCCTGGTAGTGGACAGTGACTGGCAGGTGTGCCTGGTAGTAGACAGTGACTGGCAGGTGTGCCTGGTAGTGGACAGTGACTGGCAGGTGTGCCTGGTAGTGGACAGTGACTGGCAGGTGTGCCTGGTAGTGGACAGTGACTGGCAGGTGTGCCTGGTAGTGGACAGTGTGACTGGCAGGTGTGCCTGGTAGTGACAGTGACGGGCAGGTTGC
>NC_069406.1:81673788-81715999 GCF_026875155.1 Cherax quadricarinatus | reverse complement strand
ACCCTTTTTTTGTCAAACCCTGTGAAAGAGAAAAGAGGGAGGGAGAGAGAGAGAGAGAAAGGGAGCACTGGACATTGCTGATACTCTCGACCGGGTGCGGCACCAGGGCCTCTTAGCAAAACTTTAAGCTCTAGGAATTGCAGGCTTTATACTATGTCTCCTCAGTGATTACCTTCATGGTAGATCTCTAAGGGTAGTTCTCAATGGAACGGAATCAGCAAGACATCCTATTGGGGCAAGTGTTCCACAAGGAAGCGTGCTGGGACCATTGTTATGGAATGTCTACTTCAACGCCCTTCATCTTATCCCAGAATCCCATGCATATGCAGACGACTGTACACTGACATTCGCTTATCCAAGAGAAGAAATGCCAGCTGCTCTAAGCTACATCAATCACCAGCTAAGAGCTATATCAGCATGGGTGAAATAGATGGCAAGAACCATTTGTACCTGAGAAAACACAAATGATGATGGTCTCTAGGCACCATGATGATAATGCCGATGCAGTAGTAAGTATGAATGGGAGGGTGTTGGCTGGGGAAGTTGATATCCTTGGGGTGAAATTTGACTCCAAACTGACCAAGAAGAACCACGTTGTAAATCTTGCAAACAAGGCAGCCAGAAAGCTTACAGCACTTCACCATATCTCGCATCTGCTTTGCAGTAAGGGTTGCAAGATTCTGTATGAGGCACAAGTACTCTCACACCTTCAGTATGCTCCACTTTCTTGGTTCGCCTGCCCCCCCCCCTCCCTCTCTTATCTGCGACTGCTTGACAGAGTAGAGAACAGAGCAATCTTGGACCAATCTTGGATAGATCTGTCATTTCAGCAGAGCCTTCAACACAGGAGGGATGTGGGTGGCCTTACTGTTATGTACAAGGCCAATATTGTTAAAGTACCACACTTGGATCCACTTCGAGGACAGCGTGAAGCAAGCTTCTATACCACAAGAGGGGCAGGAAGCAGCAACTTCACTCTGGCTGTACCCTTGTCCAGATCCTCACTTCATCTTAGATCATTTATCCCCAGGATAATTCGAGTCTGGAACACATTCGTACAGCATAATGATGTCAACGAGATAAAGTCAGTTGTTCAAATGAAAATGCTGGCCCACAGATGGCTCCAGCTTCATCCTGTTCCCTACTTGAAGGTCTCATGACAATAAAAATGCTTTCAAATGAGCTGATGTAGATAACAGCTCTTAACTTGTCAGTAAAGTTAGGAATCCTTAACCTGTAAATAGCTTGTCAATAAAGCAAAAGATCCTTAACCTAAAGAGAAAGGGAGAGAGAGAGAGAAATAGAGGGAGAAAGGGAGGAGGAGGGAGAGAGGGAGGGGAAAGAGGGAGGGAGAAAGGGAGGGAGAGAGAGAGAGGGAAGGAGAGAGAGGGAGTGTCACTCCTGTCAATCACTGGTAAGATCCTTGAGACAATAATCTCAAGACAAATTACAGAGTTTTTTGACTATCACTCACTACTTTGTGATCGTCAATATGGCTTCAGGAAAGGTTTCTCTGCTGCTGATCTGTTGTTAAACCTCTCCACTAAGTGGCACCAGTCACTGGATGAATCCAAAGTCAGCTGTGTGGTAGCACTGGACATTGTTGATGCTTTCGATCGGGTGTGGCACCAGGGCCTCGTAGCAAAACTTCATGCACTGGGAATTGCAGGCTCTACGCTATGTCTCCTCAGTGATTACCTTCATGGTAGATCTCTAAGTGTAGTTCTCAATGGAACGGAATCAGCAAGACATCCTACCGGGGCAAGTGTTCCACAAGGAAGCGTGCTGGGACCATTGTTATGGAATGTCTACTTCAACGTCCTTCATTTTAAATCCTGAATCCCATGCATAGCCCGACGACTGTTTCACTGACAAATTTACTTTTTCCAAGAGAAGAAAAGCCCGCTGCTCTAAGCTACTCAAAACCCCCAGCTAAGGGGCCCATATCAGCAAAATAACATTTGCTTGAGAAAGCGCAAATGTGGTAATTTTTTGGGGGCAGTAGTAAAGGAAACTCCCCAAACTGCTTGACAGTAGGGGGGGCAAGGGAAACTGTTTCGAGGCACAAATTTCGCTCCCAAAAAAACCTTGAGTAACTCCCCCCTTTTTTGGGTTTCCCCCGCCCCCCCCCCCTTTATCTGCGGGCTGCTTGGGCAGAGTAAAAGAACAGAGCAAGATTTTCATTTTTCTACCCCCGGGCCCATCATGGGTGACGTTTTAAATTTGCTCTGTGAAAACCTGTTTGTTTGCTAGGGGAATCTGAAAACCCGGGGCCCCCTCTTGAGCAACTTTACCAGGGACTGAGAGGAAAAGCTAAAAGTTTCCCAAGGGTGGAGATCGGGGGATTGACGAGGAAAAACAAAGGGGTTCGTAGTAGTCCTCCTGTTGGAGTCCCCCCGGTTTAAAAGGGGAGCTTGGTCATGGCCGGGGGAACATGGAACCAACTGAAGAACAAGAAAAAGGTTTGGGGAAAGGGAAAACAACGAAAAAACCAAAAAAGGAAAACCCTGGAACTTCCCAACCCCCTTCTCGGGGCTACCGGGCGAATGTGAGTGTTTTTACTGGGGGAAAGCCCCCAACGGGGCATCAAAAAGCATTGGGGAGACGTGAGTAACACTCCCTAGAAACCCCAACGAAGACCATCGAGAACGTCTTGACGAATTCTCAAGTGGTGTAATGCTACCTGGCGAATGTGAGTCGACTACTCGGAGCATCCGACGGACGACGCCAAGGTAAAAACATTGTTGTTGTTGGGGATAGCCAGATTAGGTACATGGATAGGGCATTCTGCTTGAAGGATAGGAGTAGGAGGCAGTGTGTGTTTTTCCTGGGGCTGGTGAAGGATATTGTTAGCCGTCTGGATGACATCATGAGAGGTAATGGGAGCAATCCTATTATCTGTCTCAGTGCTGGAGGCAACGTTTGTTGGCAGACGTAGGAGTGAGGACCTGATTAGCAGGTATAGGTCAGCAATAGAGATAAATTAGGAGGAAGGTGGGAAACCTGTCATATGTGGCTTTTTTGCCAAGGAGAGGAGTTGGAAATGAATGGTTGTCCAGAGCAATTGGTGTCAATTGCTGGCGGGAAACAAATACTGTAAGGAAAATGCGGTAACATTCATTGACAACTGGGACCTCTTCTATGGCAGAAATGACATGTATGCCCGGGATGCAGTTCACTTATCTATGGTGGGGTGGGGCAAATGGCCAACGCAGTGGAGGGAGCTGTTAGGTCTTTAAACTAGGAATAGTTTAGTGGTATGGGTTTTTGCGGGAAAACTGTGAAGTCGCAGGGTAGTAACATGAGTACTAGGAGAACTAGTAATAGGCAAAATGAGGTGGATATTGGAAAGCCAGTGGCACTAATTGACAAGGACAGTAATAGGTTTAGTGGAATAACAGAAAGGAGCAGGAAGGGTAAAGAGAGAGGAGGGTCTTTATATATTTATTACACAAATAGTCGCAGTGCTAGGAATAAGATGGACGAGTTGAGACTAGTTGCTAGTGCAGGTAACATAGATGTATTTGCTTTAACTGAGACGTGGTTTAATTCAAAAAGTCGGGACATGCCTGCAGAATGTCACATTCAGGGTTTTAAATTGTTCCAAGTAGATAGAAGTGTCGGAAAGGGGGGTGGGGTGGCATTGTATGTCCGAGATCGCTTGACTGTTGCATAAAAACGGGTATTAAGTCTGAAGTAACACATACAGAGTCTGTTTGGATATAATTTTCAGAGGGGCATGAAAAATTAATTTTAGGTGTGATAAAACCGTCCCCCAAATTTAGATAGGGACCGGGGAGACTACTATGGGGGAAATTGTTAGGGCCACAAGGCACGATAATGTAGTAATTCTAGGAGACTTTAACTTTAGTCATATTAATTGGAATTTCTTGACTGGGAATTTAGAATCAAACGACTTCTTAGAAGCAGTTCAGGATTGTTTTTTGAAGCAGTTTGTGACAGAACCTACAAGGGGTAATAACCTGCTTGACTTAGTTCTGGCAAACAATGAATCCCTTGTTAATAATTTAGAAGTTTCGGAGGAACTGGGTGCTAGCGACTACAAATCAATTACATTTAGCATTGAATGGAAGTATGATAGTAGGGATAACTCAGTAACAGTCCCAGATTTTCGCTTAGCAGATTACGATGGGCTTAAGAGAACACTTATCATCTGTTGACTGGGGTAATGAAGAGAGCTATCAATATGACAGTTTTCTGAACACAATACATGCTGCTCAAAGAACGTTTATCCCTTATAAAAAAATTAGATCAAATAGAAATGACCCAAAATGGATGAATAATAGGCTGAAATATCTACTAGGGCATAAGAAAGAAATTTATTGGCGTATCAAAAGAGGCGAGGGTCATCTTATGAATCAGTATATTGACATTAAGAGGGACATTAAAAAGGGGATAAGAAAAGCTAAAAGGGACTATGAAATTAAAGTTGCTAGGGATTCTAAAACTAACCCAAAAAGTTTTTTCCAGGTATATAGAACAAAAGTCAGAGATAAGATAGGCCCCTTAAAATAACTATGGGCATCTTCCTGACAAAGAGAATGAAATGTGCTCGATTTTAAATAACTATTTTCTCTCGGTTTTTTACACAGGAAGACACTAATAATATTCCGGTAATTATTTTTATAGTGGGCCAGAAGAAGATAAATTAATGTAACATCACAGTCACTAGTGAAATGGTTGTGAAGCAGATAGACCGACTGAAGCAAAATAAGTCACGGGTCCTGATGAGGTTTTTCAAGGGTTCTTAAGGAATGCAAAATGGAAGTCTGTGAACCATTAACTAATATTTTAATTTATCTCTTCAAACAGGTGTAGTGTCTGATATGTGGAAGATGGCTAATGTAATTCCTATTTTTAAAACAGGGGACAAGTCGTTACCGTCAAATTACCGCCCAAAAAGCCTGACCTCAATTGTAGGCAAATTACTAGAGTCAATTATAGCTGAGATTATAAGAAGCCATCTCGATAAGCATAGCTTGATTAATGATACTCAGCATGGATTCACAAGAGGCCGGTCTTGTCTAACTAATTTATTAACTTTCTTCAGTAAAGCTTTTGAGGCTGTTGACCACGATAAAGAATTTGATATTATTTACTTAGAATTTAGTAAGGCTTTTGATAGAGTTCCGCACCAAAGACTGTTGAAGAAAGTAGCAGCTCATGGCATAGGGGGAAGGGTGCTCTCGTGGATCGAATCATGGCTCACAGACAGGAAGCAGAGTGTGTCCATAAATGGGGTTAAATCCGAGTGGGGATCTGTAACAAGTGGCGTTCCACAGGGATCAGTCTTGGGCCCGTTGTTGTTTATAATATATATCAATGATCTTGATGAAGGAATTACTAGTGATATGAGCAAATTCGCCGATGACACGAAGATAGGTAGGATAATTGATTCAAACGTAGATGTTAGGGAACTTCAGGAGGATTTAGACTCTACTCTTGGTCAGAAAAGTGGCAGATGCAGTTCAATGTAGATAAATGCAAGGTTCTGAAGCTCGGGAGTGTCCATATCCCTAGCACTTTTAAGTTAAATAATGTAGAACTTAGCCATACAGATTGCGAAAAGGACTTGGGGGTTATGGTAAGCAGCAATTTTAAACCAAGACAGCAATGCCTAAACGTACGTAATAAGGCAAATAGATTACTGGAATTTATATCAAGAAGTGTAAGCAACAGAAGTCCAGAGGTCATACTGCAGCTTTATACATCATTAGTAAGGCCTCACCTAGATTATGCAGCTCAATTCTGGTCTCCATATTACAGAATGGACATAAATTCGTTAGAAAACATTCAGCTTAGGATGACTAAATTAATACATAGCATTAGAAATCTTCCATATGAAGAAAGATTGAAGACTCTTAAGTTACATTCACTTGTTAGACGAAGAATGAGGGGAGACCTGATCGAAGTGTATAAGTGGAAGATAGGTATTAATAAAGGGGATATTAATAAGGTGAGTCTAATGTGAGTCTACTACTGGGATCGTCACGACGAACGACAAGGAAGGTAAGAATATTGTTGTTGTTGGGGATAGCCAGGTTAGATACATGGATAGGGCATTCTGCTTGAAGGACAGGAGTAGGAGACAAAGGGTATGCTTTCCTGGGGCTGGGATGGAGGACATTGTTAGCCGGCTTGACAACATCATGAACGGTAATGGGATCAATCCTATTATTTGCCTCAGTGCTGGAGGCAATGATGTAGGCAAGCGTAGAAGTGAGGATTTAGTTAGAAAGTTCAGGACAGCTATAGACATGATTAGGAAGAAGGGGGGGTGCCCTGTTATATGTGGCATTTTGCCAAGAAGAGGTGTTGGTAATGAATGGTTGTCCAGAGCAATTGGTATTAATTGTTGGCTGGATAAACACTGTAAGGATAATGCAGTACCATTCATTGACAACTGGGACAACTTCTATGACCGAAATGACATGTATGCCAGGGATGGGGTTCACTTATCCAGGGCAGGTGTGGGGTTTCTTGCTAACTCAGTTGAGGGGGTTGTTAGGACTTTAAACTAGGATTAGTTAGAGGTATGGGTTTAGAAATGATTAATAATGAGTATGGATATGTTGACTTATGCTCTGATATTAAGAATCTTAATAGTAACTGTCAAGGAGTAACTCTGGGTAATGATAATTTCAGAAATTGTGTGAAAACAAAGATGAATAGGAAAAATGTGCAGAAGAAAAAACATATGATGGTATTTTATGCTAACAGTCGAAGTGCAAGAAATAAAATTAATGAACTACGTTTGGTAGCATGTGCTGGGAACTTTGATATCATTGCATTAACT
Organism: Cherax quadricarinatus; assembly: GCF_026875155.1. NCBI lineage: Eukaryota > Metazoa > Arthropoda > Malacostraca > Decapoda > Parastacidae > Cherax > Cherax quadricarinatus. The sequence continues at coordinate 81,709,182 of NC_069406.1, read as the reverse complement.
GAAACGTGGTATGATTTAAAGAGTCGGGATATGACTGCTGAGTGTAATATTCAGGGATTTAAGTTATTCAATGTGGATAGATGTAATGGGAAGGGGGGAGGAGTTGCATTGTATGTTCGAGAAAATATTAATTGTTGCATAAAAACAGGTATAAAAATAGATGGAGCAGTAACAGAGTCTGTTTGGGTAGAGTTCGTGGAGGGTAAAGAAAAACTAATTCTAGGTGTAATATACCGACCTCCAGGCTTGGATCACGATAGAGGGAGACTTCTTTGGGACGAAATTGTTAGGGCTTCTGGACACAGTAACGTAGTCATAGTAGGGGACTTTAACTTTAGCCAAATTGACTGGAATTCTTTGACAGGTAATCTAGAGTCCAGTGACTTCATGGAAACAGTTCAGGACTGTTTTCTGAAACAGAGTGTAACTGAACCTACCAGGGGTAATAATTTGCTAGACCTAGTCTTGTCAAATAAGGAAACACTCGGGAATAATCTGGAGATCACTGAAGAGCTTGGCGCAAGTGATCACAAATCCATCACCTTTAGCATTAATTGGGAATGCAAGAATAATGATAATACAGTAAAAATCCCCGATTTTCGTTCTGCCGATTATAATGGACTTAGGGAACATCTGTCTAATCTTGATTGGGGTTATCTAGCTAATGATTTTATTGACGATAATCATACTTATGAATATGAAGGGATCTGCTTTTTATGATTGTTTTCTTAATAATGTACACAGTGCCCAGAGTATATACATTCCCCAGAGAGAAATTAGGTCTAATAATAACGATCCCAAATGGGTTAACAGGAGGCTAAAACATCTATTAGGGGAGAAAAGGGGAATTTATAGGCGCATCAGAAGAGGAGAGGTTAACCTTACTGACCAATATGTTCAGCTTAAAAGAGAAGTAAAAAAGGCGATTAGAAAGGCTAAACGTGACTATGAAATTAGAGTTGCTAATGAATCAAAGACTAATCCAAAGGGGTTCTTTCAAGTGTATAGGACGAAGGTGAAGGAAAAAGTAGGACCTCTGAAATCTGGGAATGGACAGCTGACGGATAATGAACTGGAAATGTGTTCCTTATTTAATGACTATTTTTTGTCAGTTTTTACACAGGAAGATGTAAATGAGATTCCAGTAATTAACAATTATTTAGTTCCTGATGAATTTAAGTTAACTAATATTACTGTCACGAGGGACATGGTTATTAAACAGATAGACAAACTGAAACAAAATAAGTCCCCGGGACCCGATGAGTTGTTTTCAAGTAGTCGACTCACATTCGCCAGGTAGCATTACACCACTTGTAGAATTCGTCATGACGTTCTCGATGGTCTTCGTTGGGGTTTCTAGGGATGTCTCACTCACGTCTGCCAATGCTTCCTTGGTGCTCGTTGTGGCATTCCCAGTAGAACACTCACATTCGTCAGGTAGCACCGAGAATGAGTTGGAAGTTTCCACGGCAGTCTTCTGTTTCTGCCTCTCCAACCGTTTTCTTAATCTTCAGCTTGGTTCCATGTTGCCCGGCCACTGACCAAGCTCCCCTCTTAACCTGGGGACTCACAACAGGTGGATTACTACGAATCCTCTTGTTCTCCTCCGTTAATCGCCGTATCTCCAGTTTAGCAACTCTGAGTTCTTCTCTCAGCTGCTGGTAAAGCTGCTCAAGAGAGGGCAACCTGGTTCAGATTCACAGAGAGCACACAAACAGGTCTTCACAGAGCTAAGTACACGTCACCACTGAGCTAAGTACACGTCACCACTTGTATGCTTCCAGGAATGTCATGTCAGACTGAGGGGTTGTGGAAAAACTGGCGTTTTCGCTAAGACGAAGTTAGAAACCTGACCTGTTAACTGATGAGTTTGGGGGATACCAGAAAGGGAATCAGAGACGAAGAGGAGGAGGGAGACAGAGGGGAAGGGGTAATAGGAGGAAGGTGATTGAGTGAGAAAAGGAAGGAAGAGAGGGGAAGTCCACTTCAAAAGAGATAACTGTAGAGATGAAGCTGTGTTGCTGCTTGATTTTAAGGTTATTTAGTTACAAGTTATTAGTAAATAGCACCAAGTTAAAGATTATGGTTTAGACAGCTGAGTTAGACTAGTAATAAAGGCATAAGCAGACGAAAGATTTTGAATCTCACGGCAGTCACCCCTAACACCTCTCGAGGGCCAGACACGTATAAAACGGGGGAATAAAGTTGCACGGTAATTCTAGCATTAAATAGCGTAGATTCAGTGGCTCATTCATTCCAGTCAGAAGCGGTAATAATCCTTCATCCACCTCCCTTTAGGTCAAGGAGTCTCCACATTTTAACTCTCAATGTGGGATCTAGTTCAACAGCCCACACCTTAACTAAACCCCCTTTTTACACGAGTACTCCAGGTAAGTCAGTGTTACTCGCACGGTATTAGGAATTGCGCTATTATCGTAAACACTCAGGTTTTTCAAGTTTCACTGGTCATGTCTGAGCGCCGACAGTGTTAAGATACATACACGGAAACATGAACAAGTGTACACACTAGGAAGTATACCCGTCTTGAAAAGATAACTTACACTTTATAGACTTCATACAGGATGGCTGGTACTTAGCAGTGGTTTGTAACTGGAGTAATAATTAGTTAATTACTGTCAGATAAATATTTTTTTTCTCGACAGATGTGGTCCTTCAGAGTCTAAATCGAGGCCTTAACTACAATCTTTACGGTCACAAGTAATGATCCTTCATTAATAATCATTAATCATGCATAAACTCTCATAGAACGTCTTTGTGCAGTGAACGAAATATATTCCACACACAAGGTTTGCTTGTAATATTTAGAACCAGTGAGGTAGTCTGGATGTTATTGACAGTGCATATAGCTCAAGATGGTTGCCATCTGAAACCAAGGGGCGACAACAGTGCACTCTGGGGTTGACAGGTGGCAACCACAGGTACTTTGGTGCTATCTGGCAACCAACAGCCCAGCCACATGTCAATCGCCACTACCAGCTGAGCAGCTGGTAGTGGCGAGTTTGTAAACATACCAATGCGTTCAGGCCAGACTATCGATTGAGCCAGTTCTCGCCTTTGTCCCTAAGTTTATTTAGGTACAGGTACACACAGTTACACAAATTATCATTCATACTAACAGGTGTGCTCTGATAAAATTATAATCCTCCGTTTTAATGTTACTCTTGAATTAGATAATATATAAAAGATAGTGTACATAAGTTGTAAACTTATGAACACCATCTTGGGTTTTTTGGTTTACCGCATTATGACAGACAGATGACAGCTGTATGTCAGCTGTCTGTCATAATGTGCAGTAGTGGTGATAAAGGGTCTATCTGTTTCGGCTTCACTGAGCGACATTTACATAACAGTCGACTAACTTGTAAAGCCAGCCGTCAGAAACAAACAGTTGTTTAATCCCCGTACCAAAGTTGTGTATCTCTATGCTGACTTCATAAACAGTTCGAGTCATAGCCTCATCCACGATAAATAACTGTGAGGTCTTAATCCAAGAAAATGCAGCGGATTACATAGAATTTGAAGCTACTACAGAACAATTTTTAATCAGGTAGCGGGCTGACACAGCCACTTATGAACAGTTAGAACAGCTATTGAGCTAGACGATGATACAGAAGTTAAAGAAATTAAGAACCATTTTGGTGAAAGAACAAGACCTTGTACTCTAAGCTTGTTGCAAATGTAAGAAGGTCGAGGCACGGAAGTCGGACCCTCGAAAAAGCAAGTACCTACAGTGTTTCACGCTTCGCAGGGGACATTAGTTAATAATCCAGCACCTCATTTTTACACAATGCACAAATAACCCACATATAATAGAAAAGTATGATATTGTCAACATGCGAGGACAAAATCTGATTTGTTTCTCGGTAGTTTCCCGTCCTTCATCGACAGTCGGGGGTTTCTGATGCCCTTTAGTTAAATTATTTGGAACCAACTAAAGGGGGGTTGGGGAATTTTTTGATCTTATAAAAAGGAGTCAGTGTGCTAATAATTGAAACACGCTATACAAGCCCTGCATCAAATTTATTGTGAAAATTCAGAACACCCCAACCAAGTTTTTAGGTTCGATCTCCCTCACCTTTCCATTCCCTGCAAATTAACGGGCCCTTCATAAAGTCTGGACGCCATAGATCGCTTTTTCCCTTATCACAAACGCGGGGGCTTGACTACTCAATCCACCTTTTCAGAAAAAATTTTTCAGTAACACAGTTTAACACCGACTGAAATTTGGCAAGTTTGGTCTTACCTGAGGGGAAAATTAGATAATGTTGCAACAGTTTGTTTGCTGCAAGTTAACACTGAAAAAGATTCCCCCCCACTCACAAATTATCACCCAGGCACCCACTAAAAAGTACCTCCTGTTAGCAAACGCTTAATTAATGACCCAAACTCCCCGGGGTGTTACTCTGTCGCAGTTTTTAATAAGACTAAAAAATTGACAAGGCCCCCAAACCATCGTGCCTAGGTGTATTTCTCTGAGGGGACCAACTGGAATCAGTTGTGTCACAAAAGCCGCTCGCAGCAGCGAAAAACAAATTAAAGCTCTTTTTTAAATGTCTTGGTAATCATTCGGAGGTTTGTTCCCCAAAATTATCTAAAATTGTTTTAAGGGCAAGATGACACAACACCGTCTATCATTAACCCAGAGATGTCCGTGACGACAAAAAAGGGGGCCCACCAGAAGCTCTACACTTTTTGCTGAAGAAAATGAAGCAACTGAGTGAACACACTGGTTTGGCTTAAAAACGCGAAAGCACAAGGAGGAATCTCACAGCGGGGGTCACAGAACCAAGCTATTCGCTTTACTAAATAACCCGCCATAGGAGCAAGGAGCTTACGACGATGTTTCGGTCCGACGGGACCCTATTTGATCAATGCGCCCAGGACCCTTTCATATTAGTCACACTGATTCAGCTAAGGGGCCACTCTTACTTTTTTGTTAGTCGTTATGGGTGGCTTTTTTTAAAAGTGGGCAGGCGTCTTTTGTTCAGCGAGATCGTTTATGTTGTTTTGGGTACCAACACGAGCGATTCAAACTGAGTAGGGGATCAATCCTGCTACATACAAATGAAAGGGACAAGTCATTGCGGTTTGAAGGTAAATTCAAAGGCGGGCCCTTTCCCAGTAAAAGGGGTCGGCTTCATAGATATGCTCTTTGCCATGATTTTTACGAATGTTTGTAAAGAAAGGGAAAACTTTATTGACTTCCTGCTGACACACCAAAGTGATAACGATCTATGAGCCACCCCCTTTTTCCAAAGGAAAGGGGGTCGAAGCTGACGTGGGGGAAATTGTCTTGAGACGAAAATCGTCCCCAAACCCAGGGAAACGAGCCCCCCCACCATGCTGTTCAAAAGGGTTTCTAATCCCCCATTTAAAGTGTAGTACATAACTGGGGCAACGCGGTCCCATGATTGGCTTTCTTAGTGAAGTTTGATGACGGGCCCTTCCCTAAAGAGAAGCTGGGTTCTTTTTTTTTAAAAAATTTTGCAGAACTTTTATGCCACACCTGACATTTTGCTTTTTTCCCTAAAAGTGGGCTTAAAGGGTTGACTGGGATTAGCTCTCTTTCCCTGGGGCCAGGAATAGCTATGACCCACAGGTCATTTAAAACTTTGTTTCGGCTGAGTTTTTGTTCAGTGCTACCTCGTCGCTTTCGTATTTACCCCCTGACAACTCGTTTGAAAAAGGTCAAAGCCCTTTAAAGATGTCTTGTGTAAGAGTTTCGTGTGGATAATCTTAAAGGGGGCCGGGACCCCAGAGCATATTTTAAAGGTCTTTTATGAAGGGGGCCAAAAAGGGAAAACATACACCAGAGGATGGAATATGAATTAAGCCGTGATGAAGGAATCATAAAATTAGATTTTCCTACTGAAAACGCCCTGGCAGAAATAGTTGGGACTATATGGGTACCAAGGCAGACACCAAAAACCCCAAGCGGTGACCTCCCTTTTATTATTTAATCAAAAAGAAGCCCAAGCCAAAAGGGCTATACACGCTGCGGGGTGGGGAAAGGAAGCGAGGGTATTGGATGGCAGAAGGGGGAGGGAAATCAGTAGGGTTACAGAAAACGGGGGGGGGATAGTAGGGGGGGTTACCTGGAGCCCCGGAGGGGTTTCCGGGGCCCAAACCCCCCCGCACCCCCGGCTGAGACCGGGCCCTCCTGGTGGATCAGACCTGTCAACCGGCTTTTGCTGCTGCTGCACGAAAACCAACATACGGCCACAGCCCGGCTGATCGGAACTGACTTTAGGTGTTGTCAGTGCCAGTTGAAGACTGGGGGGGGTTGTTGGTAATCCCCCTTATGTGTCGGGAGGCAGTTGAACGGTCTCGGGCCCCTGACACTTATTTATGGCTTTAACGTGCTAGTGCACCCCGCTTTTTCTTTGGGGGGGATGGTGCATCGTCCCCAAGTTTTTTGTTTTCGTAATGGGGTTTTTTGTGGGTTCGGTAAGCCCTTAGGTTTTTCCCGGGTGTATATAATCATGTATCTCTCCCTCCGGGTTCCAGGAACGGGTTTAGGAACCTCAAGCGCCCCCAAAATTGGGGTGTTTTTTATCTCCGTTATGCGCGCCGTGAAAGTTCTCTGTACATTTTCAGGTCGGAAATTTTTCACCTCCCTTTAAAAGGGTGCGTTAGTGTGCAGCAATTTTCCCACCTAATAAAACAAGGACCTGAAGAGTGTCTCTGGTTGGCCTCCCTAGTTTTAAAGGGTTCTCATTTCCATCCTGTCATTTTTCTAGCAGATGCGTTTGATACAAGTTATGGTCCTTGGGGTTGAGATCCTCCGCATGATCCCCCCGGGGTCTTTGCTTTTGGTGTTTCGCTCTATTTGTGGCCAAAATTTTGTTTTGTACTTGAAAGTTTAATTCCTCATTTTTACCATTCGAGTAATTAAAATTTTTCCTCGTTGAACTTCAATTGTTTTCTGCAGCCCACGAAAGATTTTTTGATGTCGGGCCGATTTTTGCTGTCTGAAATGGAAGACACTGTCATCGATTCGGGTGCATCTGCAAAGGAAGACAGGGTGCTGGGGCTGACATCCTTGTCTATGTGGGATAAAAGGGGATGGGGAACCCAAGATGGGAGCGAGTACTGTGCCTTGGGGAAAGAGTTTTTCACCGTAGCTCCCGGATTTACTCTGTTGACGCTCTCTCGTGTTCTTTAGTGAGGAAATTATAATCCTAGCCCGACTTTCCTGTATTCCTTTAGCACGCATTTTTGCGCATTACGCCATGGCACCTTGCAAAGGGCTTTTGAAAAGTTTAATATTACTTGCATTCTTTTGTTTTCTAGTGCATTTAGGACCTTGCGTAGGGGTCCAATAGTTGAGAAACAGGGCGACCTGTTCTAAACCCATGTTCCCCGGGTTGGAAAAACGTGGGTTTCAGATGCGGGGTGACTTGCTTCTAACCCCTTTTCAAAGTTTTTTATGATATGGGTTGTTGTGCTATTGGTCTGTAGTTTTTTGCTGTTGCTTTATGCCCCCTTTGTGGATGGGGCTAGCTGTTTTTTTTTAGTAACTGGGGGACGACCCCCGTGTCCATCCCCCCCTTTCCCCATAGGATGGAAAGTCGTGATAGGGGCTTCTTGCGTTCTTGATGAACACAGAGCCCCACGAGTCTGGCCCGGGGGGCAGATGCATGGGCATGTCATTTACGCCTTTTTCGAAGTATTTGGGCCAGATAACATCGATAGGCTTTTTTTTAATTTCAAATTTTGGGCTCTCTCTAAAAAATTCATTTTATCTTCGCTCTCGCTGGTTAGCGGGGTTCTAAAACGAGTCATATTGGGACTTGAGTAGCTACTCATTCCTTGCTGTCACTGTGTAGGGCCCATCTGTTTAAATGGGGCCCAATACTGGAGTTTTTCTCGATTTTGATTTGGGGATAGGAAAGAAATACTTTTGGGGTTTTTTCGATTTCATTTATGGCTTTTAGTTCTTTTCCCCCTTCCGACTCCTAAAAGGGTTTTTTTAGCTTAAGTTCGATCTTGCTATTTCTCTGACCAGGCTCCCTACGCATTTAGTATATTGACCTCTTTTAAAAAAAAACCGCTCTGTTTTTCTTTTTTTCGCCTGTAAAGGGAGCGCCCCGTCCCCTTTCTGTTTTAATCTATCCTCCTTTTCTTAAAGGGAAAAGCCTTGTGCATAAATCGAGTGCCCCCGAGTTAATCTGTTTTAGGATAAGTTGGGGTCTGTGTTGCTTAGTAATTTCCCAGCTTATATCGGTTTGGGCTTGGTTTACTTGGTCCCACTTTTTGTTTTTTTTATTAAAATTGAATTTGGGGAAAGCTCCCTCGTGACTAATTCATTATGTCGGTCTGGGGCTCCGCGCATACTGACTGAACCTCAATTTGTTTGGATCTGGTATTTGTTTTTTTATTGGTGTATTTCTTATAATTTACATTTTTATGAAGATAGGTCTGGTATTCCCCCTAGAGGCTCTATTATTTGCTGGTTTTAAAATTTAATTTTGTGCAGGATTTAAAGCCGCGTGGTGTGGTTTTCATCAAGCTGCCTCCCGGTGTTTTTACGCAACAATATTATTTTTCTATATTCCCCATTTTAGGGGCCTTTAAATTGAAAACCCCCCCGGAGCAAGATGTTGGGGGGAGGACTGGAAGGTTTTCCAGCGTGGTCAATTTTTTAAAAGCTGTTTCCCGGGAAAGCTGGGATGTTGCATCCGGGGGGCTTGTAGACTATCACAATGACTAGGGTTTTTTTCTGACCTTTAAGCTAAAATTCCCTACTCATTTGAGGGGATTTTTGCGTTTTGTGCAAAAATGACTCTGCAATGTACAGGCCAACCCCCCCCTTTTGGCCGTTCACTCGTCACACTGTATAGGTTGTAACCTGGGTAATTGTTTCCAAAATGACCTTTTTTGTGGTCTCAGTGAAAGCCCCGAAAATTGCCTTTTGCCTCTGCAAGCAGTCCAGGGTGAAAGGTATTTTGTTGTTTTTGCTGGCTTTAGACCCTTTATTTGCAAAAAAGAATGTTATCGGGGGGGGGTATTTTGGTACTGGGGGGGGATTTTTTTCCCCGCATAAGTATCTGTATCTGTTTTTTTTGGGGTGGGGGCCCTGACTGTGGTTCCCCCAGGGAAAGACTGGATTTTGGGGTACGATTTTTTGCCATTTCCGCCATTTTTTTTCCCCCCACTAAAAAACCTCTCCCTCTTTATGGCGTGGCTACCCAGGTTTCCCAGGCCTGGATGTTTTGTATCTTTTTTTCCCCTTTTGATGGTATGCCCCGGCAATTTTTAAATTAAAGCACAGTCTTTCCTGTCTGAAGAGGGACACAGTTCAGGGTGAAAAAACTTTCAGGAAGGGGTTTTATTTCTGTTGTCATATGGGCATGGTTTCCTAGGTGGTCATAGTTGCACGCCCCCCTTTTTTTTCCAGATTTCCATGCCGCAATACCGAGTCATAATGTGCACAGGCTTTGGTTTTCCCTTTTCCCTTGGTTTCTGTGACGTATTTCCCTGTTTGGGCATGTTTCCCGTCTTATTCATCCCCCCCTCACCCAAAAATGGAGCTCCCCCCATTTGTTTTTGTAATATATCCCCTATTGCTATGGAGTCCTCTTGTTTGTATTTCCGCGGTATTTTTAGTTTTCAAAATTGGTTTTATCTTTCTTTTACTACACTTGTTTCCCTACTATGGCTCCCGTCCCCTATGGGGGTTTTATGTATTCCTTCCCCCGCGTATAATTCCCGACTACCGGACAAAATCTCCAGCTTCCCATTACTTCCCAGGCAGCTCTCCAGTTCCCCCTTACTGTCTCCCAGGACGCATTCCCGCTTCACCATTATGTCTCCCCCGGGCGCACCTCCGCTTCCCATTACTGTTCCCAGGGCGCACCTCCAGCTTTCCCCATTACTGTCTCCAGGCAGCACTATCAGCCCCCCTTTATGACTACCAGGGGCATCATCTCCCGCCTTACGTTTGTGACACTGGCCAGTATCAAGGGGAATATCTTCAGCCCGGGCTTTTTTGTTCCCATTGTTGTAGAAGCTTCCAAAGGGTTTTTTATGAAAGCAGCTTTTTTATGTTGACCTCTTTTAATACCCTTTGGGTTTTAGTCCCAGATTTATCTCATTTGGGGTAACCCAAAAAAACTTCCCTGTTTTTAATACTGCTTGTAGATTCTTGGATTTGCACAAGGGCGTACACCAATTCCACAGAAATGAAATTTAAGCTGTGGAAGCCCTTGTTTGACTACCACAGCCCCAAAACCCCGCTTCATAATGATTTTAATGTTGATTTACTGCAATTCTCTAGCAACCTCTTAATATTATATTAATAACCCCGCTAGGTGTGCAAAAAAAGAAACCGTTTGAACCCCCGTCCCCGGGTTTTGACCGCAAGGGTTCGGGCCAGCAAGGGTTCGGGGCCCGTCAAGGGTTTTGGGCCAGTAAGGGTTTTGGGCCCGTCAAAGGGTTCGGTCCAGTCTATCTGACTGATCAGTGGTCACTTAATTTTAAAAACCCTAATGGGCGGTGATTTTAGCTAACACATGAAGGGTTACTGGAAAAAATTACCCGAGTAAAATGTGATTTGATTGATACAAAAATATAACTTTGGGGTTGAAGAGCCGGTGATGCTGGCACTCCTACAAAGCGAAAAATCGACCCCACCCCTTTTTTACAAACGCTGTATCTGCTTCTCTATTTTTTTTTCCGTCCCACCACAATAAATGCTATTTATCACTATAGTTGACTGGGGCAAATTTTTTGGGGGAAGGGCGCTTTTTCTGTATAATAAAAAGCTTCTCGTTGTGTATATTCGACCGCGGTTTTAAATACAGGGTTTTATGAAATTCACAGTAACGTCTTGATTTAAAAAAAGAAATTGAAAGTCACCCACCCACTAAGTCCATAAAAATACTGGTTATTTTTCTACTACAACACTGTATTCTGCATTTAGGTATCACAGAATTTTTGCGAGTACACTAGCAGGGCCCGGAAGATTTTAAAAAAAAGCTACCCCGTGGAATTTGGGGGATTCTGGCACCTGCCTCTATAGGCTTTCACTCAATTAAAAATCACCGTTTTTTCAAATGACACTTTGCCTTTACATCAATATACTAGGGACCACGTATAACACTATACCTATGTTACTCAATGCTTTAGGGGGACTTTCTTTCCCTGCACAAATTCAATTTTTAATTATTTTTATTTTTCCACACGGGACAGGCGATATTCCCCTCTGGCAGTAAAACCCGTTAGGTAGTGCACACAATTCTCCTTTTTTTACTCAGTATATAATGTTTTCCCCCAAGATTGGGTTCCAGGCGCTGAGGGGTATCGTATAGATTGATGACAAAATTAAAGTTTTAGCCGTAAGAGCACCGTGAAAAACCAAAAACCCGGGGGCCAACGAGGCACGGGGACACTGTGTGTGGTGTGTAAGGGTAGCAAGAATTTTAAGTAGAAAAGGGGTAAGGTATCAGAATTTGTGAAGTCAGTTGTTGTCAAAAAGTCAATGAGAGAGTCTGGATGAAAGGTGGGTCCATCAGCGAGAAGGGAAGGTAAAGAGAGAGCAGCAGAGCGAAGACGACAACGGAGGTAAATTCTGCGTGCTCGTTGATAAAGTGGGCAGTCCAACAGAATGTGGCTGGAACTTGGCAATTCTCACAGAGAGGAGCAGGGCGCCTCTCCATGAGATATCCATGAGTAAGACGAGTATGGCCAATGTGAAGACGGGAGAGAGTAGTCTCTCAACCTCGACACTGGTGATAAGAAGACGGCCAGTAACCTATACTCGGTTTAATAGATTGAAGTTTGTTGCCGAGCATAGTAGACCAACGTTGTTGCCAACGGGTGTGAAGTTGGGAAGATATTGCAGCAAAATAGTCCGTAAATGGAATACCTCTACATGAAACTGGTAGGTCATGTACTGCTGACCGCGCAGCAGTGTCTGCCTGTTCATTGCCCTGTACGTCAACATGACCAGGGACCCAACAAAAAACAATATCTTTATGCTTGGTAAAGATGCGGCGTAGCCAAAGTTGGATACGGAGGACTAAGGGGTGAGGTGTATCAAATTTCTGTATAGCCTGTAAAACACTAAGGGAGTCTGAGACAACCACAAATGATGACACAGGCATAGATGCAATACGGATAAGTGCTGTAAGGATGGCATACAATTCAGCAGTAAAAATACTAGCCGAAGATAGTAAATGCCCTTGTACGACGCTGTCCGGAAACACTGCTGCGAATCCTACGCCGTCAGAAGACTTAGAGCCATCTGTGTACACAGCAATGGCATGAGAATGAGAGTGAAAGTGGTCAAGAAAAAGAGAGCGGGAAGCGACCATAGACAGTTGGGCTTTCGAGCAAGGGAGAGAGAAAGAACAGACTCGAACAGCTGGAACTTCCCAGGGGGGTAGGGAAAAGTGAGATGCTACATGTACATAGAAAGGTGGTAATTGAAGAGAAGACAAGAGCGAATGAAGGCGAAGAGAGAAGAGACGGAGTCAACAGGGGCGGCGAACAAATAAAGAATGTCTACTAATATCAGTGACCATTCTATAAATGGAAGGATTGCGGAGATCATGAAAGCGTACATAGCAGCGAAGGCAATGGGCATCACGGCGATCGGATAAGGATGGAACGTTCGCTTCTGCATAGAGGCTCTCGACAGGGAAAGAGCGAAAAGCACCAAGGCATAAACGTAATCCTTGGTGATGAATGGGGTTAAGGCTAGAGAGAGTAGCAGGAGATGCCGCTGAATAGATCTGGTCACCATAATCAAGTTTCGATAAGATAAGGGTGGAATGTAGGCGAAGGAGGGTTCGACGATCATCTCCCCATGAAAGATGAGCAAGGGTTTCAAGAAGGTTCAGCCGGCTGTGACAAGTTGCCTTCAGAGAGGTAATGTGAGGTTTCCAGGATAACCTACGATCAAAGAGGAGGCCCAGAAACTTGACTGTATCACGTTCAGGGATACGGGAGCCATAGAGGTACAAAGGATGATCGGAGATGACAGAGCGTCTAGTGAAAGTAATTTGGTGGGTTTTATTGCTGGAAAATTTAAACCCACGTGTGGTGGCCCAATTGGAAACACGGTCGACTGCATGCTGGAGAGAAACTGTAATAAGGTGACAGTCAGCGCCTGCACAGGCAATAGCGAAGTCATCAACATACAGTGATGACCAAATATTTGATGGAAGACTAGAGGCCAAATCATTAATAGCAAGGAGAAAAAGTGTTGTGCTCAGAACACATCCCTGGGGTACACCTTCAGCTTGGATAAAGTCCGGGGAGAGCACATTATTAACCCGAACACGGAAATGCCTGTCAGTTAAAAAGTTCTTAAGGAAGGATGGTAGATTGCCTCGAAGGCCTAAGGAGTGGGCTTGGGCTAAAATATTATACCTCCAAGTTGTGTCATATGCCTTCTCAATGTCAAAAAATATGGCAATAACTGAGTGGTTATTCGCAAAGGCATTACGAACATACGTATCCAAGCGTAGTAAGGGGTCTATGGTAGAACGTCCCTTACGAAAGCCATATTGACGAGTGGAGAGACTGCTGTGTCTCTAAATACCACACTAAACGTCTATTTACTAGGCGTTCCATCACTTTGCAAACTGCACTGGTAAGAGCAATGGGACGATAGTGGGAGGTTTCATGTCCCATAGCGCCTGGTTTGCGGAAAGGGAGAACAATGGCGGATTTCCACAGCTGTGGAAGAACTCCTTGTGACCAAATAAGATTGTAAAGGCGTAATAGGACTGGAAGGGCTGACTGATGTAAATGTTGTAGCATACGAATATGAATATCGTCGGGCCCAGCTGCCGATGATCGGCAAGCTGAGAGTGTTGCCTCCAGTTCTTGAAGTGTAAAAGGCACATTATACTGTTCTTTTGAGAGAAGAAAAGTCCAAGGGTGCTAACTCTCTGGCAGACTTTGAGGAAAGGAATGAGGGGCATAGATGGAGTCCCTGAGAAATACGGACCAGAAGATTGCCAATTTCATTGGCAACATCTAGTGGGTTTGCTATATCAACACCGGCAACCCGCAGAACAGGAGCCGGGTCAGGAGAATATTTACCACTCAGTTTTCGTACTTTTTTCCAGACTGCACTCATAGAGAAAAAGAGGTGATGGTGGAGACATAATCTCGCCAGCAAGTGCGTTTAGCGTCACGGATGACACGGTGAGTGATCGCACGCTTCTTCTTAAAATCAAGTAGTCTCTCTGTGGTTCTGTTGTACCGGTACCTGCCCCATGCAGCGCGTTTCAAACGTACTGCACGAGCACAAGCAGGAGACCACCAAGGCACGCATTTCTGAGAATGCCTGCCCGAAGTTTGGGATATAGAATGAGAAGCTGCGGTTAAAACGGAGGACGAGAAGAGGTGTAAAAGCTCATCGATGGAGGACGAAGAAGGAACCTCTCTAAAAACAGTTAGGTGTGAGTAAAGGTTTCAATTTGCCTGATCAAATTGCCAGCGTGGGATGCGAAGAGGTGGTGAATATGAAGGGGAAGTAAGAATGATTGGGAAATGATCGCTGTCATGTAAGTCCGGAAGAACAGACCAAGTGAAGTCTAATGCGGCGGAGGAAGAGCAGACTGAGAGATCGATGCAAGAGAGAGTGCGAGTCCGAGGATCAAAATGGGTGTGAGTACCTGTATTTAAAACATGGAAGGGGTGGGTGGCAAGAAAAGCCTCTAACTGAATGCCACGGGAGTCACAGTGAGACCCCCCCCCAGAGGAAATGGTGGGCATTAAAATCACCAAGTAACAGAATCGGTGGTGGTAATGACGAAACAAGAAAGGCAATATCCGGAATAGATAATGCCCGAGAAGGAGAGAGATATAAAGAACAGAGCGTATACCACTTATGCAAGTGGATACGGGCTGCTGCGTAATGCAGCGAAGTACGAACAAATAGCTGATGGTACGGAATATCAGTGTGTAGAAGAAGGGCACTTTCATTAAAGGTCCCATCAGGAAAAGGATCTGAAGAATACAATAAATTATAGCCTGAGATGGGAGAGATAACAGCAGTGTAATTTTGGTTCCTGTAAGCAAACACCAACAGAGGAAAACTGGGAGAGTAACATCTGAAGCTCACCCCGATTACCCCTGAGGCCGCGTATATTCCACTGTAAATAGGCCATGATTGGCAATGATAAAGATACCTGAAATCTGCAGGTAAGGGTTCCTACGGACTAGAGGGGTTAGAAAAGTCCACATGCGGAGGCAGTGGAAAACTTTTCAAGCAGCGAAGGAACGGTGCGCTGTGAAGAAAGGAGTTGCGCAGATGGAGTAGAGGAGAGAGAAGGAGCGGAGGGTGGATCAGTGTCCATTGATGGTTTGGTCTCTGCAATATATTCAGAGATTGCTTCAAGTGTTTCAGAATTCAGAGACGTCGTATGGGAGACAATATTGGAAATGGTAGGGGGAGGATGAGTAAAGATTGGAACTGTAATGGACTGTACCAAGGTAGGGGGGGGCGAAAGGGTGGAGGGAACTGGAAGAAGCGTGGAAGGGGACAGAAGAGGCAGAAAACCTGGGAGGTGGCAGAAGAGGAAGAAACTTGGGAGGGAACAGGGGAGGAAGGTACAGTACGAGGAGGAGGGTGAACCTCTACACTTGTAACAGAGCCAGTGAGAGGGGGAGAACCGGGTACAGAGACAGGGAAGGGAAAATGAGGAGGTGGAAGATGGGTAGGAGGTGTTAATGGACCTTTTTTGACTTTTGAGAATTAGAGGGACGATTGGGAGGTGTCATACGAGATCTCGTCACTACTGAGGCTTGTGAGAGAGAACACGAAGAAGCAAGATCAGACTGAGACGTTGAAGTAGAGACGTCTGAGCCGAGGACAGCAAAAGAATTAGCTACAGGAGTGACTATGGGAGAGGTAACCACAGAGGTGGGTGCAGAAGATTGGATACCAGAAGTGGGGGGACGTTTTGAAACACGGGAATAAGAAACACGAGGTAGTCTCCCTTGGAGGTGGAGATGAGAAACTGCCATGGCATAAGGGAGACCTTCTGCCTCTTTGAGGTAACGGATTTCCCGCTCGTTTAAGTAGACTTGACAACGGCGAGAGTACGAAGGGTGAGCCTCATGGCAATTAAGGTAAGAGGGAGGTCGATTGCAAGACGTATTAGAATGGTCATCGGCACCACAGACTGGGCATTCGGCGATAGATCTGCAATATTTCGCTGGATGGCCAAATCGCCAGCAATTTCTACACTGTTGCAGTGTAGGAATCACCTTTCGAACTTGTAACCGATGTCCTGCTACATAAACTGAGGATGGGAGTTCACGGCTGTCAAAAGTTAAACGAGCCACATTGCTAGGGTATCGTCTCCGCCCGCGGGCAGGAAGAACGTAAGTATCTACCTTGAGGATTGGGAGATCTTGGAGTTCCAGCTGTTCAAGAATGTCAGTGCCACATGTCTGGAAATTTTGTTGAACTATGGTATGGGGCAGAATGACGGTACCACTACAAGAATTGAGGGAATGATGCTTTTCAATAGTTACAGGAACAGTATCGATATGGGAAAGACAAGAAAGCTCATGAGCCTGGGTAGCATTCTGTACAGTGACGATGCGCATACCGCTCTTAAGAGCATGAAAAGAAATATCTTTACCAACATGGCATAGGAGTGCCTTGCTAATACTGTGGTCAGAAAGATAGGCAGTAGAGGAAGTCGGTCATAAAGTGAAGAATTTAGTCCATTGTGCAGTCTGAAACTGAGCGTGGAAAGGTAGTGAAGGACGTGTCGATCTTTTCTGAGAAGAACGAGAAGGTGGAGAAGTATCATCAGCAGGTAATTGTCGTTGTCGTTTAGGCGTGGGACCAGAGTTGGTCTGACGTGGAACGGGCCGGCGATTTGAAAATTGCCGCACCGTAGAGGGAGAGGCCGGAAGCATAGTCAGAGGAGAGCGAAGGTCAGATAAATTGAAGGAGTCAGTCGAGGCCTCAGTACCTGAAGCAGGTGAGGAAACAGCACCAGCAAGAGGTACAGAGGCATGAGGAGTGTCCGAAGAGTGGTCCAAAGACGAGGCGGGGTCAGAACGGGGTGCGGTATCAAGAAGGGGCCCGGGGGTAGCAGGTTCATGGACTAGGGCTGCCATGGTTAGGTTACTTCTTTGTTTTTGTTTTTAAGAAAAAAAAAAGAAAGAAGAAAATAAAAATAAAAATAAAAAAAAGAAAAAAAGGGGGGACCGGGGAGGGATAGTTCCTAGGAGGAATGAAAGGGCCAGAAATCTCCCTCCCCGCCCAAGATGACCTCAGCACCGCAAGTAGCGCAGATACAGCATGGAACCCGTGCCATACCCTACCCATCATGCCAGTAAACCGGCAATCCGGGATAGCAACCTCACATCTGCCGAGCTACCTCGGTGGACAAAAGAGAGGGCGGCCGGAAATCCACCACAAAGCATACCTCCTTCGGCCACCACCCCCGGAATCCGAAAGGTGGCTTCCAGAGATACACCCGTCGCCCGAGAGACACCCAAAGCCACCCTCCGGGATACCGGAGAGGGATCAGGACATCCCCAGGCAATCCAGATTCCACGGCAAACTACGCCACCGCCAAGAACCTCAACGGAATGGGATGGACCCCGGTACCCTTTCCCCTACCTAGGAACTAGCGTGCCTGTGGAAAAAAAAAAAAAAAAAAAACCAAAGGCCAAAAAGGAAAGGAAAAAGGGGAGGATGGGGAGGAGGAGGAGGAGGAAAGGAAAAAGGGGGAGGATGGGGAGGATGGGATAGGGAACGGGGGATTGGGGGGTAATTAGGTTCGGTCTGAGGAAGTAGACCGACAGGTCTAATTCCTCAGACCAAGAGCCTCTTCACCACGCCAAGGAGCGCTCCCTTTGGATTGCAAGATACTCTCACAACTTGAAATGACGGCATTTTATGTGGGTACGAAATTATCAGCGTCTCTCCATAAGGTACTGAACCTCTCAACCTAAGACCGTGATCTGAAGTGACAATAAGGCAGTACTCTAGGGGTTAAGGAATGATAGGAGTTAGTTTAATTGCAAAATTGGGTGTCTGAGATTAGGGAGATTTATTCTTACCTCTTGTACCATGCCCCACCCAAAGAGAACCCAGCTGATACATAATCTTGTGGCGTCCCTCTCAAGAAATTCCTTGGTAATGAGTTATGACTCCAGATGACTAGCTGGTTGTCAAATGAAGGTGACTGGTCTCTGAAAAAAATATCACATCATGCTAGAACAGTCTGCTTGAACAAAGTGGACACCCCTAAGTTATTTATTAATGTGACTAAGTGCTCGCAGTAGAATAAACTCTTGAAAGTGATATCTCTTGTATTAAAGTTCCTTAAGATAAAGAAGGCGAATAATGAGTTTTTGAAATTATGAAATGCTGCGAGTGTATAAGAAAGTCTTCTCAATTGACTAGGAATTTCTGGTAACTCGGAGAAAATTCTCAAAGAAACCAGATTTAATCCGGACACTAGGACTAAGTGGACTAAGAACATGAGATGTCGAGGAAGAATTCAAAATATCTCTGTCAGAAATAACAATACATCCTATGTTAATACCTTAGAATCACGGATTAACTAGGTTATTTACAAGGCCCACGACTACGTCAATGTGGATTCAGGAAAATTCACTCTTCTGCTGATATTGGCAGAACTGTAAGCGCTAGAAGTCTCTGACTCTGCACAATGCCCACTAAGTAAGCACCTAATGGCCTAACTAATCTATAATAATGGCCTATCCACACTTCCCTGTTCCACATCGAAGTGTGGTTAGGCCATTATTATGGACTGTCTACTTCAATGACCTCCTTCAACTCATCCCAGAATTCCATCCCAGACTCTTCCCTGACACTTGTATAAATCACTAACTTATATCAATATCAGCCTGGGGAAAACGATGGCAGGTTACATTAGCTTCTAAGAAGGCCCCATGATGGTAATGCTGGAGCAGCGGTAAGAATAAATGGGATAATGTTTTTGGAACCTGAGGATGAGGTTCATTTCCTTGAAGTGAAATATGATTCCAAACTGATTATGAAGAACAATGTAGTAAATCTTGCAAACATAGTGGTTAGAAAGCTAACAGCACTTAGAGGTATTCGTATCTGCTCGACAGTAGAGGCTGCAAGACTCTGTGTGAGACACAAGTGAGCTCACACCTTGAGCATGCTCCACTTTCTTGGACTGCTTGCCCCAATCTCATCTATTACTTCATGACAGAATATAGAACAGAGGAAGATGACTAATCTCTCGCCTGAGCCCAGCCTGGACACATCTGTCATTTCAGCAGAGCCTTCAAGACAGGAGGGTTGTGGGTGGCCTTATTGTTATGTACAAGTCCAATGTCCCATACTTGGCTCAGCTTAGCGGACAGCGAGAAGACAGCTTCTGTCAAGAAGACAGGCAGTAAACAGCAACCACTCTCATCCTGTACCCCTTTTCTAGAACATCACGTCGCCTAAAATCCTTTATTTCTAGAACGACAAGAGTCTGGAATATGTTTGTACAGTATCATGACATAGATAAAACAGTCAACTGACCAAATGAAATCACTGACTCATAGATGGCTTCAATTTCATCCTATTCCTTATTGGTGTCTCATAACAATAAAAATGCTTTCAAATTAGCTGAGGTATGTAACAAAATTGTTCTAAAACCATTGTGTGTGTATAATATATATTATATATATATATATATATATATATATATATATATATATATATATATATATATATATATATATATATATATATATATATATAAAAGAGAGAGAGAGAGAGAGAGAGAATAATCAAAGTAAAATAATGTTAATACTGCACTCATCCAACTACTTAGGAGTATAGATTTTCTATTCTATATCTTCTGGGTTAAAGTCTTTCGATTATGTGAGGTTCATTAAGTTCACATGTTATCTGCCATCAGTCAAGAACACGTTCCTCAATAAAATGCGCATAAAGTAAACTGTGTATATACACAGACATTATACTTCTGGGCGTGTATATCCTGTGCATACTTTACCAACAATGTATTAACAAAAACATAAGGCCTAATATCTCACACAATCATCGCTTCTTTAACAAAAGTCATTGTGTGGACACACGTATTCATTCATAAACCAACTCTGTTTATTACAATGAGCATTTACTACATGTCTCCATAGGCCTAATTCGACTCGTCTTCAATGTAATTGTATCTAACAGGGACAAATCTTCGATGTCCTTCTTGCCAAAACTCTTCAACATAATCCGCCCCGGGATTTATGCCAGATTTCATGCGTTTCTCATCAAAGGCACAAAGCTGCCAAATATTTGACATATCTACTGGACTAAATGTTGTAAATAACATTTGAAATATATCTGCATCAATATATTTGAAAGATATTTTATATATTGCCAATGAAGCAAACGGGTTTCTGAATTTCATTTACCTGATCTTCCAGGAGCAATTTTCATTAATAATAAGAAATTTTCCATGTTTTGTTACACAGTCAACATTCTTCAGATGGTACGACATTACTTTCTGTTTTTTCCATTATAAAGCATTGGTTAATATTTAGTTTCATCTTTCATCTATTATTTTATTTGATAATTTTATCTAAATCATCCTGTAGATATTGACAGACATTTTACTGTTTATTTTACCAAAGAATTACAAATGGTCCCCGAACATTTATATAGTTTCCTATTCCTTATTTATATAAACTAAAATTATTGGCGGATAAAGCACTGCTCCTTGTGTCACCCCATTAGTGATATGTCCCCAAAAGGAAAATTTTCCTTTCATAACGGCATGCATTTTATTTTCTTAGAGAATGTCTCTTTGAAGTTTTTAGATTATTTTTTTCCTGGGAAACTCGATCAGTTCGGCACATTGTCTGCCATCTTGTTGTCTGGCAATTTACGGTCATGTAGTGAAATAAAATAATTCCGAGGCTGGAAGCATAGTCATGCGGCGCCTCCTAAGAGACTGGCATCACTCCCACGAGCCCTCCTAGGGAGGAGAAGGTGCCAGAGCTTGCTACCACCAGCAGCTCACAAGACTGCCATTCCCACGAGCCCCCCTGGGTTGGCGAAGATGGCAGGCCAGAGTCCTAGCTTCTCTCTACGAGCCCCATGAGAGCGGGGAGTGGGGCTAGGCCTGGGGACAGTTGGTCCCAGAAGATGAGGTGCTGCTTGTACTTCCTCCCATGGGAGACATAGGTCTTAGGCACTCCCACGACAGGGGGGCCAAAGCCGGGTCACCATCTGAGGTAGCCCTAGGCCGGGAGAGTACCGGCGAATCAAGGAGCAGCAGGAGGTGGCGCCTTCTTTTAAAAATACATGATGTGTTGTCCGGTCTTACTGTTTTCTCTTTTCAGAATCCAGAAGTAAATTGCTTTACTTCTCCATAAGGTATACAAGTGAAATTCTTTATTCGTTGTTTTTTATCTTAATATTTAACTTAACTTTTACGAACTTTAATAAAAAACTATCTGCATTGTTCGCTCAATAAATCATTCTCAAAGTTTCTTCTTCCTGTCTTCAATTTACTTTTGAATATTCATATATCACCTGTTTTATTCTCTGGCAATTTTTTTTATTGGTCCATTTCGATTACTGATTCCACGTCCTTCTTTCAGTGCTCACCAACATATTCCATTAATCTTTTCCTTATTATTGACTATTATTTTCCATTTTCGGAATATGGTTGTGGAAAATTACATTTATCTGAATGTATCATTATGTACATAACAGTAAATGAACAAAGATAATTAATATTTATCAGTTAGACAAGTAGGAATTTGGGACACCTAGGTCGCAAAAAATGTCCCCCTTCGATACCTACCACTGTCATATCCACAAGTTGCTCTGGACCTATTAATTATAAATGAAATATACATACACCAGGAATGCTGGTAAATACATAAATTTGTGGACTGTATATTAAATTAAAAAATGATTATATATAAACACATTTATATAACAGAAGGAAAATATCTTAATATCACTCACCAATTTGACTGGAGATTAATGTGTCATGTACAGGACCCCCCCCCCTTTTGCCTACATTTATGAAAAATTTACTGGCCAGAATTTAAACATAAATTAGACAGCTTATCTGAGGTTCCTGGAGATGTTCTGTCCTGTCGCCTGATACTCAAGTTATGCAGGAATGCACATCCAACAATTTCGTCTCCTATTTGAGAGGTGTCAGCCCAATTTTAACCTCTAGAGCACGAAAAATTCTTCCCAATA
Source organism: Cherax quadricarinatus (assembly GCF_026875155.1). Taxonomy (NCBI): domain Eukaryota; kingdom Metazoa; phylum Arthropoda; class Malacostraca; order Decapoda; family Parastacidae; genus Cherax; species Cherax quadricarinatus. Next base: position 81,686,951 of record NC_069406.1, on the reverse strand, counting down.
GTCACTAACAGTTGACCAGTTCAAACAGCAATGGCGAGTGTCCTGCGCAGGCGCAGCTTCGTTTTCGATAACAAATTTTATTAAATACAGTATGGCCGTCTATTTACATATAACTACTGTATTTCTGGAAAATATATACAGTATTTTCCACAATGGTGTCTAATTTCATTGTTTCCATTTTCATGGATGTTACAGAACTATCTGAATAAATTTATATCTTTGCTTTTGAAAACACTTTACTTTCTTAACATACTCGTTTATTTTTCGTTTTTATTTCCTAAGTCATGTTTAACAGCATATGTTATTTTCGATAGAACATGATCACTGTTTCCAAAGTTAATTTAAATAGTTTATGTTGTGGATTTCATGCCCGTTTTCTATTAAATAATGGGTTTAATATTGATAATAAAATATTAGCCAGGAACAATTTCCTGACACGAACTTTATCAGATGATGATACTGTCTCATGAAGAAAAATCACTGAGGTATAGTTCTGGGGTACCTTTAACAAGCCGGGGGCCCAGCGATTTCATCCCAAGTACAGGGTCCCAGTGATTCCACCGTATGATAAGGGCCCGTTGATTCCATCAATAAGACGCGGCCCAGTGATTCTATGACGTGGGCCCGGTGATACCATCCCGATGACGGAGGCCCGGTAATTCCACCCTTATGATACCCTTATGACGAAGGCCCGGTGATTCTAATGCTATGATGGGGCCCGGTGAGTCTACTCCCGTGATGGGGACCCGTGTGATTCTGTCCCTATGCCGGGGGCCCAGCGATTCCATCCCTATGACGGGGGCTCGGATGATACTATCCCTATTACAGGGCCCTGGTGATACCATCCACATGACGGGGGCCTGGGTGATACCATTCCAGTGACAGGGGCCTGGGTGATACCATTCCTTTGGCGGGCTTCCCCTGTAATTCCATCCACATGGCTGGGGATGGAGGAATGTTCTACTGCAAGCGTGATACAATATACCATTTACCAGGGGCTCGTGTTGTGTAGCAGTTAGCTACAGTCATTGATGGATAACTGGTGTCTTCAGCAGCGCTCGAGTCAATGCACAACCGCAGGGGTGACTGGAGGTCTGACCACTACCTGCAGACCATAGAGGCGGTCATGTATATATGATGACTTGTCTAATAATGATAATGGGCAGCCTTCTCATGCTTGTGATGCTTCAATTCTATGAAGGAGCATGAAGAATTGTCATTATATTTGGGAACTCTACCAACCATTTATTTGCTGTTAGAGCAATACTGGTTTCTGCATTTTACCAATATTGCTACTCCACCTCTTTCGTTCCCTGCATCGTCTCTTCTCCATACTGTAGTACCTCTCAAATATTGAATCTCGCTTTAAAATATTTCTAGTTTAGTATCAGTTAGAGTTATGTTTCTTCTCATTTAAAACGTTCCTTTCTTTTCGTATTAATTGCTCCATCCAAGTGTACATATTTACAAATTTTGATCATGTTCCACCTTGTTCCTATGTCCCATCTGAAACATTCCGTCCCTGTTCACCTTGTGATTTCCTCTCAGTATTTTGAACGTTATCATATCTCCCTTAGTCCTCCTGTCCTCCAGTGTCATTAGATAGAGGTCCTTTCACCTTCCTCAAAGGGCATGCCCCTTAGCTCTGGGACTAATCTTGTTACAAACCTCGGCACACACAATAAGTGTCCGTGACCCAAAACTGTTCAAATGTCTCCCAGCATAAAAAAGGGGGATTACCAACAGACCCCTGGTTGTCTCCAAGAAGGCGTTTGACAGGCACCTGAAGTCAGTACCTGATCAGCCGGGCTGTGGTTCGTACGTCGGTTTACGTGCGGCCAGCAGTAACAGCCTGGTTGATCAGGCCCTGATCCACCACGAGGCGGAAAAATAATGTAAGGGACCTGGGAGTAGTAATGTCTGAGGATCTCACTTTCAAGGATCACACAGTGCCACGATCACAAGTGCAAAGAAAATGATAGGATGGATAATGAGAACATTCAAAACGAGAAATGCCAAGCCAATGATGATCCTTATCACTTGTTCTCTCTAGGCTGTAATACTGCTGTACAGTAACATCTCCGTTCAAAGTAGGTGAAATTACAGATCTAGAGAGTGTACAGAGAATCTTTACTGCACGTTTAAGTTCTGTCAAGCACCTTAACTACTGGGAACGCTTGGAAGCACTTGACTTGTACTCGTTGGAACGCAGGAGAGAGATATATCATAATCTACACTTGGAAAATCCTGGAAGGAATGGTCTCGAATCTGCACACACAAATCCCTCCCGAAAGTAAAAGACTGGGCAGGCGATGCAAAATACCCCCAGTTAAAAGTAGGGGCGCCATTGGTACAACAAGAGAAAACAACAAAAGTGTCCAAGACTGTCCAACAGCCTCCCACCAAGCATAAGGGGAATTACCAATAAACCCCTGGCTGCCTTCAAGAGAGAGCTGGACAGATACCTAAAGTCAGTGCCGGATCAGCCGGGCTGTGGTTCGTACGTTGGACTGCGTGCGGCCAGCAGTAACAGCCTAGTTGATCAGGCCCTGATCCACCGGAGGCATGGTCGTGCACCGGGCCGCGGGGGCGTTGATCCCCGGAATAACCTCCAGGTAGACTCCAGGAGGCCTGGTCACAGACCTGGCCGCGAGGGCATTGATCCCCGAAATCCTCTCCAGGTGTACTTATTCAATTTCTTGGTATGCTTGACCAGGTGTGGGTTGCATACTGGTGCTGCGTATTCCAATATGGGCCTGACATACAAGGTGTACAGTGTCGTTAGTGTCTTGTTCCTTAGATGTCGAAAAGCATTTCTTCGATTTGCCAGACGTGCATTCGCTGCAACAGTTATTTGGTTGATGTTTGCCTCAGGGGATATGGTCGGTATGACACTCACCTCAAAGTCATTAAGTGAGGTTTGTAGCCTTGCTCCATGAACCTGTACTCCGTCTGTAGTCTTCTTTGTCTTTCCTCCATACTTCATAACTTTTTCACTTGCTAGGATTAAACTCAAGGAGCCATTTGTCAGTTCAGACCTTCAGCCTGTTCAAATTCATTTGTAGTTTTTCCTGGTTCTTGTCCGCTTGTATTCTCCTCATTAGTTTCATGTCATCTGCAAACAGTGAGACCTCTTACTCTATCCCTTCTGTCATGTTATTCACGCATACAAAAAACAACACCGGCCCTTGGAATGATCCTTGTGGAACCCCACTTGTCTCATGCACCGACAATCATTCGTTGTTTCCTTCTTGTCAGATATGCCTTGATCCAATGAAGTGCTTTTCATGTTATTCCTGCGTAGCTCCACTGGCTTTTTTACCAGTCTCTTGTATGGTACTGTGTCAAAAGACTTCTTACAATCGAAGAAAATGCAGTCTACTTACCCCTCTCTTTCTCTCCTGTCTTACTTGTCTTGCACCTCTCCCCCGCGCACGCGCGCGCGCGCGTGTGTGTGTGTGTGTTGTGTGTGTGTGTGTGTGTGTGTGTGTGTGTGTGTGTGAGAGAGACAGACAGACAGAGACAGACAGAGCCAGACAGACATACAGAGACAGACAGAGACAGACAGAGACAGACACAGGCTATTGTCCCAGTGGCACTGTAGTGTTTGTGGGTATACTACAAGTGACAAACTACTTCAATGTACGGAACCTACATGTTCCAATTACTGCCACACAGATTACATTCCAGAAGAAGAATTTTGTTGTAGCCAGGTAGAACAGCTCAGGAGATTGAAAGATTTCCAGAATTCTGTGATATATGTGAAAACGAGCCTGGAGCTACAAGAGGAAGGTTCAGGAACTCCTCTCCAATAATCAAGACTGCCTTATGGATTGTGCTGTAAAGCTGCAGCTAAGATATTCCATCACAGGAAACACTTCATGAGCTCCTCAAATCATTAGATACCCTTCAAGCTATTGCAGATGGCCAGTACAAGCCTACATCAAATGACATAAGCTGCTCAGCTATGGTGACACTGTTGACAAGGACTGGAAGTCTTACACAGAGGTCAACTCAGAAGTAAATAACTGGTGGAATTCTGTCACCGCTAAGGCTCCACAGATAGACAGAACTCAAAACGCTACCCTTGGGAATTCTAACAATTCCTCTAACCACCACAGAGGGAACAGATTCTTCTCAGCAACGAAGTAAACCTTGGATCTGTTAACTCTCCTACCCCTGACATCAATGCTTCAATACCTGCCAGTACACGAGACAACACACATACCATCACTGATCCATCATATGTTAGCACACCTGCCAACACTACTCCAACGTCTGGCACCAGTGCTCCATCTACCAATACTGAGTCAGGATATTCTCCACCAGAGATGGGTGCTGTTAATAATCAGGGGACCAACACTGCACCTGAACAAGCGCTGCGCTAAAGTAAGAACAGCAGACACACATCTGACAGAACTGTAAAGAGGCGTGGTAGAGGACACTGAAAAGGAAGAGGATATCTATAGCCGTCTCGCCTTCCACCAACACCGTCCCAGGAAAACGCTCATCAGATACACAATCATCAGGCTCACCAGCGGCAGAACCTTCGGATGAATCAGCAAGCGAACACAAGAGGCGCAACATACAGGAGTCCACACTCTCAAGCAAACTACATGTAGGCAGTGCTCTCGCTGTCACTGGAGGGGTCACACCACTAATAACTGCCTGCGAGATACCAGGTGCAATTGCGGCCACAAAAGGGGACATCAGAAGGACCAGTGTCGGAAGGAAAAAGAACTTGACAGACAGGATCGCCTTTCGAGAGATCTTTTCTCGGAACAAAACAGCGGGATCTCTAAATTGGTGAACACATTCGCACGTCACCCACCCAGTTACTTCTGTCTCTTACCAGGAGGGGGTTTTGTGCCTTATATCCCAGCGGCTGCCCCGGTGTCCTACCTGTCTGAAGGTCAGGCGCCTTATACACTCACCAACTCAAGCTGAACACAATCATAATGAGCCAGTCTATCAGTATCCTGTCGGCCAACATGAGAGGACTCATTAGCAGTGTTGGAGAACTCATGCGCAGTTTCGTGAACACTCGACGTTCTTACATCATAGCTGTTGTCTAAACATATTTGGACGACAGGACTCCTGAAAATTTTACAAGAACTGCTGGCTATACCTCATGGATGAGAAGAGACAGGCTAAGGAAAGGAGGTGGTGTTGCTGTGTGCTTCTCTAAAAGTGTACATGCCCATCCCATTGATATTGCCATCCCTACTCATCTGGAAATTTTGTTCTAAGCATAAACACTAGTACCTCTGTACTAGCATGCGCAATGTTCAGACCTCAGTGGCAACATGCAGACCTCATCAACTTCCTAATGGAATGCAATAAGATCACAGTAAACAGGTGATATCAGAATATACAAAACAACCACTGTGAAAGAATAGTGAAATTCCAAGCGCTTTCGTGACTTCTCACATTATCAAGGAACTATGGAATATGTGGACTCCTTTCTGCTCCAGCACATAGGTCAACATATTATATTCGTTGGTGACCTCAACCAACCTCTAATACAGAGAGACCTTGATGACCTTCTTGCAGTGTTTGACATGAGAAACTTTGTTGATTTCCCCTACTCACATCTCTGGCTCCTCCCTCGACCCAGTAGTGAGTGATCCGACAGAAGGTGTAGTCACTTGTCAACCCCTCGGCTATTTTGGATGATTGACAACAAGGCTGTTTTTACGACACTGAAAATCCCATCAGAACGAGGTAAGGAATCCACACGTACAACCTGGCCCTGGGAATGAGAAAACTGGCCAGCACTTTGCTCTGAGCTCTCCACCTCCGATTAAAATGCTCTTCTCCAACGTGATGTTGACAACCAAGTGAATACCTTCACAGGACACATCCTTAATTTACAACAAGTACACATTCCTTACCGGTAGGATTTGACGAAGCTTACAGATCATCCTTGCTTGGCGAAGGTATAAGAGACATCCCAGTACCTACAACAGGAACTTGCACAGGCAAACCTGTAGGCATATGGGTGAAATTCAAATGTTGGCCATCGCTAAATGGGAGGTGGACTCAAAAAGAAAGTTAGCATCAGGTAGAGTAGGCTCCAAAACCTGGTGGTCTCTGATCAGGGACAGACAAGGTTATCTGCCTGATGAACTTATTCCACTTCTAAATAGACAGGATAGGACCACCTCTACTAGTAATCAGTTAAAGGCTGACCTCTTTGCTGCTGCTGCTGCTGCTGCTGCTGCTGCTGCTGCTCATGCAGCTGCTGCTACTCCTGTAGCTGCTCCTGCAGCTGCTGCTACTCCTGTAGCTGCTGCTACTCCTGTAGCTGCTCCTGTAGCTGCTGCTGCTGCTGCAGCTTCTGCTGCTTCTGTAGCTGCTGCTGCTCCTGCTGCTTCTGTCACTTCGGTCGCCGCTGCCGCCGCCGCTACTATTCGTGCCATCAATATTGTTAGAAGCAGCGTAGTTCTTGGCTAGTGCTTTATCTCTAGTCAGGCCATCTAATGTGTTTAATTGAATCATATTTTTGAATACCTGCTTATTCATCCAGTTCATTAATTAGAGAAATGTTTTGTGACAACTTGAATGGGAGACTGTTACAGTGTTATAGTAGCCTACAAAAATAACCCTTCATCCACATTTTCTTTCCATTCTCTGTCAACATATATTTTTATACCTTACTGCAGATAGGGCCCTGATCAAGAAACTTTTCAGATTTGCAGAGGTAGGCATAAAATAGTCATTGGTTTGTCTGTGCGGCGAATTTGGGGTTGTGTAGATTGAGGTGTGCACTGGTTTGTGTTGGGAAGAGGAGAAAGGGGTTTCCTGGGATTGGTTAAGGATGTTGCAGGTAGTGGGTTGGTTTAGGGTTCTAGAATTATCGCTTCTTGGTCAGGGAATAGTTTTTTTTAGGGGAAAAAATGGAGATAGTATTTGTGGAATTTTGTCCAGTAGAAGAGGTTATTCTCCTCGGAATCTTCTCTGTTCCCAGTACTTCTGATCCATCGTGAATGGTCGACCACCCTAGAATCATTGTCCCAAATTACTCAGTGTCTATCGCTATGCCTTTTTCTATCTACCTTTCCATTTTCTATTTTTTTCCCTGACTCGCACTCCTCTGTATCTATATTTCATGAATACCTTTTTCCGAAGTCCTCTGTCTTTTAGGTTTTATATTTATTATCTTCAGTACACACTGATCACAAACTTTAATATCTAATTAAAATTTAAAACCTCATTCTCATATTGTCTTCGGCTTCTGTCAGCATCTCTGTTTCCGCTCCTTCCCTTCTCCACTCGTCCCTTGAGAATCTCCTCTCTTGCTCTTCTACAAGTTATCACAGATGTTTTCCTCTTTTACCCTCTTAGTCGTAGTGTTGATGTTTATCTGTTTTCCTCTACTACTTCCCTGGTATTTTGCTTGAACATTATCTTCTATTTACCATTTATCCCTAAAATGTAAACGGTTTCTCCTTCCATCACTGCTACGCTTATTTTGTCCCTTTCCAGCAGTTTTCATTTCTCTATTTTTCTTGAAGGTTTTCTATTATTACTTTCAACATTTTATCTCTTCTCTGCATTTTCCTCAGTTATCCTAACATTTTCATTCATCGCCAACAGTTAATTTCTTTCTCACTTCCATTTCCTAATCTCCATATCCTTCATATTTTTGTATACTCACACACACACACCACACACACACACACACACACACACACACACCACACACACACACAAAGAATGTTAAAGGAAAAGAAGGGAGAGAGAATCAGACAATAACAGCTGTATTTGTCTATATGTTGATTCGGTAGTCGAGTCCCACCTACTAGCCTCACCCCTTAACTAGTTCTAAGTAGATTGACTTCCTGGTGAGATCTACCATGCCTCTTCACAAAGCTGCGTATGAAGCTTTCCTCCACTACCTCTGGGTTCAGATTATTGCACTGACTACAAAGAGGCTAAAGAAATAGTTCCTGACATCCCTGTGGTTCATTTATGTCTAACTTGAAACTGAGATTCCAGCCTCTCGATCTGTCATTCCTTGTTTTTCTTATCAAACCTTCTGAGCATTTAGTACGTAATAATTATGTCTCTCTGTTTTCTCATCTATCCTCTAATGTCGTCAGAGTCGTCTCTGAGTCTTCCCTCATAATTCATTTCCTTTGTTCTGGGACTAATCTCGTTGCAAACCTCTGAGCTTTATCCGGTTTCTTGACAAGATTTATTAGGTGCATGTGTGGGGGGAGAGTAGGGGAAAGGGAGATTGATAGGGGAGAAAGATACACTGAAGGAATAAGAAAGGGAGAGAAGGTTAAAGGGAAAGCTACAAAGATATACGGAGAAAAGAGAGGGGAGGGGGGATAAAGAAGGGAGACGGGTTGGAGGGGGGAGGGAGGGCTGACGGATAGACGGAGAGAGGGGAGGGGAAAGGGGGAGAGATACACGGAAGAAAATAGAGGGAAGAGAAAAGTGATAGTTGGAAATAGAGGGGGGAAAGATAGGGAGGGTCAAAGAGGGGGCAAAGAGAGGGGGGGCAAAGAGAGGGAGGGTTAAGGAGAGAGGGGGGAAGGGAGAGAGTTATACAGAAGTAGACAGATGGAAGCGGAGAAAGGAAGAACGAGATAGATAGATAGATAGATAGATAGATAGATAGATAGAGAGAGAGAGAGAGAGAGAGAGAGAGTAAAGTTTGAGGCTGGAGGAGATAGGTGGTCACAATAACACGGATTTCAATTAAAAACCAATAACATTATGCGCATCAACAGATCAGGCAGGCAAGGTATATGAACAAAAATAATTCACTGGAAAACTTGTTAAGGGTCGATGGTATTCATTATAAAAATTGTACCATGACAATTTATCTGCCATACCGCAACTAATTGATGAAACATTTTTTGATATTTTATAACCAAATATCAATAGGTGGCCTAAATATGTCATTTAAAGTGGTAGGTTGTTTGTATATTTAGAAATGTACATTATTTTGCACCATCGTCTCTTATCTATATAATCTAAATCGAAAATAAGGACATACTTATTCATTTAATAGGTGCCTTGCCAGAGGTACATAGATATCGTCACCAAGGAGATAATTACGTATTTAATAGATGCCTTGCCAGACGTACACAGATATCGTCACCAAGGAGATAATTACGTATTTAATAGGTGCCTTGCCAGAGGTACACAGATATCGTCACCAAGGAGATAATTACGTATTTAATAGGTGCCTTGCCAGAGGTACACAGATATCGTCACCAAGGAGATAATTACGTATTTAATAGGTGCCTTGCCAGAGGTACACAGATATCGTCACCAAGGAGATAATTACGTATTTAATAGGTGCCTTGCCAGAGGTACACAGATATCGTCACCAAGGAGATAATTACGTATTTAATAGGTGCCTTGCCAGAGGTACACAGACATCGTCACCAAGAAGATAATTACGTATTTAATAGGTGCCTTGCCAGAAGTACACAGATATCGTCGCCTCTCCTTCCCAGTCCTGACACTGTATCAGAGTACAGATGTAATGCTCTGGATTATAGTAAATCGCCCTGTCAATGTTGATATTTTTTTTTTCAACAAGTCGGCCGTCTCCTACCGAGGCAGGGTGACCCAAAAAGAAAAAATCCCCAAAAATACTTTCATCATCATTCAACACTTTCACCTCGCTCATAATCACTGTCTTTGCAGAGGCGCTAAGATACGATAGTTTACATACTATTGTAGATAATATTGAAGATGGAAAAGAAAGAAGCTGACAGAAACCTGGAAAGCTGTAAAATGTTATGATGTTTGCTGGGGGACAGAATTCAGTAATAGTTAATCTTGTGTTATTTTTTTTCGGGATGAACGGAGTTTATTAACATTGGCAAAAAGTTTGTTGATTTGGTAAAATCCTTAAGTTTTCCTAGTTATTTTGTGTTGTCTTAAGTATTCATATTATTGCATTAGCCTTCATTACATTGATGACCTAAAGACATACAATTCTGACTCGCGAAATCGTAATATCACGATTGAAAACAAACCAGGTTAGGGGTGGGGTTAGAACTCATGGGAAGTGTGTCTTATAGCTCCAGGCCAGTGTGTATGCCACTGGGCCAGCTGGTTACAATAACAGCCACCCTGGCGAGAAATTCATGTGTATCAACTTATATTTGTGATCACAGTGGAGCCCATGATAACTTCCCTATAGTGTATACATACACCTAACTGAATGAATCATATTGTAATCAGCTGGCCCAGTGGCTTACGCGGTGGCCTGGAGTTTTAAGACTCACCATGAGTTCTAACCCCACCTGCTCTGTGGTCTGCTTATTTATATATAATTCTGTATTATCATGTACTTCCAATACTGTGTTTCTCTTGATCTTGAATTTATAATAACGCATACTCACCTCATTGAAAAATCACTTTTTCTGTAATATATGCATTTATCTCTAAATACAGTAGTAACCGAGTGTTCGTCTCGGATGTTAACAAGGATTGAAGTTGTATTCCATATTTTTTATGTCATTTTATATTTTAATATTAGTAACAGATTAATTATTTTTCAGTAAAATTTTAATTTATAAAATTATCAACTTTCTTCTTTTTGAGATAGGGAGAGAGACTTCCCATACTCTTATGTTAATGTATTTACAGAATAATATCACGAGGAGTCAACAGCATGATGAGAATCCTACTGCTCTAAACGCCATGGTTCCCAAAGAATCAATTCCAATCCTAAACCATGAACTGTAGTCACTCCTTATACTACCTTGTATATCCTAGGAATCTTGCTTTTTTTCTGCTCTAGCTCTACTCCTGCCAATTTGATCAGGTGGTAGCAGTAATTAAACAATTTTGACGGTAATTAAGGAATTTAACCCGTTTCTTAATTTTTTTCCGTTTACCGCTAATCCGCTTGTAAGATTATTCTTCTTTCCACTCTAAACCCAGCATTTTTAATCTTAAGAAGCTCGTGCCTCCCTACAGCTTATAACTTTCACATCCTCTTTCCAATTTATCCTGGGAAAACCCCTACCCTTCCCTTTCTTCCCTCCACGCTGAGACTTTATGCTAGATTGAGTATCTGATTCTTCTCTATCCTCCATGCTTTCCGAATTTTGTTTCAATATTCCACAATGTCTTATTTTTTATACTCTCAATTCTGTGCATAATATTCGTATCACATATTGCTCTCAAACACCACATCGCCACTGCCACTATGTTGCAAAGTAAAAGGGTTGGTATCACTACACATTTTATGTGCTAATACTTGTAGCAGTACCAGTAGTAGTACCTATCCCAGCAATGGTACCTGCAGCCACTATTACAGAAATCATCCAATAATCACTTGGAGAAGGGTAGAATTCCCCCCCAGTAACAGACCTGGGATTATGTGAGGGATAACGTTAGCTGGATATATTGATTTTAAGCAGTGGATCTGACACCGAGACTCAGGAACAACGAGAGTGACTGGGAGGCAGAAGGAAGGATAGAATGGAATATAGTAAGGATAAACTAACGACATGAAAGGGAAAACGAAAATGACCGACGATGGAAGAGACTGACAGAAAAGGTCGATGGAAGGACAGTCGGAAAAAGACAGATTAGACAAAAAAGGCAAACCAAAAGAAAGACATTGATGGGATGAACACTGAAGTACAAGTAAAATGAAAATTTAATAGACGGAAAGGCAGATGGGAGGACAAATGGAGAGACATGAAGAAGCAGACTTTAGGGAATATGCAAGAGAAAACCAGGACAGAGGGAAAGTAAGATAGAAAGATGGTAAAACACATGGAAGGGCAGAAAGAGGGCAATTAGAAAAAAATAAATTTATTCTTAATGTACTATACATCACGTGCTTCAGGATTTGGATTTGTATTAAAAAAAAAGTGGTCACAGTTCCTATTCAGAGCCTTCAGAATCTTCAACCCACAGTTCTTCGAAAAAGAATGCGCGTACATCACTCCTGTATTTCATTTAATTAAATTTTCCATAACTTTTTACGATATTTTAAAACACGTATTACACACACACACACACACACACACTACAGAAGTAGCACCAACATAACAGTTGAGAAAACTGCCAGATACATCATACTGTATGTGACTAAAATATTTAACCATCATATCAAGGTACCAACCTACCCTTCATCACCAATTTAAACAAAAAACTTTGTACAGAAGCAAGGGAACGAATCACTAACTTGCAAAGGAGTGTACATTATGCGGTGCAGATGAAGAGTATTGGGGGAGACTGCTATATCTTTAGAAATTAGAGTTCGCGAACACTAACGAGCTTGCAACCCGGATTATAGCAACAGCGTCTCTGTATAGGCCAGGGATTATAGCGACCACCTTATAAACGGATACAAGGTCTGATTGTTCACTGTTTTCACGGTTGACTAGTGGCAGTTTGTAAGAAAACTGGCTTAATTGCCACCATTAACATAATACCACTTAGATCTGGGAGTCAGTAATTGTAAACTTTTAGCCAGAAGATTATTTCCAAATGATTGTCTTGGAGAACGACCTCATGATGGTTAAAAATATGATCCTTCACAAAAACACACACGGATTCACATTACTTCCTTATTATTTAATATACATTTCTTAGGGCCATTTACGATTAAGCTACCAGTCTTCTGTAAATATGTACGTATTCATACTAATAGTTTACCCTTTAATTTCTTCTATGAGCACTGTCACTATCTGCCTGAGAGGTTTTTAAAAATTTTTTCTGGTATAATGGACCTATTATTTCAATGTTTTTCAGATGCTTAGATATAGGAAAATATAATACTGTTATTATATATATATTTATGTATATTGTTGTTTCCATGTTCATTAACACTGACCATTAATTAAATACGTGTTAAAAGTTTGCCATAGTATCTACAGAATAGAGATATGGTAGTGGAACAGTGTGTTCAGTTTACATTTCCTTACATCACCTGCCGTTTACAGCTCCCTTCTTTTCAGTATATTATAAATTTAAACCCACTAGTAAAAAGCCATGAGGAGGCGCATGGGAAGCATGTAACGAGGTTTGGTCGTCTCGTCAAGTCAACTTATTGTCATTTGTCTCGTCTTATTGGTTTCATGTCACCGCTCTCCGTTCATGAGGATTAAAATCCTATTTTTTCCCATAAATTCCTCAACCCACCACCTAAGCAAAATAAAGTGCTCAGT
>NC_069406.1:81645825-81673288 GCF_026875155.1 Cherax quadricarinatus | reverse complement strand
ATTTCTTCAGCCGTAGTCAGAAAGGGGAATGTTTGGGAAGCGATGTATGGATTCAGGGATCCTACATAGCTTTAAGCAGAGGATGTAAAGCTCACGGTTCAGGGAGAGTGCCCAGTAGCGTCGTGAAGTGCGGGCAGGAGCTCGGATCGACCTGCAACTAACAGGATGAGTACAACTAGGTGAGTATACACACACATCACACAACCACACACCTCACACACACACACACCACACACACACACACACACACACACACAACACACTCACACACACACACTCACACACTCTCACACACACACTCACACACTCAAGCGTGCACACATGCAGGCAGTGAAAACTTACAATGAGTCACCACGGGTACCAAAAGAAGGAACTGTGCTCAAGATACTTTACAATATAGAAAACAAGAAATGCCGTCCCAGTGTTCAAGCCAGGGGTCAGACAACGGAGATTTATAATCCTTTATCCCTGAGTTAGTTTTTGCAGTGAAATAACACAAGTTCGTCAGACTTCAGGAAGAGTCGGACAGAAGGTTACTGTTTTTCAACCCCGCTAGATGTAAAGATGAAGAAATCGGAGTTAGAAAAAATCTGACCGTTGACAGAGTATGTACTGCGGGGATAATCACCAACATTTGGTTGCAGGGATCGAGTCACAGCTCCTGGCCCTGTGTGTGTGTGTGTGTGTGTGTGTGTGTGTCTGTGTACCCTCACCTATTTGTGTTGCAGTATGTGTCTGAGCTCATGAGTCCGCCTCTCCTCTGGCCACTCTGAGTTTACTCTCGCCTAGCTGTGTATGGTGTACATGAATTCTACGTCTACTACTTTACTATCTACGTTGCTGAAGATATATTTCCTGACATCCTTGTGACTCGTATGTTATTTATAGTCCTCCCTGGTCTGCTGTTTATGCATTTTCATGACCTTTATTTCGTCTGCGATCAGGGACACTTCTAACTGTTTCTTCTGTTATGATGTACATCTACTCAATAAAAAGTACTGGTCCAAGTACTGACCCTTGTAGAACCCCAGTTAGTTATAGTCGTCTCCTTCCGGACATTAACTCTTTATCTTCCTGTTAGGTATTCCCTGTTCCACTATAGCTCTCTTGTTATTCCTCTAATCTTTGTCCCAGTATCTTTTAAGATATTATATAGAAAACATTCTTACAATCCAGAAACGTTCATCCCACCTTCTTATGCCTAACTTTCATAAACTCGTCTTATACGTCTAGCAGATTCGTGAAACAAGATTTGCCATCTCTGAAACCTTATTTTTGAGTATCCTCCTTTACAGATGCGCAACAACTCCTTGATAATATCGATAACTAGGCCAATGTCACTGACACCGGCCTGAAGTTCAGGGCTACCTGTCTATTCCATTCATTTTCGATATCGGGACTATGGTCCTTGTTTGCAAGACATCGAGTGGTTTACATAGTTCTCGCCTCCTATTGTTTGTATTGTGTCCAGTACTCTTTTTCAGCAATATCCCTCTTTGACTTTGTTGTAATATTCCTGATTCCAGCGAGAATACCTCCCTGAAGGCTTTCACTTACCTCAAACTAATCCTGTTCTTCACCATTCTCCTTTGTATGGACTGATGAAGCCACTGTGTAGCGAAACGTTTCCTCATTAAAGATACCAGAGTGTTGCACATGTCTAATTTATCAACTTGTCGGTTCTCTGAACCATTCATATACACTTTCTCTCTCTCTCTCTTCTCTCTCTCTCTCTCTCTGATTTTCTCTAGTTTCTGCTTTTTCTCTCATTTTCTTTTCTCATTCACTCCCCATTCTCTCTTTCTCACACACACACACACGCGCGCGCGCGCACGCACACCACACACACACACACACACACACACACACACACACACCTACCTCCCCCCAACTTTCTTGTTTTATTTTATACTTGTATACTCTAATAGAAGTCAGCTGTTTATATTATCGGCAATCTATATAATTTAACTAAGCAGAACATCCATTACAGTTTCTGCGATGAACCAACTACTCGCGATACTAACTTTTAAGTCGGCAACCCTCACATTCTCTCCTTGTTATTTGTATCATTATTTACTTAACCTGCGGCTGCTACATCATTTGCTTGACTATGGATGAATACTTGGTACTAACAGTAGAGACAGATATAGAATGCTTGTTTACGTGCATCCATAAACATGAAAAAAAATTGCATGTACATATATATTTGCATGTGTGTGTGTACTCGCCTATTTGTGGTTGCAGGGGTCGATGGATAGCTCCTGACCCCGCCTCTTCACTAATTACTACTAGGTCCTCTCTCTCCCTGCTCCATGAGCTTTATCAAAAACATGTCTTAAAACTACGTATGGTTCCCGCCGCCACTACGTCACTTTTTAGGCAGTTCCACTTCCTGACAACTCTATGACTGAAAACATATTTCCTAAAATCCCTTTAACAATATATCCTAAGAAGAAAAATGTATATCGTATGAACTAATATTTCTTAAACTGAGTTTTGCCAATTTATAACTTGTAGGCAAAGTTATTGGTTATGTAACTCTATTGTATATGCTCAGTAACTTCTGCTGATTTAAATATGAATATAAAGTTGTATATGCATTTGCAAAGAGATTTCTTGCTCCTAAATCTTTTGGTGATAGATATTTCTATACTTAAACAATCGGATCTATAAAGAAGGTTTATAATAATCTTTTTTGGGCAATGTTTAGAATTTTTTATTTTTCCCTTATAAACGTCGCCGTAACTAAAAGCAGCATCTATTAAGATTATTAACTGTAAATAATTTCCTATAATTAAAACAGGTGTTTCAACAGCATTTTAACTTTAAAATTTTCCTTGATTGTAAATATTTTTTAATGTCGCCTAAAGTCGGATTACAGAGACTTTTCTTGACGTTTTCACTAGTTTTATTACGATATAATATGAGTTATTGTGATTGGGTGGGAGGGAAGGCTAAGTCCAGAGTGAGGTCTGTGGGGGGTTGGGACTTGTAGTCCTCCGCTGGTTTCCGTGTGTGGGTGTGGGTAGGTGAGGTGTGGGTATTGGGGGGTGGCTAGTTGTATGTGGGTGTGGGTATTGGTGTGTAGGTGCGGGTTGGTGGTTGTGGGTTGGTGGGTGTGGTTGTGTGGGTGCTGGTGGGTGGGTGAGTGTGGTGAAGACCGACCATCCTGATCCCAGCAATAACCTTGGCTAAATTTTATTACATTCTAATCGGAGAAATCACCAGACGGGTTTAGGTCACTTGTCGAACTTTCATCGATGTCTTGGCTCCTTTAAGGAACATTTTGACCTCGTAGGTCATTCGGTGTTAGTAACCATAAAAAAATATTACAGCACACAAACAAAACGATAAAATCATTAAAAAATAAAAGCGTCTAACATATCCAAAAGGAAGGAACCACGTTGCCCTTTTTCCAGCATAAAAAGAGTGAAGTGTCTCAGCATGCATGAGGTAGGGATCACTTACCCTCCTGGAGCGAGTTACAGCTGGCCCCTCGGTGGCTGAGATGGGATAACCGGTCCTCCAGCAAGGAGGGAGGGACATCCGGTTCTGCAGCAAAGGAGGAGGGAGTGAAGGACAACCGGTACTCCAGCAAGGGAGGGAGGGACAGCCAGTCTTACAGCAACGAGGAAGGGAGAGGAGGAGAGCCGGTCCTACAGCAAGGAGGATGGGAGGGAGGGGAAACCGGTCCTCCATCAAGGAGGATGGGAGGGAGGGAGAGCTGGTCCTCCAGCAAGGAGGATGGGAGGGAGGGAGAGCTGGTCCTCCAGCAAGGAGGATGGGAGGGAGGGAGGGAGAGCCGATCTTCCAGCATGGAGGATGGGAGGGAGGGAGGGACAGCCGGTCCTCCACCATGGAGGATGGGAGGGAAGAAGGGGGAGCTGGTCCTCCAGCATGGAGGATGGGAGGGAGGGAGGGAGAAGCCGGGTCCTCAGCATGGAGGATGGGAGGGAGGGAGGGAGAGCGGGTCCTCCAGCATGGAGGATGGGAGGGAGGGAGGGAGAGCCGGTCCTCCAGCATGGAGGATGGAAGGGAGGGAGAGCCGTTCCTCCAGCATGGAGGATGGGAGGGAAGGAGAGCCGGTCCTCCAGCATGGAGGGAGGGAGCGCAGTTCCTCCAGCATGGGGGGAGGGAGGGAGGAGCCGGTCCTCCAGCATGGAGGGAGGGAGAGCCGGTCCTCCAGCAAGGAGGGAGAGCCGGTCCTCCAGCATGGAGGGAGGGAGAAGCCGGTCCTCCAGCAGATTGGGAGGTTTAGGGAGAGCCGGTCCTCCAGCATGGAGGATGGGAGGGAGGGAGGGAGAGCCGGTCCTCCAGCATGGAGGGAGGGAGAGCCGGTCCTCCAGCATGGAGGGAGGGAGAGCCGGTCCTCCAGCATGGAGGGAGGGAGAGCCGGTCCTCCAGCATGGAGGGAGGGAGAGCCGGTCCTCCAGCATGGAAGGAGGGAGAGCCGGTCCTCCAGCACGGAGGATGGGAGGGAGGGAGGGAGAGCCGGTCCTCCAACATGGAGGATGGGAGGGAGGGAGGGAGAGCCGGTCCTCCAGCATGGAGGGAGGGAGAGCCGGTCCTCCTGCATGGAGGATGGGAGGGAGGGAGGGAGAGCCGGTCCTCCAGCATGGAGGGAGGGAGAGCCGGTCCTCCAGCATGGAGGGAAGGAGAGCCAGTCCTCCAGCATGGAGGGAGGGAGAGCCGGTCCTCCAGCATGGAGGGAGGGAGAGCCGGTCCTCCAACATGGAGGGAGGGAAAGCCGGTCCTCCAGCATGGAGGGAGGGAGAGCCGGTCCTCCAGCATGGAGGGAGGGAGAGCCGGTCCTCCAGCATGGAGGGAGGGAGAGCCGGTCCTCCAGCATGGAGGGAGAGCCGGTCCTCCAGCATGGAGGGAGGGAGAGCCGGTCCTCCAGCATGGAGGGAGGGAGAGCCGGTCCTCCAGCATGGAGGGAGGGAGAGCCGGTCCTCCAGCATGGAGGGAGGGAGAGCCGGTCCTCCAGCATGGAGGGAGGGAGAGCCGGTCCTCCAGCATGGAGGGAGGGAGAGCCGGTCCTCCAGCATGGAGGGAGGGAGAGCCGGTCCTCCAGCATGGAGGGAGTGGAGAGCCGGTCCTCCAGCATGGAGGGAGGGAGAGCCGGTCCTCCAGCATGGAGGGAGGGAGAGCCGGTCCTCCAGCATGGAGGGAGGGAGAACCGGTCCTCCAGCATGGAGGGAGGGAGAGCCGGTCCTCCAGCATGGAGGGAGGGAGAACCGGTCCTCCAGCATGGAGGGAGGGAGAGCCGGTCCTCCAGCATGGAGGGAGGGAGAGCCGGTCCTCCAGCATGGAGGGAGGGAGAGCCGGTCCTCCAGCATGGAGGGAGGGAGAGCCGGTCCTCCAGCATGGAGGGGAGGGAGAGCCGGTCCTCCAGCATGGAGGAGGAGGGGAGAGAGGGGGGAACCGGTCCTCCAGCATGGAGGGAGGGAAAACCGGTCCTCCAGCATGGAGGGAGGGAGAGCCGGTCCTCCAGCATGGAGGGAGGGAGAGCCGGTCCTCCAGCATGGAGGGAGGGAGAGCCGGTCCTCCAGCATGGAGGGAGGGGAGAGCCGGTCCTCCAGCATGGAGGGAGGGAGAGCCGGTCCTCCAGCATGGAGGGAGGGAGAGCCGGTCCTCCAGCATGGAGGGAGGGAGAGCCGGTCCTCCAGCATGGAGGGAGGGAGAGCCGGTCCTCCAGCATGGAGGGAGGGAGAGCCGGGTCCTCCAGCATGGAGGGAGGGAGAGCCGGTCCTCCAGCATGGAGGGAGGGAGAGCCGGTCCTCCAGCATGGAGGGAGGGAGAGCCGGTCCTCCAGCATGGAGGGAGGGGCAACCAACTCACTGAGGAACAGTGACGGACGTCTATGTAGATCCTTCACAACACAGACGAGAAAACTTTAGTTTTGAACATCGCCTCTTCTCTTATTGCCCAACACAGTGACACTTGAACCGTCTTTTCCATCCCTCTTTCAGCTTTCCTCTTCCTTAATATATCTCTCTCTCCTTTTCTCCCACCATTTATTAATATTTTTATTATTCCCTTTTTTCTTCACTCTTTTTCTTCCGCTTTCGTCTGTTCCTTAATTTTTTAACTTCTTCCTCACACGTCTTCTGTTCTCTTCTTTTTCTATCTCCTTCCGCTTATTCCTCTTTCTCTTTCCTTTCCTTAGAATATTCTTATCTCCCTCCCCTTTCAATTCCCCCCTTGCTACCTACTTCCTTCTCTCTTCTACCCTTCCTTCTCTCTTCTACCCTTCCTTCTCCCATCCTCTCTTCCATTCACCTGATACCTTCTCTCTCTCTCTCTCTCTCTCTCTCTCTCTCTCTCCAACCTTCCTTCATCCCTACGCAGAGGATTAGCAAGAGATCCTGCATTATCTTGGCATTTAGTCCTTCCCTCCTTACATTTCCTCCTCTTATTCTTTTATATAAGCGGAGAGGAATAAAGGTGGATTATATTTTTCCTCACTCCATTTCAGCTGTTGAGTTACCATTAGTGAAGGATTAGTGGCTACAGAAAGGAACTTAAAACTGCATTAAATGGTTGGGTTACTGTACGGTGTAGTTGCTTTGGGAAATTTGCTGGATGTTGAGATCTGGTCGTATGCGGTGTTAGTGGTGTGTTGCTCTGGTGTTTGTGATGTGTTACTCGGGTGCTTGTTGGTGGGGTTGCAGGTTATTGATCTCGTGTTTGCTGTGTGTTGCTCAAGGGTTGTGGTGTGGTCCTCTAGTTTTGTGATGTGTTTCTCTTGTGTTTGTTATGTTTTGCTCAGGTACTTGTTGGGGTGTTGCTCTTCTGTTTGAGGGGTGATGCTCTGCTGTGTGTTGTGTGTTGCTCTAGTGTATGTTGTGCTTTGTTATGGTGTTGTGGTGTGCTGCTTTGGTGTTGTGGCGTGCTGCTCGGAATTTTTTGTGTTGCTCTGTTGCTTTGTCATGTTTCTCTTGTGTTTTTAGTGTTGCTATGGTTGTTTATAGTGTGTTCTTTGTGTTGTTCAGGTGTTTGTTGTGTTGCTCTGCTATTTTTGGGGATATTCTCAAACTCATGCTGTTGCTTTGATTGTGGTGTGTTGCTCTGATGTTTAGATGTTGTGTTGTCGTGTTTGCGGTGTATTTCCCTTATATTTATGGTATGTTGCTCGGCTGTTTGTGTTGTCCTGGTGTTTTTGTTTTTCGAGCATTGCTAGTGTTTGTGGTGTGTTGGTCTAATTTTTGTGGGGTATTGCTGTGTTTTTTGTCGTGTTACTATGGTCCTCGTACTCACCTAATTGTGCTCACCTAATTATGGTTGCAGGGGTCGAGACTCAGCTCCTGGCCCCGCCTCTTCACTGATCGCTACTGGGTCCTCTCTCTCTCTGCTTCCTGAGCTTTGTCATACCTCTTCTTAAAACTATGTATGGTTCCTGCCTCCACTACTTCACTTGCTAGGCTATTCCACTTCCTGACAACTCTATGACTGAAGAAATACTTCCTAACGTCCCTGTGACTCGTCTGAGTCTTCAGCTTCCAGTTGTGACCCCTTGTTCCTGTGTCCCCTCTCTGGAACATCCTATCTCTGTCCACCTTGTCTATTCCCCGCAGTATCTTGTATGTCGTTATCATGTCTCCCCTGACCCTTCTGTCCTCCAGTGTCGTCAGTCCGATTTCCCTTAACCTTTCCTCGTGTGTTGGTATTGTTGTGTTACTGTATTCTGTGGTGTATTGCTTTAGCGTTCGTAGATTGTTTTTATGGTTTTTGTTGTGTGTTGCAGTTGTTAGTGTGTTGCTTTGGTATTTTTTTCAGTGGTGCTAGTTGTGTATCGATTTTTTTTTTTTTTTTTTTTTTTATATGTGTGTGTTGCTAAGGTGTTTGTGGCGCAGTGTTTTGGTGTTATTGTATGTTACTATGTTGCTTGTTGCGCAATGCTATCGTAATTTTGATGGATTGCTCAAGTGTTTGTTTGGTGGTATTTTGTTGCTTTTGAGTTCGTTGTGTTTTGCTTTGTTTTTTGTCTTGCTTCTGTTTGCATGATGTTTAGCTGCGGAGTTTGTGGTGCTATGCAGTGGTATATTGTTCTTTTATGGCGTATTTCTCTGGTGATGTATTGCTCATGTGTTTGCGGTATATTGTTCAGGTGTTTGTGTGCTTCTCGTGGTCTGTGGTGTGCTGCTGTGATGTTTGAAGTCTATTGCCCTGGAATTTGTTAAGTGTTATTGTGGTGCTGCTGTGGTGTTTGTGGTGTTACTGTGGTGTTTGTAGTGTTACTGTGGTGTTACTGTGGTGTTACTGTGGTGTTACTGCGGCTTTTGTGGTGTTAATTTAGTCTCTTCGGTGACTGTTTCTCTGCTATTTGTGTTTTGTTTCTGTCTTTAGCTGTTGGAGTATTTGTGTAGATACTAGGATACTTTCTGAGTTACTCTTGTGTTCATCTAGTGTTCACTTTGCTACTTTGGTATTGGCTTTGTTACTTTGGCGCTGATGCAGTGTTCTTGTCATTGTGTGTGTGTGTGTGTGTGTGTGTGTGTGTGTGTGTGTGTGTGTGGGGCGTCATTTCACTGCCACGTGTCTATCCTCCTACCAGTCCTAGCTTCACACAGCGACCAAGTGCACTGGACTATTAAGCCTGGTCATTAACCGGGAACCAGGTGCCATCAAGGACATGAGAATAGCAAGTGTGCAGTGTACTTGTTTTGACAGCCACCTGTGGAGGAAATGCTAGTCTTGATGGTGGTTTTTGTCATGTTACTATATTATTTGTAGTGTTTTTTCTCTGGTGTTTGTTTTACCATCCTATTGGTTTATAGTGTATTTATGTTTTTGTTTTTGTGATGCTGCTCTGGTTTTTGCTTGGAGTTAGTGACGCTTGTGATGTGTGTGTCTGTTTGTAGTATATTTCTCTGGTTCGTTATCTATTAATGTTCTTGTGTTTACTGTGTTCGTAAGATGTTTCATTTCTGTTTATAGCATGTTTGTTATCGTGTTGCTAGTATGTCTGTGGGTTGTGATGTGTTGATTGTGGTGTGGCTTTGGTGTTTTTGGTACATGGCTCTGATGTCTGTGGCATTACTCAATATCTGTGTGTTAGAGAAAAATATCAATTCGATATTCTGTGAGTAGTAAACAGCTGATCTCACATGACCACAGGAACTTTCAGTATCAGTAGCTAACAGCTCTTACCGAGACACTGAGATAGTTGGTGTGTATACCTGGTTTGAAACTAGTAAACTATTCGTGGATCAATAATGTTCAGTTTCTTCCGTATACCGCCAATCGATACTACTATAACACTCAAAATAGAGGTTAAGTGAATTCATATCATATTTCCACTGAGTAGTACTTGCATCTCTGTGTACATATCCTGGGATATACTATGTAGCCGGTATGAAATTTAGACATATTCTATTTAGGGTTGTTAAGTGATTACGTTTTTCTAACCTTCAGTTAGACTTACCATGGCCTTTACGGCTCCTCCTCCTGTGTTGTATAATTTGCCACTGTTAAATTTTTAGTTTGATCTACACACTGCATTATAAGTGAACCTTCCAATTTATTTTTAAGTTGAAATAAAGTACTTTTTAAAGCAAGTAAGAATATTTGCTTATTTTCTCCAGCGTGTTGTAGGGAATCGCGGGTCAGATATTTTTTTTTAATGAACGTGAAGAACATGACAACACAAGAACTGAACAAAGATTTTGCGGGTAAAATCTTTCAGGGTCAGAAATATATAATATAAAACGTTTCACCTAGGAGGGAAAGCTATCACTGTATTCTCTGGGCGAAACTTTGTCCGCAACGTTTCGTTCTTGTTTGGTATTTGCATTCATAGATGTTTAACGTGGGATCCAAATGGCGTACTGCAAACAATAGTGAAGAAAAGACACGTTTGCTGAAAGAGCTTTTATTTGGGCATAGTTTCGCTTTCTAATAAAGCTGAAATAACTTGATACCATAACATCAATAATGTTTTACTAATAAAAGCTATTTTTGGCAAACAAGTTTTTATCTCAATTATATAACTCTTGCTTGCCAGTTTTTTGCCACTTTTGTTGTGCAGTGTAAAAAAAAAATAGCAAACGTAATGAAACCCACCTAACATAACTTAACCTAACCTTAGCCGTCGGTACTGGCGTATCTGAAACTTGGGGCGGCACATGACCCGACACTAACACAGGGCCAAGTTGTATTGTGCATCCAAAATTAATACATTTACTGTTTTCACTAATGTCTCGTCTTCCGACAATTTTCGCAAGAAATCCTTACTTTTTACGTTTTGTACGTATGTTGTACGTAAATTAGTGCTCTAATTCTGCCAAGTAGTAACACACAAACTGTAGGCTTTAAAAGGGTAGACGAGAGGCTTGAACCGTGGTCCATAAATTGACAGTCAGACGGGTTAGACTAGATGGTAGTGCGTCTGACTGTCGGTTTACTAACAGCGGTTAGAGCCCCTCGTCCACCCTTCTGTTTATTCATTGACAGTTGTTTATTACAATTTAATTTGAGTTTATAGGTTTTAATTTCTGATGCCAGTCAGGTATATGCATATATATATATATATATATATATATATATATATATATATATATATATATATATATATATATATATATATATATATCAGCACTGGTATACGTAGAATTAGCAGGTGTAAATTCATCAGTAAACTACAGGTATTAACTTATTTTTGTCGTAGTTGCCGTCCTAACTAGGTTATCATGACGTAAACTAACATTAAGAGTGGGGAGGTAAACCTGTATATGGCACAATTGCTATACTTTGTTTTAGTAGCTATAAATTTACAATGAATTATTATTAAATTAGCATGACTGTGTTGTTGGAGCTATGTTAGATTCAGTGGCTCTACATGGCAGGAGCAAAGTCACTCGGCAGTGAAATTTTAACACATTTTCACTAAGCATATCGCTCTCAACATTGGTGGAGTTAATATGAGCAAAGGAGTTGACTGAGAGATAAACCAGTGTAAGTCTCTATTACCACAACAATTTCCCCTCTAGTGACACGCTCTTTGGTCTCTTCATTCGTTCTCAGTACTGATCTGTATCGCCCCAGTTGAAGGCTGAATATCATGACCTAGTCCCTCGTGATTCTCAGGAGGCTTTCAACAGTGAATTACCGCATTTTCTTAAGTGTGGTCTTGGAGACCCTAATTTCTTGGGCCACTGACAATCTACGCTGTATCGAGCCATACTGTACTCTTCAACGTCAAGAGAATATTGTGACTCAGTCTTAGAAATTATGTACAAATCTTTGGACAGGTAAAACGATTAATTCAATATTAATCGCAAGGTGTGTTAATCGAGGCACTTGCGCCATACTGTCAAAAGTGAAACATAAAAGGAGATCGATGCAAGGACACTCGCCTTCGCTGAGATCTTCAAGAAACGGAGCCAGTGAATGAACCGCTAAGAACTCGGTAGGAATTCAGTTTCGCGCAAACTTCACATTCCGAAGCTGGAGTCCATGCCGGGGAGGCCATCTTAATCTCGCTCCAGCAGCAGCTTGCAACTGTTTCCGATAATGTTATTGCCCGGGTGAGGGGGCTGTGAAATACTCGTCTCAAATGTCCGACTAGGAGTTGTTTCGACCAGTCAGATAACGGTCAACGCCGCACCTGTAACCGTTTGACAATTCCTAAGAAGCGTATCCACGGCAAATCTGATAAAAGTGTGCTTTCAGATTTCAAACAAAAGCATTCTCCATCTAGAATTTGCACACCAGACACTGGCACTATTGGAAATTCATGAAGCCCAGCAAACAGCCCGGATCCAATACATTAGAGAAGCTGTTCTTCCGAGAAGAAACAAGATCCTCACTAAGCTGGCGTAACTTTGCAATATTGCGGCGCGGGCCGCCGTGAGCAACATTCCTGTCGCGTTCCCAGTATCGTCAGCGTTATTGTTTCCTGCGACCACCTTGCTGCTGAGGAAGGGGGGGGAGGGGAAATATGTTCTGATGCCAGGTTATTGTAACTTGGCCAGAATATTTTTGGAGCGGGGCTCAGCAGTTCTAGACGTTTGGAATTTCATTATCTCAAAATACTTTGATTGTCTGTTAAAGTTTTCTCTTTTTCACTTTTGGCACTCGTACTATTCACTCTAAAAGTTGATTCAGAATATCTCAGATTCAAAATTTATTTAAGTTTCTTAGACATTAAAGGCGACCCAATAAAGTAGCTTCCTTCATTGTCGACGTAATTGCTTCATACCAACGAGTCTCCTTCAAGTTGGATGCCGTGGTGCTGGTGAAGGGCTCTTGATCCAAAGAATTTGAGCTACTCCCAGTTCTTCGGATCAAGCATCTTGCCCCAGACCTTAGTTTCCCAAATGCTGTACGATCGTTGCTGGTTTAGCCATTCCTTATGAATAAAAACCTTCACCAACAAATCGATTAAACTGCATTTTAACTTCTACAGATCTGGTATTTTGGTGTTTGTACCGCGTCTCCAGAGGTGCTTATATACGTAGAAATATGTATGTGTAAAACTTAATAATAATTTATAAATAAAATGTAAAAGCAAATGATAATATAACACGTTTATATTTAATAAAAATTATGTAAATTTATTACACAGATGAAACATATGAACAAATAAAAAAGAAAATGATATATAAACAGAGTTTATATATATATAAACAGATTACTTTAATTCCAATACTAGGGATTAAGTTGGTGTTGACTAGTGATGAGCTGGTGATATGCAGCTTTAATGACCCTATGAACCGGTGACATGCAGCCTTAATGACCCTATGAACCGGTGACATGCAGCCTTAATGGCCCTATGAACCGGTGACATGCAGCCTTAATGACCCTATGAACCGGTGACATGCAGCCTTAATGGCCCTATGAACCGGTAACATGCAGCCTTAATGACCCTATGAACCGGTGACATGCAACCTTAATGGCTCTATGAACCGTTGATCATTAAACAAACTAACCAACTAACCAAGAAAATGGGAGTACATGGGTAAGGATCGAAAAAAAAATCAAAGATATAAAAACAAATGATTTTGGACTGCAGCTTTAATAATGTAACAATCTCATGTCTAAATCTTTTAATCGTTGAAGAGAGATTCCAGTTATTTAGAGCAATATCCACCGAGACAGCAATATCACAGTTGTTGAACGTGTATTCCAGGCAGAGACAATTCATCTTCAGCCTGGGAGATATTGCGGAAGGTGTTAGACAGCCGCCCAATACCGCCCGAAAATGACTTGGGTGCCGCTGGGGCGGGGAGGAGGGAATGGGGTTGGGGCAAGCGATGGGGGGCGAAGGGGTAGAAAGGAGGATAGGGGGGGGGCGAAGGGAGGTTAGGCAGGATGTGGAAAGGGAAGATTAGGGGGTGGATAGAAAGGAGTGAAGTGAGGGTCGGAGTTTGGGCAGTAGCAGCGGGCTAGAGTGAGAGAGGATAAAAAAGGAGGAATGCAGGGTTTGAAGGATGAGAAGGAGACAGGAAGGATAATGGGATGTGTGGCTTTTTGATAAAGGACTTTATAGATGAGAAGGGGAAAGAGTATCGCGGATAGTGAGTGAGTGAGTGAGTGAGTGAGTGAGTGAGTGGGTGGGTAGGTAGGTAGGTAAAGTTTTTCTCGGAGAAGGACGAAGCTATGAGCCAGGTTTAGGGTTAAAGAGATTTGGGGTTTTGGGGGTTTGTAAGGTTTGGGAGAAAGGGGTTTCTTGGGATGGGCTCGGGGAATGTCAGCTGCACAATGTACGGAGCTCAGGTGGTGAAGGCGATGAAGCTGCCGGAGCACCAGCTGTTTCCCTGACAAAGTGGCGCTACACTGTCGGGTAAATGTCGAGAGGAAAGATCGGCACCTGGAGAGATGGGTATGTGGGACGTTATTGTGGTGGTAGTGATGGCGGCAGAGATACCAGCGGTGGTGGTGGCGGCGGTGCCAGCGGTGGTGACGGCGGCGATAGCAGCGGTGGTGGTGGTTGCGGCGGCAGCAGTGGTGGTGGTTGCGGCGGCAGCAGTGGTGGTGGTGTGGTGGCGGTGGTGCTGGTGGTTGCAGCGGTAACGGTTGTGGTGGCTGTAGTGGTGATGGTGGTAGTGGTAGTGCTGCTGGTGGTGGTTGTGGAGGCGGCGGTGGTGCTAGTGGTGACGGTGATGATAATGGAGGTGGTGGTAGTGATAGTGGTGGAGGTGGTGATGGCAGTGGTGGTGATGACGGTAGTGGTGATGGGGTAGTGACAGTGGTGGTGATGGTGGCGGTGATGACTCGTGGTGATAGTGGTGGTGGTAGAGATAATGTTGATGACAGTGCTGGTGGTGGAAGTTATGACAGTGGAGATGGTGGAGGTGGTGGTGATGGTAATGGTCATGGTAGTGGTGGTGACGATGATGGTGGTGGTGTGATAGTGGACGTCGGTAATGGAGGGTTGAAGCAATAATGATAAGAGATGGTTGAAGAAATGGTGATATCGGTGATAGAAATAATGGCGATGTTGTTGAAGGTCAAGCCTAGTATGAGCAGCAGGCGGCGGCAGTGACTGTGGCGGCGGCAGTGACTGTGGCGGCGGCAGTGACTGTGGCGACGGCAGTGACTGTGGCGGCGGCAGTGACTGTGGCGGCGGCAGTGACTGTGGCGGCGGCAGTGACTGTGGCGACGGCAGTGACTGTGGCGGCGGCAGTGACTGTGGCGGCGGCAGTGACTGTGGCGACGGCAGTGACTGTGGCGGCGGCAGTGACTGTGGCGGCGGCAGTGACTGTGGCGGCGGCAGTGACTGTAGGGACGGCAGTGACTGTGGCGGCAGTGATTGCGGAGGGAAATGGGTGTAGAACAACTGAACTGGGTGATAGACCGGGAACTGTGTGACAGAGTGCTGAGAATTGTGGTGGTAATGTGGTGGTGGTGGTGGTGGTGAGAATGGTGGTAGTGTGTTGTGGTGGTGGAGAGAATGGTGGTAGTGTGTTGTGGTGGTGGTGAGAATGGTGGTAGTGTGTTGTGGTGGTGGAGAGAATGGTGGTAGTATGTGGTGGTTGTGGAGAGAATGGTGGTAGTGTGTGTGGTGGTGGTGGAGAGAATGGTGGTAGTGTGTGGTGGTGGTGGAGAGAATGGTGGTAGTGTGTGGTGGTGGTGGAGGGAAATGGTGGTAGTGTGTGGTGGCGGTCGAGAGAATGGTGGTAGTGTGTGGTGGTGGTGGAGAGAAGGGTGGTTGTGTGCTGTGGTGGTGGAGAGAATGGTGGTAGTGTGTGGTGGTGGTGAGGATGGTGGAGTGTGGTGGTGAGGATGGTGGAGTGTGGTGGTGAGGATGGTGGAGTGTGGTGGTGAGAATGGAGGAGTGTGGTGATGAAGATGGTGGAGTGTGGTGGTGAGAATGGAGGAGTGTGGTGATGAAGATGGTGGAGTGTGGTGGTGAGAATGGGGGAGTGTGGTGGTGAGAATGGAGGAGTGTGGTGGTGGTGGTGGTGAGAATGGTATTGTGTGGTAGTAGTGGGGGTGAGAATGGTGGAGAGTGATGGTGAGAATGGTGGAGTGTGGTGTTGAGAATGATGAAGTGTGGTGGTGAGAATGGTGGAGTGTGGTGGTGGTGAGAATGGTATTGTGTGGTGGTGATGAGAATGGTGGAGTGTGGTGGTGGGAATGGTAGTGTATGTACTCAGCTAATTGTGGTTGCAGGTGTCGAGACTCCGTTCCTGGCCCCGCCTTTTCACTGAACGCTCCTAGGTCCTCTCTCTCCCTGCTCCATGAGCTTTATCATACCTAGTCTTAAAGCTATGTATGGTTCCTGCCTCCACTACATCACTTGCTAGACTATTCCACTTCATGACTACTCTATGACTGAAGAAATACTTCCTAACATCCCTTTGACTCATTTGAATCTTCATCTTCCGAATGTGACCCCTTGTTTTTGTGTTCCCTCTCTGAAACATCCTGTCTCTGTCCACCTTGTCTATTCCACGCAGTATTTTGTATGTCGTTATCATGTCTCCTCTAACTCTCCTCTCCTCCAGTGTCGTCAGGCCGGTTTCCCTTAACCTTTTTTCGTAGGATATTCCCCTTAGCTCTGGAACTAACCTTGTCGCAAACTTTTGTGTGTGTGGGGGGGGGGGGTGGATGGGTAAGTGGCTGGTGTGTGCGCGTGTGGAGTGTGCTTGTGGGTGGAGTGTGTGTGTGTGTACTCGCCTAACTGTACTCGCCTAATTGTGGTTGCAGGGGTCGAGACTCAGCTCCTGGCCCCGCCTCTTCACTGGTCGCTACAGGTAGGTGTGTGTGTGTGTGTGTGTGTGTGCGCGTGTGTGTGCGCGTGTGTGTGTTTGGGGGGAGGGGAGTGTGGGGCGGAGGTGATTGTGTGGTTCCCGTCTGTTGAACGGCAAACTTTAATAAGAAGCGCTGAGACATCAGTAATATAAACTGGGACAAACTACTAAATATAAACAGTGTAGAGGAGATATAGACCAGGTTCAAAACTAAGATTGAAGAGGGTAAAGAGAACTGTACCTGAGCTCGCGAGACTCAAGGCTCTTAACCTTTTCTCTCTTACGATGGTAAACTACGAGATTTCATTCAAAATTCTAAGATAGTGAATTGCTTTGAGACACTTAGACATGAAGAGGAATTTGAAGTATGAAAGGAAACTTCACGACAACGGATGCGCCAGAAGCGTATAAAATAACTTGCAATTAGCATTATGGTAGAAGTTCGATGCTGCAACTTAAGCGTGATAACAAAAACCGGCTGGACAGGAACTCGGTTCGAGTACGTTTAACCTGAATACTGTGCTAATGTTTACTCAGCAGCTACATCCGGACAAACAGTTAACACTCAGGCACGCAAATTAATAGTAAAAGCAGTCAGATAGAGATAGTGGAGGTAGTCATACAAAGAGTAACCTGAAGTAGAACCGGTACAAATGGTTCTTGTGGGTAGCAGTAGAGTAACATTACTCGTGTTCTTCTACTGTGGGTAGCAGTAGTAACGTTACTCGTGTTACTCTACTGTGGGTAGCAGCAGAGTAACACGAGTAGCTGCGCTAGGAACAGGCCTGAAATGAAGAGGCAACATGAATATGTAGCTCAGTCACTCTTTTCATTTTTGTTTCTTATGTAAATAAAATGCGGTGATTCGGCGCATTTTGACTTATTTCATACCGGCAGTAGCGGGAAGGATTGGGCGGTGGAGAGAGCCTTCACCTCAGTTATTCTTGTATCAGACCTCAAGAAATTATACGACAATCTTTAGTTTAGATAGAAGAAGACTGTCCTCAGTATATTGCCTCGATTGGAACCTTCAAGTCTTCTGCCACCTGTTTTTTACCAAGAACTCTCATGTACTTAAAAAAAAAAAATCCTATCTGTTAGTGTCGTACATTAAGGAGAAGGCAGAATAAACTGCTTAATGTAAAACAGTGTTAAAAGTAAAGTAGGCATATATAATGTTGAGGTACGTATTTCGTTAATTCCACGTATATCTCAAATGAATATATTTAAAAAATAATCCACGTTAAATGCTTTCGTAAATAATACCCAATAAAAATATTGAAAAAATCTTATTTATATGTATTACTATTATTATTATTTTATCTACAACGCGGATGAACTGTCTGATAAAAGGATAAATTTGAGGATAAATTTTGTTCTTATAATTCAGGCAATACTGGTCATGTGTGTGATTCTGTGGTACTCCTTCTAATGTGTCTCGGTTCTTTTCCTCCATACGACAAACAATTTTAACTTACTTTTAGATTATTAATTGTCATTTGATAATTTATAATCGGTAATTTTCATTTTTTTGTAATCGAATTCTCACAACTTTGATATATTTAGAAAACTATAATTATATATACAATATAATATTTTTATGAATTTGATTCAGTAACCCTTTGCAAAACAAAATAAATATTGTTCAATTGGCAGCGTCTTTACGAAGCTCAGGCAGTCTCTCTCAAGGTTCAAAACCTGGGCCACTTGGGACACACGACACAAACACTATCTCCCTCCCCACACACTTGTGCTATAACGTACGACCATCGGGAGACTTGTAAAATAAGAGCAATATACTTCATGGGTCCCCAAGACAGGCATATATTACCTGATAGCCACATATGCGCAGTTTACGGTCGTATGTTCCACGGTATACAGTCTATCTCGTAAATATATCATTCTTGTATTAGACTCTTAAGATTATGACATTCATATTATGTTCACTGAGACTGTTTTCATATAAGGTTGTCTGATTGCATTTGTTTCTTAAGTAAATAAGTCCTATTCACATTTTGTATCTGTTGAAGAGGACCTCATTTGACACTTTATCCTCAAACTTTGTTTTTTTGAGTGAAAATGTTCGCTCGATATTTTGCGATGCGCCCCGACCTGATCGACTCGTAATGGGTGCCCCCACTCAATAGCTTTTTATGCATATCTGATCATTTATCTGCTTCTTATTCTCTCTCAACATCTCTGCGTATATAGCAGCATTATCCAAATTCTGCTATCGTTGATAAATTTGAATTCATGTATCCCAAAAGAGGCCTTTCATCTTCCCCTTCAAAGGACATGGACGTTTGGATAACATATCAAGGCGGAATATGTAAAATAGGTTTGGAGAGCATTTCACAAAACATGCGTGGTGTATCGTTCCTTTGATTCTGCGAGGGCAGTCGCCTCCGAGCTCACCTCTTCGTCTCCTGGGAGGATCCCTGCTGAAGAAAAATCAAAAGGATTCAAATTTTGCTGAGTGAGACTGATGTGATGTTTGCCAGGTATAACGGTGAGTAAGCGGGGTGCTAACCTTTCTTCATGTATATTCACCTTGAATGTATTTTGTTACGAAAATACTTTCTCTCTTACACACACACACACACACACACACACACACACACACACACACAAACAGATTGCGTTTTCTTGCGTTTGACGCAGTTCCATATAAGAGATTAGTGCACAAGCTGGAGGACCAGGCAGGGATAACAGGGAAGACACTGCAGTGAATCAGGGAATACCTATCAGGAAGACAACAGCGAGGTGTCAGTGGGCGAGGTGTCAGTGGGCTCCTGTGACGAGGGGGGATTCCACAGGGGTCAGTCCAAGGACCGGTGCTGTTTCTGCTATTTGTGAACGACATAACGGAAGGAATAGACTCAGAAGTGTCCGTTTGCAGATAATGTGAAGTTGAGAATAATTCAAACTGCCCGAGGACCCAAGGCGCCCGAACTACAAAGGGATATGGAGAGGCTATAGTCCTGGCCCAGCAACTGTCTCCTGGATTTCAACCCCTCCACGTGCAAAGTCATGAGGATTGGGGACGGGCAAAGGAGACCGCAGATGGAGTACAGTCTAGGGAGCCAGAGACTACAAATCTCACTCAAGGATCTCGGGGTGAGTATAACACCGGGCACATCTTCTGAGGCGCACCTCAACCAAAATCATTCTGAACCTAATGAAAAAAAATATATTTAATGTTTATTATTAAATTTATGTAAACTTTAAAATATATTTAGTTGGATTAAGCTAAATTAAATTGCGGTTGTTATAATAAGTTAGGTTATGTTTTCTAGGGTTTTTGGTAAAAAAAATTTTTTATTATACATTATTGAAAAAAAATATATGTATTCTTTAAACGGTATATTTTATTACATAATTTGGTACAGAAATATTTAAGCGATAAATTGCTGATTATATATTATATATATATATTAATATATAGTATATATATATATATATTAGATATATATATAATATATATATATATATATATATATATTCAATTTGGGTCCACATCTGGTATAAATTGTGGACCCACAGCCTCGGAGAAGTGGAAAAAAAAGCTTCAAGGAAGAATATTTGGATTTCTTCCTGAAGCCGTTTAATATTCCCTTCCCATTACCACCCCATCTTTTCATTTTTTTTTACTATAGGAATTTTTTTAGTACATAATATGGTACAAAGATTTAAGAGATCATTGTTGATATAAAGGTGGCATATACGGGTATATGTTGCTACGTGTGTATACCCGGCTATAAGGCGAAAAATCTCATCCAGCGCTGGGCGTGTGCCCAAAATCAGCAGGCATTACCCCTTTTAAACAGCCGCACTGAGCGCTGGATCAGAAAAACTAGCTGCCCTGGGATCCCTAGTACCCTGATGAGTCTTTTCCAGTCCTAAGGAATTTAAGATGCATTAGTCTTTCCCCATGAAGCCAAGGATAAGATAAATTTAAGAAGCGAGGAACTAATTTTAAATGAATCTTGACTTATTGGAGGATTTACTTATTCGAAACATTTATATATTATGTATATATATTTATATATTATATTATAATAATATTATATATAAATATATTTATATATATATATATTTATATTCTTTCTTTAAACACACGCCGTATCCACCGAGGCGAGGTGGACCAAAAGTGAAAACCGAACGTTTTCTCCTTTACATTTAGTATATATATAGAGAAGAGGTTACTAGCCCCTTGCTCCCGCCATTTTAGTCGCCTCTACAACACGTATGGCTTGTCGGAGGAAGAATTCTGTTCACTTCCATGGAGATACAGAGGAAATAACAAGAATAAGAAACTAGAAAGAAATTAGAAGAAAGACCCAGAGGGGTGTGCTATATATGTTGCTTGACTATGTATGTGTCTTTAGTGTGACCATAAGTGTAAGCAGAATAGCAAGGACATACCTGAAATCTTGCATGTTCCTGAGACAGAAAAAAAAGGACACAGAATCCTAACTATCATTAAAACAATTACAGGGCTTTTCGTTTTACACTCTCTTGAGGGACGGTAGTTTGTACCTCCCTGGCGGTTGCTGTAACCAACCTAATACATATGATATATATATTTATATATATATATATTATATTTATATTATATATATATATATTATTTATATATTATAAAATCTGAATGTAGCTTAAGCTTTGTGCTGTCTCTCATAATTTGAGAAGTTTATTAAAACATTTGGATATTAGTGCCGATTTGGTAACTTATGAATATCTTTTATGAGTATCCTCAAATTTTATGACGCTTTCTGCATTATTACTCTCGCGTGCATTGACGTATAACAGTAGAATACATTCACATATAACCCTGTAACTATGGAGAAACCTAATATTCCACTTAAAATTCAGAGGGAAAAATTAGACAGAACCCCTCTTCTGATTACCAGTCAGTTGACACGTACCACATGAAGACAAAATTGTTAAAAATGGCAACGGCCAACTCCAAAAGCTTTTATAAATACGTTAAGTGAAAGAAAAATATCTCAAATCTTAGTAAGGTCTCTAATAAACAGTGACGGTACAGTGACGAGTGCCAGTATAGACATGATCTCTCTTCTCGACTTAGCTTTGAGCCTGGTTTTCACATCAGAAAACGAAACCAACTTAATTGCTTGAAATTAAATTGGCTCTCTGATTACTAATGTAATCACTACTGATATTCCATTTAAGTTACTAGAAATGTTGGTCATTAACAAAACAGAGGACCGAATGACATATCAGCCAGATTACCAAAAGTATCAAAATATTAAATTGCTTACTAATTACTGGCTCTGCTCAACAAATCTCGTGAGGATTACAAATTACCGCTTCCGCATGTTTTTGGCGATGGTTGCCACATGGTTTTCGCAATAGAAGGTCCTGCTTAAAAACTAATTTGACTTTTTCAATAACATTAAAAACATTGGGACTACCAGGTCCCCAGAGAATTATTATTCCTCGACTTTCAGAAAGTAATTGAAAAAGTTCCACATTGGGGATTACATAGTAAACAATATTACATAAAGAACAATCTCGAGAAATGTATCAGCTATTTGCCCATTGACAGGATAGGGATAATTTTCTATAGTTAAGTATCTCACTGGAGAAATTTGGTTAGTGGGATCCCTCAAAGGATAGTTTTTCGATCTTTTTTGTTTTGAATAAACATAAATAATTTAGGTTGGAAACTTGCATCCATATATTATTTGTTTGCAGATGACACTAAACAACAGTGACCGATTGTTATAGCACCCAGGGAGATCCTAACAGACTATAACAGTGGTAAGATGATGTGGAAGGATGAATTTTGGTGCTGATAGTACGTTAATATGCTTCAAATTTATCAACATGAACTATAAGTTTAAGGTGGAAACCTACTCACAGAGAAGAAATAATCATTAGCAATGATATGAAATTTACTAAGCATTTATATGCTGCAAACGCAAAACTGCCATACTTGTCTTCACTAGGGAAACTAGAACCTTATACACTGAAAATAATAATAAACCTGTACAGTGCTCTTGTCAAACCCAATCTTGATAATGCTGCTTAGTTCTGGTTCCATAATTATGTAATCAGCATAGGCAGAATTTAGAGGGAAGAGAAGTGTAATATAACTCTTAACATTATTAAGGACCAAATTGTGTGACGAAAAGAATTACATCGCGAAACCTGTAAGTGAGTAAGTAAGTTTATTCAGGTATACACAAATACAGTTACATAGAATTATCATACATAGCATATGTGTAGAGAACCTAGGATAACCCAAAAAAGTCAGACAGAGTGACTTATTTCCATTGACCCAACCCCCCTTTTTTCGGGTCCTTTTACCTTATTATTATAATATAAAGGTTAATAATATTTCTTATTATTCTTCTACAATGAAGATAACATCTTATTATTCATAATAAGAGACTATCTACTACCGGGGTCATTACAGAATATTCTACAATACGAGAGGTCACTTACTAGAATAAGTAAAATTTACACGTATGTAGCTAAAATTAGAAAATCCATTATCCCTCATTTCTGCAGCTACATTCGATCAGGAAACCTTTGGGCCCTCTTCATGAACTGGTTGTGCTATGACTGGCTTTGACTTGTGGGGTGTCTGTTCCATTCCTTTATTGCTGTACAATAAAAGGTGTTTGATGCTGGCCATGACTGTGGCGTACTACAAAGTTGTGCTCTCTCCCCCTAGTACTTATGATTGCTTTGTTCCCCAACTTGACAAAATTGACAGCAAGATATTTGGACACTGTTTGTGAGACATTTATAACATGAATTTAGCTCAGTTGTTTTACTCTGTCTTCAACATTTCACGATATATCCAGTTGTTGTTGAATTCTTACTGCATATATATTCTCTTGGTCCCGCCCCAGATGAATCTTACGATTTATGTTCTGGGTGATTTGCAAGTCTATCTTTCAGTTTTTTTTTGTCAGGCAGGTACATGAAGAGCATCGTCATCATATGGCATTGTATAAGGTGCTAGACGTAGGGTCTGCGAGCATCAGTAGGGGTAGGACACTGTGCTTGTCTATCAGGAAACTTCAGTCTGGCATTCGCCTTTCTTACTACACTGTTCCCTAATCAATTCTCCTGACATGGCATGGTCAAAGGGATTCCAGATATTTTACTGATGAACCAAAGTGATGCGGCCTGCCCATTACACTGAACATTAAAATTATTTACCCTTACCTCAAGTTTATGTTTCGTTGCCAAAGAGAATGGCTTCAGTTTTCCCTATGTGTAATGATAGTTTGTTTGTCTACTAACCATTTGCGGCAGGACTCCAGTTCAGTGTTAAAACATTAGCATGTCTTGTGGGTCTTTAACCTGTCAATAACAGAGCACTGTCATCTGCATACGCAGTAGGAGTTTGCACTTGACACTGATAGCATATCATTGACATAACATAAGAATAATAAGGGACCCAGAATACTACCTTGGGGACTCCACATGTTATCGCGAGGGAGTTCTGATTCCGTTTTTTTCGATTTGACAATTTGTTCTCCTGTTGCTAAGGTAGGACCTTAAACCAGTCTACAGACAACCCTATTACCGATAGCTTGAAGTTTCTTACATAATAATTGTGGTTTGACCGTATCGAAGGCCTTTTGCAGGTATAAGGTTACCTATACTATGAGGGTTCCCCTTTGACATTTCTGTTCTAGGAATCCATCAGAGATTAATAAGGGAGGTGTCGGTGAGTAGGATCTTCTAAAAGCCCAATTGATCAGCTATGGAGAATGCTGTTGTTCATAAGGTACTTAACATACTGAGAATACACCGCCCTCTCCAGAAATATTTTAGATATTATACTGAGTATACTAAAGGCCTTATAGTTGCTTACATCAAGACGCTATTTTTTCTTGAAGATAGGAGTAACTCTGGCTCCTTGAACCCCTCGGTACGGTTTAGTGATGATTGTTAGATTTATTATAGTGAGCAATAGGGGATTGATTAGTTCAGAAGCACCATCTTTTGGATTAGTAGGGATGTTATCAGGGACTGTTGCTCTTAGTTGGGGTTTAACCTGCTAGTTCTTTTTGAATGAAAGTCATGAGATACATTACTAGTTGAACAACTGTTTGGGGTTACCCCTTTATGGTTATAGTTTGTTTGAAACTTATCAGAGTCTTTTATGTGATTTAAAAGGTATTTGATGCAGCTGGTAGTTTACTTACGTAGGTTGTTATGCAACAGTTGTGAAGAAGGAATTAAAACAATTTGGTCCACATTAGATGTTTCAAGCAGACTCATTATCGTAGTGGGAGTACTATGTTAGACCTTATCTACTGGCTTATGGCTATACCAGCTGTTTTAGTTGTAGCCAGAGGCTTTCTGGGGTTCTGTTATTACTCTTCAGAATTTTTGAGCAATAGTGCTTGCTTTTTGCTCCTTTTATAAGTCTCTGTACTCTAGTTCCTCACCCTTTGGGATTCATTCTGTGCTGCAATATACTGTATGTTTGCTTTTTAAATCTTTTTAGCGCCTGGTCTCTGAATTCTATATTATCTAATATCTCAGTAGGCATCCAGGTTCAGTTCTTCGTTTGTAATCCCTAACCTCTCTAAACTGGTGCAATATTATCATGGGAATGGTAGTGAACATTGTTTTGAGTTTTCCCAGCATCGCGTTTACGTTCAGTTGCAACTTGTTATCTCTTCAGTCACAATTGTGTAGCCTATTTCCCAGTGTTTCCCTTTACTGTAGTTTTCTAGTTGCTCATTTCTTATTGTCCTTGTGTAGGCCTATCCTATTCCCTACGTGATTTTCCAGGTGGTAAGTAAAATGATGAAATGCCCCCCCAACTCGCCCCTGTAGTAAAGACGCCCGTGACTAACTGTGAGGATCCGGGTTGGTGTATTAATTAGTTGGTGTAGCTATTTATTCCCTAGAATTTGCTTATGTAACTTTTGATAGCCCGTTTATTTTGCTGCTGGAAAACAGATATTTTCAGTCGCCCAGTATTATTGTCTCGCAATGGTTTTCAATCGGACAAGACTTGGAAAAGTTAATAAGAACTGGTCCTGGGTAGGAGGGTGGTAATAGTTCCTACTAAGATTGGTTTGGTCTTGGAAGCCGCTACCCCTAGATCTCAGTTTATTGTTATTTAAATCAGGTCTTGGGTTCGTACAGCCTAAGTCATTTCTAATGTAGGACCATACTTCCACACCTTTCTGCTATCATCTAAGAGTTTTCATACTGTAACATTCTATTTTGACTCGTCGTCAGTCACCGTATCATCAACATGATTCAGAGATGGTTATAACTGGCGACCTAATTTTGTTAGTAGCTAGAAATTTATTTTTTTATCCCCAAACACCCCCCCCCCCCCCCCCCTTGCCCCTTTCGGAAGAAGTGATCTTGCATTGACATGAATAAAAAGTGAAGGCTGTTTTTCAATAAAACATTTCATAATCATCAATATATGGCAATGGGTTCATTTGTATTAAAATTAGGTAAGTAATCAATGTCATCACTGCTAAAGGGTAACTGTGCTTAAAGTGCATTTGTTACACACAAAATGAATTCTGGACCGTTGCTATAATTGTACATACATCCTCACTGCACCCACCCCTTACACTTTTATACATAAGTGCCTTTTCTGTTTTTCATGCGACTTTAGTACAGTGTATGCAACCTGTTGGGTGTGTTTGAGATAATAATGGCTGTATTGTCTCACTGTGACCTATGTATTGCATGTATATTATGGAGTTAAGGTTATCATCCTTAGTTACGAGACCGTCAATATCGCCGTCATTTATCTGTCTGTTTTGCCTCTGCCACAATAGTTTGAGGTCCTGATGGGATTAATTTGGTTATCACCACTTAAGAGCGCTACATGAAGAGCTGTGTGCCACTGTTTTTGTTTGGGTATTCGTGTTGCCATACCCCCTTGCCCCGGCCGTAGTGAGATTAACTTTTCTGAAGGATGGCAAACTGTTGGGCTTTTACTGTCCAGGGCGTGTTCTCCATTCACTTTTCCTAGCCCCATAACTGATTTCTTTCTTTCCATTGGAATTGAAGAAGAAAGATAAATATAATTATGGCAGCCATGTTACCCACTAAGTGCCTTTGCCATTTTACTCTTCGCTACTTTACTCATATAAACATAATATTTATTTCATCTTTTCCAGTCCCTAGAACATTAGTATCTGCTTCAGCAATCACCACTGAATTCTAGCATTAAATTTCCTCTTCAAAACCCTCTTCACTGTACTCACTTTTCCCTTAACTTCACAAACCCCTTACAGTTACCCTTATTACCACTCCCCCTTCCACTCACTTTCACAGTCTGGCTTCACCAATTAACTTCTAAAATCCTTTCCATCTGGTAGACGAAAGGTTTAATCAATGGTTTTATCCTTCCAATCACCCTCATTTCATTTATCGGGGGTTGCGTCCGTGTTGTTGTGTCCTGTCCTGCTTCTGCTGACTAGCCATTTTTAAAAACACTGAGAGGAAGTAACGCCACCTACAACCTGGCTTTCCATGTGCTTATAGATATATTTGGCTTTCTTTCTGCTATGTTTCTCTCTCTGTACATCTAGTCAGCTGGAATATAGGTTCAGCTACTATAAAACATTAAACCTAGAATATTTAATTATTCACTTCTTTCCCACGACTGGCACTGAGGGATAACCGTCTATAACCTTTGGAGGTTTGTTACTGTGATTTGACGATGTCTCCTGGCTGTTTTCCCTCTCGTGTAGCACTGGTACAGGTGATATGATGTGATTACAGATATGATGCTACTGTCATACAGATGAACGTCAGTTCAGATGAGAATTTTTAACTTCGCTAGTTGTACGTCTGCAGTAGCTGCTGTCTTGGCTGCCGGTCGCCATGTTTAAAGGTCTCATTTCGTTCCCTCGTTTGGCATAAATGAAAAGTCCTACAGACCTTTCATTTCTTGGAGTGATTAAGTTTGAGCTGGTTCTCTGCATGTTGTCTTCCCGCTGAACACTGGTGCAGTTGATATGAAGGTCAGTTATTTCATTGTAGTGGAAAACGTCTCATGTCTGGTTCACGTCTGGCAGCAGGTTGGTACTTGGAAGATGCCGGTTCCTTCTTTTGTCATATGTTGTCCTTTCGTTGTCGTCACAGTCATTTTTAGGTCCCTTATGGTTACCTTTCTGTTTCAAAATGTTAGGCGTTGAGGGGAAGGGAGGCTTAACGCAATCCTTTAAGAAATTAAACAATACAGTTTTTTAAAGCACCCTGAGGGGCACACAATTCTGCTAACATAA
>NC_069406.1:81630825-81643325 GCF_026875155.1 Cherax quadricarinatus | reverse complement strand
ACTGACTTTATCTCGTTGATATCATTATGATGTACGAATGTGCTCCAGACTCGAGTCATCTTGGCGATAAATGGTCTCATAGGAAGTGATGTTCCGGAGAAGGGTACAGCCACAGTGAATTTGCTGCTTTCTGCCCGTCTTGTGGCATAGAAGCTTCCATTTCGTTGTCCTCGAAGTGAAACCAAGTGTGGTACTTTGAGAATGTTGGCCTTGTACATTACAGAAGGGCCGCCCACATCCCTACTGTTTTGAAGGCTCTGCTGAAATCGCAGATCTATCCAGGATGGGTCCAGGCAAGAGATGAGACGTCTTTCTCTGTTCTTTACTTTGTCAAGCAGTCGCAGATGAGAGTGGGGGGGAGGCAAACCAAGAAAGTGGAGCATACTCAAGGCGTGAGCGTACTTGTACCCCATACAAAATCTTGCAGTCCTTACTGTCAAGCAGATGCGAGATGCAGCTTCCTTGCCGCCTTCTTTGCAAGATTTACAACGTGGTTCTTCATGGTCAGTGTGGACTCAGATTTCACCCCAAGGATATCAACTTCTTCCCAAGGTACCAACACTCTCCCATTCATGCTTACTACTGCTCCGGCATTACCACCATGGTGCCTAGAGACCATCATTTGTGTTTTTTCAAGTGCAAATGTTGCCAGCCATCGGTTACCCCAAGCTGATATAGCTCTTACCTGGTGATGTAGCTTAGAGCAGCTGCCATTTCTTCTCTTGGATAAGTAAATGTCAGAGTACAATTGTCTGCATATGCATGGGATTCAGGAATGAGACGAAGTAAACATTCCACAACAATGGTCCCAGCACGCTTCCTTGTGGAACACTTGCCCCAATAGGATGTCTTGCTGATTCTGTTCCATTGAGAACTACCCTTAGAAATCGACCATGAAGGTAATCATTGAGGAGACATAGTATAGAGCCTGCAATTCCCAGTGCTTGTAGTTTTGCCAAGAGGCCCTGGTGTCATACTCGGTCGAATGCATCAGCAATATCCAGTGCTACCACACAGCTGACTTTGGATTCGTCCAGTGACTGGTGCCATTTGGCGGAGAGGTTTAACAACAGATCAACAGCAGAGTAACCTTTCCTGAAGCTATATTGACGGTCACAAAGTAGTGAGTGGTAGTCAAAAAACTGTCATTTGTCTTGAGATTATTTTATCAAGGATCTTGCCAGTGATTAACAAGAGTGACACTGGTCTATAGTTGCTGATTTCTGCTCTGCTCTTCATTTTGTGAACAGGGACTACATTTGTCTCTTTCCACAGAGAAGGCCATTTACACTGTACTAGGCAGTGCTGAAAGATGCGAGTTAGAGGTGCTGCTAGCTGACCTGCACATCTCAGCAATCTTGGGCTCAACTTGTCTGGGCCCACACCTTTTTCTTGGTCAAGCGATTTAAGGAGATGCACCACCTCCTGCCTTATTATCACCACTGACAGTTTTGACACAGTTCTTGCAGTCAGCCCAGGAGGGTCCCTTGCTGGATCAGTAACTTGCATTTTGGTAGCAGTGTTCGGCAAAGAGGTCCGCTTTTTCTTGACTACTAGTAGAGGTGGTCCCATCCAGTCGATTTAGAGGTAGAATAAGTTCATCAGGCAGATAGCCTTGTCTATCCTTGACCAGGGACCACTAGGTTTTGGAGCCCACTCTACCTGATGCTAGCTTTCTTTTTGTGTCCGTCTTCCATTTAGAGATGGCCCACTTTTGAACTTCACCCATATGCCTACAGGCTTGCTTGTGCAAATTCTGTTATAGGCAGTAGGATGTCTCTTATACCTTCGCCATGCCCTGTAGTTAGTAGCAGCAGCCTTTCTACAAAGGAAGTTAAGCCAAACTCACTCTCTCTCCACTTCTCCCCCCCTTCTCCCCCTCTCTTCTCCCCCTCTCTTCTCCCCCTCTCTTCTGTCACACGCTTTTTCTCTCTTTCCTCTCTCCCCCCTCCTTCCCTCTCCTTCTCCCCCTCCCATCCCTCTCCTTCTCCCCCTCCCATCCCTCTCCTTCTCCCCCTCCCATCCCTCTTCCTCCTCTCCCTCCGTTTCCCTTCTACTCTCCCTCCCTTTCCCCTCTCCTTCTCTCCCTCCCTTTCATCTTTCTCGCTTGCTGACACACACTGTTTACCAAGGTAAGATGAATAATCTCTGGAATGATAAAGATACTTATTACAACCTCAGGAAGAATCCATCCGACTCCTCTGTGGCTTTAACAACCAGCTATGTTCTGTGTACCTCTTTCAACTTCTCTGGAACAGTCTAACCCTATCTTAAAACACAAATTTTCCCAATTCTTTGGAATGCTTCTGTCATGTCTGCCCTTGTCCACTTGTCCTCTAATATCAACAAGTTCAGCTCTTTTAGTCTCACCACAAAGATCTAAACTCCATAACACTGAGATCAGTCTCGTCACATAGCTCTGACGTTTCTCCAGATTCCTAACGTGATTTTTTCACTGTAGATGAATGGTTCAAAGAACCGACAAGTTGTTAAATTAGACACATTTGCAACTCCTGGGTGTCTAATTTAACAACGTGTCGGTTCTTTGAACCATTCATCTACAATCCTGTCAGACACTGCAACTTCTTGGGATCTTAATACTTGGGAATTCTTCAATAAAGATACCCAAGAGTTGCACATGTGTCCAATTTAACAACGTGATTTTTCATGCTTTGCGTATTTATTTTTTATTATATGATGAGTCAGTTTGTTATGAATATTGACATTGTCTTATTTTACGATATTTATAATGAAATAATTTAGCACTGGATAGGCCTGACATATATTGCTGAGAATAAATGTGGTATTAATATTGATTCAAACACACTTCCCTAGTCTCTACCCCTTCATATTACCTAGTTACAATTAGTGTGCAACCCTTGATTTTGGGGAGCTGCACGAAGTCATTTCGTTGGAGAGTGTTCAACGAGGAATCCCTCTACACCTCACTTCTTTTCAATATAGAGGGTAGGGAAATAAAACTAAGATTGACCAGTGCGGTATATCTCATGTTCTCAGATGATGGCCCATTGGCAGGCAAAAAAAAAAAAGTTTTCATGGATCTTGATCAGATGAGCTTCATTATTCCCACTGAAGGCATCCTTCTTGGAGCTTCTCTAACAACTATTGCCACAGACATCATTCTCGAGAACAAACTGAATTATCTGAGGATGACGGAATAGCGATTAGGCAATTTGGACTCCTGTGACTCCTCCTCCTACCTACCTACTGGCAAGGTTCTTTAAACTGCCTCAAATAAAATGAGCCCTGGAACGAGCTTCTTATGACAGTCCAAAATTTAATGAATACGACAATCTCCTAAAGACGATATTCAGAAAAGAATTTAATTCTACTCTTGAAGGTGATTAGCAGTTAGGCATTTGTCTTCCAATATAATGCAAATATGATGTGTTTGAGAGTCTTTGCGTAACTAAATGTCAAATTACACTTGAGTTTGAGATAGGAAAGTGGAATAAATTGTAATGAAGGAAAAGGGAATAAGTAATATAATAAATGGGTTTGAAAAACGGAAAAGGAAACGAAATAACATAACACAGCCACTAATTAATGTCAGGAATGGAGACTATAAATAATGTATATAAATAAATATAGCTTTCACCAAATGTAATAAATTAGTTATGAAAAATATATTTATCACAATAGAAGGAAATGAAAAC
Source organism: Cherax quadricarinatus (assembly GCF_026875155.1). NCBI lineage: Eukaryota > Metazoa > Arthropoda > Malacostraca > Decapoda > Parastacidae > Cherax > Cherax quadricarinatus. Next base: position 81,639,648 of record NC_069406.1, on the reverse strand, counting down.
CCGGTTAAATTTTGTTCAGTTGTAATCGCGAAAGAAAACATAACACAGCCTTTAGGCGTAATAAGATATCTTTTTCTTTCTAGAAATACAATAATCACACGTTAATAATCCCACTTGGTAGAACCAGTATAACTCCACTCCTTTCACCCTTGCCTTACTAGACTATAATCTTATACTGGATACTTATCTTTTAGCTGACAACTTCAGGGAATGTGTTCCTCCTCATTGTTTGATGTCTACCTGTCCTACACCCATCTCCAGGGTTCACCCTTCTACTGTTAACTTCAACCTAGGCAGATCCAGAGCAAAGACCTGCGTCTCTCTCCTTAATGCTGCCTTAAGTCATACTGCATTTCAAAGTGTCTATTGCACTGTATATAATTTTGTAAATAATACTAAAGCAGCTAATTACTAGTTCCATAGCTATTGATAAAATAAGAGTGCATTTAGCATATTTCGTACATATAAAAATAAATCCTACCATTTTACAATCGAAATATTATTGAGAGCGACACTGAGCATCAGAAAACCCTACCATTTTAGAATTCTTTTTCCAAAACAGCTACACATCTCATTAAAAGGTGAGCCAAATATTGTTACTCTTCCCTTTGACAAAACTTGCACATTCCTCATTTTCAATCCCAAAATATTAAAAAATATTTCTCTAGTCACCAATATACTATAACTGTACCAACCTTCCCTGGTATAATTTTATGTGATTTTATAACCCTGCTCATGTATATTATCACAATTATAATAAAATGTGAACAAACTGGGCCACAGAAACTTGGCAGCCTAGCTAATATATATCGGATACTCGCGATACTGATACAACTGCTTAAATACTTTATATTTTATTTGTAGTGATATATAAATATTCCCATACTTTAAGCTATATTACGGTCACCTGCATAGGCATGGGATTCATTCTCTCTCTGTCTCTCTCTGTCTCTCTCTCTCTCTCTCTGTTTTTTCACAAAGTTTGACAATTTTACGTTAAGGAAATTTTTTGACACGCTGAGAGCTGTTACCTACATCAGCTCATTTGAAAGCATTTTATTGTTATAAGAACATAAGAACATAAGAACGAAGGAACACTGCAGAAGGCCTACTGGCCCATGCAAGGCAGGTCCAAGTCTCCTACCGGCTTAAGCCAATGCACCCAACCTAGTCAGGTCAGGTCACATTGACTTAAGGGAGGAACACGGCAACCGACCTGGTAGCACAAGCTATTAGGTCTAACTCACACCCACCCACATCTACTCATGTATTTATCCAACCTATTTTTAAAGCTACACAACGTTCTGGCCTCTATAACGGTATTTGGGAGTTTGTTCCACTCATCCACAACTCTATTACCAAACCAGTACTTTCCTACATCCTTCCTGAATCTGAATTTTTCCAACTTAAAACCATTGCTGCGAGTCCTGTCTAGGCTAGATATTTTCAGCACACTATTACATCCCCTTTATTTATTCCTGTCTTCCATTTATACACCTCAATCATATCCCCCCTAATTCTACTACGTCTTTCAGAGAGTGCAGTTTCAGGGCCCTTAGTCTATCCTCATAGGGAAGGTTTCTGATACATGGGATCAACTTTGTCATCCTCCTTTGTACATTTCCAGAGAATTTATATCCATTCTGTAATACGGTGACCAAAAACTGTGCAGCATAATCTAAATGAGGCCTAACCAAGGATGTATAGAGTTGAAGAACAACCTGAGGACTCCTATTATTTATGCTTCTTGATATGAAGCCAAGGATTCTATTAGCTTTATTGCGAACACTTATGCACTGTTGTCTGGTTTCAGATTACTGCTAACCAGAACTCCTAAATCTTTTTCGCAATCCGTAATATTAAGATCTACATTATTTAGTTAATATGTGGCATGGTTATTGTCCTGTCCAACATTTAGAACTTTGCATTTGTCTATATTAAACTGCATCTGCCACTTCTCCGACCACTGCATCAGTCTATTCAAATCTTCCTGGAGTGCTCGAATGTCCTCGTCAGAATGAATTCGACGGCCTATTTGGTGTCATCGGCAAACTTGCCGATGTCGCTCTTTATGCCCTCATCTATGTCGTTATGTAGATTGTGAAACAGCAGGGGCCCAACACTGACCCCTGTGGAACACCGCTCGTGACGCTTCCCCACTCTGATTTCTCCCCATTATGCAAACTCTCTGCTGCCTATTTGTCAACCATGCCTCTATCCAGGAAAAAATTTCTCCTCCTATTCCATGTGCTTTAATTTTCCTCAATAGTCTCTGATGTGGGACCCTGTCAAAAGCCTTACTGAAGTCCATATACACAATATCATATTCAATTACCATGATCTACCTCCTCAAATACCTTAGTGAAAAAAGTTAATAAATTCGTAAGGCAGGAACGCCCCTTTGTAAAACCATGCTGAGATTCGTTGATTAATTTATGCTTTTCAAGGTGGCTACGAACTGCCTCGGCAATTATTGATTCCATAAATTTTCCCACTATGGAGGTTAGGCTTATTGGTCTATAGTTTCGAAGCTAAGGACCTGTCACCTGTTTTGAAAATAGGTATCACATTTGCCATTTTCCCACTTATCTGGCACCATGCCAGTTTGTAGTGATATGTTGAAAAGATTAGCCAAAGGTGTGCTAAGCTCCTCTTTACATTCCTTTAGAACCCTTGCATACAGTTCATCAGGGCCTGGGGATTTGTTAGGTTTTAATTTATCTATTTGCCTAAGGACCATGTCACTTGTGACCCTAATAGTGCACAGTTTATTATCGTCCTGTTCTACATAATTTATCATTACTGAATATCGCTGGTATCCTCCTGTGTAAAAACTGAGAGGAAGTATGTGTTAAAAATTCTACACATTTCCTTATCACTGTCAGTGAGCTGACCCGAGGAACTTTTGAGTGGGCCTATCTTGTCCCTGATCTTACTTCTGTATACCTGAAAGAATCCTTTTGGGTTAGTCTTCGATTCTCTTGCAACTTTAACCTCATAATCTCTTTTTGCTTTTCTAATTCCCTTTTTTATTTCTCTCTTTAACTGAATATATCGATTTCTCAATTGCCCCTCTCCTCTTTTGATTTGCCTATATATGCCTCTCTTTTGACCATACAAGTAGGAAACAGGATGAAGTTGAAGCCAGCATTTCCATTTGATCAACTGACGTTAACTCGTTGACATTATTATGTTGTACGAATGTATTCCAGATTCAGTCAACCTGGCGATAAATGATCTCAGATGAAGTGATATTCTGGAGGAGGGTACAGCCAGAGTGAAGTTGCTGCTTTCTGCCCGTTTTGTGGTATAGAAGCTTGCTTCACGCTGTCATCGAAGTGGAGCCAAGTGTGGTAGTTTGACTATGTTGGCCTTGTACATATCAGTAAGGCCACCCACATCCCTCCTATGTTGAAGGCTCTGTAGCAATGACATATCTACCCAGGATGGGTCCATGCGAGAGATGAGACGTCTTGCTCTGTTCTCTACTCTGTCAAGCAGTCGTAGATGAGAGGGGTGGCAGGCAAACCAAGAAAGTGGAGCATACTCAAGGTGTGAGCGTACTTATGCCTCATACAGAATCTTGCAACCCTTACTGTCAAGCAGATGCGAGATACGTCGCAGTGTTGTAAGCTTTCTGGCTGCCTTGTTTTCAAGATTTACAACGTGGTTCTTCATGGTCAGTCTTCATGGTTTGCCAGTCTCTCTCTCTCTTTGTCTGCCTGTGTCTGTCTTTCTGTCTGTCTATGTGTGTGTGTTTTTTTTCACAGGATTTGACAAGGTCAAGTTAAGGATCCCTAGCTTTATTGACAAGCTATTTACAAGTTAAGGATTCCTAACTTTATTGACAAGCTAAGGGCTGTTGCTTACATCAGCATACTTGAAAGCATTTTATTATTATGAAACATACAAGTAGGGAACAGGATAAAGTTGGAGCCATCTGTGGGCCAGCATTTTCATTTGGTCAACTGTCTTTCCCCCCCCCCTCTCTCTCTCTCTCTCACTCTCTCTCTCTCTCTCTCTCTCTCTCCTCTCTCTCTCTCTCTCTCTCTCTCTCTCTCTCCCTCCCTCCCTCCCTCCCTCCCTCCCTCCCTCTTCCTCCTCCTCCTCCTACTCTCCGTGCTTCTGCTTTTTTATCATGCTCGACTGGAACGCAAGTTTAATCAGCGTGGAAATGTTTGTGGGGCGTCTGGCTGGGTGGGAAAGACAAGGTAATCCCCAAGGAAATACTGGAAATGGAGCAATTTCTGCTGCACCACAATAACCCTTCTCGCCACGGCGCCCCGTGTGCGCCCTTCTGCCACATTCTCTTCTTCTTTGGGGCTTATTAAAAAAAAGTTTTTTTTAATCTTTGTGAAAACGATTATAAATGGTAATTTAGAGGCACATTAAGCTGGGAGAACTAGTCTTTCCCACCATCGTCCTTTGAGTTGCATTTCTTCTAATCAATTTTGGGCATAGTCTAGCTACAAAAATGGTTGTTAGGTAAGACACATATGCAACAGTTAGACAACTTTATTCCGAAACGTTTCGCCTACACAGTAGGCTTCTTCAGTCGAATACAGAAAAGAGGCAGGAACAGTAGAGATGTGAAGACGATGTAATCAGTCCATCACCCTTGTAGTCGTAGAATTTGAGGTTGTCAGTCCCTCGGCCTGGAGAAGTTCAGTTCCATAGTCAGGAACTATCTATCAGATAGTCAGATAGTTCCTGACTATGGAACTGAACTTCTCCAGGCCGAGGGACTGACAACCTCAAATTCTACGACTACAAGGGTGATGGACTGATTACATCGTCTTCACATCTCTACTGTTCCTGCCTATTTTCTGTATTCGACTGAAGAAGCCTACTGTGTAGGCGAAGCGTTTCGGAATAAAGTTGTCTAACTGTTGCATATGTGTCTTACCTAACAACCTGTCGGTATTGTATACCATTTTGATATACAAAAATGGTCGTTATTATTTTGAGTCATGTGGAAGCGTAAACATACACCAGTTATATTGTACTTGGAGACAGATGCTTTTCATCTGAGGAAATTTGGAAAATTTTACAATTATACCGACTGTAGCAGTGCTAAAAGATTTGTAGTTGAAACCCTTTGAAATCGTATCCCTTGTTGTCAGTGCAGTATTCTTGATACGTGAACTTGGAGCTACCCTTGAATTCCTACGATCAAATCTGATTCCATCATATTCCTCTAGCGTTTTAAGATCCTCAAGTGTTTAAAGAATGTGGAGACAATCTAACCATTGCTCGACCCAATTTTTTTATAGTTATTGTGCGAGAAAAGTGTATTGAGTGACGACATAGACTCAGTAGTGACCATGGAGTCACCTTCATTGTCATTCAGTGATTTTAGAATAGATAATACTTCAAATTTGTAAGTGATAATTGTTTTACCAAACTGCTCGTGCGTCTTAACCTTCTTATATAATTAAGTGGCAACACGAGTAAATTTAGCCAGAGGATGAGGAGAGAGAGAGAGAGAGAGAGAGAGAGAGAGAGCTAGCATTTATCTATATAATGGTCAGGATGTATTCTTTGGCACTCCCTCACTTCATTCCTCCACATTGTACCCTTAAACACTGGTAATATTAGTAATTCTTGCTATCCTTCCCTCTCATTCGAGATTACCTCCTGATATACCACTCAATTTTTTTTCCTCACTGTCATCCATTTCTCTCTCCTCTCTCTCTCTCTCTCTCTCTCTCTCTCTCTCTCTCTCTCTCTCATAAGAACATAAGAATGTAGGAACACTGCAGAAAGCCTACTGGCCTGGCCCATACGAGGCAGGTCCTTATCAAAACGACATCTACCTAAAGCTACCCAAGAAATAACTCCCGTACCCCATGACACCAATCAAACCCAGCCCCTCCCACTCATATATTTGTCCAGTGTCTTCTTAAAGCTACCCAAGGTCCTAGCCTCTATCACCCCACTAGGAAGACTGTTCCACGCATCTACAACTCTGTTAGAAAACCAGTACTTACCTATGTCCTTTCTAAATCTAAATTTATCCAACTTAAATCCATTATTCCTGGTTCTTACCGGGTTTTCGACACCCTCAGTACTTTATTAATGTCTCCCTTGTTTATGCCCGTCATCCACTTATACACTTCAATGATATCTCCCCTCATTCTACGCCTCTCCAGAGAGTGGAGATTTAAGGTTTTAAAGGGTCTATCTTCATACGGGAGGTTACTCACACAGTAAATCATTTTAGTCATTCTTCTCTGTATGTTCTCTAATGAGTCTATGTCCATCCTGTAGTAAGGGGACCAAAACTGAGCAGCATAATCTAAATGAGGCCTCACTAGTGATGTATAGAGCTGTAAAATAACTTTTGGGCTTCTGTTACTTATACTTCATGAGATAAATCCAAGTAATCTGTTGGCCTTGTTGCGCACACTAAGGCACTGCTGTCTTGGCTTTAGATTTCTGCTCACCATGACTCCCAAGTTTTTTTCACATTCTGTATGACCAAGCTCTACTTCACCTAGATTATAGCTTCGAGGGTTATTTTCATTACCAAGGGCAAGTACCTTACACTTATCCACATGCTGCAACAGGTAACGTGATCCATGTTAGTCATTGCAAAATATGAATAAAAATATAACTTTATAACGTCGCAACGTCATGCATTACGAAAGCTTTTCCAGAATTTGGGGTACAAAGTGTGGTACAGGGATGTATGTATTTTATAAATAACCACACCACACTCTTGGAAAAACTGATAAGCTGGAAGTGGATATATTGGAGGTCTCAGTGGAGAGTTCCTCCTCAGCAGGAACGGTGATATTTTCAGGCTCCTCTTAGCAATTTTTTCCATTCGTGTTGATGGTTTTTACCTCTGTGTATATCAGTACATATTTTGCCCAAGTTTGTTTGCTTACATAGTCACATTCATTATATAATGTGGAATAAAATGGCATAATACCTTGACTAGCATAATACACAAATAATGCGCACATAGGATGAAATATATACGACGTTTTGGTCCAGTTTGGACCATTAACTAATCACACAGGAGAACGAAGGGAGAAAACCCGGAAAACGAGAGGAGGTAGCATAATGGTAGTAGTGGTGGTGGTGGTAGTAGAAGCAATAGTATGTGCAAAAGCGGCAGAGGTTGTAATAGGTGGGAGTAGTGATACAAGTCAGAGGGGGGAGTGCTAGCGAGGCAATAATAGTAGTAGTAGTAGTAGCAGCAGCAGAGGTAGTCTAAGGACAAGAGAGAAAAAAGCACTACTGCAGAAGAGCTAATGGTCCACGAGGGTGAGACCAAAAACAAGAGGAAAAACTCAGTGCAGAACTCACCTAAGCAGAAGAAAAGAAATGCAAAAAAATATATAGGAGTTAAAGATAAGGTCAAGTCACGAGTGTTTTAAAGTTTGCATCATTTGACAATGTAATGAGAAAGGAAAGCATCTACAGAGACAAAGCCAAGACTAAGATTCATATTTAGATTGTTGTGTATAAGGGATGTTTCAACAGGATGGCTTCTGTGAAGGCTAGAATGGTAGATTCCCATATGCTGCATAAGTGTCTCAATCTTCAACATGTCGGTTTTTCAAACCATTCATCACAACTGTCAGACACAGCAGCATCATGGGATCTTGTTACAAAGAATTCTTCAACACTTGTTCAACCTTTGGACGAAGACCTACTTCGACTAGTGGATGGTACCACTATGACCCCGCCTCCAACTGCTTCACGTCACCTCACTACAGTATATAAGCCACGTCTACGGCCCTATGCTGTACATTCTACAAGATTGATGGACTGAACACATCGACTCCAGGTTGAGGGACTGATTACCTCATTCTCCTCCTCTCCTTACGCCTTCCTCTTTGTATTGGACTGATGAAGCCACTGCGTGGCGAAACGTTTCCTGAATAAAGATTCCCATATGCTGCATAAGTGTCTCAATCTTCAACATGTCGGTTTTTCAAACCATTCATCACAACTGTCAGACACAGCAGCATCATGGGATCTTGTTACAAAGAATTCTTCAACACTTGTTCAACCTTTGGACGAAGACCTACTTCGACTAGTGGATGGTACCACTATGACCCCGCCTCCAACTGCTTCACGTCACCTCACTACAGTATATAAGCCACGTCTACGGCCCTATGCTGTACATTCTACAAGATTGATGGACTGAACACATCGACTCCAGGTTGAGGGACTGATTACCTCATTCTCCTCCTCTCCTTACGCCTTCCTCTTTGTATTGGACTGATGAAGCCACTGCGTGGCGAAACGTTTCCTGAATAAAGATTCCCATATGCTGCATAAGTGTCTCAATCTTCAACATGTCGGTTTTTCAAACCATTCATCACACATGGTAGACAGTCTTGGCAGAGGACCAGTTAATAGGATGACCGTGGTCTTTAACATGAGAGAAACGCGCAGTGTTAGTATCGGCAAGTCTAACACTTCTTTTGTCTCATTCATCAACTTGTTGGTTCTCTGAACCATTTCTACAATTCCTGTCGGACAGCAACATCTTGGAATCTTGATACACGGAATTCTACTCTTATCTAACTTGTATGCATGACCTACTTCCACCTGTGGATTTTTCCATGGTGTCGACGTCTTGGGTTGTTTCACCTCGCCTGTCTGCAGTATAAAAGCCCCTTCTCTGGGTATATGCTGTACCTTTATCAGGATTGATGGACTGACTCCTCGCTGAGGAACTGATGACCTGAAACTCCTGATCTTATACCATTCGCTGAATTTGACTGAGGAAACCACTGGTTGTCGAAATGTTTCCACTATAAAAATACCCAAGTGCCGCACAAGTCTCTCATTCAGCAACTC
>NC_069406.1:81566061-81630325 GCF_026875155.1 Cherax quadricarinatus | reverse complement strand
TCAATCCCCAACTCACCCGCTCATCAGCTTTTCTTCCTGTCTCTCTCTCTCTCTCCCTGTCGTCCTTTTCCCTACCTCTCTTCTACCTATATTACCCCAACCCCACTTTTTTCCATTCTCCTGTTCCTCCATACTCACCCCCCCCCAATCTCCTATTCCAACTCTTTTTTCCGTTTATTCCATTTTCCCCCCCCCTGAATAAAAGTGGGGGTTGTAAATCCCGTTATTGTGATGAACAAAAGGGGGAAGTAAACAGGAGAAGTGAGCACTAGAAATGAGAGATTCAAATATCCTAAAAGATTTCAGAAGTTAAAAGATATTCATAAAATTTAATAAATATCAAAGTAAAAGAATCCAGGCTTAAGAAATATCCGATCAAGGGAATATCGATGATTTTTAAGGGACGACTGGAAGGGGTATGGTGATCCCGACAGTATGTAATAAAGACTGTTATGCGCATTCAAGACATATTTTTCTCGTAAATGTTTGTATGAATGTTATACAGTATCGACAAGATGAATAGTTAGACGATGTGAACATTGGGATCTTTATTTGTAACGCCCCGCCATCCGTGAAGACACCGTATCCAAAGACTACGTCTCATCAAAAATTCCAAGGCTGAGGGACTGAAGATCTCGCTTCTGTATACGTTCTACAGACTTGCCCTTTGTACTGAAATTTAAAAAGCCACGGGATGGCGAAAAACGTCTACGAATAAAGTACCCAATTTAGCATTGCTTTTTTCTAAATATATTTTTTTAAATTTGGTATATGTCTCTTCATCTAAAATCCAAGGGTTTTTGGGTATCAGAAGATTTTAAGGGTTATACTGAGGTTTCTGTTCGGGAAATTTAACGTGTCTAAGTGTTGTAGTTCTCTTTTTTTCTTAACCATGGACGTGCAATGCATTTCTGTGACGAGGCTAAAATTATATTCCTACCAAAAGATGGGTTGTGGGTGGCGGTGGCTGGGGGGTTGGGTGAACAAAATTTCCTTTATAAAAAAGGGAAGTAGATATATTTTTGGGGGGGGAGAAAGAGGCAAAATAAAAGTCAAGGGGGAGGGGAGGCCTCTCTTGGGCAGGGGGGGGGGGGGTGGGTATTTTCAGAACTGCTGACGAAGATATAACGCTGTCGAAGTACACTTTTAAACGTTGTTTCTGTAATTTTGGAGTGGCCAAGGTTTCCCCGATCAAAGTGAATTTTTAACTTGTGAGAAATTCACTTAAGGTCACAATGAAAAATCCTGAAGTGAATTAATCACTTTGTCCTTTACCCAACCCTCTTTGCACTCAAGAGTGTCTCTTTTTTAATAAGTTTAATTCTTTATTCCATTTAAAACTTATCTACGGGAACGTTGGTGTGGAGAAATTTTCTCCAGGAGGGGGTATCACCCCCCCTTAGCCCTTTCACCCTGGGGGAGCCCAGCCCTCTCAAAAGGGGCAAATATCTTGTTACGTACGGGGAGAAATTTGACCCCAGAGCAGTACCATTAAAACGACCGTGGTCAAGCGACCGCCGCTCCTTGCAGTCCATGTTGCAGAGTGTTTTTTAATAAAGACGTACATCTCTTACCTTAGCGGACAATTAAGGAAAATCCTCCCCTCCCTTTTTTTAACCAGGGAAGTAGTGTATTTGTTGCTATGTTTAAGACAGCAAAATCAAACATTCTGCTTTGCTTCATGGAGGAAGTGAAAGGGAAGAAAAAGTACTATGTCAGCTTTTCCTTTGTAGGGGGGATTTAACGGTGGGGGGCGTTGTGGCGTCTTCAGTTTATTTTTGACTCTACAAAGGTGACACGACGCCAGGAAAAACAAAGAACGATCTGTGCGTTAGTGTGAAAAAAATTTCATAAAACACAAAAAACATTTAAAGGAAAGTGTGATCAGCTTCTTTAGTATAAGATTATAAACAATAAAGAAAATTTGTGGAACTAGTGTACCAGGGCGTATTCCTAACTTGGAAGAGTGGACATCCAAGGGCCTTCAGCTTCTTTTAATCCCGATCCCTGTCGAAGGTGGAAGAACCCATAGTCAGCTACAAGAAAAGGTGGGTTAGAATTTCTTGTAGAGGGGGACAGTGCAGTTTTTGAGTCGCAAAGATTTTTAAATTCAACCTTAGCCCCCCGGCAGTAAGGAGCGGATTTTGAGCCACACAAGTAAGTTTGTAGCCATCTGAATGAAATATGTGACTAACCCCCCCCTAGGGTAATTTATAATCTTACAAATTATACTCTTTCAGCCCGTTGAGGAATGACTTCGACGCTTCTCAAACCTCTCAAAGGGGGGCGGGTGTGCAGGCGAGAGTTGTCTAAGTTAAGTTTCCCTATATTTAACTTAACGGGTAATTCCCATTTCTCACATTTTGGTCGTGCTCGAACCGGTAAAGCCCCACGTGGTCCAAATACTTGTCTACAGTGTACAATAACCTACGAGCCAAGGTCCTTAAAAAAAAAGCTGTAAAAACTAGTTTTTTAAACAATAAAACCCCCTATAATGAGTCCCCCCGACTCAATCACAGGAATGGGCACCAAAAAAAAACGGGCGCTCACCCACCGTTCACCAAAAGAAAAGGGGAGCGGTGACCACCCAACAAGAAAACGGGGGATGGCACCCTGCATCCATGCCCCAAATCTCAAAAATCGCAACAACAAAAACCCCAACTGTTTGGTTTGTCTGAGTGTATATCACATGTGTTTATAATGTTTTATAAACAAAAATTTAAGAGACGATTGGAAAAAGTTTGTTTTTAGATATACCTGTTTTTTAAAAGGGAAACTATATATAAAGGTAAGCTTTCAAATACAATTAATGCATTTATATAGGGGAAGTAATATTCACGGTGATTACTTTATACAGTGACATTTATTGTATAGTGTGAAGGTTAAAAACGTTTTTTACGTTTTATCGGGTCAGGCTGACACGCAAATCAAGCTATAAACACCAGCCATAGTATTCTTTCCCTTTCAGGTCATTGACCCTGGGGGTTAAGTTTAGTGGGTCAGTAGTGTTTGATTTTTCGATTTAAAAGCATAACAAAAACCGCTTTTTATAGCTACAGTGTTTTAAACACTCTAAGTGTGGTGCTAGAATTTTCATATCCCCTTAAAAAGGGGCTTGTTTGAAAACTCATTTCAGCTTTACAACTAAGTTAACAATTAGAAAATCAAATTTTCGTCTGTATAGGGGAAAACTCAAGAAAAAACATAGATTTTGATGTTTTGGGGTAAAATTTAATTTATTTACACAACGCTAAAAATAAAAAAACAGACTATACATTTTATGAAAATAAATTTTTTAAATCAGCCCTCTGAGGATGAAATTAAAAAATGTTTTGGATCCCTTTAGTAATCAACAAAAAGGTGGCAGGAGTACAGGCTTCTCCCGCAAAACTCTGTCACAAAAACCTACTGTAATATGGTCAACACTTTTTACCCTTAAAAAAAGTTCCCTTTTCCAAGCTTACCTACATTGTCATTACCTTTTTTTCCAAAGGGGTCAAAATTTATAAGAATTCATTAGTGGTTTAAATCCATAGTAAATTCACGAATGAAAAGATGAGTTGCAAATTAAATTCCCTTAAATGTTTTGGGAAAGGGGGAAAAAACCCTATAAATGTTAAGTCATTTCCGGTGGTTAAGGCAATTATAAAATACCCCTTACGTGTTTTAGCAACAATTATTTTTGATGCTGACAAGGCTAATTTAACATGCAGTTTAATATCAAGCTTAAAGCCCCCCAAACTTGTTTTTCAAAAATTACAGGCTTTTAGAATCACATTAACAATAGCCCTCGATCTTAGGTGCAAAATATGACCTAAGGCAATGTGTTTTTTTTTATCAGGGGTATTGTAAAATAAGTTGTCCACAAATTTGAACGTTAAATATTATGTTCAATAAACGCATTTCCTTGTGAAAAAATTAGAAATGGTTTACAAACAATAGTTTCATGATGCAAGCAACGAGAAAAGATGAAAAATCCAAAAATCCCGTGGATTAAACTTCAAATCAGTATAAAAAGATATCCCTTTCCCCACAAAACCACAGAAGGGGAAATCCCATATGGCATTTATAAGCTGTGAATACAACAACAGTAAACAAATGTCACAATAAACGTACCCCAAAACTGTGTATTTGTGAGGGAAACACTTTGGGGCACAGTATTGTATTAAATACACATCAATGGGGGGCAGTAAACAACTTGTTCATCGCTAAAAAGGTATCAAGTGTTTAGGTGAACACAAGGGAGTAAATGCTCACGAAGAAGTGTTTTAAATGAAAGGGTATGCATCATCGCATTAGGGCCCCAAATATTTTTGCTGAACAGCAGAGATTCCACAAATCAGGAAGTCAACAAGAACGCTTTAAAATGTAGGATAATTTTAAAAGCAATGCTCTCCCTACTGAGTTGAGTTATCTAATTTTTCAAAAACCAATGTGCAAAACACTATTTAATAAAGGCTACAAATTTTCTTCATAAAGAAAAGTGTTTTAAAACTGAAAAAACACCCATGCCAAAATACGGTTAGATAAGCTTTTTTTTTTCCACAATTTGGTAAACAGAAATGACCTAGCCAAAATCACTGTTGGTCTGGAAACGGGGAAAAAGACAGTGAACTGTGGTATAAATGTTTTCTTAAGTCTGTGCAACCCAGGGATTAAAAGAAACAGTTGCGGACTAAAAGCACTAAGTCAATTTAGCGTCCTGCATACAACGGACACAATTGTCCAAGTTTTAATCACTGGAAGTGATTTTTATCCTGTTTGTGCAAAATATAGTAATAAACATGATTTCACTTGCTGAAAACAGCGGAGGCCACATGAATGTGGTCCCATTCCCTAAAAAAGTGGGAAAAGAAGCTGATATTGATTCGGGGAAAAAATTACAGTTACGAAAAAACCCACTGATCATGTACCACAGCAAAAATATCATTACTGGAAAAAATGAAGAACCATTGATAAGTTGTGGGATTTAGATGCGATACGTATTGATTAAAAAAACCCAGGCCCACAAGAGTCTCAGATTTTTAACCAAATTTGGACACTGTCAATTAAAAATGGACAGTATTGGGTTGGTTACCATGGGGAAAATTAAAACCACCACATCTGCCCCCAACAATTATGCTGGCTTTCGGGAAAGATGAAAGCACAAATACACGAGCTCAGGAAAAATCCGAGCTACTGACTGTCTATGATAATATCTACAAGAACGTTGGGCAATAAATTCATTGAGGAAATATCGAAAAATAAGTTGAAGACAGACCTCATTTTCTCCCGCGCCATGGAGTCAAAAAGATTCTGAAACCATCCACTACGTGTTATATAATTGCAGCCACGTGCAAATAAAAATGTTGCAATCTTTAAAGGCTGTCTGATAACCGGCCCGCACTAATGAGAAGCTTGGGGACGTGCTTTTGAAATTTCGCCAAAAACCCTATGCCTACACGGCTGATATTTCCCAAAGGGTTTCTTTAAAAGTAGGACTACAAGAAATAGAAGAGATCTACTCGATTTTTGTGGCCTGAAAAAATCCACTGACCTCAAAGTCCTGTGTAAACTTTCGTTTAAGTCGATTGTTTGGTGCAACTCCCCTCCATTCTTACTAGAAGCTACTCTAAATACACATTTGAAGAAATCAAAGTCCCCTTTAAAGAAATCTTTTAAAGAAAAGTTTCTTTGGACAATCTTCAAGGAACTGTGAAAAAAAGGAGGGTTCGAAATCCTTTACAGAGAATAACAAGGAGAGAAAGAAGCAAATATGCCCCAAGGATGTGGAAAACAAATTCAAAGCAATTAGGAACTTATAAGGGAAATTTCGCTGAAAAAAATTCCTGATTTCAACAATATGCTGGGACTAATTGGAACACACAGGAAATACTTTTAGTCTCAAAAATAACAATAAATCATGCAGTACACTCACTAAAAGTAGTTTACTGTCAGAGGTATCACAATGTTTTGATCCTTAGGACTCGTTTTCCCCCAATTACCATAAAAAGGGAAAATGCTTATGCAAAGCAGGAAAACCAAAATTGGGTGGATGAGAATTGCCTCTAGAAAAGAGTCAAGCATGGGTGGGAAAAAACCCGGGAGTTTTTAAACAACTTTATCAAATTAATTTCCCCGACAAATAGGGAAAAGGGAAACAAGTACACATTACTGTGTTTGTGATGCGTCAAAAGAGGGTTTTGGCGCTGTAACTTCATGGTAATACGAAGGGGAATACACTAATTATTCAAAGGCCAGGGTAGACCCTTGAAGGCAGAACGTCCCCAATTGGAACTGCAGCACCATGTAGGTACAAAATTGCTGTCTATCTCAACAAAGTACTTGTCATCTCATATTGAAAAAACCGTGATCTGGAGTGTAAGAAACAGTTTCTTCCAGTGGTTAGGAAAAATAAGATAAATTGGTCTATGTACAGAACAGAGTAGCAGAAATAAAAAGATTTAGAGAGATTTTCTCTTTCCCACGTCTCTACCCAAGAAATCCCGCTGACTTTTTTGTCACGTGGTTCCCCCCCCCCCAAAAAATTTGTGGTAATAAATTATGGCTCCACGGACCGAACTGGCTCTCTAAGAAAAAAAAAAAAATGGCCTCAGCAAAAAGCTCACATTTTCCAGAAGAAAAAGTTCTTTAAAAAAAAAAACAGAAATAAGTTTTGTAAAAACGCAGACACAACAAAAATTCATTGATGGTCTAAATACTCATCTTTGGGTAAACTTTAAGAGTTTCGCTCTTGTCTTTAAATTCATTAAAAGGAAAAAACCTGATTTTAAATCTTGAACCCCTTAAATACTGGAGAAACTAATACAGAACATGTTTCTCTAAGAATATAAATTTCTGGAAACACAAGTAAATCCCCCCAAAAAAATTTTATTTAATTCTTTAGGCTTTATCTCGACTCAGAAAAGATTATAAAGTGGGGGAAGAAATTTAAATTCTTTACTACCAAAAAAAACCCTACATCCAAAAATTTTATCCCCAAGAATCATTGGCTAAAAAAACTGATTGTGCAAAAAACGCCCCCAGTAACTGTTAATGGTGGGGTAGCTGACAACTTTTTTCAATACGACAATCCTACTGGTACCTCAAGGGCGACAAATGTAAAAACAAATTTTAAAGGGCGTATTTTTTGTGTCACTACGTATGCGAGTATTCAGTATCCCGGGCCACCTCCATATCCCTCTGAAAGAGTTTGTCATATCACTTTATTTAGGTGACAGGGGTAGATTACACTGGACCAATAATTTTAATCAAAACAGTTGACAAAGTTCCCAAAAAAAGGGGTACATCTGTTTGTTTACTTGTGCTACAACTTGAGCAGTACATTAGAAGTAGCCATGACAGTCTGTGAAACCTTTATCAAATTTCAGAAGGGTTTGCAGCCAGAAGGGCATGTCCCAGACTGATGTTTTTAGATAATGCAACGAACTTTGTTGCTGGTGCTGCTTATATAAGCAAGATCTTTGATCAACCAAAGTACAGCAGATGCGAATCAAACCCGTGTCGTTGGTAAAAAGGTATAAAAACCCCATTGAAAAGTTAAGAACCTTCAACTCGGATACTTTTTTGAGACTCTACAAATAAAGAAAAAAGTTCACAGGGTTTTTAACTTTCCGATGTCTTTGGAAATAAATTTCCTCTAAATTTTTCCCCTGGCAAACGGCGGTTTTATGAAAGAAAATCCCTTGAAACTTTTTTAAGGAAATCCTTTTCACTAGGAAAAAACTTAAAAATTCCCAAGTTTAACTAAATTAGAAAAAGAGTTCAAAATCTAACTTAGACCGTGACTGGAATTTAGAATGAGCCATCCATTACTTGGAAAGGTAAATTTCCTGATTTAAAAAATCATGGGGCCATTATTTTCAAATTTTAAAACGACAATTAAACAAATTAATTTAAAGTGTTGAAAAATTAAAATTTCAGAAAAAACCCCCCCCTCTTTAGGAAAAAAACCCATTGGGGGTGTTTCCCGAAAAAAATAAGTCCTAGACCGGTCATAGGAAAATTTTTGAAATATGGCCAGGCCCAAGCCTTGGAAAAACTGTAACCAATATTGATCAAAAGGAATTCGACGTTGAGTTTGAGCAAAGGTGAAATGAATAAGGGGGCAAACATCCTTAAATTAACCCGGGAAAAAAAAATTAGGATTTCCCCCAAACCCCCAAACCCCTAAAGGTTCAGAAAAGACAAAAAAGCCCCCCCCCTTCGGTAAAATCAAAAAATGAAGGAGAAAAGTTACCTCAGCCCTTGGCCCCCCGGGAAAAAACTTGGGGGGGGGTAATCAGCCCCTTTACCAATGAGGGGGCCCCCTTCCAGGAAACAAAATCTTGTTATTACAAATTTTCCCATAACCATAACACCCTTGGAAGGACGGCTCCTTTATGTGTTAGGTGATTTTTAAAAAAACGTACATTTTACCTTTGGGAAATTAAGGGGAAAACCCCCCTTCCCTTTATTACCCTGGTTTGAGAAGGTTAATTTTTTTCATGTTAAAAGCAAGAATAAAATTTTTGTTAGGGGGAATGGCAAAGGAAAACAAAAAATTTTTTACCCTTTTGCGGGGGCAAGAAGGGGGGCTTTGGCACTTAGTTTTTTGACTCTACTGAGAGTGACACTGATGCCAGGATAACCAACAAAGAACGATCTGTGCATTAGTGTGAGCAAAGTGTCTCATAAAACACAATAAACACTTAAGAGAAGTGTGATCAGCTTCTTTAGTGATAAGATTGTGAACAATAAAGACAAATCTTGTGGAACATAGTGTACCAGTGTGCGTATTCCTAGACTATGGAAGACGTGGACATCCAAGGACACTTCAGCTTCTATCAAGTCATCGATACCTGTAGAAGGTGTGAAGAACACCATAGCTCATGCTACAAGAGCAAGGTAGGTTATGAATTTCTTGTAGTACGGGAGACTGCGCAGTTCTTGAGTCGCAAGGAGTTTGTAATCAACCTATAGTCGGCAGTAAGGGGCAGACTTTTGAGTCCACACAAGTAAGTTTGTCAGCCATCAGTGAATGAAATATGCTGACATAACACCCCTAGGGGTAATTTATAATCTTACAAATTATAACTCATTTCAGCCCGTTGAGGAATGACTTCCACAGCTTCTCAAGACCTCGTCTGCAGGGGCGGCTGTGCAGGCGATGAGTTGTCTTTCTAAGTTAAGTTTTCCCTATATTTAAACTTAGCTGATAACCCATTTCTCAACACTTGGAAGCATTTGACTTGTACTCACTGGATCGCAGGTAAGAGCGATACATCATAATCTCCACCTGCAAAATCCTAGAGGGACTGGTCCCTAATCTGCACACACAAATCACTCCCTACGAAACCAAAAGACTTGGCAGGCGATGTAACATATGTCCAATGAAAAGTAGGGGCGCCATTAGTACACTAAGAGAAAACACCCTAAGTGTCCGGGGCCCCAAGACTGTTCAACAGCCTCCCACCAGCCATAAAGGGAATTACCAATAGACCCCTGGTTGTCTTCAAGAGAGAGTTGGACAGATACCTAAAGTAAGTGCCGGATCAGCAGGGCTGTGGTTCGTACGTTGGACTATGTGCGGCCAGCAGCAACAGCCTCGTTGATCAGGCCCTGATCCACCTGGAGGTCTGGTCATGGACCAGGCCACAGGGGTGCTGATCCTCGGAATACCCTCCAGGTAAATTCCAGGTAGACATTAGTGGGACTTAAGTTTATTAATAAAGGATAATGACCGTGGAAGGAAGACAGTCTGTCATTATCAGAGCGTAAACCGTTCACGTTACCGCCAGCAGCAGTTGTCAAAGATGTCCAGTTCAAAATTGAAGGCAGGTGTCTCTTCCACGAGAAATATTGGTGATCGGTGGTGGTGATCGGTGGTGGTGATAGGTGGCGGTGATAGGTGGTGGTGGTTAGGTGGTGTTGGTGGCAAGTGGTGGTGGTGGTTGGTGGTGATAGGTGATACATGTCTCGTACCTGTGATCAGTTTGTACCCTCGCTGCTCAGCCGAGACCGGGGAGTGGAGAGTTGTAGTGGTTAACTGGAGTAGCGAGATGGGTGAAGGGTTGTTGTGGTGGTGGTAGTGGTGATGGTAGTGGTGATGGTGGGGTGGGTTGTAGTGTACATATGAGTGGTGGGATGCAGTGGTGGTAGTTATTACAATTTGTGGTGGATATGATGGGTGGTAGCCTTGGGAACAGTGGTGAGCTGGGATTGGTGATATTGGTGTGATGCCGGGTAATAATTTTGGATTTGTGAGTTACTAACAAACTAAACAACCTTACTACAAGAAAAACTGATAACGTGACGTTTTTGTTTTTGGGAGTCAAGGTGATCTTAGAGCCAAGGTCACCAGCTAGGCCTTGCTGTCAAGGTCACTAGACAGGCTTTGCTGTCAAGGTCACTAGCCTGGCCTTGTGGTCATGGTCACTAGCTAGGCCTTGTGGTCAAGGTCACTAGACAGGCCTTGTGGTCAAGGTTACGAGCTGCACACTAACAGCACCTTTCAAGGCAGGTGAAATTGCTGACCTAGAAAATGTACAGAGAACCTTCACGGCGTGCATAAGGGAAAGATAAAACCCCTCATTACTGGGAGCGCTTGAGGTTCCTAAACCTGTATTCCCTGGAACGCAGGCGGGAGAGATACATGATTATACACCTGGAAAATCCTAGAGGGACTTAGTACCGAACTTGCACACGAAAATCATTTCACTACAAAAGCAAAAGACTTGGGACGTTTGCACCATCCCCCCAATAAAAAAGCAGGGGTGTCACTAGCACGTTAAGAGACCATACAATAAGTGTCAGGGGCCCGGACTGTTCAACTGCCTCCCAGCATACATAAGGGGGATTACCAACAGACCCCTGGCGTCTTCAAGTGGCACTGGACAAGCACCTAAAGTCGGTTCCGGACCAGCCGGGCTGTGGCTCGTACGTTGGTTTGCGTGCAGCCAGCAGCAACAGCCTGGTTGATCAGGCTCTGATCCACCAGGAGGCCTGGTCACAGACCGGGCCGCGGGGGCGTTGCCCCCCGGAACTCTCTCCAGGTAAATCCAGGTAGACAGCCCTTTTTGGTCAAGGTCACTAGCTAGGCCTTGTGTCAAGGACACTAGCTAGGCCTTGTGGTCAAGGTAACTAAATAGGCCTTGTGGTCAAGGTCATGCTCTAGGCCTTGTGGTCAAGGTCACGAGCTAGACCTTGTGGTCAAGATCACGAGCTAGGCCTTATGGTCAATTTCACTAGTAGCCCTTTGCTGTCAAAGTCATAGCTAAGCCTTGGGGTTTTAAGGTCACTAGCTAGGCATTGTGACCAAGGTCACTAGCTAGACCTAGTGGTCAAGGTCACTAGCTAGACCTTGTGGTCAGTCACTAGCTATCCCTTGTGGCCAAGGTCACTAGCTAGGCCTTATGGTAAAGGTCATTAACTAGGCCTTGTGGTCAAGGTCATTAACTAGGCCTTGTGCTCAGCCGAGGGTGAGACAGTCTTGTCATTTTATAAGCCACCCTGTCCATAAGTAAAATTTTTCAAAATTCAAATTTTTAATTGGGTATTGGTGTTGAAAGCCAATGTACAGTGTGTCAATATCGAGTCAATATTTATGGAAGACTAATAGACAATTTTTATTCGTTATGTAGGCAAAAACTCAATGCCTTTAAGGGTAGTTGAACATCCTGTGAAAGGCCTAGAAGCTAGAGACCGAGGCCTAAGTGAAAGGAGGAATATCAGCGAGGCACTTGGTGATATCAGTGTTCTTGGAGGTTGTAAGTAATGGAAGGTAATATCGGCGAGGCACTTGGTGATATCAGTGTTCTTGGAGGTGTAAGTAATGGAGGTAATATCGGCGAGGCACTTGGTGATATCAGTGTTCTTGGAGGTGTAAGTAATGGAGGTAATATCGGCTAGGCACTTGGTGATATCAGTGCTCGTGTGTGTAAGTGATGTAGAGAATTTTAGCGAGAGCGTTCTTGTGTGTGCAAGTGATGGAGGGAACATCAGTGAGGCACTTGGTGACAGTGCGTGTGTGTGCGCACAAGTGGAAGGAGGGGTATGGAACCTCTTGAGTATTGTTATTAATTAGCTTAAACAACTGAGATGTTTGGAATTTATACTCCTGACCAATGAAAAGTTAATTACAATCTGCGTTCCTCAGATTCTTTAAGATCTGATTGAGTAATATTAAGCTTGTACATGTTATTGGCACGTTTATGAACGCTGCATTGATCTTGTACGCTGTTATCAACATTACACGCAACACTCTACACTGCTTGGAACATTTAAGAACACTGCATATAACATTCTACATTAATGAACACTGCACTTAACATTTTACACTACACTCAACATTACACAGAGTTATTGTTGAGAAATGGCATTACCAGCTAAGTTTAAAGAGTTTTTACTTAACTTAGAAAGACAGCTCATCGCCTGCACAGCCGCCCCTGCAGACGAGGTCTTGAGAAGCTGTCGAAGTCATCTCTCAACGGGCTGTAAAGATTTATAATTTGTAATATTATAAATTACCCCTAGGGGGTGTTATGTCAGCATATTTCATTCACTGATGGCTGACAAACTTACTTGTGTGGACTCAAAAGTCCGCCCCTTACTGCCGACTATAGGTTGATTACAAACTCCTTGCGACTCAAGAACAGCGCAGTCCCCCGTACGACAAGAAATTCGTAACCTACCTTGCTCTTGTAGCGTGAGCTATGGTGTTCTTCACACCTTCGACAGATATCGGTGACTTGATAGAAGCTGAAGTGTCCTTGGATGTCCACGTCTTCCATAGTGTAGGAAAACGCACACTGGTACACTATGTTCCACAAGATTTGTCTTTATTGTTCACAATCTTATCACTAAAGAAGCTGATCACACTTCTCTTAAGTGTTTATTGTGTTTTATGAGACACTTTGTTCACACTAACGCACAGATCGTTCTTTGTTGGTTATCCTGGCGTCAGTGTCACTCTCAGTAGAGTCAAAAGTAATCTGAAGACGCCACAGCGCCCCATGCCGTCACTGCCCCTTGCACAAAAAAAAAAACTGACCTAGTACTTTTTGCTTCCTTGCCACTTCCTCGATGAAGCAAAGCAGAATGTTTGATTCTTGCTGTCTTAAGCATAGACAACAATGTTCACTATCTTTACTATGGTAATAAAGTGGGAGCAGGATTTTCCTTAATTGTCCTGCTAAAGTAAGAGATGTACTGTCTCTTATTAAACTACGCTTTGCAACACTGGACAGCAAGGAGCCGCGGTCACTTGACCACGTCGAATACTCGTAAGGCATCTGTGATCAATTACTCACTGTAGCAGTAAACAAGACGCTTGCCCCTTCTGAGAGGGCTGGGCCCCTCAGGGCTGAAAGGGGCTGAAGGGGCTGAAGGGGGCTGATACCCCCCTCCTGGAGAGAATTTCTCCACAGAGTTATGAAGAATTCATTTAAAATTGTTCACAGAGGCTATTTTCACTAAAAGATGTCTATACTCAATGCATATACACTAAGAGCTTACGTCGACCCCTAGAATAAGGATTAAAGTATACTTGACTAATGATATAAAGATGATGCACAGCCTTAATGACCCTCGTTCAACAGATAAGCTTTATACCTAACACCCCAGTCAACAATTGTTTAATGTTATTCATATACAGGCTGATACCTTGACTTACTAAATAATAAACTAGTTTGTTTCAGTGATTGTCAGTCTTCTATCAATTTGCCCATGGGAAATAACTCACTGGAGGGTTTGAGGATTGTAGTTGTAGCGGTGGTGGTGTTTGTGGTGGTTGTGGTGGTGCTGGTGGTGGTAGTGGTTGTGATTTTGGTGCTGGTGGTGGTAGTGGTTCTGATTTTGGTGGTGGTAGTGGTTCTGATTTTGGTGGTGGTGTTGGTAGCTGTGGTGGTGGTGATAGTTGTGGTGGTAGTTGTGATAGTGGTAGTGGTAGTTGTGATGGTGGTGGTAGTTGTTGTTTGATGGTTGTGGTTGTGGTGGTGGAAAATGGTGGGGGTTTGAAGGTTTGGTTTAAGTGGTAAAAAGATAGTGGAAAGTGTTTGTGCGGGGGGGGAGTTTTTTGGTTTGAGGGGGGAAGTTCCGGTAATGGTGGGGTTACCCCCCCTTTAAGTACATCATTCCCCTTTGGGTTTAATGCCCACCCCCCTGCTTTTACACCTCCCACCTTCAAACACCTCCAAAGCCTTTTCCCCATGTCTTCCTCGGGAGTTAAATCCCCCAATTTTTTGGTGCGGGGGATAAGTATGGGGGTAAAATTTAAAAGCAGGGGGGGATCATAGGTGCTGGCACCGTGCCTCCGGGGAAATTGCTTGAGAAAAACGACACATGCAAATGCGGGTCGTTTTGTAGTGGAGAAGTAATGTGGGGGTTTGGTGGGGATGAGGGTAGTGGTGGTGGGGTAGAAGGTGGGGGTAGTGGTGGGGGGAAGGTGGGGGTAGTGGTAGGGTGGTGGTGGTGGGGGTGGTGGTGGGGGGTTTGGTGGTGGGGGAAAGTTGGTGGAGGGTGGGGTGATGGGTGGAGGGGGGGTTTAGTGGTGGGTGGAGGGGGGTTTAGTGGGGGTGGTGGGGTAGGGGGGGGGTTGGTAAGGGGGTTAGGTGGTGGTGGTAAGGGGGGGGAAAGTGGTGGTGTGTAGTGGATGATGTGGGGGAAATTTTTGGTGGCTGGGGGTTTTATGATGAAGGGGTTGGTTTATTGGGGGCTGTGTTGGGGGGATGAAGTGGTGGTTTTTGGTGGCTTCTTACTTTCATTGGTGTAAAATTTCAGTTTTACGGGTTTTTGGGGACCAGTTTTTCCCGGGGAAATTTTAGGGGAAAATTTGATGAAATCTCTCTCGCTTACGTTCCAAAGGGGACAGTTCAAGGGGGATGAGCTTTCCTAGTAGTTATAGTAGTGGTGGTGGGGTTTTGCGATAGCAATGGGGGGGGGGGGGGGTGTTTGTGGTGGGGGGGGTGGTGTTGGCGGGGGGTTGCGGTTTATGAGAAGGATTGTGAGTGCTTCATACAATACGTTAAACGAAAAGTTTTAAGATAAGAAGAATTGAATTAAAGCTATAAACAGTGGGGGTGGAAAAATTCAATAAACCCGTAGAAGGTTTCAGAGGGCTTGGGGGGGAAAGGGGGGGGGAAAGGGGGGGAAGGTGCGGGGGGGGAAAAGGGGGTAAGGGGGAGGAGGAAGAAGGAATTTCGGGGAAAAAAAAGGGGTGCCAGGCGGGGGAGGAGATGGGAAAGGGGGGAAAACGATGTTCCCGGCAGGGGGAAAAGTGCTAGGGAAAAGGAAAGGGGTGTTGCAGAGGGAAAGAAGTACAGGGAAGGGGAAAAAGGGTTTAAGCAGGGGGTTTAGAAATTCCCCGTGAGGGAGACGAGATGCAGGGGAGGGGGAAGGTGCAGGGGGGGGGGAAGGTGCGAGGAGGGGGAAAAGGTTTCGGGGAGGGGAAAGGTGCTGGGAGGTGAAGATGTGCAGGGAATGGGAGGGGTTTTGGGGGGTGGAGGGAAGGTTTGGGGAGGAGAGGGGGAAAAAAATCCTGGAACTCCTACATGGGAGAGAGGGCTAGGAGGGAGGCTGGAAGATGGGGCGGAGGGAAGCTGCTTCGTGGTACACCAGACCCGAAAACGAAAATCCTCATCTGTCAAAACTCCCCGGTAAGGTTATCATTTCATTACCCCTCAGGTTTTTAACCCCCCCCCCTTTTGTTTTTCAAAAGCAAAAATTTGGGGGAAAGTGGGGAAACGATGCGAACCAAAACTTGTGAAAATCCCCCTTTGCTATTGAAAAAATTTTGGGGAAAGGGGAGATCTTTTAAAAAACCCGTAATTGTTTTTTCGTGATGTTAGGATTGTTGGTTTTTCCCCCTTTTTTTTTATCTCATAAACTTGCAAGGCTTCAGGTACGGCTTGCTATTTTTACTTACACTTAGGTAAAACTACAAATGTATGTACTACAAGCATATATTACACACACACACCCCTCTGGGTTTTCTTCTATTTTCTTCCTAGTTCTTGTTCTTGTTATTTCCGCTTATTTCCAAGGGAAGTGGAACAGAATTATTTCCCCCGTAAGCCTTGCGTGTCGTAAGAGGCGACTAAAATGCCGGGAGTAAGGAGCTAGTAACTCCCTTCTCCTGTATATATTACTAAATTTAAAAAGAGACACTTAAGTTAATCTTTTTGGGCACCCTGCCTTGTGGGATACGGCCGGTTTGTTGAAGAAAGAAAGATCTTCCTACAACATATAAAGCAGAAAAGTGGTTTGAGCACCACCCCAATACCAACACACTACCACAAAACTAGGTATATGTAAACCCAAGCAAAACCATAGAATTTTCACTCGGAAAAGAAGGAGGAATACTAGGACATTGATTCGAACAAACTTCTACAGTGACAACAGACATCCTTGAGCCAACACAACTTGAGTCACTCCACAACACAACTCGCGCAGTGGGAGGAGAGGAAATCTCTAAGCAAACTGTAAGTATCCTGAGAAAAAAAACTTGTCGAAGAGAACTAATGTTATGGAAAAGGACTGCGCCAGTAGGGTCATACAAGGAAGGGTAATTCTATTTTCTTGTTAAGGGTTACTCACTCCACAGAGTTAAATCAGTAAATCAAGAAAGCCAAGCAGTGTGGATTATTTCCAAAAAAGTGAGCCACTCCTTTCAATCACTTGTTCTCTCTAGGCTGGAATACTGCTGTGCATTAAAATCTCCATTCAAAGCAGGTGAAATTGCAGATCTAGAGAGTGTACAGAGATCCTTTACTGCACGTATAAGTTCTGTCAAGCACCTAAACTACTGGGAACGCTTGGAAGCACTTGACTTGTACTCGTTGGAACGCAGGAGGGAGAGATATATCATAATCTACACTTGGAAAATCCTGGAAGGAATGGTCCCGAATCTGCACACAGAAATCACTCCCTACGAAAGTAAAAGACTGGGCAGGCGATGCAAATTACCCAATTAAAAGTAGGGGCGCCATTGGTACACTAAGAGAAAACACCACAAGTGTCCGGGGCCCAAGACTGCTTTAACAGCCTCCCATAAAGCATTAGGGGAATTACCAATAAACCCCTGGCTGCCTTCAAGAGAGAGCTGGACAGATTACCTAAGTCAGTGCCGGATCAGCCAGGCTGTGGCTCGTACGTTGGACTGCGTGCGGCCAGCAGTAACAGCCTGGTTGATCAGGCCCTGGTCCACCGGGAGGCCTGGTCATGGACCGGGCCGCGGGGGCGTTGATCCCCGGAATAACCTCCAGGTAATCCAGGTAACAACGGTTGACTATCAAGATTTAAAAAGTTAAAATACCGTGACTGGAACAATACACAAATAACCCGCACATAGGACAATAAAGTTTCATTCTCCTATGTGCGGTTTATTTGTGAGTTGACTATCACCTAGGGGCCTCGTTCCTGCTGGGTGATCGTGAAAGGAGACTTGGAAATGAGTAACACACATGTTCAACACTTGGGTATCTTTATTGTGGAGAGGTTTTTGCTTATCAGTGACTATCAATCCAATACCGAGAATAATTACCGGGTGATGGTGGAAAACGTGAAGTAATAGTTTGAGGTGACGAGTCCCTTAGACCTGGTAAGAGGTGCTCAGTCCCTCCGCCATCTATTTGTCGATTTTGCAGTTCATTAATATAATAATGAAGTGATATTTGTATACACATCTATATCCCACACAGGAATCGTACCCAGGTGCTTTCAGTTATGTGCCGAAGATTTCACTCCCAAGTTACAAGATGAATTGCCGTCCCCCATCCCACCGCTACTGAATACATGAAGCACGAAGCCAGCAGGGTAAGGTCCAGGCAGGACGGGGAAGGCTGGACCCACCAGCAGCCCCCATGCACTACCTCAGCTGAACCTCTGACTTGAAAGTTAATTAACTTCGCAGGCTCCCAATGGTCTAAAATTGCATGGCGAGTGACGAAATAGCAACAATTCTCGCTCGCAAGGGCTGTACCAGATGACATGACCTCGCTGTGTCTCGCGGGTAGAAAACTTTTGGTGGTGATCTAGCTTGATTTGACCATCTAGTCCGCTCTAGCAATTCAGACAGGAAGAAAAACTCTCCTTTACGAGGTCAAAAATTTTAAGAGGAAACATATTAAGAACTATATAATGGATAAATGTTAAAAATTTGTTGATGAAATAGTAGCAAGTTGTTTTATAGTCTTTCCGAGATTTTTTTCTTGAGTTCAAAGTGAGAAAACCTACGTCAAAGATAATAGTAGCAAGAGTAGACAGGAATATAAAGTTTTAAACTGGAAGTATAAAACGCATTACCCAAAAATACAAGAATGAACAATGCAGTAGGCCTTACTAGCCAAAGCTTAGAGGGAAGTGGTATGTACATGATTCTTGAGGGAACAAAGGAAAAGGCAGAAGAAACCAAAGAGAAAGCTAAAATATCAAGAAATGGGCAGTGGTGTACGTATATTGTAGGGGCTTCAAGGGTTACTCACATGCCACCATTCTATTCATAGAATACTGGAAAAAACGACCTTCATAGGGGGATATTTATATACTAAGATTCCAATGATTAGGGCCAATCTCGGTTCATTACAATACAAATGTAGCAGACTACAAGAATTATACGCAGAGATCTGACAATAGACTGCGAGTTGTCTACGAAAAAAAATCTGAACGCAGGACGCTGAGAATCTGTAGGAAGATCTGTAATCAAATTGAGATAATGGCATGTAGGAAAATTGGAATCAAACTGTAGGAATTTGGAATGCAGGACTTCGTTAAGCCCTGGGACAGCACAAACTCGCGGTGAGGAAAAACCTGAAAGAACACCGAACAGGTAAAAATCTGGAATGCAGCTGCAAGAAACTCACTGGAGGACCTGGATAGGCCCCAGAAAAGTAAAGAGCAACTTAACCAGCCACGCTGAGGAAGGAGACAGTTGATATTGCATTATCAGATAGATAGATAGATAGATAGATAGATATATAGAAGAGATGAGAGAGAGAGAGGAGAGAGAGAGAAGAGAGAGAGAGGATGAGAGTCGAGGAGACGGGAGGGAAGTGGAGAGAGAAGAAGAAAGAGAGAGAGAGAAAGAGGCACAGAGTGAGAGAAAGAGAGAGAGAGAGAGAGAGAGAGAGAAGGGAGAGGTATGACGTGTGAGAGAGATGAGGGATGAGAGAGAGAGATGGAGATGTGAGAGAGAGAGAGAGATGAGAGAGAGTGTGATGAGAGAGAGGAGAGTGGACAGAATTCATGCAGCATTTTAGGATGTGAACCAGGACAAAGAAAAGTCTCGCAACACTTATATAAGTTATCTGCTACATGGACATTCCTGATCTGCAGGGTTGGAGTACTGACGTTGGACTACGCCGCGGAGCATTCAACAGATAGATAGATAGAATAGCAAGTTGGGGGAGAAGTAGAGATAAGAAGGCTAAATTACTCAATGTCTAATTAAATGCTGCCATGATCACGCTTTGCCAATCAAAGTTGAGAGGCGGGTGAAGAAAGCTGGAGATGAAACACTCTAACCCTACTTGGTAATATCATACACACATGTTTACAGTCTTTTAACAGTCTCCTCTTCTCCACGTTCCTTATAAAAGAGATAATGTGATATATACAGCTCATTTGAATTCCCTAAGTAGGGTTTCCTCGCCGGGAACCTACCCACAACGGGATGAATAAACCTCGAGAAAGTTAATGCAAGGAGAAGAACCGGATTGGCGGCTGCGGCCCTGTTGGATAGGGGATATGAACGCTCACTGTGCCTGATGGGATATGTGGCCAGCAGGCTGCATACAAGAACTGCTGGTAGACGGCAAGCCCCGTGAAGCATGGCCCAGGGCCAGGCGGCGGGAGTAAGGGAAACACTTTCAAGACCGTCTAAAGGTATATTCATATGGTTCAAGGGAAATAAAAAAAAAATAAAAAAGGATGGGAGGCTCCCTTCCTTCTACCTTCTTATTGGTGTATCCCTTGCAATGGCTGCGGTCTCTCCCGGTCACCCTACCTTTCCTCTATACTTCCATCTTCCTATCCCTCCCTATCTCCCTCCCACCCACCAAACCCCTCTCTGCGCCATCACCCACATGTGTTTCCCCGTCCAATGTCTTAGGTCCGAATCTTCCATGCTTCACTCTCTCAGCACCCTTTGTACGTGCTCTCAAAATAGAGGCATTCCTTGTGGTGTTTTTATAAGCAGCCTGATGGCATAATTAGCAAAGAACCTCAATGGAAATAAAGTACAGTGAGACTGGACAACAGTCATTTCATTACACTTTTATATTCAACAAATATAAGACTTAGATGTTTCATCCACCAAGTTGACCACAAATTCTGATGAATTTACACCACATGGTGATATTAATCTAACACACTGTGTATAACTTTGTCTGCAGAATTCTCACACCATGCTATTTTGTACTGGATGTTTGATCAGACTTCAAGTGCTAGAGGACAAATATTGCACGAACGTACTAGAATCGTTTATATTTTTTTATCCTTAATGATCATTGTTAACAACAATTCAAGTATTCCAGACTTTGTTTATCTTAAATAACCGAATACCACCCGTAAACTGCTTAATAAACAAATTATGGGACCATTGTGTGCCTTTCTTTTTATCTCTGGGGAATGGGCGGTGCTAATATAGTTATTAAATGAAACCTCCCTTCCTCTCCTTATTCTTCTCCCTCTCGGGTTCCCTGATGGTTTATTATAAAAACAAAATGATCGTAACAATAGGCTTAGTGGCCTTTGGTTAGGATGGGCCTTGCCTACAAATCAATTTTCAATGTGTATCTGTCACACTCCGACCTACTCAGAATTCAGAAATATGCATTGCTTTTAGAAGTAATAAATAAACTTTGTTTTGTGTATGGAAATTTCAGGGACGGGAGGTTTCCTTTCTTGATTTGCAAAGATTTTCAATCAGTAGAAGAACACATTATGAAACAACTTACATGAAAACTGGGTGTTATGGCAGATGGTTGGTTCCTCTGATATGCCTTCGATGACTTACGAGGAGTTTTTTCTGCTCAGACTGTTGCTGCTGTGCTGTTCGTCCGTAGGGACCTACTCCTCACAGCCTGGTGAATATACTTTCCAGATTCATGTGAAGACTTCTACACCTCGTTCCAACAGGGCTTCTGATATCTTTTTTGGTTAGAATTTGAATAGTCTGGACACGGACGTTTATCAGTGTTCTCTGTATTATGCCCACTGCACCCCTGCTTTTTTCTGGGTATATTTAGCACTCCATCTCGTATCTCTTATTCAGTTGTTAGAGCAGTTTGATTTGGGACAAGGTCTCTAGTACTTTCCTATAGTATTAGATATCATGTGTCTTTCTCTCTTCCATCCAGTGAGTACATAATTTATGACCTTAAATTGCAGGTGGCTGGGTATATCTATGTAATATGTCTGCTCTCGGCCGATGTCTGCTAAGGGGACGTGTTAAAGTTTTTTATTTAAAAACTAACCTGATTTATGGGCAATAAGTTGGAACAAGTGCGGATTAGTTTGATCAAGGCACTGTCTTCATATTGTAAGGTCTCATTAACTCGAGGGCTAAATTTTGCTTCTGCCCAATCATAATACACATTGTGGGTGTCATGTTGAATAGCATAAGAAATGCTGATGCTGTGTTCTGCCTGCGTATCTGTGTTCCCTGATGCATGTTTCGAACGTCCATGATGTTTTGCTAATTTGTGTCACTAGTGTTACATGTTATGAAGTGTATCCCAGCATTCTCCTTTTTTTGGGGTGGTGCTTGGTTTCGGTTTGTCTCTGGTAGTGGTAGATTATTGACAGTGTGTTTTAGTTGAGGAACTCTTATCCTGATTAAGATGTCAAAGTTTGTAAACAGGTTAAGTGGGTGGAGAGAGTAGAGTTGCGATTGTATGTCAGAGACAATTTAAATTGGTGGGTTAGACTAGATATTAAATTAGAATCGTCAGCCACTGAATCTGTTTGGTTACAGCTTCTCGTGGTCCGCAGAAAACTAATTTTGGTGTGATTTTCATGGGCCCCAAATCTTGATAGGGAGTGCAGTAAACTTCTATGGGACGAAATTCGTAGGCATCTACATACGAAAATGTTGTGCTAGGGAGATTTCACCTATAGACAGATTGACTGGAGCAATTTGACAGGAAATGTAGAGTCTGGTGACTTCTTGATACGATCCCAGGATTGTTTTTTAAAACAGTTTGTGACAAGAGCCTAACAAGGGGAAATAACCTCACTTGAACTGGT
Organism: Cherax quadricarinatus; assembly: GCF_026875155.1. Classification (NCBI taxonomy): domain Eukaryota; kingdom Metazoa; phylum Arthropoda; class Malacostraca; order Decapoda; family Parastacidae; genus Cherax; species Cherax quadricarinatus. The sequence goes on along the minus strand of NC_069406.1, from coordinate 81,608,104 downwards.
TCTTGCCAGTAGGGGGAAACCACTAATTAAATAATCTTGAGGTAGTGATGAGCTTGGGGGAAAGTGATCACAAACACTCTGTTTTAATATATCCTTGGGAAATTCCCCTAATATTGGCAATCAAGCTCCGTCCTGACTTGCGCTTGGCTGATTTCGATAGGTCTGAAAAATTATTGGTGGGTGAACTAGATATGACCAGACTAAGGGTCAGGTAGGTGGTGATGGTTGCCGATTATATGCTTTCCAGGGCCTAGTTCTAGCTGCTCAGTCAAATTATGTTCCAAATAGGGAAATTCAGATCAAACAAAAAATGAATCCTAAATGGATGAACAATAGATTAAAATATCTGATTGGTCAAAAGAGAGGCATAATATAGGCAAATCAAAAGAGGAGAGGGGCAATTGAGAAATTCGAGATATTCAGTTAAAGAGAGAAATATAAGGGATTTAGAAATGCAAAAAAGAGATTATTGAGGTTTAAAGTTGCAGAGAATCGAAGGGACTATCCCAATAGGATTTCTGCTGGTATACAGAAGTAAGTTCCGGGACAAGATAGGCCCACTCAAAAGTCTCCTCGGAGTATGGCTCACAGACACGTGATTAGGAAATGTGTTGATTTGTAAAACAACTATACTCTCCTCTCAGTTTTACCACAGGAGGATCCAGCGATATTCCTGTTATGTTAAATTATGTAGAGACAGGGACGATAATAACTGTGCACTATTTGGGTCATCAAGTGGACTCTGGTCCTTAGAAAATAGATAAATTAAAACTAACAAATCCCCAGGCCCTGATGAACTGTATGCAAGGGTTCTTTAAAGGAATGTAAAGGAGGAGCTTAGCACACCTTTGGCTAATTTTCTCTCAACATTGCACTACAAAACTGGCATGGAGCCAGATAGTGGATAAATGGCAAAAGGTTGATCCTATTTCAAAACAGTGTGACAGGTCTTACTTCTGACCTATAGACCAATAAGATAACCTCCTAGTGGGGACAAATTTATGGAATCTTTAATTTGCCGAGGCCAGTTCGTGCCACCTTGAAAAGCTTTAAAGTAATCAACGAATTCTCTGCTGGTTTTACTAAGGGGCGTTCCTGCCTTACGATTTATTAACTTTTTTCCTAGGTATTTGAGAGTTAATCATGGTAATGAATATGTTTATTGTGTATTTGGGACTTCAGTATAGGCTTTTGACCAGCGGGTACCACTTCAGAGACTATTGAGGGAAAATTAAAGCACATGGAATTGGAGGGAAATTTTTCCTGGATAGAGCATGGTTGACAAAATAGGCAGCAGAGGAGAGTTTGCATAAATGGGAGAAATCAGTAGTGGGGAAGCGTCCTGAGCGTGTTCCACAGGGGGTCAGTGTTGGGCCCCCTGCTGTTCACAATTACATAAAACGGGAATAGATGAGGGCATAAAGAGCGACATCGGCAAGTTTGCCGATGACACCAAAATGGCCGTCGAATTCATTCTGACGAGACATTTCGAGCATCTCCAGGAAGATTTGAATAGAATGATGCAGTGGTCGGAGGAAGTGGCAGATGCCAGTTTATATAGACAAATGCAAAGTTCTAAATGTTGACAAGGACAATAACCCATGCCTCATATAAACTTAATATTGTCGATTTATTAATTACGGATTGCGAAAAAGAATGTAGGAGTTCTGGTTAGGCAGTAATCTGAAAACCAAAAGACAACAGTGCATAAGTGTTCGCAATAAAGCTAAATAGAATCCTTGGCTTCATATCAAAGCATAAAATAATAGGAGTCCTCTGGTTGTTCTTCAACTCTCTTACATCCTTGGTTAGGCCTCTGCATTTAGATTTTGCTGCACATGTTTTTGGTACCGTATTTACGGAATTGGATTAAATTTCTCTGGAAAATGTTTCAAGAGGATGACAAAGTTGATACCATGTATCAGAATCCTTCCCTATGAGGATAGACTAGGCCCGGAAACTGCACTCTCTAGAAAAGACGTGAGATTAGGGGGGATATGGCTTATGATGACGGTGTAGTAAATGGAAGACAGGAATAAATAAAGGCGATGTAAATGTGTGCTGAAAATATTTAGCCTAGACAGGACTCGCAGCAATGGTTTTAAGTTGGAAAAAAAATTAAGATTCAGGAAGGATATTGAAAGTACTGGTTTGTTAATAGAGTTGGGCTGAGTGGAAAACCTCCCAAGTACCGTTATAGAGGCCAGAACGTTGTGTAGCTTTAAAAATAGGTTGGTAATTCATGAGTAGATGTGGGGTGGGTGGTGAGTTAGCCCTGATAGTTTGTGATACCAGGTCAGAGTTTGCCGTGTTCCTCCCTTAAGTCAATGTGACTGAACTTGACTAGGTTGGGGTTGCATTGGCTTAACCGGGGCTAGGAGGACGTGGACTGCGCTCGCTTGGGCCAGTAGGCCTTCTGCAGAGTTCCATCGTTCTTATGTTCTGGGAAATTAGCGAGTCTAAAGTTGTTTAAATTAAAAATGCCTAACAAAAGCCTTCGTCATCTTTTTCAAGACTCACTGGGACAGTTGCGATTATTGCGATGATAGTCATGGTTTCGTGGAATGAGATGCACCAGCTATAGACTAGACAACCAGTAAGCCAGATTAAACTCACAGATAAGCTGAGTATGGACTCGCAGGACAAGCTGCCAGCGAGAACTTTATGTCGAGGAGCAGACGCGTAGTGTGGACGCAGTGAAAGGTGGAGGAATGTTAACTTTAGAGGGATGTCTTCCCTGGTGTTTGACGCCCACCTCCTGGGTCTGTCTTCAATCCCTCTTTTTCTAATGACCACCCCCTCCTTACTCCCACCACCCTTTTTACCTTACCCACCCTTTTCCAACCATCCCCCCCACTTTTTCATTCCTCCCCCCCCCTTATCCACCATCCTAAAACCCTCCCATTTCCCCAAACCCACTTCATCATCCCCCCACACACTCCCATCCAACCCCCCAACCCACCCACTTCCCAATCCCCCCCACCACATTTTATATCCCACCCCCCCAATTTTCCATCATCACCCCATCCAAAATCAAAACATTCACAAACAACACACTTTCCTACACCCCTCAATCCTCTCCACCCCCTCAACAAACAAACCTCATTCCACCACTCTCCCAACCCTACCCCACCCCCATTCCTTTCCTTCCTACTTTCTTTCATCCTCCAATAAAAATAAAAAAAAACCACCCCACCCACACCAATATATTCATCACAAACACACCTACCCCCCAATCCCTATTTCCCCACCTTACTTAATAAATACCATAAAATATCCACACACACCTAATACCACAATAAACCAAATACCCCATCTATTTCTCAATCCCACTTTCACATCATCACATAACTAAAACCCACCCCTTAACAACCTCACACATCTCAACCCTTACACTAAACCTCCTCTAATCTATACATAACAATTTAATACCAATCACCCTTATATCCAAACCAAATACATTATAAATTTTCAATTTTTATAATTAAAAACCCACATTTCATACCTTACAAATAAAACACAATAAATATTATTATATCCAAAATAACACTTTTTTAATAAATTACAAACCAAAAAAAAACCACAAATAAATCAGAAAAAAAAAACACCACACAAATACATACATAAAAAATAAAACAATGCATAATCAAACTTTAATATTTCCATACTAATATTAAAACTACCTATAAAATCTTATGTAATATATACCTTTTACCAGCCTTGCGTACCAACCAGCCATAACTCATAATAATCTGCTTTTACTTTACTAAAGTATAATGCCTCACTAAATGTAAGACGAAAAATCCTGTATTAAATTTTAATTCAACACAGAGGCCAGTTAGCTGGGCTACTATGTTTAATAAAAAAAAAATACCGCTGGAATGCCGGCAGTGGAGCTAGCGGCGGCAGCGGGCTTTGTGAGACAGGATTGGGACTAGTACACACAGTCAACACTCTGAAATAGAATGAGGTTAACAATTGGAGATAGATTTAGATTTTGCCACGTGGGCAATGTTAACAAGACACTGATCATCCTGCTGGGTGATATTTTCGCCTTGAAGGACAGTACACATTAGGGCAACATAGTGGAAAGTGATATTATCTCCCATCCTGGGCTGGTGCCCCCAAAAAAAAGAATACAAAATGACGTCGATTATTGGTTAGCGCTTCTTGAGGGTGTGCTTCTCACTGATCGGGATCAGCTTCTCCCCCACTCGCACCGTACCGTTCATAAGATTTGCTTAGCTGTTGGTGGATGTCGCTTTGTCAGCATGACAAAAACTGATTTAAAGTTGGTCTCTTTAACCGACCTGTCGTTGGTTCGTTGGGTGCTCTGGTCTCCGACGACTTCACCTATGCTCCTCCTTCAGTATGTTGGTCTCTCAGGTCACTACGGTACTCCGGTAAAGTTGCACTCGCCTCAACACTGATTCCTTGTAACAGACCACAAATCACTGTTCGTAATTTCCTTAGGGGACAATCACTACGAGTTGCGGTCACTTAATGATGCAGAACATAAAGAATGCAAAATAATGATATAAAAATCATATACTATTATTATTTATTTACACATCGGCCGGTTTCCCCGAGGCAGGGTGGCCTGAAAAGCAAAACTATTCAGCATTCACTACATCAGTCTTGCCGCAAGAGGCGCTCTTACACTACAGTTATTTATAACTCTACATTAAAACCCCCTCCTTCAGAGTGCAGGCACTGTAACACTTTCCCATCTTCAGGACTCAGTCCGTGCCGTGCGGTTTCCCTGAAACCCTTAATAAAAGTTACTTGGTTACACTCTCCAACCACCAGCAGACGTCAAGTCCCTTAAGATACTATCTGTCGCGCCATTTGCTCCTAGCTAACACTTCTCAGCTCGACTTGCTAGGAATCCATGCCCCTCGCACCACAAACCTCCTTTACTCTCCCTTTCCAACCTTTCCTAGGCAGGAGACCTCCCTAAACTGCCTTTGCCTGGCCAGAAGGCCTGTTACTGCAGTATTCCTGCGAGTCTTAATTTCTATTAGAAATGTTGTCGGTTTTGCGCTTTATTTGATAATAATGAATAATGTATATAATATATATAATAATAATATATAATAATATATTATCTAATAATATGTTATCTATCTATACTATTTACGAAGCAAGTAATAAGTAACATAATAAGTAATAGAAAAGTTTTACATTTTCAGGTTCACGCGGTCGTCAACATACGACCACATATTTTCCACGACTAAACACGAGAGGCAGCATTCACCTCTATTTAATATCAAAAATTACATCCCACCAGTCGAACCATTCCTCAGATATCATGCCCTTGACTAGAGTTACCTTTCAAGTCTCAACGCAACGCCAGAGGACGAGTTCTGAGTTGGTTTTTATCATTTAGCCAAGTACAGAGTTTTGGTCCAAGAGGTTGTTTAATGCGACAAACCCACTTACTCTTTGGTGTTTCTCGCCAGATGTGCTCTGAGACGCATCAAAGGAATTTTCTTGGAAGCCTTCTAGAAATTGTTATGGGCTTCCGCGTTCCTGAGGCTGCGGGCGATTCAGAGTGCACTAGTACGCGCCAGGGCACGTATACTGCACGCGTAGGGGGTCGTGTTCTCTCTTCATCGAGGGTCGTATTTCTTACACCCAGGGGTAGATATTTTCTCCTCACATGGAGCAGTTAATCTAAACACTCCAGGGTCGTATAGACTCAACACTAGTGTGTGTATCATGTCACACTATGGGAGTGTCTTCAACACCAACAAACACCCGCAAACACGACTCCTTTTATATTTGTAATATAGACAGGGCCATTAATCCATTCACCGGCAAAAATTTACGTTTATCAGTGGGACTTCGAGTGGAGTCAAATGCGAGATATTTGCGCAGCCTTCACAGAGACCCAGGACAAAAGATCACTTTGACATGACCATATAGGATACTGAGGCTTACAACCTTTGCAGATGCGATCGAAAGAACAAGTAACAAGAGGAGGTGCAGGGGTTGGCTTATGTCAGATTCGTTCATTTTTTTTGGCATAGAGATACGCGCGATGCGGGAAAAATCGCCTGTTATTAAGGCTAGGGGTTAATGGTTGTTCAGACACCCAGGGCCAGTAGCGTGTTACTGTCCCGACTTCCATTCTAACGGGCTGAGGGTTTTTAAACTCCAGTTTCCTGTGTCTGATGTGCTTTCATTTACTCATGGTAGTATTGTCCTTACCTGGTGTGGGTTGAATGCTTGGAGCATCTCTTTCACCTCCACTCTTCTTCCTGATCAGGGAAGGTGATTACCAGAAGACTATTTCTGTTTATTGTTTCTGATTCTTCCTGGTTATCATTAATGTCATTGAAGTGTGAATACACACTCTGTCTTTCTTCAATGTTATTCTATTTAACTTTTATGTAACCAGTGTTTTTTCTATATGTCAGGCTCTGCAGCTGGTCTGGTCAACAGGGTAGAAAGCTAGTTATTAGAGCAAGATGCCTGTCTGACAGGACGTTGTGGATATACGGCGACTCATCAATGAATTTTATTTGTGGGTGCTAAAACGAAGTAATGAAAGGATTTTCCAGAAACATCTGGACGAGACACCGCCACCTGGATAACAACACCATTTGCTCTTCAAGACATCACAAGACCCTTCCTGGAGCATTAGATACTCTTGTCCCCCCATCATTACTGGAACACTACGGCCAATTTTTATGTTTATTTAGTTTTTAATTAAAGCACTTAGGAAATTATCATTATTTATGTTGGAGGCATTCATTTATTTATTTTTTCCATGTTTCATTGTATTTAACTACGATGACACCCGAAGCGGCATGACTGGGTCTTCCATTTGAGACACTGCAAGCTCAGGACGGACATCAACCAAATTTTCAATGGGCTGACAGAATACATTATGAAGGTTCAAACGAAGAGAAATTTCAATTACTCCGATATGGTTAAAAATGAGGAAATTAAAACTTATCAGCGTATAAACAAATTCAACCATACAATAGGCGGGGAAAACTAACGTCAATGACCTGCGAGTGATCATGTCGCAGGATCTCACCTTCTAAGGATCATAAATTTGTATCAATCGCATCTTGGTAGAAAATTGACGATGGATAATGTGATCCTTCAAAACTAGGATGCAAGCCCATGCTGACACTCTCAGGTCGCCTTGTTCTTTCTAGGCTGGAATACTGCTGCACCTCCTAACAGCACCTTTCATGGCAGGTGAAATTGCTGATCTAGAAAATTGTACAGAGAAACCTTCACGGCACGCCATAAGGAGATTAAAGACACCTTCAATTTATGGGAGCGCTAAAGTTCCTGTACTGTACTCCTCGCAACGCAGGGCGGGAGATGATAACATGATTATATACACCTGGAAAATCCTAGAGGGACTAGTACCAAACTTGCACACGAAAATCACTCTCTTCCGAATAGCAAAATGACTTGGTGACGTGCAACATCCCCAATGAAAGCAGGGGTGTCACTAGCACGCTAAGAGGACACACAATTATGTGGCGGGGCCCAAGACAGTTCTTACGGCCTCAGCTATACATAAGGGGGATTACCTATAGGACCCCTGGCAGTCTTCTAGCAGGCCACTAGGACAGGCATCCTAATGTCGGTACTGGACCAGCGGGCTGTGGATCGTACGTTTGGATTGGTGCTGCCAGCAGTTACAGCCTTGGTAGATCAGGCCTGTTCCCACTCATGAGCCTGGTCACAGACCCGGGGCCGCGGGGGCGTTTGGGCCCGGATTACTCTATTCCAGATAAAACTATGATGTAGTGGAAGTGTCTTACAATAAAGATCGAGAGAACACAAAATCATAGTCATTGCGCTTGTACATAAGTCACCAGTTGCGATTTCCCATTCTTGCAGCCATCCAAAAATCTTGTTCCTGGTGATTTTCAATCTATAGGCATACAAAAATAGATGAATGTAGCAAATTTATGTAGCATGAATAATCACTGGAGGGCAGCTCAGTAAAGTCAAACCGCACGAGCATGTGAAGATTCTGCAATAACACCTCTAAGCCAGAGACAGTGGAGATCCCACTTGACCTTATTTTCACAAAATAAGGACCTAGTAAGAAATTTAATCTATCTAAAACCAACTAATGCTGATGAGTCTAATCGAAAGTCCAGACTTGCAGGGCACTAGGTTCCTGATCAGCAAAACGCATACAGCTCTGTGGATGCCTTCACAAATTAAACTTCAAACAACCCCAAGAACATTTTTTTTAAATGAGGTCCAGGTAATACCATGTCCTAAATGAAACTTGGACCCTAACAGTGCTGAAAAGATTCATCTTCTGGTAGATGAAAGTATGTTCAAGTGCATATTCCCGTAAGAAAAATAAGAGAAGTAAACCGGCGAAGCTTCCTCTACAAGGGAAGGCAAGGAATCTCTGAGCACTCCTCAAGAATAATAGAATATTGTGAAAACACGGAAGGAAGCGCTAACCAGGAAGTGGAAAAACCTTGAGCTTAAGTTAAAGAACTCGTGCAGGATCCAGGAGAGACAAGAAGAGCTAAAACGAGATTAGTGAATTCAAAGAAATTCGTAAATATTTCTGTTCATATGACAAATATACATCTAGTATGGCGGCAGTACTCGGAAAGAAAATGGTACTTACAAAGATGGCAACAAAGTAGTAACGGAGTGAGATTACTGTAATTCAATTCTCAACTGTGTTTAGTGAGCCACTTATCTGGCTAAATGTCGACAATCCAATATAATTTTTTCATGAATGAGTCTCAAAACCGTGTCAGTGTATGCCAAATTTCTGACATAACCCTAACTCACTAGGTCTTGAGGGGAAAACCACTGACAACTTGCCAATGTACTCAGCCCGGCCGGAGTCGTGGCAAACTGTGTTCATTAAGAACTACAAGAAACCCTTCTCTCGGGCCCTATAAGCAAGCCTATGGAGAAGGTGAGCATGACACAGGTGGAGATTCCAGTCACTAAAAACAAACAGAAGACTATGAACTCACTCCATAAAGGTGGCCGGCAAAGCAAACTAGGTCGTTAGATAACAGCTCTAAGTCCCACATAAATAAAAAATCTTTGAAGAGTCGCTCCTGCCTCACGCACTACTGGAGACCACTGTGATATGGTCTAGATGCACTGGAAAACAACACTGAATGCAGATGTATGTATACATAGATTTTGCATAAAGCCTTTGACAAGTGCGAGCAATGTGTAAACAGAACACAAAATAGTGCTAAGCGAATAACTGACAATGCGCGGCAGACGGATCTTCCAACTTTCTAACCAATCGAACTACAAACAATTAGTGGTAGACAAAGTTAATTCGGTAAGCTGCTATTGTGAAGAAGCTTTGTGACACAAAGATAAACATTTACTTGCCCCATCCCTGTTTCCTCATCCTCATATCGACACAGATAGAGATGTAAAACCATAGCACCGTTTCATCCTTTGCAGACGATACTGAGGTTCTGCATCAGATGTCATCCATTTGAGGACACGCTCGGTAAAACCCAAGAGATATAAACCAAGTTTTCATCTGGTCAACGGAGAAGAATAGCTGTTCATGAAGAACAAATTTCAATACCTCGTTATGGGAAAACGGAGGAAATAAATCCTAGGATGAGTATACTCCAGACTCTAATCACTCAGTAGTGCAGAGTAAAGTAATGTTAAGGACCTGGGAGTGGTAATGTCTGAAGATTCACCTCAAGTGATCACTGCAGTGCCTCTATCAAATTGCGAGGAAAATGATAGGCCTGGATAATTGAGACATTCAAAACAAGAGATGCCAAGCAAAGATGATCCTTTTTAAAGCACTTGTTCTCTCTAGGTGGAATACTGTTGTACCTTAACAACTCCATTCAAGGCAGGTGATATCGCAGATCTAAAAGACTGTACAGAAACCTTTACTTGCACCATTAAGTTCGGTCAAACACCATAACTACTGTGAAAAAAAACGTTTGGAAGAGCACTTGACTTACTCATTTGGAGAGGAGGCGTGATACATCATATTAATTTCACTGGAAAATCCTAGAGGGATGGTCCTAATCTGCACACGAAAATCACTCCTACGAAAAGCAAAAGACTCTGGCAGGCGAGGATACATATCCCCCCCCATGAAAAGAGGGGGCCGCATCAGTAAAACAGAGAAAAAACATCAAGTGCCCGGCCAAGACTGCATCAACAGCCTCTCTCCAACCATAGGGATATTACGTAATTAGACCCATGCGTGGTCTTTCAAATTGGGAGCTAGTCAGTACTAAGTATCAGTGCCAAATCAGCCGGGCTGTGGTTCGTAGTTGGACTACGTGCGGGAAGCAGATCCGACCTCGTGATCAGGCTTGATCCATCGAGAAGACTAGTAATGGACTGGGCCGCGGAGACGTTGATCCCTACTACCTCCAGGCATTGGCAGGGTCTCTTTCTCACTGCTTGGGTCGTTAATTACACAGTGGGTCAAATACTTAGGGAAAACATACTAACGCCATAGCCGTGTATACTCACCCTGGCGTCAGTTACTCACCCAAAGTAGTGGACAATCTTCAAGGGCTATATTTTAATACCAAACGGTCTCGTTCGTATTCTCACACATCGTTTTTTACTCATATCAGGGTTGTATTCTTCATTAAAGGCACTATCTCTGTACATGCTCGGTGAAGTGGTTATTTACTATAGTCAGGTGAGTGGAAGTTGGAGGGGCGGAGTCGTGGAATTATCGCACTGACTGTCGAGATTCCTTGTATCAAGATCTCATGATGTGTGCAGTGTTGACATGATGTGATAAATTGATTTAGGAAAAACCGACAAGTTGAAGAATGTGACATGCAACATATGGGAATCTTTACTGAGAATACAGGTCGCCGCATTGGTGGCTTCATCAGTCTTTCGAAGAAGAACGACTGATGAAGCCACCTTGTGTGGAGTAAAGTTTCCCCTCAATTAAAGAATCCCATATGTTGCATAAGTGTCTCCATTTCTTCAAACCTGTCGGTGTTCTAAACCATTTATTCTCTGTGATTCATCTGGAGTTTAAACTTCCAGTTGTGACCCTTTTGTTGTGTCCCTTCTCGGCAACTTCTGTCCCTAGTTATTTTGTTTATTCCTCTCAGTATTTTACATGTCGTTATCGCTCGCACGCGCGGCGCGGTGTGTGGGTGTGTGTTGATGTGTGTGTGTTTTTCTAAACGACCGTCTGTGGAGAAATGCAGACAGCGGGAATGTCGGTAAACAACGTCAGTTGTACCTCAACTTTAACGTATTAAAAAAACAATATCGCTTTGCCGGGCCCCCCCAGCGATAGTTTCGTTCCACTGTTTTCACCCCATAAATTAGTGTTTGAAGCGGGCCCGCCTGCCCTTGCTCAACCTGAATACCATGTCAGACGGAATATATACGTGAAGGAGGCCGCACAGCAGTTGATGGTCGAAAACTCAAAACGGGGAAAAATTAGATTAAAAACATAAATCCCAATTTGCAGACGGAAACATGTTTATCGTCGTGATAAAAGGATAATTAGTGCTTGTACAGCGGCTGCTGACCAGCCAATTTGGTTACCGCCCTACACTGACAAGGTTATATACTACACTAAGAAGTGTGGTAATACCAGTGGGGGTAATAGTGGAAAATAATACGTGGGTTATAGGAAGAGGTTTTTGTCCTTATCATCCAATACCGAGTAATAATTACGGGTGATGGTGGAAAACGTGAAGTAATAGTTTGAGTGGTGGACGAGTCCCGTAGGACCTCGGCTATGAGGTGCTCAGTCCCTCCGCCATTATTAGTCGATTTTGCAGTTCATTAATATAATTAATGAAGTAGATTTTTGTTATACATCTAATCCCACACAGGAATCGTTACCCAGGTGCTTTCAGTTTGGTGCCGATAGGATTTCACCTCCCAAGTTCAAGATGGGAATTGCCGTCCACCCACCGTACTGAATACATGAAGCACGAAGCCAGCAGGGTAATGTCCAGGCAGGACGGGGAAGGCTGGACCCCACCAGCAGCCCCCTTGCACTACCTAGCCTGAACCTTGACTTGAATGTTAATTTAACTACGCAGGCTCCCATTTGGTCTAAAATTGATGGCGAGGGACGAATATAGCAACTAATTTCTCGCTCGCATGGGCTGCATACCAGATGAATGACCTCGCTGTGTGTCTCGCGGGGTAGAAAACTTTGGTGGTGATTAAGCTTGATTGACCATTAGTCCGCTCTAGCAATTCAGACAGGTCAGAACAAACTCTCCTTTCGAGGTAATAAATTTTAAGAGGAACATTATTAAGATCTATATAATGATAAATGTTATAATTTGTTGTTGAAGTTGTAGCATGTTGTTTTATAGTCTTTCCGAGATTTTTTTCTTGAGTTCAAAGTGAGAAAACCTACGTCAAAGATAATAGTAGCAAGAGTAGACAGGAATATAAAGTTTTAAACTGGAAGTATAAAACGCATTACCCAAAAATACAAGAATGAACAATGCAGTAGGCCTTACTAGCCAAAGCTTAGAGGGAAGTGGTATGTACATGATTCTTGAGGGAACAAAGGAAAAGGCAGAAGAAACCAAAGAGAAAGCTAAAATATCAAGAAATGGGCAGTGGTGTACGTATATTGTAGGGGCTTCAAGGGTTACTCACATGCCACCATTCTATTCATAGAATACTGGAAAAAACGACCTTCATAGGGGGATATTTATATACTAAGATTCCAATGATTAGGGCCAATCTCGGTTCATTACAATACAAATGTAGCAGACTACAAGAATTATACGCAGAGATCTGACAATAGACTGCGAGTTGTCTACGAAAAAAAATCTGAACGCAGGACGCTGAGAATCTGTAGGAAGATCTGTAATCAAATTGAGATAATGGCATGTAGGAAAATTGGAATCAAACTGTAGGAATTTGGAATGCAGGACTTCGTTAAGCCCTGGGACAGCACAAACTCGCGGTGAGGAAAAACCTGAAAGAACACCGAACAGGTAAAAATCTGGAATGCAGCTGCAAGAAACTCACTGGAGGACCTGGATAGGCCCCAGAAAAGTAAAGAGCAACTTAACCAGCCACGCTGAGGAAGGAGACAGTTGATATTGCATTATCAGATAGATAGATAGATAGATAGATAGATATATAGAAGAGATGAGAGAGAGAGAGGAGAGAGAGAGAAGAGAGAGAGAGGATGAGAGTCGAGGAGACGGGAGGGAAGTGGAGAGAGAAGAAGAAAGAGAGAGAGAGAAAGAGGCACAGAGTGAGAGAAAGAGAGAGAGAGAGAGAGAGAGAGAGAAGGGAGAGGTATGACGTGTGAGAGAGATGAGGGATGAGAGAGAGAGATGGAGATGTGAGAGAGAGAGAGAGATGAGAGAGAGTGTGATGAGAGAGAGGAGAGTGGACAGAATTCATGCAGCATTTTAGGATGTGAACCAGGACAAAGAAAAGTCTCGCAACACTTATATAAGTTATCTGCTACATGGACATTCCTGATCTGCAGGGTTGGAGTACTGACGTTGGACTACGCCGCGGAGCATTCAACAGATAGATAGATAGAATAGCAAGTTGGGGGAGAAGTAGAGATAAGAAGGCTAAATTACTCAATGTCTAATTAAATGCTGCCATGATCACGCTTTGCCAATCAAAGTTGAGAGGCGGGTGAAGAAAGCTGGAGATGAAACACTCTAACCCTACTTGGTAATATCATACACACATGTTTACAGTCTTTTAACAGTCTCCTCTTCTCCACGTTCCTTATAAAAGAGATAATGTGATATATACAGCTCATTTGAATTCCCTAAGTAGGGTTTCCTCGCCGGGAACCTACCCACAACGGGATGAATAAACCTCGAGAAAGTTAATGCAAGGAGAAGAACCGGATTGGCGGCTGCGGCCCTGTTGGATAGGGGATATGAACGCTCACTGTGCCTGATGGGATATGTGGCCAGCAGGCTGCATACAAGAACTGCTGGTAGACGGCAAGCCCCGTGAAGCATGGCCCAGGGCCAGGCGGCGGGAGTAAGGGAAACACTTTCAAGACCGTCTAAAGGTATATTCATATGGTTCAAGGGAAATAAAAAAAAAATAAAAAAGGATGGGAGGCTCCCTTCCTTCTACCTTCTTATTGGTGTATCCCTTGCAATGGCTGCGGTCTCTCCCGGTCACCCTACCTTTCCTCTATACTTCCATCTTCCTATCCCTCCCTATCTCCCTCCCACCCACCAAACCCCTCTCTGCGCCATCACCCACATGTGTTTCCCCGTCCAATGTCTTAGGTCCGAATCTTCCATGCTTCACTCTCTCAGCACCCTTTGTACGTGCTCTCAAAATAGAGGCATTCCTTGTGGTGTTTTTATAAGCAGCCTGATGGCATAATTAGCAAAGAACCTCAATGGAAATAAAGTACAGTGAGACTGGACAACAGTCATTTCATTACACTTTTATATTCAACAAATATAAGACTTAGATGTTTCATCCACCAAGTTGACCACAAATTCTGATGAATTTACACCACATGGTGATATTAATCTAACACACTGTGTATAACTTTGTCTGCAGAATTCTCACACCATGCTATTTTGTACTGGATGTTTGATCAGACTTCAAGTGCTAGAGGACAAATATTGCACGAACGTACTAGAATCGTTTATATTTTTTTATCCTTAATGATCATTGTTAACAACAATTCAAGTATTCCAGACTTTGTTTATCTTAAATAACCGAATACCACCCGTAAACTGCTTAATAAACAAATTATGGGACCATTGTGTGCCTTTCTTTTTATCTCTGGGGAATGGGCGGTGCTAATATAGTTATTAAATGAAACCTCCCTTCCTCTCCTTATTCTTCTCCCTCTCGGGTTCCCTGATGGTTTATTATAAAAACAAAATGATCGTAACAATAGGCTTAGTGGCCTTTGGTTAGGATGGGCCTTGCCTACAAATCAATTTTCAATGTGTATCTGTCACACTCCGACCTACTCAGAATTCAGAAATATGCATTGCTTTTAGAAGTAATAAATAAACTTTGTTTTGTGTATGGAAATTTCAGGGACGGGAGGTTTCCTTTCTTGATTTGCAAAGATTTTCAATCAGTAGAAGAACACATTATGAAACAACTTACATGAAAACTGGGTGTTATGGCAGATGGTTGGTTCCTCTGATATGCCTTCGATGACTTACGAGGAGTTTTTTCTGCTCAGACTGTTGCTGCTGTGCTGTTCGTCCGTAGGGACCTACTCCTCACAGCCTGGTGAATATACTTTCCAGATTCATGTGAAGACTTCTACACCTCGTTCCAACAGGGCTTCTGATATCTTTTTTGGTTAGAATTTGAATAGTCTGGACACGGACGTTTATCAGTGTTCTCTGTATTATGCCCACTGCACCCCTGCTTTTTTCTGGGTATATTTAGCACTCCATCTCGTATCTCTTATTCAGTTGTTAGAGCAGTTTGATTTGGGACAAGGTCTCTAGTACTTTCCTATAGTATTAGATATCATGTGTCTTTCTCTCTTCCATCCAGTGAGTACATATTTATGACTTTAAATTGCAGGTGGCTGGTATATCATGTAATATGTCTGCTCTCGCGATGTCTGCTAAGGTGACGTGTTAAAAGTTTTTTATTTAAAAACTAACCTGATTTATGGGCAATAAGTTGGAACAAGTGCGGATTAGTTTGATCAAGGCACTGTCTTCATATTGTAAGGTCTCATTAACTCGAGGGCTAAATTTTGCTTCTGCCCAATCATAATACACATTGTGGGTGTCATGTTGAATAGCATAAGAATTGCTGATGCTGTGTTCTGCCTGCGTATCTGTGTTCCCTGATGCATGTTTCGAACGTCCATGATGTTTTGCTAATTTGTGTCACTAGTGTTACATGTTATGAAGTGTATCCCAGCATTCTCCTTTTTTTGGGGTGGTGCTTGGTTTCGGTTTGTCTCTGGTAGTGGTAGATTATTGACAGTGTGTTTTAGTTGAGGAACTCTTATCCTGATTAAGATGTCAAAGTTTGTAAACAGGTTAAGTGGGTGGAGAGAGTAGAGTTGCGATTGTATGTCAGAGACAATTTAAATTGGTGGGTTAGACTAGATATTAAATTAGAATCGTCAGCCACTGAATCTGTTTGGTTACAGCTTCTCGTGGTCCGCAGAAAACTAATTTTGGTGTGATTTTCATGGGCCCCAAATCTTGATAGGGAGTGCAGTAAACTTCTATGGGACGAAATTCGTAGGCATCTACATACGAAAATGTTGTGCTAGGGAGATTTCACCTATAGACAGATTGACTGGAGCAATTTGACAGGAAATGTAGAGTCTGGTGACTTCTTGATACGATCCCAGGATTGTTTTTTAAAACAGTTTGTGACAAGAGCCTAACAAGGGGAAATAACCTCACTTGAACTGGTTCTTGCCAGTAGGGGGAAACCACTAATTAAATAATCTTGAGGTAGTGATGAGCTTGGGGGAAAGTGATCACAAACACTCTGTTTTAATATATCCTTGGGAAATTCCCCTAATATTGGCAATCAAGCTCCGTCCTGACTTGCGCTTGGCTGATTTCGATAGGTCTGAAAAATTATTGGTGGGTGAACTAGATATGACCAGACTAAGGGTCAGGTAGGTGGTGATGGTTGCCGATTATATGCTTTCCAGGGCCTAGTTCTAGCTGCTCAGTCAAATTATGTTCCAAATAGGGAAATTCAGATCAAACAAAAAATGAATCCTAAATGGATGAACAATAGATTAAAATATCTGATTGGTCAAAAGAGAGGCATAATATAGGCAAATCAAAAGAGGAGAGGGGCAATTGAGAAATTCGAGATATTCAGTTAAAGAGAGAAATATAAGGGATTTAGAAATGCAAAAAAGAGATTATTGAGGTTTAAAGTTGCAGAGAATCGAAGGGACTATCCCAATAGGATTTCTGCTGGTATACAGAAGTAAGTTCCGGGACAAGATAGGCCCACTCAAAAGTCTCCTCGGAGTATGGCTCACAGACACGTGATTAGGAAATGTGTTGATTTGTAAAACAACTATACTCTCCTCTCAGTTTTACCACAGGAGGATCCAGCGATATTCCTGTTATGTTAAATTATGTAGAGACAGGGACGATAATAACTGTGCACTATTTGGGTCATCAAGTGGACTCTGGTCCTTAGAAAATAGATAAATTAAAACTAACAAATCCCCAGGCCCTGATGAACTGTATGCAAGGGTTCTTTAAAGGAATGTAAAGGAGGAGCTTAGCACACCTTTGGCTAATTTTCTCTCAACATTGCACTACAAAACTGGCATGGAGCCAGATAGTGGATAAATGGCAAAAGGTTGATCCTATTTCAAAACAGTGTGACAGGTCTTACTTCTGACCTATAGACCAATAAGATAACCTCCTAGTGGGGACAAATTTATGGAATCTTTAATTTGCCGAGGCCAGTTCGTGCCACCTTGAAAAGCTTTAAAGTAATCAACGAATTCTCTGCTGGTTTTACTAAGGGGCGTTCCTGCCTTACGATTTATTAACTTTTTTCCTAGGTATTTGAGAGTTAATCATGGTAATGAATATGTTTATTGTGTATTTGGGACTTCAGTATAGGCTTTTGACCAGCGGGTACCACTTCAGAGACTATTGAGGGAAAATTAAAGCACATGGAATTGGAGGGAAATTTTTCCTGGATAGAGCATGGTTGACAAAATAGGCAGCAGAGGAGAGTTTGCATAAATGGGAGAAATCAGTAGTGGGGAAGCGTCCTGAGCGTGTTCCACAGGGGGTCAGTGTTGGGCCCCCTGCTGTTCACAATTACATAAAACGGGAATAGATGAGGGCATAAAGAGCGACATCGGCAAGTTTGCCGATGACACCAAAATGGCCGTCGAATTCATTCTGACGAGACATTTCGAGCATCTCCAGGAAGATTTGAATAGAATGATGCAGTGGTCGGAGGAAGTGGCAGATGCCAGTTTATATAGACAAATGCAAAGTTCTAAATGTTGACAAGGACAATAACCCATGCCTCATATAAACTTAATATTGTCGATTTATTAATTACGGATTGCGAAAAAGAATGTAGGAGTTCTGGTTAGGCAGTAATCTGAAAACCAAAAGACAACAGTGCATAAGTGTTCGCAATAAAGCTAAATAGAATCCTTGGCTTCATATCAAAGCATAAAATAATAGGAGTCCTCTGGTTGTTCTTCAACTCTCTTACATCCTTGGTTAGGCCTCTGCATTTAGATTTTGCTGCACATGTTTTTGGTACCGTATTTACGGAATTGGATTAAATTTCTCTGGAAAATGTTTCAAGAGGATGACAAAGTTGATACCATGTATCAGAATCCTTCCCTATGAGGATAGACTAGGCCCGGAAACTGCACTCTCTAGAAAAGACGTGAGATTAGGGGGGATATGGCTTATGATGACGGTGTAGTAAATGGAAGACAGGAATAAATAAAGGCGATGTAAATGTGTGCTGAAAATATTTAGCCTAGACAGGACTCGCAGCAATGGTTTTAAGTTGGAAAAAAAATTAAGATTCAGGAAGGATATTGAAAGTACTGGTTTGTTAATAGAGTTGGGCTGAGTGGAAAACCTCCCAAGTACCGTTATAGAGGCCAGAACGTTGTGTAGCTTTAAAAATAGGTTGGTAATTCATGAGTAGATGTGGGGTGGGTGGTGAGTTAGCCCTGATAGTTTGTGATACCAGGTCAGAGTTTGCCGTGTTCCTCCCTTAAGTCAATGTGACTGAACTTGACTAGGTTGGGGTTGCATTGGCTTAACCGGGGCTAGGAGGACGTGGACTGCGCTCGCTTGGGCCAGTAGGCCTTCTGCAGAGTTCCATCGTTCTTATGTTCTGGGAAATTAGCGAGTCTAAAGTTGTTTAAATTAAAAATGCCTAACAAAAGCCTTCGTCATCTTTTTCAAGACTCACTGGGACAGTTGCGATTATTGCGATGATAGTCATGGTTTCGTGGAATGAGATGCACCAGCTATAGACTAGACAACCAGTAAGCCAGATTAAACTCACAGATAAGCTGAGTATGGACTCGCAGGACAAGCTGCCAGCGAGAACTTTATGTCGAGGAGCAGACGCGTAGTGTGGACGCAGTGAAAGGTGGAGGAATGTTAACTTTAGAGGGATGTCTTCCCTGGTGTTTGACGCCCACCTCCTGGGTCTGTCTTCAATCCCTCTTTTTCTAATGACCACCCCCTCCTTACTCCCACCACCCTTTTTACCTTACCCACCCTTTTCCAACCATCCCCCCCACTTTTTCATTCCTCCCCCCCCCTTATCCACCATCCTAAAACCCTCCCATTTCCCCAAACCCACTTCATCATCCCCCCACACACTCCCATCCAACCCCCCAACCCACCCACTTCCCAATCCCCCCCACCACATTTTATATCCCACCCCCCCAATTTTCCATCATCACCCCATCCAAAATCAAAACATTCACAAACAACACACTTTCCTACACCCCTCAATCCTCTCCACCCCCTCAACAAACAAACCTCATTCCACCACTCTCCCAACCCTACCCCACCCCCATTCCTTTCCTTCCTACTTTCTTTCATCCTCCAATAAAAATAAAAAAAAACCACCCCACCCACACCAATATATTCATCACAAACACACCTACCCCCCAATCCCTATTTCCCCACCTTACTTAATAAATACCATAAAATATCCACACACACCTAATACCACAATAAACCAAATACCCCATCTATTTCTCAATCCCACTTTCACATCATCACATAACTAAAACCCACCCCTTAACAACCTCACACATCTCAACCCTTACACTAAACCTCCTCTAATCTATACATAACAATTTAATACCAATCACCCTTATATCCAAACCAAATACATTATAAATTTTCAATTTTTATAATTAAAAACCCACATTTCATACCTTACAAATAAAACACAATAAATATTATTATATCCAAAATAACACTTTTTTAATAAATTACAAACCAAAAAAAAACCACAAATAAATCAGAAAAAAAAAACACCACACAAATACATACATAAAAAATAAAACAATGCATAATCAAACTTTAATATTTCCATACTAATATTAAAACTACCTATAAAATCTTATGTAATATATACCTTTTACCAGCCTTGCGTACCAACCAGCCATAACTCATAATAATCTGCTTTTACTTTACTAAAGTATAATGCCTCACTAAATGTAAGACGAAAAATCCTGTATTAAATTTTAATTCAACACAGAGGCCAGTTAGCTGGGCTACTATGTTTAATAAAAAAAAAATACCGCTGGAATGCCGGCAGTGGAGCTAGCGGCGGCAGCGGGCTTTGTGAGACAGGATTGGGACTAGTACACACAGTCAACACTCTGAAATAGAATGAGGTTAACAATTGGAGATAGATTTAGATTTTGCCACGTGGGCAATGTTAACAAGACACTGATCATCCTGCTGGGTGATATTTTCGCCTTGAAGGACAGTACACATTAGGGCAACATAGTGGAAAGTGATATTATCTCCCATCCTGGGCTGGTGCCCCCAAAAAAAAGAATACAAAATGACGTCGATTATTGGTTAGCGCTTCTTGAGGGTGTGCTTCTCACTGATCGGGATCAGCTTCTCCCCCACTCGCACCGTACCGTTCATAAGATTTGCTTAGCTGTTGGTGGATGTCGCTTTGTCAGCATGACAAAAACTGATTTAAAGTTGGTCTCTTTAACCGACCTGTCGTTGGTTCGTTGGGTGCTCTGGTCTCCGACGACTTCACCTATGCTCCTCCTTCAGTATGTTGGTCTCTCAGGTCACTACGGTACTCCGGTAAAGTTGCACTCGCCTCAACACTGATTCCTTGTAACAGACCACAAATCACTGTTCGTAATTTCCTTAGGGGACAATCACTACGAGTTGCGGTCACTTAATGATGCAGAACATAAAGAATGCAAAATAATGATATAAAAATCATATACTATTATTATTTATTTACACATCGGCCGGTTTCCCCGAGGCAGGGTGGCCTGAAAAGCAAAACTATTCAGCATTCACTACATCAGTCTTGCCGCAAGAGGCGCTCTTACACTACAGTTATTTATAACTCTACATTAAAACCCCCTCCTTCAGAGTGCAGGCACTGTAACACTTTCCCATCTTCAGGACTCAGTCCGTGCCGTGCGGTTTCCCTGAAACCCTTAATAAAAGTTACTTGGTTACACTCTCCAACCACCAGCAGACGTCAAGTCCCTTAAGATACTATCTGTCGCGCCATTTGCTCCTAGCTAACACTTCTCAGCTCGACTTGCTAGGAATCCATGCCCCTCGCACCACAAACCTCCTTTACTCTCCCTTTCCAACCTTTCCTAGGCAGGAGACCTCCCTAAACTGCCTTTGCCTGGCCAGAAGGCCTGTTACTGCAGTATTCCTGCGAGTCTTAATTTCTATTAGAAATGTTGTCGGTTTTGCGCTTTATTTGATAATAATGAATAATGTATATAATATATATAATAATAATATATAATAATATATTATCTAATAATATGTTATCTATCTATACTATTTACGAAGCAAGTAATAAGTAACATAATAAGTAATAGAAAAGTTTTACATTTTCAGGTTCACGCGGTCGTCAACATACGACCACATATTTTCCACGACTAAACACGAGAGGCAGCATTCACCTCTATTTAATATCAAAAATTACATCCCACCAGTCGAACCATTCCTCAGATATCATGCCCTTGACTAGAGTTACCTTTCAAGTCTCAACGCAACGCCAGAGGACGAGTTCTGAGTTGGTTTTTATCATTTAGCCAAGTACAGAGTTTTGGTCCAAGAGGTTGTTTAATGCGACAAACCCACTTACTCTTTGGTGTTTCTCGCCAGATGTGCTCTGAGACGCATCAAAGGAATTTTCTTGGAAGCCTTCTAGAAATTGTTATGGGCTTCCGCGTTCCTGAGGCTGCGGGCGATTCAGAGTGCACTAGTACGCGCCAGGGCACGTATACTGCACGCGTAGGGGGTCGTGTTCTCTCTTCATCGAGGGTCGTATTTCTTACACCCAGGGGTAGATATTTTCTCCTCACATGGAGCAGTTAATCTAAACACTCCAGGGTCGTATAGACTCAACACTAGTGTGTGTATCATGTCACACTATGGGAGTGTCTTCAACACCAACAAACACCCGCAAACACGACTCCTTTTATATTTGTAATATAGACAGGGCCATTAATCCATTCACCGGCAAAAATTTACGTTTATCAGTGGGACTTCGAGTGGAGTCAAATGCGAGATATTTGCGCAGCCTTCACAGAGACCCAGGACAAAAGATCACTTTGACATGACCATATAGGATACTGAGGCTTACAACCTTTGCAGATGCGATCGAAAGAACAAGTAACAAGAGGAGGTGCAGGGGTTGGCTTATGTCAGATTCGTTCATTTTTTTTGGCATAGAGATACGCGCGATGCGGGAAAAATCGCCTGTTATTAAGGCTAGGGGTTAATGGTTGTTCAGACACCCAGGGCCAGTAGCGTGTTACTGTCCCGACTTCCATTCTAACGGGCTGAGGGTTTTTAAACTCCAGTTTCCTGTGTCTGATGTGCTTTCATTTACTCATGGTAGTATTGTCCTTACCTGGTGTGGGTTGAATGCTTGGAGCATCTCTTTCACCTCCACTCTTCTTCCTGATCAGGGAAGGTGATTACCAGAAGACTATTTCTGTTTATTGTTTCTGATTCTTCCTGGTTATCATTAATGTCATTGAAGTGTGAATACACACTCTGTCTTTCTTCAATGTTATTCTATTTAACTTTTATGTAACCAGTGTTTTTTCTATATGTCAGGCTCTGCAGCTGGTCTGGTCAACAGGGTAGAAAGCTAGTTATTAGAGCAAGATGCCTGTCTGACAGGACGTTGTGGATATACGGCGACTCATCAATGAATTTTATTTGTGGGTGCTAAAACGAAGTAATGAAAGGATTTTCCAGAAACATCTGGACGAGACACCGCCACCTGGATAACAACACCATTTGCTCTTCAAGACATCACAAGACCCTTCCTGGAGCATTAGATACTCTTGTCCCCCCATCATTACTGGAACACTACGGCCAATTTTTATGTTTATTTAGTTTTTAATTAAAGCACTTAGGAAATTATCATTATTTATGTTGGAGGCATTCATTTATTTATTTTTTCCATGTTTCATTGTATTTAACTACGATGACACCCGAAGCGGCATGACTGGGTCTTCCATTTGAGACACTGCAAGCTCAGGACGGACATCAACCAAATTTTCAATGGGCTGACAGAATACATTATGAAGGTTCAAACGAAGAGAAATTTCAATTACTCCGATATGGTTAAAAATGAGGAAATTAAAACTTATCAGCGTATAAACAAATTCAACCATACAATAGGCGGGGAAAACTAACGTCAATGACCTGCGAGTGATCATGTCGCAGGATCTCACCTTCTAAGGATCATAAATTTGTATCAATCGCATCTTGGTAGAAAATTGACGATGGATAATGTGATCCTTCAAAACTAGGATGCAAGCCCATGCTGACACTCTCAGGTCGCCTTGTTCTTTCTAGGCTGGAATACTGCTGCACCTCCTAACAGCACCTTTCATGGCAGGTGAAATTGCTGATCTAGAAAATTGTACAGAGAAACCTTCACGGCACGCCATAAGGAGATTAAAGACACCTTCAATTTATGGGAGCGCTAAAGTTCCTGTACTGTACTCCTCGCAACGCAGGGCGGGAGATGATAACATGATTATATACACCTGGAAAATCCTAGAGGGACTAGTACCAAACTTGCACACGAAAATCACTCTCTTCCGAATAGCAAAATGACTTGGTGACGTGCAACATCCCCAATGAAAGCAGGGGTGTCACTAGCACGCTAAGAGGACACACAATTATGTGGCGGGGCCCAAGACAGTTCTTACGGCCTCAGCTATACATAAGGGGGATTACCTATAGGACCCCTGGCAGTCTTCTAGCAGGCCACTAGGACAGGCATCCTAATGTCGGTACTGGACCAGCGGGCTGTGGATCGTACGTTTGGATTGGTGCTGCCAGCAGTTACAGCCTTGGTAGATCAGGCCTGTTCCCACTCATGAGCCTGGTCACAGACCCGGGGCCGCGGGGGCGTTTGGGCCCGGATTACTCTATTCCAGATAAAACTATGATGTAGTGGAAGTGTCTTACAATAAAGATCGAGAGAACACAAAATCATAGTCATTGCGCTTGTACATAAGTCACCAGTTGCGATTTCCCATTCTTGCAGCCATCCAAAAATCTTGTTCCTGGTGATTTTCAATCTATAGGCATACAAAAATAGATGAATGTAGCAAATTTATGTAGCATGAATAATCACTGGAGGGCAGCTCAGTAAAGTCAAACCGCACGAGCATGTGAAGATTCTGCAATAACACCTCTAAGCCAGAGACAGTGGAGATCCCACTTGACCTTATTTTCACAAAATAAGGACCTAGTAAGAAATTTAATCTATCTAAAACCAACTAATGCTGATGAGTCTAATCGAAAGTCCAGACTTGCAGGGCACTAGGTTCCTGATCAGCAAAACGCATACAGCTCTGTGGATGCCTTCACAAATTAAACTTCAAACAACCCCAAGAACATTTTTTTTAAATGAGGTCCAGGTAATACCATGTCCTAAATGAAACTTGGACCCTAACAGTGCTGAAAAGATTCATCTTCTGGTAGATGAAAGTATGTTCAAGTGCATATTCCCGTAAGAAAAATAAGAGAAGTAAACCGGCGAAGCTTCCTCTACAAGGGAAGGCAAGGAATCTCTGAGCACTCCTCAAGAATAATAGAATATTGTGAAAACACGGAAGGAAGCGCTAACCAGGAAGTGGAAAAACCTTGAGCTTAAGTTAAAGAACTCGTGCAGGATCCAGGAGAGACAAGAAGAGCTAAAACGAGATTAGTGAATTCAAAGAAATTCGTAAATATTTCTGTTCATATGACAAATATACATCTAGTATGGCGGCAGTACTCGGAAAGAAAATGGTACTTACAAAGATGGCAACAAAGTAGTAACGGAGTGAGATTACTGTAATTCAATTCTCAACTGTGTTTAGTGAGCCACTTATCTGGCTAAATGTCGACAATCCAATATAATTTTTTCATGAATGAGTCTCAAAACCGTGTCAGTGTATGCCAAATTTCTGACATAACCCTAACTCACTAGGTCTTGAGGGACTGAAAAGTGCAGGATGTTACACAGAAAACAAAGGGTCACATCTGGAAGTTGAAAACTCAGATGAGTCACAGCGATGTTAGGAAGTATTCCTCAGTCATAGAGTTCTCAGAAGAGGTTCGATAAAGCTCACGGAGAAGGGAGAAAGTGAACCTAATAGCGACCAGCGAAGAGACGGGGGAGTAGCTATGACTCGACTCCTGCAACCACAATTATGTAAGCACATTCATTAGTTGACTCTTAAGATAATAAATATTATCTTAAGAGAAACTAAAAGCGAGTGAAAGATAATAACAGAAAACTGGTTTAAATGGTTTTGCTCGTTACATCATAAATAAAAGATTTGTATATCAGGATTGTAATTACTTTCTCCTATTCAGTTCATTTATGATTCTGGCTAAACAACGCCAATAATTTTTCTTTTTAACTTGACTTCCAGTCAATCGACTACTGTTTATTCTCTACCTTCCCTGACGTCAACAACAAGCTGTGATAAATGAAGCTTTGGAACCATTCTAAGAAAAACGTCAGAGTGATGAAAGAAGACCAGAGAAGCACGTAATCACCCGTTGTCTGCGGCAGTCTGTTGAATCGACCAAAAGTGAAGCTCAACACTTCTGATATTAAAGCTTAGGTGGAGGCTTAGATGTTGATCGTGCTTTGTATTACTGCTATAAAGCTTCTTTTCTGGTCTGTAATGAATAAAGGTCATTATTGGTTACTTTGTTACTATTAAAATACGCCAAAATTATCATGTAAATAATAAATGCGTAATATTAATTCTGTTGTTCTGGTGTTGTGTGTTTATGACTCAAGGTGTGAGGCAGGATTTGACGCAGTGCGTAGAAGTGTGATGCAGTGTGTATGTTGTAATGTGATGCTGTACCTAATGCCTGTGTGATACGAGTGATGTGGTGTTCGATGCTTTGCGTGATGAAATGTGATGCAGAGTTTAACGCATTTTGTGATATAGTGGGACGTAATGCGTGACGCAGGGAGGAAGATGGGATGAGTTAGAGCCCTCAATTATAAACAGGATTTTTACGTACTGTCCAAAACAATCAAACTGGAGCTTTGGCATAAAAATGATCTAAAACATACAAATGAACCTTGATTAGAATACTTTTCGGAATAAATCATTTATGCGAAACGTTTAATGTACAACGACTATATAATAATTACTTAGGACACGAGACTTTATTAAACAAAATCTAGGTACATTAAAAGTAATGCAAATGCAAATGTTCTGAAATGTACTAATCTTCATCTGAAAAATTATATTTGACATCAAGAAATTAAAACATTCATTGTCGGGGGAAATTATAAACTTCCATCGTCTTACACAATATTGGAAAAAAAGGATCCGGAAGCACATTTTCGTAGCTCGGTTTTGTCATCCCATTAAGACCTAAACATCTAATCTCCAGTTTAAAGGTGATGGTCAGTGACGCATTATGAAAGTTGTCTTCTAGAATTAGTGGATTTTCTGGTAACACAAACATGCAAGGAAAAGTTACTTGCTTGCAGTGGATTAGTATTTTATATATGTATTTCGCCCCTTAATGCGGTAAAGGAGGGGAAGAGGGTGCCTTGTTGCTGGTAGACAACTCGTTTTCCAGGAAGCTGGAGCCTCCATCACTTTTCTTGAATCAATCCTAATTAAGTTCCATTCTCCCATGCCTTGTGTGATCTCTACGAATTTAGAGTCTTGAAAATAGCAGTAATTGATATTTCATTTATTTTAATGTTGTTACCTTCTTGTTTAATAAGATTTTGTTCGGATTTTTATCCCAGGAGGGTTACCCACCAGGATAACCCAAGAAAGACAGAGCGTCATCGAGGAACTGTCTATTATTTCCACTGGGTCCTCGATCTTGTCCTCCAGGCTGCGACCCACACCAGTCGACTAACACCTAGGTACTTATTGCTAGATGAACAGGACAACATTTTAAAGGGAAAAACGCGTCGAATGTTTCCACCAATCGGGGAAACAAACCCCGGGCCCTCAGCGTGTGAAGCGAGAGTTTTGCGGCCAGGCCAGGGACCTGGCTTGTAGTCTGCCATAAAATTTAAAATTTTCAGATTGTTCTAAATTTTTTTGGCAAGAATAAGGGGAGGGTATGATTTTAAATAGTTTTTAAAACCCCCCTGGGGGAAAATCATCACGGGGGAGGGGAAAAGATTGTGAAAAATTGGGTTTTAAAACCAGTGCTTAAAAAATTTTAAAAATTTACGTGGGAAGACTGAAACAAAAATTTACAAATTTCCTTGACTATGTGGTTTAGTGAAAGGAAAGGTACAAAAGGGCCGGATGCATCGTTCACTAGGACAATTTGACTGCCCTTGTAATAGTAAATTTAAAGTTTAAAATGATTATTGAGACTTTAAAATTATATAAAAGGCTATTTATTTGTAAATAAAAAAAAAAAAAAAAATTTTTAATGAAATTCTTTCTTGAGAGGTATAAAAAAATTTTAAGAGGGGGTTTTTAAGGGGAAAGTAATGGGATGTCGGAAAAAAAATATTGGTGGACCCCATGAAGCAGAATAAAAGTGTCCGCACCCAGCTTGTGGGTTAAAACGAGGTTAGGCCATAGCCCAAAAAGAACGTTTTTGTAGAATGAGGGAAGTGAAAATGTTGCTAAAAGAAAAAAGTACATAAAAAGTTTTTTTTTCGGTGTAAAATTAAAGCAGGAAGTTTTCTAAGGAGAAATGGTAACGATTTGGGGTAAATTTTCAGTAAGATTTTCCCCGAAACCTTGGTGGGGGTACTTGTTCCCCTTAAATCCACTAGGGGTACTTTTTAAGAAACCCCTTAAATTCCCAAAATTATTCCCCTCGTTGCTTTCACGGTAAGGAAAAACCCAAATTTTTATTTTTGACAAAAGTTAAATACTGGAGCAAGAGCAGCGTGTCACCCGAGGGTTTTTTTAAAAAGTGAATTTGGACCTATCCGTTGTTTTTTTCCCCAAAACTGCTGGATTTAAAAAAAGTTTTCCTAGTAAATTCAGTGTCCATGAATAGTAATAGCATTTTCGGGGCACCCCCGGGCAAAACCCATTTTTCGACCCAAATTTTCCCATTTTTTTTTCTTCCATTGATATATTCACCCTCACTGGGGGGAAAAGGCCTATATAAAAACCAAAAATGAAATGTATTCTTTCTTTGAGAGGTCCCAGTTTTTCTTGAAAAAAAAAAATTTTTAAAAAAACAAAGGGATTTTTAACAGTCATAAACCTTTAGTTAAAAAATTTGGAGAAATATATAGTGTAAACCATTATGTCCCCCCTCCCTCCCTTTTTTCCCAGTGGGGAGATAAAAGTTTCACCTTTCTTGGGGGGGAAGTTGCAACCGGACTTCTGGAGGGCAATATATTAAGGGAATTTATAGCAGGCAAGTTGAGAATTTAGCATGAAAAAGGTTCTCCCTGATGCCCCTCTTCCCCCTTCCCCAATTTCCGGGCATCTCTGCCCTGCAAGGCGGCCTCCCCCCCCCTGCCCCGTTGTTAGGAAAACACATATGAAACAGTTAGGTTCTTTTTTTTCAAAAATTTTTCGCCAACCCCAGTAGGCTTTTTCCAGTCAAATTTAACAGAAAAGTTGAAAGAAGCAAAAGGGAGACTTGAAGACAAATGAAAAATATTCCATAAACCCTTTTAAAGTTTTTGAGGGTTCCAGTCCCTCATTTGGAGAAGAGCATTTTTCCCTAGCCCGAAAAAATATGGATTGGGAAGTATGTTTGTATGAAAAAATGTTCGCCAAGACCGTACCCTGGCACGGGTCTAAATTTGCGTGACCTCTCTGGCTCCCGGGGGAAAAAAGGGTTTTCACAATGATGCCCCATATGTTTGTTCAAGCATCTTTGGCCCAGATCAACGGTGATTCAAAAAGCGAAAAACCCCCGAAATGTACTCCTAGCTATGGACACTAACGGGAGGAGGTTTATGTCGTTATCACAGGTACAGCTTGTCTGGTTCGTTTGATTTCCATGGAAACACTAGTGGGGCCCCGGAAGCCCATCTCTGGTTCCTCTTCGGGAGGGAATATCACTCCTAGTTCCCTGCGGAGCGTCTCAGTAATTTTGGGAAATTCCAGAATATGGGTTGTTAGGGACGCTGGACAACGTGTGACAGTACGGAAACATTTTTCCTCACCTTGTTCCCCATCATTTTGGCTGTGGGAAACCCCAAAACGAAGCCGAGGGAAATGGGGGTTTTACACTGCGCTCTGGACCAGCTTCTTCATATGGAGGGGGTTCTCCCTGAGTCTTTTTGTTTTGGGTCCACTGTTGGAGGGGTATCCCCTTTAAGGGCCCTCCCCCAAAATTTCATGGCTCTGGCAGCCACCTTTTTTGGTCTGGTAGGCGGGGGCCCAGAAACCCCAAACATGGGGAAGGGTCTGTTGCTCCCTTGGCGGGCATCATCGCCGCCTCTTTCCCCGGAGGGCCACCATGGCTGGGGATCCAGTTCAATGTCGATCTGTTACCCTGAATTAAAAAGGCTTTATGCTCAGGATCGTGTGAGGGAGGTGAACATTGTCCTTTTGGTTTTGGGTTTGGGAGAGGGCAAAGATTGCAGAGGGTGGAGTCAACATGTAGGGACAGGTCGGAGTGGGTGTCGGGGGGAAAGTAAACAATCCCTGCGAATCGCCCCCCAAAGCTCAGCTTGAAGGATCGTGCAGGGGTCGGGGAGTCCCCAAAGCCTGTGTTTGCCCATTGGGGGTTACAGTCCATTTTGCTGCTCCTTCCGTCAGGGTCGACGAAAACCTCTGTGAAATACACTGCCCCTGTGCCTCCCTCTGCCAGTGTCAGGGCTTGTCTCAGAGGGATTCTAAAAGGGGGTTTTGACTGCGGGAGACGCTTAAGTTGGGTAGCTGAAATGTGAAAACCCATCGGCTGGTTTCCGGGCCCCAGGGAGGTGGGGATGTACCCGCAACAGGAAGGTCCCCAAACTCTTCTCAAGGAGTATTTTTGTATAGGCGAAGCTTCCCCCCAAGCAGCACAAAACAAAACAAAATCCAGGGTAGCCCGTGAAGAGTGGGGGATCTTGGGGCCATGGTTGTCAATTCCGTCTCCTTAGTGGGGTACCTTGCTGCCTGTGCAGAATCGTGGCCACTTTGCAGGCGTTTATGTATTTACCTGTCAGCCAAGGAAAACCCGGGCCTCGATCTGAGACTTTACTGTTTTGGGTTTCCCGAGGGGGGCCCCCCAAACATATTTTCTTATCGCCAATTTTTTTAGCCCTTTCCACTTTGGGCCTGTTTCTGCGGGAAGAGTTGAGTTTAACGCCGGGCCCGAAGCAATGAGCGAGCTTTATAGCTTTATATAGTACAAGCGAAGTAAAACATTGCTTGCTCCTGCAGGGTCCCCTCGTCAGGGCCCTCCCAGGGGGTTGGGAGTTGAGTAGACCCACGTGACCTGACATACTGGGGCCTTTTTTGGGAAAAGGTCAGTTTTTTACCCAATTAAAAATTCCCCAAGTACGGGGTAGGGGGCCTGTCCACTCAAGTTCTATATCCTGAATACGTAATCTATTAACAGGGATCTGGTCCCTTGAACATCATTGAAAAGAGATTTCTCTCCCGGGGATTTGGGGCCCTTTTTCTTGCAAGATTTGCTTTAATTAGGGCCCCAAAGCCCCTTTTACCCCTGTCGTTCAAAATTTTGTTTTCCCCCTTTTAAACTACGATTTGCAAGTCCATAAAGAAATGGGTGAGGAGCTGTGTACCATTTAATAAAAGGAAGGCTCAATTTTCCTGCAAAAAGGTTTTAAAAAACGGGGAAGGACGACCCAACCCCACCTTGTGGCGTACCTTTTTTCCAGGATTTAAAAAAGATTAGTGCCCTGAAAGCGGAACAAAAAAGGCCTGCCTGCCCCAAAGGGAAGGACTTTCCCCGGGCCCAGGGGGCGTCCTTTGATTCCCTTCCGAGTAGAAATTGCCAGAATTGCTGTGAGGGTTCCCAACTCAAATGCCTTTTTTCAAGGTCAGGGGGGGCCGAAAATACTAGGTTTTTTTTTACTGTAAGCAATCTGGTTTAAAGTAGAGGGTTATGCACCCTGCTGTACCCACCCCTTTTTGGGTAAACCCAAATATTTTATGGGGAGGGTCCAATTTTCCCATAGGAGGCGGTTTAACACCACCCTTTTCAGCGTTTTTGGCAAAGCAGCTGGTAAACGATTGGGTTCATACGGGCCTTGGGCCCCTTGGGCGGGAAATTGGCCGATGGTACCCTTTTTTCCAAGCTGCGGGGGAGTGCCCTGGCCCCCCAAACATTTTTTTTAAATGACGTTTATATGGCCTCCCACCCAAACTTTGCCCACCCGTGCAATCATGGGGTATGTAACCCCATCGACCCCCGGGGCAGTTCACCTGTGTTTTTAAAATGGACGTCGGGGGTTCCAAGCCCCGTGGGGGTTTTCATCAGCCCAAATCTTCCGACTCACTTGCAGCTTATTCGTTAGCGGGCCCCTGTGGCAAAATCCGTCTGAAATATTCCGGAGTCCTGTGGGACTGATTTGGGGATGCCCCCTGGAATGAAAAGCCCCACTAGTTCTCACCCTTCCTGGGGGGGTTTCGGGTGAGTGTGGTGGCCCCGGCTTGCTCTTCCCCCATTGCTTGTTGAGTTTCCCCCAAAATCTCAGTTTAAGGGTTTGGTGTGAGCCCGAATGTTGAGAAACCCACCCCACCCTTTTCCCCCTCATTTTTTTATCAGAGAGACCTGGGGGGCCTGTGCACAAGGGGTTTTCAGAGTATTCCTGTTCTCTGCCGTAGGGTTCCCGCCGTATAGCTTCCTAAAAGAGTTGATGCGGTGGTTTGCCCCCGGGCACCTCGTGGGTTGTAGAACCCCAGCCCTTTTTTTGTGAGTGCGTCCTGGGGTTTTTCTTTAAAATTGCGCACTCTGCGGGCCGGATAAAGAAACATAAATTAGTCCTTTTTCAGCCGAAATCCACCCTTCGATAGAGAGTTTGTGGACCACCATCATAAAAATAATCCTGGAACACTTCCGGGGCCCCCTTTAGTCCTTTAGGAGGCAAAAACTGGGGGGAGGCCTTTTGATGTTAAAGGGTTTGGTGATCACTGCAAATTGGTCACTGACAAGGTGAGGAGGGGTTTTCCCCAATGTGGTCCTGCTGCGATTTGTCTTGACCAAGAAGGTCGGGGCGGGCCCCCCAAACAGGTGTGGGGGGTCTCCATTGTTTAGCAATTTTTTAACCTCAAATATCGTGTGGGAGCATTGCTATGTGTCTGCCAGCACTTGGTTGCTGAGTGAGAGGGGCAGCTTTTGGGTTTGATTTTGCGTTGAAATCTCCACCCCCAATAATACAAATAGGGGCGTGCAAATGGGGAGGACTCTGGGAAAAGTCGAGGGGGTGTCTTGGGGTTTTTGAAAAATGTTTTTAAAATGGTAATGGGCGCCCCGGGAAAGTGCACAAGGATGGGGGGTGAACCTCGACATCCTCCCCAAAAGGGCCCCCAGGGTTTGGGTTTAACCCCGTGAGGTATTGTATTTGGGTACAAATTTCGCTGGGCCTCTGCATGAACGCCCGGGGCCGTGTGCCGGAAAAAAAAACCCGGGAAAAACCGGGGTTGGGCTTGGCACATAGTCGGGGCAGCAGAGTTTTTTTGTAAAACAAGAAAGATGTTTAATTTCCCAATCCCGAATTTTTTCCCCTTTTCCCCAAGAGGTGCTGTTTGCCCCCAGGCCCCGAAAGTTTTCCCCTGTAGGACCCTTTAGGGGGGGGATTTGGTACCGAGGTTATTTTCCCTCGATGTTGTTTTCCCGAGCTGGGTGAGTCCTCCCGCTCTGAGAACCCAAATTAAAGGCATCCACTGTCCCCCTCCCTTTGGGAGAAACCAAATCTCAGGGCGTAAAGACCCTTTTGCCGGGGAAAGGGGCTCTGTTGTTCCCTGGGGTTTATTTTTGTTGCAAAAAAGATCTGTGAACACCTTATGAGTGCTACGAGATCCTCCCTGGGGGGGCCCCATTTTGGGGATGGGTTCGAAAACAGTGGATATTATCTGGGGTTTATGTGGTCCCGAGGGGCTGTGAGGGTTGGATTTCTTAATTTTATGCACCCTGGTCTGTTCGTTACCAGGGTTAGGGAGCGGGATCTGCTGATTTAGGTGGCCCGGGTTTAGACTGCAAAGGGGCCCGTGCCGGGTAAGGAGTTCCCCGCGTTGTTTGTGCTATGGCGGTGGGGGCTCGTTTTTGTGCCCCCTGTTTATGCATTGGGCCAGATGCACCCCTTTTACGCCTCCTGTTCCTCTTGTTTTTGTTTCTTTTGTTTGGGGAGGGGTTTCAGGGGTTCTTTAAACCTTTACGCCCCGGTTGAGGGTTTGGGTTGGAAATTTCCCGGGCATTGACTTTGGGTTTAACTGCTTTAAAAAGATCTGCCCAAAGGCAGGTTTTCTTTCACCCCTCGTTTGATGATCCGTCGAGCCTGTTTTCCGAGTTTTTTTGGCCCTCTTCCAGGGCTTCTTGAATTTTGGCGACTCTCGGGGCAAACGAGGATTCCCCGGGTTTGGGGGTTTTCTGCCTGCAGTTTTCGGGCATTGTGGATGGGTGGCATGGGAAATTTTTGCTTGGTGATTTCATTCCCGGGAGGGTGGTGCTGGCGCAGACACCCCAGATTACTCTGTTCGGCAGAGTGCACCCAGGTGTCCATAACGCGGGCACTTTGAAACAGCGAATGGTTCTGTGTGAAGGTTCCCGAATTAAACGTAAACCCGCCCCCCAAGGGGAAACCCAGGGCCCGGGGGGATGGGTGGTCCTACATGCTGAATTTAGGACCGTGGGTCGGTTTCATTGCCTGCTGTCTTTTTTTTGAGGGGGTTTAGCTGACCCAAAAAACTGGGTTGAATGCTACTGCCCCGATGGGTATCATCAGGGGGGTAAACGCATCCCTAACCAAAACCCCGGTGATCTTTTGCCGAGAGTTCCAAATTCCCCCAGGGTGAAAGAGGGGATCCGTCCCCCATGACCTTTTTCAAGGGGTATACTTTCCCCTTTTTGAGAGGAGTCAATATTGGTTTTCCCCTCAAGTTGGGAACCCTATCTTGGGAAATTCAGGTTGTCGTGATTCCCGGTATGAAAAAAAACCCCAAAAAGTGGGTTTGTTTTTGGCCCCCCTAAGGGCTTCACCTTGAATTTGCCCCGGTCGGTTGAGCGGTTTGCCTGCTTTCCTTTGGGCGGGTGGCGCTTCTTTTTGTTGTCCACAGTGTTTTCCCTCCCTCTTTGGTTTTTCCCGGGGGGGGGGTGTTTTTTTTCCCCAAACCCGTTTCTATTGTCGCTGGCTCCCTGGGTTTGGGGCTTCAGTTCGCTAAAAATTGAGCAGGATCTTCCTCTTCCTCTCGCAAATTTTTTCACTAGAATTTCGCCCCACATTTTTTCCCAAACTGAGTCCCCCCGTCGTGTTTATGGAAACATCGTGGGCCCCTTTTTTTTTTCGGCAGAAGCCATGTGGGCCCATCTTGGGGATAAGGTAGTGAATCCGTTTAATGGTGGTGGGCAATGGGTTGTCGTAATACGATTGGGGAGTTGAAAATGACAGGATGGAACCCTTTTATAGCTCCAGGAGGGGAGACTAAAATCACTTTGGGAGGGGGTCATCCTTCCAAAACCCCCGTTCTCACTAGTAGAAAGGGTTTTTCGAAATTGAATTTTTAGGTCTGTTTCCAAGATAAAAAATTTTGTTGCAGTGTTTTGACAGATTTTAACCCTTAAAATGGTATAAAATACCCACAGGTTGTTTGGTAAGACAAAATATGCAACAGTTTGGTTTTTTTTTTCGAAAAATTTTTGCCTACCCCAGAAGGCCCTTTTTCTTTTGAAACGGCTGGATTTGGAGGGACCCCGACCCCCCAAAGTGACCTACGTTCACCTCCCGGCGCTTAAAGGCTCCCCTCCCGTCACTTCAACTCCATTTTTGTTTTTTAGACTACGGAACAATGTTTTTCCCCCCCAGATGAGGGGTGACCACCTCAAAACTTTTTAAAGGGGATGGACCCGTTCAAACGCAAGTCTCTTTGCTTCTATCAACTTTTCTGTACTCGACTGAAGAAGGGTTCGTGAAGGCGAAGAAAAATTTTTTTGAAAAAAAGATAAACCCAAACCCGTTGCTTTTTTGTGTCTTACCCTAAAACCGTCGGTATTTTATAAACCCTTTTAAAAATTCCCCCCAGTTTCCCCGCCCAGCCATCTTAGTCCTACCCAGTCCCGCCACCTCCCATCCCCCCGTCCCCAAGTCCCCCTTCTTTTTTCCCCTTCCCCCCCCCTGTTTTTTTCCTCTTGTTCCCCGGGGCCCTTCCCCGCAGCCATCCTCACGCCCAAAAGCTTGCCCCCACGCCCCCCCCTTCCCCAATTACACTAAATTTTTTTTTTTTTTCTTTAAACCCTGATAAATAATATCTCCCCCTAATTTTCTTAGCAAAAAGGGTGTGTTTCACACGTGTGGTGTGTGTGTTTTGTGTGTGTGTATGTGTGGGGGTGTGTGTGTTTTTTAAAAAAAGACATTGTAGCACTTGGTAATTTTCTCCCACCGGGAGGTTCACATTCGTGTGAATTCAATTTCTTCCGTCAGATATGGTTTAATAAAACATTGTAATTTAGACTCTCTCTCTCTCTTTTAGATTTCCAAAACAAAAACCTCCCCCCAACACACACACTATATAATTTAAAAATATATTAAAATTAAAATATATATAAAATTTATATTAAAATTTTATACATTATAATATACATAAAATTTTATAAATATAATTTTTATATATATTAAATATTAAATAATATATTAAATATATATTAAATATATAAAAAATATATATTATAATATATAAATATTTTATATAAATATATATATTTTTAAAATTTTTATAAAATATATAATAATATATATAAAAATAATATATAATATATATAAATATATTTTTATAAATATATATATAAAAATATATTTTAAAAAATAAAAATATATTTATATTTTTTTATTTTATTTTTTTATTATATTATTTTTAAAATATTAAAATTTAGGTTTTTACGTAGAAAAAAGCTGGTATTTACAGAGAAAAAATCGCAGTCGCAAATCGATAATGCTTTCTGAATAAACCAAGATTTCCCCGGCAACGATTTTTATTACTCAAACCACAAATTTAAAATAAGCTTGGTAAACCCCCGCTCGAGGAGCAGCAAAAGAGATTTACGCTTTAAAACAGTTTTCAAACCGTAAACAATAGTACAAAATATGGTTTTTTCATGTACACTGTATGTACTGTTATGCTATTTTTTTTATCAATAAAAGTATCTCTTAAAAACTTTTATACCATAATTTTTTAATAAAAAAAACCTATTGGGAAAAAAAAAGGAAAAATTGGGGTTTTTTTGGAGAGGGTTTTGGGGGTTAAAAGCCCCCGCGGCCGGGGTTTTGGAAACCCGGTGGGTTTTGGGGGAAAATATTTTTCCAAAAGGCTTTTATTTCAATTTTTTTGGGTTTGGGGTTTAGAATAAATCAGCAAGAAGAAAACGTTTTTTTTTAAGCAAAAAACATAAGTTTTTTTCTATTCATTGTGTTTTTTTAAAAATTTTTGTAAATTATCTAAATATTTTAGTTTAATTAGGTAAATTAAATTGCACTTGTTTTTTACAAGGTTTGGGGAAGTTTCCTTTAAAGGGTTTTTTTGGTATAAAATTATTATTTTTTATATTAAAAAAGATAAAAAATATATCTTTTTAAAAGTAAAATATTTTTTTAGAAAAGGGGTTAATTTTAAATGACAAATTTTTTTTAAATTTTAATAAAATAAATTTTCAGAAAATGTTATTTTTAATGAAATTTTTAATTTTGGAGACATTCCCCTTTGCTCTTTTCGGTGGGCACCCATTTTACCTTCCAAAATTGTTTGCATTTTTTTAAATATTCCCTTTTCATTTTACTTTTTCTGAAATAATTGACTCAGTTTTGTTTTCCCCTTTTTTTATACTTCTCCCCTTTTAATTTTTTTCTCTCTTTCCCTTCCCTCCGTCTCCTTCTACCCCACACTGCCCCAATTTTCCCCTGCCCCAATTGCTTCCCCTTTCCTGTCTAATTTATGCACAGCAGTTTCAGGTGGGGAAAGGGGCCCCCCCCTTTTGGGTTTAAAGCCCCTCACATCACACCCCAACCCCACTTGCAATTTAGTCCGCACTCCCCAAGGCCGAAACCCCCCAAAACCCCCCCCTGTTCCATCTGCCCCCCCAGGAGGGCCCCATTTAAATTTTTTTCCCCTTTTTTAAAGAGTTCGCAAAAGAAAAAGGTAAAAGAAAAAAAATACACTCTGCCAAATCATGGGTCTCCTCCGTGCTCTCGGGGAAAGTTGCGTGAATTTTTTGGGGTTCATGATTAGGGTTTTTTTCTGCCTAATAAAAGTAAAAAGTAAAAAAAAACCCAAAATTTGCGAAAAACATATGTGGTTTTATAATAGGTCCGGGCCGAATTTTTAAAAACTGGCAAAATTGGGAAGAGCTCGTTTTAAAATTAAGTCCCTTCCTAAAATTTTCTTTATACGTTTTAAAAATATATTTTTTCATTAATTTTTTAAATTTAAAAAATTTTTTAAATTTTCTCCAAAAGAATCTTAGAAAAAAATTTCCTTAAAACCCCCCTTTTAAAAAAAAAAAATTTATTTTTGCCTAATCCAAAATAAAAATATTTTAGATTTGTTTAAATAAAATTTTAAAACTAAACAAAAACAGTGAAAAAATATTTTTTTTTTTTTTAGGTTTTAGGAAAGAATTTTGGCCAAAAAATTTTGCATACACAAAATTTTTACCTTTTCCTATAGGCAAGAAAAGGCGTTGCATTTAAGCCCAAAAATCGCAAGTTTGCCTATTCGGCACGCACCTATAATATATAAATATATATATTATATATATTATTTTATATATTTAAATATTATTTATAAATATTTTAAGGGACCACCCCTTCAACTTTAAAATGGGGACCCTCATTTTCCCCAAGGGAAGGGCAATAAACGTTAAACCCCAGGGAAAATCGAGGTCCCCCCCCGGAGCTGTTTTAATATTTTCTTCTTTTACCCCCCCCAAAAATTTTTTTGTATATATGTTTCTTTATTAAGAGACAGAATTAAATGATAAAAAAAACCACGAAAGCATTGGACAATATATCAAAGGTTAAAGAATTTTCTCCCCCTTTCCCCCGAAGCCCAAAAGCGGCCCAGATGCAGAAAGCATTTCCTCTCTGGTGCCATGTAAGGGGCTGGGAAAATGAAAGTGGCTGCCCCCTTTGGGGCCCCCGATGAGGTCGATGAGTCTAAGCCAGTTCTTTAAAGGGAAAAGTGGGCATGTTTTCCCCCTGAACCCAAGGTCTCGATCCCAAATGGGGGCAAATTGAAACTGTTGGGTTATGTTTCCCCGTACCCTTTTGAACTGTAATTTCCCCCCTGTTGTCAAACAGCTCCTCCCTTTCCCCCCGACACTGTTAGGATTAGGTGTTTGCCGTGGGGGACAAAAAGGGATAGTCCCCTGCAAAGGGGCTTGCCCCCTTTTTCCCAAAGGGTTTGTGGGGAACTCAACGGGGAAGTTTGCCCGGGGGTGGGTATTGTTGGGTGCAGTTTTAAACGGGGGGCCCCCCCGAAAAAGGCAGGGGAAAAAATTTTTTGTATGTAATTTATTTTTCCAAAAAAATTAATTTCTGAACCCAAAAAAAAAAAAAATATTTCCCGTGTTTTTTTATTAGTAAATTAATTTTAAACTTTTTATTTAAGTTTGGATTTGGATAAATTGGGGGCTCTTTTTTGTTATAATAAAGTTAGGTAAGTTTTTTTTACGGTTTTTTTTTTTTTAGTACAAAATTATTAATTTTTTTCATTAAAAAATTAAAAAAAATGAAAAAATATATCTTTTAAAAAAAACAGGAATTGTTTTTAAAAAAGGACCTTTAAATTTTTAAAAAGACTGCTGCTAATTGACCAGTTTTTTTCCCATTCGGCACTAAAATTTAAAACACACACAAAATATTTTAAATATATATATAAATATTATATATTATATATAAAAATATAAAAATATTTATAATATCTATATTTTATATAATTTTATTTTATGTTAAAGTCTTTCCCAATATGTAAAAATTTTCGATCTTGGGTTAAATAGCAACGCTCCCTCTTGGGCATATTTGGACAAGTGAAAATTTGTGTATTTCAATAATTTCCCCCAAAAAACTTCTGAACCTAATAAAAATATATAAATTTTTTGTGTTTGTTTTGTAAATTTAAAATTGTAAAAAGTATTTTTAAAAAATATTTAAATCGGATTAGGGTAAAAAAAATTTCTCTTGGTTTTAATTAAAAAGGGAAAGGGAATTTTCTAAAATTTTTTTAAAGGGGGCAAAATTATAATTTTTTACATTAACCCTTAAAAGAAAAAATTATCTTTTTTAAGTGTAAGAGAAAATTTTTTGAAAGGACTGGTTTATCTGTGCCCTTTGGGGATTTTTTAAAGAAAAATTGGGGTAGGTTAGGGGGACGAATTTTTTTTGGGGGTAAAAATAAAAGTTTTAAAGTGAACGTAGAAAAGAATAAGGTGATGAGAGTATCAAATGATTTAGATAAAGAAAAATTGGATATCAAATTGGGGAGGAGGAGTATGGAAGAAGTGAATGTTTTCAGATATTTTGGAGTTGACGTGTCAGCGGATGGATTTATGAAGGATTAGGTTAATCATAGAATTGATAAAGGGAAAAAGGCGAGTGGTGCGTTGAGGTATATGTGGAGGCAAAAAATGTTATCTATAGAGGCAAAGAAGGGAATATATGAAAGTATAGTAGTACCAACACTCTTATATGGGTGTAAAGCTTGGGTTGTAAATGCTGCAGCAAAGAGGCGGTTGGACGCAGTGGAAATGTCCTGTCTAAGGGCAATGTGTGGTGTAAATATTATGCAGAAAATTCGGAGTGTGGAAATTAGGAGAAGGTGTGGAGTTAATAAAAGTATTAGTCAGAGGGCTGAAGAGGGTTTGAGGTGGTTTGGTCATTTAGAGAGAATGGATCAAAGTAGAATGACATGGAGAGCGTATAAATCTGTAGTGGATGGAAGACGGGGTAGGGGTCGTCCTCGAAAAGGTTGGAGGGAGGGGGTAAAGGAGGTGTTGTGGGCGAGGGGTTCGGACTTCCAGCAAGCGTGTGTGAGCGTGTTAGATAGGAGTGAATGGAGACAAATGGTATTTGACGATCTGTTGGAGTGTGAGCAGGGTAATATTTAGTGAAGAGATTCAGGGAAACCGTTTATTTTATATAACCGGACTTGAGTCCTGGAAATGGGAAGTACAATGCCTGCACT
Organism: Cherax quadricarinatus; assembly: GCF_026875155.1. Taxonomy (NCBI): domain Eukaryota; kingdom Metazoa; phylum Arthropoda; class Malacostraca; order Decapoda; family Parastacidae; genus Cherax; species Cherax quadricarinatus. The sequence goes on along the minus strand of NC_069406.1, from coordinate 81,567,585 downwards.
CTAAAGGAGGGGTTTGGGATATTGGCAGTTTGGAGAGATATACTGTGTATTTTTATACGTATATACATCTAAACTGTTGTATCCTGAGCACCTCTGCAAAAACAGTGATTGTGTGTGAGTGAGGTGAAAGTGTTGAATGATGAAAGTATTTTCTATTTGGGGATTTTCTTTCTCTTTGGGTCACCCTGCCTCGGTGGGAGACGGCCGACTTGCTGAAAAATATAAATATATATATATATATATATATATATATATATATATATATATATATATATATATATATATATATATATATTATATATATATATATATTACATATATGTATATATATTTGATGTGTGGGTAAATAGACGACTTTGCGATGAATGCCATAATCTGATTCAATCGTGACTGTTTTTAAAGCTGTGTAACGTAATAGATTCTACTATCTATTTGTTAATTTCATTTCACTTCTCTAATACTCAAGCGCTGTGAAAAAAAAAAAAAGTTTCCTGAAGCGTTTTAAACTAATCTGGCTTATACATAAGAACGAAGGAACACTGCAGAAGGTCTACTGGCCCATGCGAGGCAGGTCCAAGTCTCCTACCGGCTTAAGCCAATGCACCCAACCTAGTCAGGTCAGGTCACATTGACTTAAGGGAGGAACACGGCAACCGACCTGGTAGCACAAGCTATCAGGTCAAACTCTCACCCATCCACATCCACTCATGTATTTATCCAACCTATTTTTAATAGCTACACAACGTACTGGCCTCTATAACTGTACTTGGGAGTTTGTTCCACTCATCCACAACTCTATTACCAAACCAGTACTTTGCTATATCCTTCCTGAATCTGATTTTTTCCAACTTAAAACCATTGCTGCGAGTCCTGTCTAGGCTAGATATTTTCAGCACACTATTTACATCCCCTTTATTCCTATCTTCCATTTATACACCTCAGTCATATCCCCCCTAATTCTACGTCTTTCTAGAGAGTGCAGATTCAGGGCCCTTAGTCTATCCTCATAGGGAAGGTTTCTGATACATGGGATCAACTTTGTCATCCTCCTTTGTACATTTTCCAGAGCATTTATATCCATTCTGTAACACGGTTACCAAAACTGTGCAGCATAATCTAAATGAGGCCTAACCAAGGATGTATAGAGTTGAAGAACAACCTGAGGACTCCTATTATTTATGCTTCTTGATATGAAGCCAAGGATTCTATTAGCTTTATTGCGAAAACTTATGCACTGTTGTCTTGGTTTCAGATTACTGCTAACCAGAACTCCTAAATCTTTTTCGCAATCCGTAATATTAAGATCTACATTATTTAGTTTATATGTGTCATGGTTATTGTCCTGTCCAACATTTAGAGCTTTGCATTTGTCTATATTAAACTGCATCTGCCACTTCTCCGACCACTGCATCAGTCTATTCAAATCTTCCTGGAGTGCTCTAATGTCCTCGTCAGAATGAATTCGACGGCCTATTTTGGTGTCATCGGCAAACTTGCTGATGTCGCTCTTTATGCCCTCATCTA